>JARQOD010000006.1:331745031-331833139 GCA_033576555.1 Oophaga sylvatica | reverse complement strand
AAATCTATAATTAGATTCGCCCTTTCTGGCACTTTGCCCGTCTATTCCCATTGCCCTGTAGCGGTGGCGAATGGGTTAATAATGTCACCTTAATGTCACCTTAGTATTGAAAGGTGACCTTAAGGCAGGTTAATAATTGAGAGCTGTCAATTAGACAACTATCAATTATTAATCCTATTGAAGTAAATAAAAAACACACACACACACTTTAAGAATAAATAATTTTAATGAAATAAAAACACATATTTTTGACCATCTTTTATTTCACTCTTAATCCGTTCGAAGCCCTTGTTCTTTTAAAATAAATATAAAATAATAAAACAACATTATTCTTACCTATCTGGCAATCTGTCACATCCCACGATGTAATCCTTCACAAAGGGTTAACTAGCAATCAGATAAGCTGCGCAAGTAATCCTGCGTGCTCATCTGATAGCTCCTGAATGAATGAGCTTATCTCCTGCTGACAGGAGAGGATGTGATTCATGAATGAAGCTTAATTGATTGTATCCACTTTCACCTTAGGTCAGGTCACTCAAGTGAAAGTTGTAATAAATCAATTAAGCTCCATTCATGAATCTATTCCTCTCCTTTCGCTGGGAGAGTAAGTTATTCATTCAGGGGAATACAGGTCTGAGACAGCATTATTAGCTCTCTGCGACCTGTAACCTGTTAACCCTTTCTGATGGATTACACCGTGGGACCTGACTGTACATCGGATTGGTAAGAATCATTTTGCTTTTTTATTTTATTTTTATTACAGGAAATGGTTTTAGCAGGAAAATAAAATATTGTCAAAAACTGTGTGATTATTTCATTAAACTTCTTTTTTATTAAACTGTGTGTGTTTGATTTTTCTATCATACAATAGGATTAATAATTGATAGTTGTCTAATTGACAGCTCTCAATTATTAACCTGCCTTAAGGTCACCTTTCAATACTAAGGTGACATTAAGGTGACATTATTAACCCATTCGCCACCGCTACAGGGCAATGGGAATAGACGGGCAAAGTGCCAGAAAGGGCGAATCTAATTATAGATTTGCCCTTTCTGGGGTGTCTGGGGGCAGATGTTAGTAGCCAGGGGGGCACAAAAAATGTACCCTCCCTAGGCTGTTATTATCTGCCCCCACTCGCTTGCTTTGTCTGTCTGGTGGAGAAAATACAGCGGGAGCCCACGCATTTTTTTTCAACGAAATTACACCTTTAATTAACCCCTACATGTCTGAAATTTAGCACAAATACACTCATGTAATTGTAAGTTCTAAACAAATATCAAAATACAGGAAATGACATGGTTAACTGTGTGGAAACAATGTATCATTTCATGTCGGCTTCTGTGATTTCACAAAAGCCGGCAATTGAATTAGCGGCTATAACAGTATGTAGAAGTCTAGGAACTATAAATATATGTATATATACATGTCACAATGACATGTATATATATATATATATATGTATATTATATATATATATATGTGTTCTATGTGTATATATCTATTCTTTTTTTTGTGATTGAAATACTATTCTTTTGGATCCATTATATGTCAGTTTTGCAAGCCTGCGAGAAATTCTCGCAAGTCGGATGAAAATCGGATGTTACAAGGTACACACACATGCGACTAAATCGCATCTTTGAAGGAAAATCGGATGCCAGAAGGATGTGTGATGTTTGCATTTTGATCCGACAATCGACCGTCTAAAACGGACCGATTTTTTGTCGTTGTGTGTGACGCCGGCCTAATATTAAAAACCTTTCCACTTGTCAAGTGACACAAATGTGAACAAGGCAGAGGGACTGAACCCACCAGTTGAAGCTCAGGCCAGACAGGATGGATTTTCTCAACTCAGAAAACAGGGCGGTCACACCCTTATATGCACAGAATGCACTCTGGACTACATAGGAAACTAAATCTGAACTGAAAAAGTAAGTTGATGTGTATGCAAAATGTAAATGCATATTAACTCATAACCATTACACAGAAAACAGGCACAAAAAAAGCAAATATCCTAAAATAAAATAAAATTTTTTTTTTTTTTTTTTTTTTTGCAAAAAATGCATGAAGGTAGTAATAATAATAAGGGTATTTAGTAAACATAATTTTGATCAAAAGAATGTACAAGCCATCCCGCCACGTCAAGGCAACACTTTGTGGGACAGTCCTACTCTAATATTAAAATACTTTTTAATATTAGAGTAGGACTGTCCCACAAAGGGTTGCCTTGATCAAAATTATGTTTACTAAATACCCTTATTATTATTACTACCTTCATGCATTTTTTGCAAAAAAAAAAAAAAAAAAAAAAAATTATTTTATTTTAGGATATTTGCTTTTTTTGTGCCTGTTTTCTGTATAATGGTTATGTGTTAATATGCATTTACATTTTGCATACACATCAACTTACTTTTTCAGTTCAGATTTAGTTTCCTATGTAGTCCAGAGTGCATTCTGTGCATATAAGGGTGTGACCGCCCTGTTTCTGAGTTGAGAAAATCCATCCTGTCTGGCCTGAGCTTCAACTGGTGGGTTCAGTCCCTCTGCCTTGTTCACATTTGTGTCACTTGACAAGTGGAAAGGTTTTTAATATTAGAGTAGGACTGTCCCACAAAGGGTTGCCTTGACGTGGCGGGATGGCTTGTACATTCTTTTGATCAAAATTATGTTTACTAAATACCCTTATTATTATTACTACCTTCATGCATTTTTTGCAAAAAAAAAAAAAAAAAAAAAATTATTTTATTTTAGGATATTTGCTTTTTTTGTGCCTGTTTTCTGTGTAATGGTTATGTGTTAATATGCATTTACATTTTGCATACACATCAACTTACTTTTTCAGTTCAGATTTAGTTTACTATATGAAATATGAATAGCAATACTGCTTCTGAATACTAGGAAATAATGAGACGCTTAGCAGCAAATAATTTGGCCAATTCATGCAAGCCCATCAACCAACGTCAAGGTGGTCTCAAAACTGATGGGTCCCTACATATCTAATGTAAATACCTCGCTCAGGCTGAAGTCTGAATTCCTGGGTGAATGTGGACACCTCTATCAGTAAAGCCTGTATTTATGGGTAGGTAGGATCCTGCTGTAATTAAAACCACCACATGTTGAAGGGCGGAGTGCTCGGTCAGAAAACTAACATGGAAATAACAAAATACTGACTGGCACATCCAAACTAGTGTGAACAGGTGGATACTAGGAGCAGCCACCTCCCTATAAAATATACAAAAAAACTTGTACTCTATTGTGCTAAAGCATGTCAATGTGAAATATATGAAATATGAATAGCAAGACTGCTTCTGACGCTTAGTCTAGGGTAGTGCTGGCCATTTTGTGAAGAGGCATAGATAGTTCCAGAGTGGTGGCAGCAATTGGCTACATAAGATCACATTTTAAGTTTGGACTATAGTATCTTTTCATAGGGAATCTGCCAGTAAGATCAACCCACCTAAACCATCTACAATGGAGAAAATAAGTATTTCATACACTGCCGAATTTGCAAGTTTTCCCACCTACAAACAATGAAGAGGTTTGTAATTTTTATCTTAGGTAAACTTCAACTTCTGTAAGAGACAGAATCTTAAAACAATTCCAGAAAATCACAGCATAGACAATTGCCTTCAGATACGAGATCTGCAGCATCTGAAACAACGGATACTGGAAGTCCATGCTAGCATTTCTTCTGTGGTGTTGCTATCAATGTGTCAAGAGTGGGAGAAGAGGGTTGCATTGACAATCCAACACAATGGGCAGCACTTTGAACACATTTTATAATTGGTCATAAACTTGTGAGAAACTCATGAAAGAATAAAGTTAGGTTAAAAACAAGCACACCATTGGTTTTCTTGTGAAATTCTCAATAAGTTTGATGTGTCACATGACCCTCTTCCCATTGAAAAAAATAAAGTTGGATCCAAAAGGGCCGACTTCAAAATGGCCGCCATGGTCACCACCCATCTTGAAAAGTTTTCCCCCTCCCATATACTAATGTGTCACAAACAGCAAGTTGATATCACCAACCATTCCCATTTTATTTACGTGTATCCATATAAATGGCCCACCCTGTATATGCTGTGGGGCGATTCATTAAGGTGCTTATGCAAGAAATTTGGTTTTAAACATGTAATAAGTTGCAATATTTTTGTACAAAAAACTATTGGCAAAAATATTGAGATTTTTGGTGTTTATACGCCAGTCCCAGATAGCTACTCGAATAAGAGCATAGATGGCGGGAAGGGGCATGCTCACGCCTACCCATCAAATTCATCATAAGTTACGCTACTAACAGGGCATAACTTACTTCAGAAATGTATGCATCGCCCCAAGCTGGCGTACATTTCTGGTGACCATACAAACTGGGTATCAGAAGCACCTGATTCATTAAGTAGCACACGTCACTTAATGAATCAAGTCTAGGATCTACAGCGAGCACTTCATTTAGAAATACTGGCGTGTGCTACACCACTCTTAATGAATCGGCCGCTATGTTTGTTAGGCCGGCGTCACACTGGCGACAAAATCGGACGATTGCAATGCGATGAAAAATCGCATTGCAGTCGGCCCTATGTTAATCTATGGAGCAGCTCCCAGTAGCCGTTTTTTTGTGGTCCGTTTTCAACGTCCGTGTACAATCGCAGCATGCTGCGATTGTCACCGATTGTGGGTCGACAATCGCCAATGCAAGTCTATGGCAGCGATGAAAAGTGGGATTACAAACGGAGCACACTGTGTGACTTGCGATAAAAAATCGGACCACTATCTTCAGGTGTCAGGAAATTGCATCTGGAGAAATGACAGGAAGGGCTGACATGCTAATTAGGCTAGGAAAAATCAAACGAAAACAGGAAACCGCCTCCACGGAGTCCACAAACATGGCCACACACATCAACGTTGAAATGTTAATTGTTCTGGTCCAGGAGAGGCCAGAACTTTGGGACCAGCGCGATGCAAACTATTCCAACCGGGCATTGAAGGACGCCTCTTGGAGGAGAATCTGTACGCAGATGTTCCCTGATTTTGGGGACAGGGCTAGGGAGGAGCAAGAACGCATTAGTAAGTACCGACTTGAAAATGCTTAAAATAATGCTGGACTATTCAGTATGTACCAACAACAATTGTTTATAATGTTCCTGTACCCTTATATGTGACCCCGAAATGTATTGAATACATCAGTTGAACCCCCAATGCTATGTTCCAAATCCAAACACATGTAATATTGAGCTCCTGTAATTGTCCAAACAGCCGCCTTAGAAAGAAAAAAATTAATGAAAGTTTAAAAAGTGCTAACTGTTTGAAATTTGTAAAAAAAAAAATGAGGTAACGTTTCTACCCTGCATTGGTTGTTTGTGAAACTTTAATTAACAGAACTCAATAGTAACATAGGAGACCACTGTGGGATATGTTCTAACTTTAAAAAGGTCCATCCCATATATAGGGAAATCACACAGGGCAGGGATCAATTGAAGCTCCTGCTCTGATGAATGTTCATGTGACGTCTGTGTATTTGGTATATTTATGTTCTACTACAATGGTGTAAAAAAAAAATATTACAAATGTGGCCTGACACAATAAATGCGTCGGTGAATTACTTAATATGTGTCCCTTTTGTTTATTTGATTGCTGTGTGTCCACAAAATGCACATTATTGTGACACATATGTCATACAGATTTCTACGTATGAAGCCTTCTAATATTTAATTTCAAATTTAATGAGATATACTTTGTATTGCTGTTTGACACCCCTATAACAAATTTTTGATAACAAATTGTGTTTTTATTGAAAATATGTTAGCATTTTGCACAATTATAAAGGCACATAATGTTAAAATTATATTTGATGTGTTAATTTTTCAGTGGCAGATGTTTCAAGACGATGGCGCAGCTGTAGAGACTCTTATCGAAGAGAGAGACAGCTGAGGGGCCGCAGTGGGGCAGCAGGAACCGCAAAACGAAAATACGTCTACTATGACCGTCTCAATTTTCTTGCTCCAGCTCTGGATTTGAGACCGTAAGTTTATGTCTGTACAAAATGTATATGTGTATGTAACACCCCTTCAGGGCTACCACGGTACGCTGGGTGTTATGGGGGGGTCTCACCTCTTTAGGGCGCAGTGCCTCCACCCGAATCTTGATTGGAGCTCTCTCTAGGACTGCAGAAGGACTGTTATCTTCTGCCAGGGACTGATTCGGGAAACCCCTGCCTATAGCTCAGTACACACTCACCCAAAACAGGAGTAAAACAGTTTAACTGGTTTATGGATATGCAGCAGAAATGAAGTATATTTAAAGAAACAACATGCAATACAGGTAACGATGCTCTATAAAAGTCATATACACATCACAACCTAATTCTTTCCCCAACCCTGCAAATATAATATAGCAGGGTTCCCCTTTTCTTGTATTAACCCAGTCCAAACGTTGGGGCCCAGTTGCCGCGGATGTTGGCGCGCAAATTTATAACCGTTGGTGCACTTAGATGCTCACGAAGGTAAATAGTCTGGGGCGTAGTGTACTCACTGTAACGGGCTGGTTGAACCACAAGTCTCGAAAAGGGGCACTCACAGTGCGTCTCAACCGGTTGTAGTTTTCCCTGGACCCCAACTGGGGGCGGCAGGATTCAGGCCTTTATAAGGTGGGAGTGCCGGTAGAACTCTCCGAGTCCTTAATGTTGCTTGCTTCACCTGGTGACCGGGCTGCGCTCTCTCCAGATTCGCAGGTATATCAGAGGGGACTGGAACGCTCCGCTCTTTAGAGGAATACAAGTCCACAGCGCTCCATCTTTTACATGAACAATCTGCTCTCTCACTTTCTTTCACTTCCTCGCCAGCCCCCTCCCCCAAGTCCCTCCTCCCTCCTATCCTTCCAAGCTGTGTCATCTGACTGAAACAAGGGTCCATGGGAATTGTAGTCCACCGCAGCTCAGGGAAAAAACCATTAATGTCTGAAGGTCCCTGTTTAACAGCAGCTGCAAAACTCTTCTTAGTGTCTGTAAATCCCAGTATACCAGTAGCTGCTCTGACAGTTCCATGTGCAGGTGTTACATTCTCCCCTGGTGAATCATTGAAAGTGTCCCATCACGACATGAGGACTCACCACCTGAAACATGAATGGGGGTTAAGGTATCCTGACTAACACCAAATTTACATGCATACAAACCACCTCCTGGACACATGGAAGATACCGGGAAATAAGGCCAAACAGAATTTGAATTTGGGTGTATCAACCTGGGGACCTCAGTGGTATGTCCCATTCTGTCATAAGTCAACATCATGGGTGGCCTAATGTCCCGCTTGGGACGAGTGTGTACCGAGGGGCCCACCTCCTCAGTCCCCGACTCTTGTCTCTCAAGAACGGGCTCCACCAGGTGGATCTCTTCATTCAATAAATGTCCCTCTTCTGAACTTTCCTCCAATTGTGGGCGGAGTGCACTCGCCTCCTGACAAATGTCCCTTTTCTTTGTTTCTACTTCAGGGGTCTGGTTTTCAGGGTCTACGCCCATGGGGCATGGGTCCTCGATCCACCTGTAGCTCCATTGACAGTCAGGTCCCCATTCATCCCCAGACTCGCTGTCACATCCTCCTGAGGCAACTCCAGTCTGGGGTGGGTTTTTACACCTTGGACTTCTCCTATTGCACTGAAGAGTTGTATGACCTCCTTGAGTTGGCAATGGGGGTAAAGGGATGTTTTTTCCCACAGGCAACAGATGGTGTCGATGATAGGTTTTAACAGCTCCACCCCCTTTTTCGGGCTTCACTCTGTAGGCCGGAACACCGGGCAACTTCTCCATCACCACGTAAGGGTCAGGACACCACCGATCAGCAAGCTTGTGCTTCCCAGGAAGGCCCAGAAGTTGAATAAGAACTCTGTCTCCAGGTAGTAAAACTTGTTCTCGAACCCTACAGTCGTAGCGAGTCTTATTGCGCTTCCCTGACCGACCAGAGGCCTGCTCTGCCAATTTGTAAGCTTTTGTCAAATCTTCTTTTAGCTGGGACACATATTTTAAGTAGGTCTTCCCATTAGAACGGTCAATGGATGTCCCAAAACTAATATCCACGGGTAGTCGGGCTTTTCTTCCAAACATGAGGAAATAAGGAGAATATCCAGTTGACTCATTTGTGGTGCAATTGTAGGCATGAACCAACTGACTCACATGCCTGCTCCAGTGTCCCTTCTTCCTGGGATCTAAAGTGCCTAACATGTTCAGAAGGGTACGGTTGAATCTCTCAGGTTGAGGATCCCCTTGGGGGTGATATAGCGTGGTTCTGGATTTCTTGATCCCACAGAGAGCGCATAGCTCCTTGATTAGTCTACTTTCGAAATCTCTTCCTTGATCGGTATGGATGCGGGCAGGCAGCCCGTAATGTACAAAGAACTTCTCCCATAATGTTTTTGCCACAGTAATTGCCCTTTGATCTTTAGTGGGGTAGGCCTGGGCATATCGGGTGAAATGGTCAGTGACCACTAACACATTACTGACATTGCTTTCATCAGGCTCGATGGAGAGGAAATCAATGCACACTAGTTCAAGTGGGCCATCGCTGGTAATGTTCACAAGGGGGGCTGTTCTCAAAGGCAAGGTTTTTCTCAACACACACCGGGAGCATGATTTGCAGTATTCTTCAATATCCGCTTCCATACGAGGCCAGTAGAATCGGTCGGCCACGAGACTCGTAGTCTTTTCGATGCCAAGATGTCCATGGTCATCATGCAGGGACTTCATGACCATCTTCCGAAATCGGGTGGGTAACACCAGCTGTCTGCGGACTCCTCCCTTCTGGCCCCTTGTCTCTCGGTATAGTAGCCCATTTCTTACTACTAGCGACTCTAGCTGCCGAGTCAGCAGGACAGACTCCTCTGTTCTTAATGCATTCTTTTCGGGCCTCCAGCCCTCTTCACCCACCATCGAACTACCCCCACTGACTGATCCTCCTGCTGCGCCGTCCTGACTTGATTATGAGTCAGTTGAGGGAGAGAGTCTGGGGTTACATTTGTCACTCGACAGTACGACAACGGGAGCGCTTCGCTAGATACTCCTAAGAATTTAGCACAGCACTGCAGAGTGAGGGCATCAGTTCGATGTCTATGGCACAGAGTCTTCACCTCAGGGGCAGGGACCTCTATCCATCCTCCTTCTTCTTCCTCATTTAAAGGTTCACTAGGCAGGCGAGAGAGTGTGTCTGCATCAATGTTACTGATCCCTGGTCGATATTTTAAGCTGAAATCATACAGAGAGAGTGCGGCAAGCCACCGGTACCCCGTGGCATCCAGTTTTGCTGTGGTTCTCACGTAGGTTAATGGATTGTTGTCGGTATGAACCACGAAGTGTACCCCATAGAGGTAGTCATGCAGCGTGTCCACTACAGCCCATTTTAGAGCCAGAAACTCCAGTTTGTGAGCTGGGTAGTTGCGTTCACTGGGAGTCAATCCTCGACTAATGTAGTAAACGGGACGTAGACAGCCATCATGGTCCTGATAGAGAATCCCTCCTAGTCCGTCGAGAGAAGCATCTATATGTAACACATATGGTTTACTGGCGTCTGCATAGGCCAACACTGGAGTTTGGGTCAAACATGACTTCAGTTTCTCAAATGCCTCGTCGCATAAGGGTGTCCATCTTTCCCCAAAAGGTTCATTAACTCGGAAGTAGTCTCTTTTCCCTGACCTTGAGGGGCGGGCTGTCCCGCCGGAAGGGGGATACCCCTGGGTAAGAGCAGTTAATGGCTTCGCAATCCGAGAGTACTGGGGTACAAATCTTCGGTAGTATCCACAGAATCCTAAAAAGGACCTAAGCTCCCCTAGCTTGGTGGGCTTAGGCCAGTTTACCACAGCCTCCACTTTGGCGGGGTCGGTGGAAATTCCTTCTCTGCTGACTATGTGCCCCACATATTTCACAGTCGTCTGGCAAATCCGGCACTTATCAAGGGACAACTTCAACCCAGCCTCCTTCAACCGATCCAGCACCTTGAACAACCGCTGGTTGTGTTCTTCCAGAGTCTTCCCAAAAACAATAAGATCATCGAGATAAACCAAGACCTCACGTAAGTGCATGTCCCCCACTACTTTGTCCATACATCTCTGAAAAGTGGCCGGAGCACCTGTCAGTCCTTGAGGCAGTCTTTGAAACTCGAAGAACCCAATGGGGCAGATAAAAGCGGTCTTCTCTTGATCTTCCTTTGACATGGGTATCTGATAGTAACCACTCCGGAGATCTAACACAGAAAACCATTGGCTCCCTTGCAGGCAATCTAAAGCTTCATCAATTCGGGGCACAGTGTACTGGTCAGGAACCGTACGTTTGTTCAAAGTACGATAATCCACACACATCCGAATAGCTCCATTTTTTTTCCGAGCAATCACAATGGGGGAAGCATATGGGCTACTAGACTCTATGATGACTCCTGTGTCTAACATACCGCGTAGATGCTGCCTAACATCTTCGATATCCGCCGGGGCCAATCTTCGGGATCTCTCTCGGAAAGGCTTTTGATCTTTCAACCGAATGCGATGCTCTACTCCTTGGGCGAGGCCCATGTCCCATTCGCCCAAGGAGAAAGCCGCCCCCCGCATCATCATGCCGTCGATGACTAGCCTCCTCTCTTCTCCTTTCAGCTCACTTCCTTCAAAACAAGGGTCAAAGCTTTCAGGCTGCAGTTCCCTCTTCTCCTCCTCCGTCCTCACATAGGCTTCCAGACAGACTGGGTGGATGGATAGGGTCTGCGAGTACTTTTCTCCCCCAGCTTCACGACACCACTGAGCTAACGTACGGAAAATGTTGGCATTTGTTCCCACTATGACAGGTGTGGGTCTCTCATCTGCCTCTGCCTCCGGGCAGATTAGCGCTATAATGGGTATCTCTTTATCCACTCCAACAACAGTCTCTGGGAATCGTAGTGTCACGGACACGTATCCTCGGTAGGGATAGCTGTGTTCACTCAGTCCCCACACCACGAGTCCAGACAGCGGTTTCAGAGGCACATTGGATAAATATCTCTTATACCATCCTTCAAAAATGATGGACACTTGAGATCCGCTATCCAGCAATACTGAACAAGATTTACCATTGATATATGCGGGGACATGCGGGGCTGGTCCCACTAACCCTTCAGGCAGTGTTTTCGATGAGGCACTATTGGATGGGGAGGTAGAGTAGGTCTTAGTTGCTGATGGGGGCTCAGTATGGGGTTCTACTGGCCCCCTTTCCCGTTTCCCGACTGCCTCGGAGGGAGGTGGGGAGAATGTGAAGAGTTCTTTGAGCTCCACCTCTTTGGACACTGACGAGCTATATGGCCTGGACTCCCACAGACAAAGCACCCTTCTGGTTTCCTACTTTCCACTCTACACAGGTCATCATTCTCTCTTCCTGAAGCCAGGGTCTGCTTCTCGGCTACCTCTGCAGCACTTTGTAACCGCTGTATTGTCTTGGCCTGAGCACTTAACAATTGAGTAATCTGCTCCCCCTGTTTCTCGATGACTTTCAGCAGTTCCCTCTCTCGGCAGTCGGCTGCTGGCTTCAAGGCAACAGTAGTCACCCGATGGGGGGTCTTCTCTCTTGCGGCCAAAATAACCTCTTCCTTGCGAACTTCCTTAAGCAACTCATGAAAAGAACCAGGAATCTTCTCTTTATCACAAGACCTCATCCGCTGAGCAATTGGATCATGAGTGAGAGCTCCTCTGAGTACTTGGTCCAGACGACACTGATCAACTTCTTTAGGGCTGACTCCACCTTTAGATACTATTCTATGAACCATCTTATCCAATCGGTATAGATAGTCGGACATCTTCTCATCTGGTTGTTGGTAGGTGGTACGGAGTTTATAGAGTAGATCAGTAGCATCTTCAGGGGATCCAAAAGCATCTTCTAAAGCACTCATATAATCTTGATAAGTTGCTAGTGGCTTGCTCCGCCAAGCAGCCTGCACCACTTCCATAGCAGTACCCTTCAAACTTTCTACTATTCTCTGCTTCTTCACGGCATCAGTGCACTGCCACTCTTCTAAGCACAGTAAAGTGACATCCCTCCAAGTATCATATTCTTCTTCTCCAGCAGGGGTGGGGAGGGCACCCGAGAAGGTTCTTAAACGACGGTAGTTCCCTTCTGGCTGCATCTTTGCAAACTGACTGACTAACTTTTCCATAGCTGTCATAAGCACATCAACAGGGGCCGCTGTCTCTTCAGGACTGGTTCTAAGTGGAGTAGAGGGCGGACGTATACTAGTCTTCCTAGACTGAGTGGTTGATTCCTGTGGCCGGGTCTCAACTTCGGACTCATTAGGCCAAGTGATCTTCCATTGTCGACCATACTCTGGGGACACGGCTATCATGGATGGGAAGTAATCTTTCCTCAAGATCTGCCCGGTTGAGATCAGGGCTATGGGTAACTGTCCCCCCTTTTCCTTTCTGCGGTCGACCACTTCAGGGTGGGCAAGTTCAGTGAGTCGGTTAACTATTTTCAGTATCTCTTCATCAGATGCATCACAGAGCTCACCACTCACTGCAAAGCTTTGTCTAGCTGTAACATCCATCTCTTCACACCACAAATATACTTCTCGCTCTGTTAAAGTCTCCATAGTAAATACTCCTGTGTTAGTTCTGGATCTCAGCAGTGCCTCCACTGTAACACCCCTTCAGGGCTACCACGGTACGCTGGGTGTTATGGGGGGTCTCACCTCTTTAGGGCGCAGTGCCTCCACCCGAATCTTGATTGGAGCTCTCTCTAGGACTGCAGAAGGACTGTTATCTTCTGCCAGGGACTGATTCGGGAAACCCCTGCCTATAGCTCAGTACACACTCACCCAAAACAGGAGTAAAACAGTTTAACTGGTTTATGGATATGCAGCAGAAATGAAGTATATTTAAAGAAACAACATGCAATACAGGTAACGATGCTCTATAAAAGTCATATACACATCACAACCTAATTCTTTCCCCAACCCTGCAAATATAATATAGCAGGGTTCCCCTTTTCTTGTATTAACCCAGTCCAAACGTTGGGGCCCAGTTGCCGCGGATGTTGGCGCGCAAATTTATAACCGTTGGTGCACTTAGATGCTCACGAAGGTAAATAGTCTGGGGCGTAGTGTACTCACTGTAACGGGCTGGTTGAACCACAAGTCTCGAAAAGGGGCACTCACAGTGCGTCTCAACCGGTTGTAGTTTTCCCTGGACCCCAACTGGGGGCGGCAGGATTCAGGCCTTTATAAGGTGGGAGTGCCGGTAGAACTCTCCGAGTCCTTAATGTTGCTTGCTTCACCTGGTGACCGGGCTGCGCTCTCTCCAGATTCGCAGGTATATCAGAGGGGACTGGAACGCTCCGCTCTTTAGAGGAATACAAGTCCACAGCGCTCCATCTTTTACATGAACAATCTGCTCTCTCACTTTCTTTCACTTCCTCGCCAGCCCCCTCCCCCAAGTCCCTCCTCCCTCCTATCCTTCCAAGCTGTGTCATCTGACTGAAACAAGGGTCCATGGGAATTGTAGTCCACCGCAGCTCAGGGAAAAAACCATTAATGTCTGAAGGTCCCTGTTTAACAGCAGCTGCAAAACTCTTCTTAGTGTCTGTAAATCCCAGTATACCAGTAGCTGCTCTGACAGTTCCATGTGCAGGTGTTACATGTATTATTAATAAATTTTAATAAATTGTTCTTCTTCTATAGCACCGAATCAAACCTGACTGCCAGAGAGGCAGCTTCCGACTCCGAGCAAATTATTGATCCTGTGGGTGATGTTGAGGAGGCTGGTCCATCGTCAGCAGCAACAGCATCATCACCACCACCACCAACACCATCAGTGGAGACGGAGAGATTGCCTTCTCAATCGCAAGACCCTCCCCTGAGCAGCAGCCCTGGTAGGCCCCTGGATGTGGGTTCGCCTACAGCTGCAGTTGCACGCAGACCCAGGCGTAGAAGAGAGGGAGTTGGTTCTGTCACAAGGAGGCAGGTGGACAGAGGAGTGCTGGACTATTTGTCCAGTGTTGCTCATGATGATGGTGAGGAGGCCTATTGCCGCAGTCTTGCCCCTTACCTCCGGGCAATTCCTAGCCAGCACAGACTGCTGATCAGAAATGCTCTGCATATTGTGTTGCATGCTGGGACACCACCAAATGATCCAACAAACCTGGTAAATTACCTACATACATGGGTGGCTGGTCCAGACAATGTATGTAGAGTGGTGTCTCAACATACAGCACAATCTGCAGCAGCCACTGATCCACCTCCTCATCATCATCCTCCTCCTCCACCTCCTCCTTGTGTCCAACAGAACCCAACTCCTCCTCTTCAGCCTACTGCGGCTTCTTTTTATGGAGATAACCAGTACCAACACATGCCACATAGTGGCCACTCACAATATGCCCACTCGACCATACCCAATGTTCAAGGCTGGCCACAACATGGGTATGGTCGACATGGACATTTTGGGGCTATAATGTAAGTGGGCAGTCATGTTATGACTACCCACAACAGTTCCCAAATTTCCCATACCCAAACCCACCTCAACAGCAAGCAGCAAGCATACAGCCAAGTTCCCAGTCAGCCACCACTCATGCTGACACAGTGGCTGGAGAGCAGTCTACACAGCCCTCCCAAGCTGCACTACCACATTCACCACCACACACATACCAGCACTTATAGTTGTGTTTTGTATTTGTTTTGCTTTTGTTATCTGAATTTGGAAAATGTTATTTGTTTTTGTTAATGTAATTTTATTGTTGATAACAAAACCTACAAATAAGGACAGATTAGTCCTTTGAGATAAGTTCAAAAGCCACTAATCCCTAAACCCAAGATTAAAAATTTTTTACGTGGCATTAATTGTATGTATTTATTTCAAAAGGTAATGCCCTGCTTAACTTACACACAGCATTACCAACACAACATAACAACATATAAAATTAATATTTACAAATTAGCTTTATGACAGAGCAACATAGCCACACTACATGTCTAATAATGCCTCCTCTTGCCAGGCAGTAGCACCCTCAGGGGAAACAAAATATTCAGTGAACACATCACGTACTCTTATGCCTGAAGGTGGACGACGGGGATGGATGGGTGGTGACATAGGCAAAGACACATTCACAGATGATAATTGATCCACATGTTGAGAGGAGCATTCATGTATTCTACCAAAATTATGTAGGACCACACATGCTTCGAGGACCACATTAACATTGGCTTCACTAAGTTGAATTGCAGATTGAAGTACACGCCATTTAGCACAAAGAATTCCAAATGTGCACTCCACCAGACGCCGAGCATGTGACAGCCGACAATTAAATATTCTCCTCCGATGGGTGAGATAGCGACGGGGATATGGCCTCATTACATTCCTGGTTAATTGAAAGGCCTCATCTGCAACAATAACATAAGGCACATGCTCTGGAATGGAGTCAGTAAGTTGACTTGCTGGAGGTAGGTCCAGTTGGTTATTGCGTAACCGCCTACCCATTATGGAAGTATTGAAGACTCTTGAGTCTCCAGTCCTTCCATAGGCCCCAATGTCTACAATTATAGACATGTAGTTTGTGTCGACCAAGGCCAACAAAACAACAGAAAAATATTGTTTATAATTGAAGAATTGTGAGCCTGAGTTAGGAGGTTTGCGAACACGTATGTGCTTGCCGTCCAGGGCTCCTATACAGTGTGGAAACTGACAATTTTGCTCAAAACCCTCTGCTATCCTCAACCAGTCACTCATTTTTGGTTCAGGCATGACTTCTTCATGTAGTCTGTTCCAAATTTCCACACAAGTTGACCGAACAATGCCAGAAATTGTTGATCTGCCTATTAGGAACTCTAAGTGCAGAGCAGCGTAGGACATGCCAGTAGAAAGGAACCTGTAACAAACATAGAACATCGACAAATCAGTTTACTAATTTATCATTAAAAATAAACAACACTTAATAATGCATGAGTTTGTTATAGCACACATGCTGTAAATGAGATTAAAATACATGGCTTCTGTACAATACACCATAGGCAATAATTTAGATACCTAAGGTTGAGAAATACAATACACACATTCCAAGATTACAAGAAGTGTGCTCCTACACTTGCAAAGTGAGTATGTGGATAAAAAAATCATCAACATATCGTTAATACACATACCTTATTGTTAGAAGAAGACGTTCCTCCGCAGAAATGGATTTTCTCATCCTGGTGTCCTGAAATGTGATCCCAGGGCGCACAATGTCAAGCAGCTTATCAAACGTAGCTATGCTCATTCGACAATATTGGAAAAACTTATCTCCATTACTACGCAGTGACAAATATAGACGATGAAAATGTCCTTTAGTTAGCCTTCTTGTCAAAAGAGGATGTACCCACATCCTTCTGCGTCTTCTGTGATCTGATATTACAGGATATGGCTCCCCAAAACGTCTGGATATAACCCAATGGAACAGCACACGCTCAGTTGTCGAAAATCTCAGTGTGTCGCTCATGTTTGGATAATGCAGGTAGCAAGCACAAAGCAGAATGACCAAAATGAGACCAGTGCAAAGGTGGGAGGCTCACACCTGGAGCAGATCACTTAAATATAGCTCTGGCTGATTATTTCAATTATTATCAGGCCTGAAATCCGTTACTTGTCAGTTTTGGTTTGCTGCGACTAAAAAACGGTGGTGGGATGAAAATCGGATGTTACAAGGTACACACACATGCGATTAAATCGCATCTTTGAAGGAAAATCGGATGCCAGAAGGATGTGTGATGTTTGCATTTTGATCCGATTGTCGACCGTCTAAAACGGACCGATTTTTTGTGGTTGTGTGTGACACCGGCCTTACTATTACTATCACTATGCACTACTATGGCAGGAATTATTTAATTATCTACACACTATGGTTTGCAAAATCACTTTTACCACTCCAAATGTTACTGTTATTCCTATGACAGAAAGTGATGGCATGTCCATATTGGCACTAATCTTCTGCCCAAGCACCAGATCAGGAGCTGGGTGGTGCCCACTAAAGTGTGGAAATTTTAGCAGGTGACAGTGGGATCCATGTTTCTCAGTTGGAAGTTTCTTTTAGACTTGAGACTTTGTTGCTGTCTTCTTTGATATACTTCTAGCCAATGTATTGGGGTTTGGGCTTGAACAGATGTAAAACATAGATGAACCAATAGCTTAACAGCTGCTCAGTTGGTAAATATATGTAAATAGGAGCTTCCTAAAGTAGAGGAGATGTCCGGGTCGTCTAGGATAAAACAGCGGTGTACGAAAATGCTTTGCATATATGGAATAAAGTAAAAGTTCTATTATGTGAAAAAAAAGCAAGAATTAGCATACATAACTAAAACTTGTATTTTTCATTCGGTTCTTGCCTATAAAACTGAAAATCTGCATAATGGTTTGTCTTATCTCACCAACTGTTATGTACCTCAATCAAGGTTATTGTATTGCAGCAGCAGTCGTACAGCTTCCCAACCCTTTTTCATAACGTCCAACAGCTTATTTGTCATAATTCCTGCTTTTTGTGCCATTTCCCAGTCCCAGATGCATCATGCTGTTTTCAGGATGATATCTTTTACTTCATTCCACAGTTCATTTCATCTATTTTTCCTTCTGGTATGTTAATAGCATTTCAAACCCGTTGTTAACTTACACCCTGTAGCTGTCACTGATTTTTTCTATGGTTACGTCTCGCAATATAAAAATTGTTTTCTATTTTGTCATTTTCTCGAGTATAGATTCTCGGACATAGCAAATTAATGGTCATCACCATTGTCCTCCCACAAATATGTGAAGCTTGATGCCCAAACACCGGAAAATAGCATGTTGCCTGTAAGTTGTGTATCAGTATTTTATTTTTACTTTTCAGGGTTTTTAACTCTTTATTTGCCCTTATCTGGAAAAGAGGTAAAGAAGAGAGTTGTCTACTTAAAACACTTTTCTAAGATATAGTTATTATTTATTGGGTATTACAAGAGCTGTCATTCACAGAAAATATTTTCTACTTACCATTTAATGCAAAAATGATAGCGCCTTAACAACATGTATCAAGCAGTAGAAATAAATATGTAGAAGAAGCATTTATGATTTTTGTTTCATAGAGGATTCCGTTCCGCTAAGGGGTGTTCATTAAAGATTTCCCCTGACCCACTTCTATTTATCACAGGACACTGAAACTGCACATGTGTAATGATATAAGTCTCTATAGATTACGTGCCAATTTGCAACTCAGAACTGATAACGGTCTTGACTTTACAGGTGCTGCAGTGGTGTGAGGTTTCCACCCAGTGGAATACAGAGCAGTCATCAAGTTCCTTTACTTGAAAGGCCACACACCAAAGGAGACGTTCAATGAGATGAAAGAGGTTTATGGTTATGATTCCCCATCATATGATGTAGTCAAGAACTGGAATCGTCAATTCAAATGTGGTCGTACTTCTATGCAAACAGCTCCAATTCCAGGGTGACCCCACTCCACTATTGATGAACACACCATCCAGGAAGTGGAGGTTGCCATTTTGGAAAATCGCTGTGTAACCATTCGCCACCTAGTCCAAAAGGTCAAGATTAGTGTGGGGTTCATGTAAAAAATCATCCAAGACCATCTTCACACGCATAAGGTATCCGCTCGCTTGGTTCCCCGGCTGCTCACACCTTTCCAGAAGCAGGAACGAGTTGAATGCTCTCAAGCTCTATTGACGATGTGCCATGGATACCAGGAGGACTTTTTCAACAGATTGATCACACAGGATGAAAGTTGGGTCCATCACTATGATCCTGAGACTAAAGTCCAGTCAATGCAATGGAAGCATCATGACCACTACCTCCAAAGAAGGCACATGCCCAACCCTTGGCAGTCAACGTAATGCTTACAGTATCTTGTGACCAACACGAAGTAGTAACGATTGATTTCCTAGCAAAGGGTACCATGATCACTGGGGCATACTATGCTTCAGTGCTGCGGAAACTGCGGGAGGCCATCAAAACCAAGAGACGTGGCATACTCACCAATGGTGTCCGCCTTCTGCAAGACAATGCACCAATTCACAACTCACATGTTGCCCAAATGGAAGCATGCTCCCATGGCTTTGAAATTCTACTGCATCCCCTTATTCACCCGACCTCGCACTATTGGACTTCCACCTCTTTCCAACAATGAAGTTATTTTTGAAGGGCAAGCATATTCAAGATGATGAAACTCTGATTTGCGAAGTCACAATGTGGCATTTGGAGCAGCCTGTCGACTTCTACAAGGGAAGTGTTTATAGTTGCTTAAAGAGATGGGAGAAGTGTGTGTCCCTAGATGACACCTATGTAGAGAAGGACTAATAACTGTGCCAAGTTTCATTGCTCTCAGCCCACAGGAAGTGGGTCAGGGGAAATCTTTAATGAATGCCCCTCGTACATAATAAAACTCTGTCTACCTGCAGCCACCACTAGTGGGAGCTCACGACAAGAACTTACTATATATATATTAAAGGGAATCTGTCACCAGATGTTTGCTACCCCAACTGAGAGCAGCATGATGTACTAGCAGAAATCCTGATTCCAGCAATGTATTACTTACTCGGCTGTATGTTGCCATTTTGATAAAATCACTGTTTTCTCTGCTGCCGATCTACGAGTTCTCTGAAAGCTGAGCTTCACATAACCCCACCCCACAGATTTCTGTGTGTACTTTGTCCTAGTTCTCTAGCGATTTTATCAAAAAGTACAACAAGCAGCACAGCAGGAGACACACACCTGGAATCAGGCCCTCTGTCTCTACATAATGCTGCCCTCAGATTACCATATATACTCCTTTATAAGCAGACCTGTGTATAAGCCGACCCCCTAATTTTGCCACAAAAAACTCGGAAAACTTATTGACTCGCGTATAAGCCTAGGGTGGAAAATGCAGCAGCTACTGGTAAATTTTCAAAAATAAAAATAGATACCAATAAAAGTAAAATTAATTGAGACATCAGTAGGTTAAATGTTTTTGAATATCCATATTGAATCAGGAGCCCCATATAATGATCCATACAGATCATGGTGGCCCCATAAGATGTTCCATACAAAATACTCCCCATATAATGCTCCATCATGGCCCCATAAGATGCTCCATAGAATAATATGCCCCATATGCTTCTCCATAAAAGTTATGGCCCCATAAATTATGCCCCATGAAATGCTTCATAGATTATGCCCCCATATGATGCTCCATAGATTATGCCCCCATATGTTAGAGGTCGAGTTCCCGCTTCTGCACAGGGGGAATCTCGAGCCATCCCTGCTGTGGTCTCCCATCCGTCTCCGGCCGCAGTGGACTCTGCTCAGCTTAGACGTCGGTCCCAGTGTCTCGCCCAGTCTAACAGTGTGCAGAGGGTTACTGCTGCCTCTCCAGGCTCTGCTATTGTGGCCAGTACTGGTTAGCGGCGAGCAGACATCTTTAGGACAAAGTCCTTGCTTTCCCCTTCTGAGCATGCCCAGGGTGACATCTCTCATTGGAGATCAGAGGTCACATGCTCAGGTACTGCAGCAGCTCCTATTGGTCCGCCAGGAAGGTCCTGTGACTACTGGTATTCAGGAAAAAGTTTCATTGGTCCTTGTTTCTGGCAGGTCCTGTAGCTGTTACTATAAAAGGGTAGCATGGCTGGGCCGCCATGCGCTAATATTAATCGTTATATGCTTTGCGCCAGTGTGGTCATGCGTGTGTGTGGTTAGGGCCCGGCTGAAATAAGCCCCTAAAATACCGACTTAATCGGTGAGGAGTTTGGTATGCTAAGCTGGTCAGGGTCGGTGTCCTAGATGCCCTAAATTACCGGCATAACCGGTGAGGAGTTTGATTGCCGTATTCAGGGTCTGGCGTTCAGACGCCATAGATTGCGGGTGACTCCTGCGAGGACATTAGTGCATGATCACGTTCTATGTTCGCTTAGCAGTCAACTGTGTACCTGGGTGCCTGACAGGACACAGAAGTTTGTCTCAGCGGATCTGTGACGTAACAGGGTTCGCTTTCAACGCTAGACAGCGCCCTAGCGTGTTTATTTTATGACTCAGCGGTGTTAAGTGAGTTCGCACACATCGCCATATAGCGCTGCGGCACTCCTTCTAGTGGCTCTGTGGAATAACAGAGTTCGCACATATTGCCACAGCGCATTACGGCGTTTATTTTGGCGACTCTGCGGGATAACAGAGTTTGCTTCTTGCGCCATTTTACTAGCAGCAGGCTCCACCTGCATGGTGGACCCCGGGCTGCGAACGCACCTCTCTACATCATATATTTGGTGCGTTCCGCAGACCCTAACACCATATGATGCTCCATAAATTATGCCCCCATATGATACTCCATAGATTATGCCCCCATATGATGCTTCATAGATTATGCCCCCATATGATGCTCCATAGATTATGCCCCCATAAGATGCTCCATATATTTTATGCCCCATATGATGCTCCATAGATTATGCCCCCATATGATGTTCCACAGATTATGCCCCCATATGATGCTCCATAGATTATGCCCCCATATGATACTCCATAGATTATGCCCCCATATGAAGCTCCACAGATTATGCCCCTATATGATGCTCCATAAATTATGCCCCCTTATGATGCTCCATAGATTATGCCCCCATATGATGCTCCATAGATTATGCCCCCATATGATGCTTCATAGATTAAGGCCCTATTTGATGCTCCATAGATTATGCCCCCATAAGATGCTCCATATATTTTATGCCCCCATATGATGCTCCATAGATTATGCCCCATATGATGCTCCATAGAATAGGCCCCATATGCTGCCGCTGCTGCTGCAAATGAAAAAAAAAATGACATACTCCATACTCGCCTCTCGTCACAGGAAGCCAGGTGCTGGTGTCCTGAGCAGGCAGGGACACGGCGTGCTATAGGGACAGGTGCCGGTGTCACCGCTGGCTCAGGGCCCCGGCACCTGAGATATTCACCTGTCCCCGGTCCACCGCTGCACGCAGCTGTCTTCCGTGTCCTCCGGCAGTGAATGCTCAGGCAGAGGGTGCGGCGCGTACTAACTACGTCATTGCGCCCTCTGACCTGAACGTCACAGCCAGAGGATGCAGAGGATAGAGCCGGCGTGCAGCGGTGGACCAGGGACAGGTGGATATCGCTTATACTTACCCCCTCCTGGAGTGTCTCTGCAGCCCACCTGCTTCTCCCGCGGTTTCCGGAAGCTATTCCATCCTTCAGCGGTCACGTGGTACCGCTAATTAAAGTCATGAATATGCGCATATTCATGACTATAATGAGCAGTACCACGTGACCTCTGCAGGAAGGAGCCTGAGATTGTGGGAGAAGCAGGGGGGCTGCAGAGACGCGCCGGGGGGGTGAGCATGATCTGACACCCCCGATCCCCCTCCCCCGCCGACCCCCGTTATATGACTCGCGTATAAGCCGAGAGGGGGACTTTCAGCCTTAAAAAATGGGCTGAAAATCTCAGCTTATACGCGAGTATATACGGTAAGTAGCAAAAACCTGTTGATAGATTCCCTTCAAATTCATATACAAAACAGGAGACAGTTAACCTTTGCAGCATCGGCAGACAGCAAGAAATGTGTTATTTTGCTATGTCTGACTACTGTATTTAATAATGGATACAATAATTTTGTACCTAAAAGGTACATATTATGATTGGCTGAGAGTCACTTCCTTGTGAACTTTACCAACATATGATTGCAATATTGATGTCAAGAATGTGAGATTGAACCTATCTTCTAAGGGACATTAGCTCTGAGGATGGTTGATCTTAGAGTTCCACTGATGACGTGTTCTGATATATGTGAATCTTATGTTAGGATTTTACAATGGTTAATTACTTATAGAACACCAGTGATCATTTAAAAATGTAAGATGTCTAATAATATTACAATTTCTGGCAATTGGAACTTTTATTCCTATTATAGGCTAGCAAAGTATAGTTTAGATTATACAGTATGTCACAGGCGGTTGACCAAATGCCTTTTTAGGAGCTTGTATTCAGAAGCTATGAAGCAGTCAGGGGTATGATGCTGGATGGGAGATATATTCCTTCCAGCAAGTGCTTTGGGAACGAGGGCAAGTCCTGGCCTGGAAATCTGCAGGCAGTTCCATGATGTCTAGAAAATGGTCCGTGTGACAATCAGAGAAATGGAATCCTCAGATGACGTCGAGACCTACTGGGACTTGTTGGAGAGAGTGGCCAAGATGACGGGTCTACCCTGGGATCACTGGGTGGGAGTTATTGCTCCGTTTCTGGCTAAAGGACTATTGATGAGCGAATTTGCTCGGATAACGTCTTATCCGAGCACGCTCGAGTGTCATTCTAGAATCTGGGAGTCCTTGTATATTACGTTCGAGTCCCTGTGGCGGCATGATTTGCGGCTGTTAGCCTGAACACATGTGGAGATTGCCTGTTTGTTAAGGAATTGCCTGCCAGAGCGAACCCCCACAAAACCTTTAAGTGAAGCTGTTATCAATTTTAAACCCCACCAAATAGTGTTTAGGCAGCATGAAACAGCTGACAGGCTTCCTTTAAAGGGAACATGTCAGTAGGTTTTTGTATGCCAAAATAATAAGACATTTTAAGGGGAATCTGTCAGTAGGATCAACCCTCCTAAACTGTCTCCAGTGGCTTGTAAAAGTATTCACCCCCTTGACTTTTTACCTATTTTGTTACATTACAACCTGTGTTTAAATATTTTTGTAATCCGATTTCTCTGTGATGCATCAGCAATAGTCTAAGTTGGTGAAGTGAAAAAAATATAGGCATAAATTAAATTTATGGGATCAAACAACTAAAAAATGGCATTTGCATATGTATTCACCCCTTTTGCCATGAGGCCCCTAAAAATTTCTTTTGCCATGAGGCCCCTAAAAATTTCTGGTGCAAGCAATTATCATTCAAAAATCACATGCTTAGTAGAAGGAAGTCCACCTGTGTGCAATCTTAGTGTGACATGGTCTGTCAGTATATACACACCTTTTCTGAAAGGCCACAGAGGTTGCAACACCATTAAGCAAGAGGCATCACTAACCAAAGAACAACCATGAAGACCAGGAAAATCTCCAAACAAGTCATGGACAAAGTTGTTGAGAAGTTTAAGTCAGCTTTGGGTTATAAAAAATATGCCAATGTTTGATGATTTCCTGGAGCACTATCAAATCCATTATCATAAAAATGGAAAGAACATGCAATCACAACAAACCTGTAAAGTGAGGGCCATCCACCAAAACTATCAGCCCCAGAAAAGAAGGCATTAATCAGAGGGGCAACAAAGAGACCAAAGGTAACCCTGAAGGAGGTGCAGAGTTCCCAAGCAGAGACTGGAGTATCTGTCCATACAACCACAATTCTGTCCATACGATCACAATAAGTCGTACACTCCATAGAAATAGTCTTTATGGATAAGTTGGCAGAAAAAGTCTTTACTTACACATAAAAATTGTAAGGCTCATTTTGAGCTTGCGAAAAGACATGTGTGAGACTCCCCAAATGTATGGAGCAAGGTGCTGTGGTCAGATGAGACCAAACTGTAACTTTTTGGCCCCCAACGTAAAATCTGGCGCAAACCAACACAGCTCATCACACCAAGAACATCATCTCCACAGTGAAACATGGTGGTGGCATCATGCTGTGGGAATGTTTCTCGGCAACAGGGGTAGGGAAAGTGGTCCGAGTTGAGGGGAAGATGGACTGTGCGAAATACAGGGATATTCTTGTTTCAGTCTGTCAGTGATTTGATGAAGAAAAACCAAAACCAATTAAATACCGTATATACTCATGTATAAGCCGACCCGTGTATAAGCCGATCCCCTAATTTTGCCACAAAAAACTGGGAAAACTTATTGACTCGCGTATAAGCCTAGGGTGAAAAATGATTATGCCCCCAAATGATGCTCCACAGATTATGCCCCCATATGCTGCACAGATTATGCCCAATATGCTCCACAGATTATGCCCCCATATGCTCCAGATTATGCTCCCCATATGCTCCAGATTATGCCCAATATGCTTCAGAGATTATGCCCCCATAAGCTCCAGATTATGCCCAATATGCTTCAGAGATTATGCCCCCATATGCTCCAGATTATGCCCCTATATGTTCCACAGATTATGCCCCCATATGCTCCCATATGCTCCAGCTTATGCCCCATATGTTCCACAGATTATGCCCCCATATGCTCCCATATGCTCCAGATTATGCCCCATATATTCCACAGATTATGCCCCCATATGCTCCATATTATGCCCCTATATGTTCCACAGATTACGCCCCCATATGCTCCATTGTTATGATTTGGTAGCTGAGGAGAGCAGGCAAAAGCGGCAATACACCAGAGAGGTTGGAATCTACTGGATTGCAGTACCCTGACTAACCACCACAACTAAAGGCAGCCGTGGAGCGTACCTACGTTGCTGTAAGGTTCTGTGTATCTGTTTCTGAAACTCAGTTTGTTCGTCGGCCATTTTGCTTTCTGTTTTGCTGCAGCTATCTTGCCCTCAGTCAAAATGGAGTTTTCCAGCTTGCATGTTCCCGCCCTGATTCTCTCCGTTTGCTTCTTAAACAGCCACAGCTGAGCAATCAGTGCTTCAGAATCTAGCCTGCAGTGAACCTGTGTTCTGACTCCTGAAGCCTTGGACCTTGTACTCCAGCCATTCCTACTGAGGAACTCTGAAGCACTTGTGGACTCTGAACTCTGCTCTTGAGAGCCTCACGTTTGCATGGACTTGCGGTAACAGAGAAGAAGATCTGAATCTGTTGTGGAGAGTTATTGCTGAGCTTAGATTACTCTGGCCTGCTGTGTCTCCTGCTTCTGTGTTTGCAACCTGTGTGTTTATTTTTGCCAATTTGTATGAAGCAATACAAGACTTTCTTTATCAACCTGTGTCTCAAGTATTTTCATCGCACCCAAGCACAAGACGCTATATGAACTGTACCACATACATTACAAGATTCTGAAGCCAAACGTTAGTGTCTGCTGGGTCTGGAAAGGCTGTGTCTGCTGTACTGTGGATATCGGATGTCCGGTTGTACTTTCTGTGATGACAGTGGTTGTGACTTCTCACAACCATTCCAGGTGAGCAATTCCCTTAAGTGTTTTTTTTCTGCAGTGTTATCACAGGTAAACACTATTGTTTTTTTTTTTTTTTTTCTCTTCTCTTTTTGTCTGCTGAAACTCTGGATATCAGATGTCTGGTTGAAAGCTTTCTGTGATGATAGTGGTTGTGACTTCTCACAACCATTCCAGGTGAGCAGTTCCCTTAAGTTTTTTTTTTCTTCAGTGTTGCCACAGGTGAACACTATTGTTTTTTTTTCTCTCCTCTTCTTCCAGTATCCTGTCTTAAAAGATCTGGAAAATGGAGGCCCGCATAAAGGAACTTTGCGGAGTGACTGATAATATCCTTGCAGATTTGCAGAATATAAAGACCCGTTTTACAAATCTACAGGACCTCAATAATCACAATTTGCAAGTGGTTGGACAGACTACCCAGGATTTGCGAGCCAGGATTGAGGTTCTGGAGGGGCGAGTCCAGGCTCCTGCCGTGGCCCCGAGTTCTGGGATTCCCAAGTTGCCCCCTTTTCGTTTTGGCGGTGAACGTGAGAAATTCAGGGGATTTATTAATCAATGCAATCTTTTTTTTTCTGCACATGCTTCACAATTTCCCACTGAACGATCTAAGGTGCTTACTATAATTATGTTGCTTACCAACAAGGCTTTGATATGGGCAAACCCTCTGATTGAGACTGAGGATGATTGTTTGAATCACCTTGATGATTTTATTTCAGCCATGGGGCAGGTGTTTGATGACCCCAATCGAGGTGCAACAGCTGAAGCAGCCATGTTAGCTTTGCGCCAAGGTAAGCACTCGGTAGCTGAATATGCCTTGGATTTCAGGAGATGGGCCCTTGATACCACCTGGGACAATTCCGCCAAAAAATCTATTTTTCGAAAGGGGTTATCCCCACTGATTAAGGATGAACTTGCTCGTGCCGACCCTCCCACTGCGTTAGGTGACTTTATTAACTACTGCATCCGTATTGATACTCGTTTAACTGAACGCAGGCAAGAGAGATGGTTCGAAAGCAATCGTACTAACCTTTTCCTACCTTCCTCTCCAGCTAAGGAACCTTTGAATAGGATTACACGGGAACCTGAACCTGAACCCATGCAGGTAGACTCTTTACTACGACGGGTTAGTGATGCACGCAAGGAACATCGTTTTAAGGAGAATCTATGTTTTTATTGTGGTAAGTCAGGGCACTTTATTATTAACTGTCCCAGCCGTTCTCGCAAGACTACTGCAGCACTCATTCATTGTGAGTGTTGCGAGAGGGGATCTGTCAGGTCCGAGCCTCAGGCTCCAGAGAGATCTGCAGCAACAGATCTTGATTTCTCGGACTTAAACTCCGTTACCTCTGAGGACGTTGACTGTGTAAATGCTGCCATCTTTCAAGTTTCCTCAGCGGTGTCCCAGCTGAGTTGTAAGAAAAACAATTCTCACTGTTTTCTTTCCATCATACTCTGGGTTGACTCAGCCTGGGTGTCTAGCTCTGCTATGATCGACTCAGGTGCAAGTGGAAATTTTATGGATGTCTCCTTTGCTCTAAAACAGGGAATACGTTCAGTGAAGAAGGCTACTCCAGTACAGATGGAAACTGTGGATGGCTCCCTGCTGACCTCTGGACCAGTGGATCAGGAAACAGAGCCTTTAAAGGTTCTTATGGGTAAAGATCATCAAGAGAAACTGTCCTTTATGCTTATCTCTTCTCCTCACTTTCCCATTATTCTAGGGCTACCATGGCTGCAGGCTCAGAATCCTACCATTAACTGGGAGACCAAGGAATTACACTTTCCAGAGAAACAGATGAGTCCAAAAATTTCAGCTTGCTCTGTTCCTAAAGGAACCATGTCAGTCCCTGAACTACCAGCTGTATACCAGGACTATGTGGATTTATGTGACAAGAAGAACGCTGACCAGCTTCCTCCTCACCGTCCATATGATTGTCCAATTGAATTATTGCCTGGAGCAGAGATACCTTTTGGTAAGATCTACCCTCTGGCGGGGCCCGAGCTGAAGGCTTTAAAAGAGTACATAGACGAAAATCTAGCCAAGGGCTTCATACGCCCCTCTTCATCTCCTGCAGGGGCACCCATATTCTTTGTAAAGAAGAAAGATGGATCCCTGAGACCATGCGTAGACTATAGGGAACTCAATAAGGTTACTATTAGAAACCGTTATCCATTGCCTTTAATCCCTGAGTTATTGGAGAGAGTGCGACATGCCAAAATTTTTTCTAAACTAGATCTTCGTGGGGCCTATAACTTAGTCCGTATTAGACCTGGGGATGAATGGAAGACTGCATTCAGGTCACGCTATGGACACTTTGAATATCTGGTTATGCCTTTTGGTCTGAGTACCGCCCCAGCCACTTTCCAACACTTGGTGAATGACATCTTCAGGGATCTCCTAGATACATTCGTGGTAATTTATTTGGATGATATTTTAATTTTTTCTAACTCCACAGAGGAACATCATGGACATGTGAGAATGGTCTTGGAACGTCTAAGACAAAATCATCTTTACATCAAGCTTGAAAAGTGTGAATTCCATAAGACCGAAATTCAATTTCTGGGGTATGTACTGTCTACACAAGGAATTAGTATGGATGGAAGTAAAACCCAAGCCATCAATGATTGGCCAAGTCCTAGAAATGTGAAGGAGGTACAGCGCTTCATCGGGTTTGCAAACTTCTATAGACGTTTCATTAGAAATTTCTCTGAGGTAGTGTCACCTATCACCCAACTTACCCGGAAAGAGTCTAAGTTCTCCTGGACTCCCCAAGCCCAGGAAGCATTTTCCCGTCTAAAAGATAAATTTACCACTGCACCTATCCTAGTACATCCCAACCCAGAGCTTGCCTTCATAATAGAGGTGGATGCTTCAGACTGTGCCGTTGGAGCTATACTCTCTCAGAGAACAGGTGAGAAGAATGTCTTGCATCCCTGTGCCTTCTTTTCCCAGCAGTTGTCTTCGGCTGAGAAGAACTACGATGTGGGCAATAGAGAGTTGTTGGCCATTATTGCCGCCTTCAAAGAATGGAGACACCTTCTTCAAGGAGCTGCACAGCAAATAGTCGTTCTGACAGACCATCGTATTCTTGAGTTTATCAGGTCGGCTAAGTGCCTGACTCCTCGCCAGGCTCGCTGGAATCTTTTCTTAAACCAATTTAATTTTATTATTTCTTATAGACCAGGATCGCGCAATGGAAAGGCTGATGCACTCTCTAGGATTTACTCAGCAGAGACACGTCCAATTACTCCTCCTAAGACTATTCTTCCTGACTCTAGATTCCTAGGAGTGATTCATCATCAAGACCTAATTAAAGACATCAAGGAAGCATACCATGCGGATTCTTTTTTGGCTCAACCCCCAAGGGACGTAAGTCTTGTCTTTAAGAATGGTGTGTGGATTCTGGGACAACGTCTGTATATACCTGAAACAGTCAGATTGAGAGTATTGCAACTCATTCACGATTCCAAAATAGCCGGGCATAGAGGAATTCTAAAGACACAGGAATTTCTTTCTCGTTTCTTTTGGTGGCCCACTTGTAGGAAGGATGTTTTGGACTATGTCACTTCGTGTGAGGTTTGTGCAAGATGCAAAACACCTCGCTCTTCACCAACTGGTCTGTTACAGCCTCTTCCCACCCCGTCCCGCCCGTGGGGATCCATTTCTATGGACTTCATTGTGGAATTACCAACCTCTCAAGGGAAGAACACTATTCTAGTGGTGGTTGACCGTTTAACAAAGGCAGCTCATTTTATCCCTTGTGTCGGCTTACCCACTGCAAAACAGACATCAGATTTGATGATTAAAGATGTGTTTCGTTTACATGGAGTACCGGATGAGGTTATTTCGGATCGAGGGGTGCAATTCACTTCTAGGTTTTGGCAAAATTTCTGTGCAGCATTGGACATTAAAGTAAACCTTTCTTCTGCTTTTCATCCCCAGACTAATGGACAAACCGAACGAACCAATCAAACCCTGGAGCAGTATCTCCGCTGCTTTATCTGCCACCTACAGGATGATTGGGTGGATCTACTTCCATTGGCTGAGTTCTCTTACAACAACTCTCAGAGTGCCTCCACTAAGCAGTCTCCTTTTTACTCTAATCTAGGTTATCATCCTAACATTCTACCACGATTTCCCATAGAGACGCCTTTGCCAGCAGTGGCTGAAAGAGTCACGACTTTACAGAAGAATATGGATCTTCTAAAGGAGAATCTGGAATCGGCTCAGGAAAGGTACAAGAAGGCAGCAGATAAATTTCGTAAACCTGCACCAGCTTTTAAGGTAGGAGACCTGGTCTGGCTGTCAACCAGAAATCTTAAGTTAAGGATTCCATCGTCTAAGTTGGGACATAAGTACATTGGACCCTATAAAATCAGTAAGATTATAAGTGCCGTTGCTTGTCGTCTTCAATTGCCCAGAACTATGAGAATCCACCCTGTCTTTCATGTATCCCTACTAAAGGCTGCGACACCCAATACGTTTCCTGGACGTTCTTCTCCTTGCCCTGACCCAGTGCTAGTCGATGGTCAGGAAGAATTTGTGGTGGAAAGGATTTTAGATTCCAGGTTGTATAGAAATCAGTTACAATATCTGATTAAATGGCAGGGCTACCCAGTGGAGGACAACTCATGGGAGCCAGTCAATAACGTTAATGCTCCTCGCTTGCTCCGTCAGTTTCATCAGAGGTACCCACACAAGCCTGGTCTGAGGTCATCCGGAGGTTGTCCCTAAGGGGGGAGTAATGTAAGGTTCTGTGTATCTGTTTCTGAAACTCAGTTTGTTCGTCGGCCATTTTGCTTTCTGTTTTGCTGCAGCTATCTTGCCCTCAGTCAAAATGGAGTTTTCCAGCTTGCATGTTCCCGCCCTGATTCTCTCCGTTTGCTTCTTAAACAGCCACAGCTGAGCAATCAGTGCTTCAGAATCTAGCCTGCAGTGAACCTGTGTTCTGACTCCTGAAGCCTTGGACCTTGTACTCCAGCCATTCCTACTGAGGAACTCTGAAGCACTTGTGGACTCTGAACTCTGCTCTTGAGAGCCTCACGTTTGCATGGACTTGCGGTAACAGAGAAGAAGATCTGAATCTGTTGTGGAGAGTTATTGCTGAGCTTAGATTACTCTGGCCTGCTGTGTCTCCTGCTTCTGTGTTTGCAACCTGTGTGTTTATTTTTGCCAATTTGTATGAAGCAATACAAGACTTTCTTTATCAACCTGTGTCTCAAGTATTTTCATCGCACCCAAGCACAAGACGCTATATGAACTGTACCACATACATTACAGTTGCTCCTAGACGCCTCGTCACAGCCTGAGAGGCTAACTACACCTAAAGATAGAAAGAGGAAAGCTATCTGCCCCGGAGCAAATCCCCAAAGAACATAGGAAGCCCCCAAACATGTAATGGCGGTTAGACAAGAGTAATTACAGACACAGACAGAAAATAGTATGAGCAAACGTTGGGGCCCAATCTTCCTAGAAAGAAAAGGATAGGAAGGACACTTACTGCAATCCAAAAAACCCTAAAAAAATACCAACTCTACTAATTGCAAAAACACCTGAGATCGCACGACCTCTACCACCTAAATTAGTTCTCTGGTGTAACAAAACTAAGCCGCAGCCAATGAAAAAACTGGAAAAGGCAAATGAACAAATAACAGTGGCTCAGATAAACTGAGAGGAGCACAAGCCCCCGGAGGGGACCTGGCTGACCTCCACAGAAGTGCAGGAAAAAATGCAAAAAGCAAGCACAAAAATAAAAGCAGAAAATATCTTATCTGATAGCAGAAGATGCAGGCAAGACTCAGCAAGCTTCCAAGTGAACCAGGAACCAAAGTTGAGACAAGAACAATTGATCACCGGCAACCCTGATGGGAGGGAACCTCCCTTATATAAGACCAGTCTGTAACTCCTGATTGCCAATCTTCACAATCTTCATTGAATGGTTCAGTACTGTTTGTAACCACCAGAGGGAGCCTATGCTCAGAATTCATTTCTAACACATTCACAACAGTACCCCCCCCTTGAGGAGGGGTCACCGAACCCTCATTTGGGCAACCAGGTCTGTCAGGATGAGCTCTGTGATACGCACGGATCAGTCTCCTAGCATGGATGTCCGAAGCAAACACCCAAGAATTGTCCTGACCATAACCTCTCCACTTAACCAAATACTGGAGTTTCCGTCTAGAAAAACGAGAATCCAATATTTTCTCAACCACATACTCCAGATTGCCCTCAACCAAAACAGGGTCAGGAGGCGCAGCCATAGGAACCACTGGCTCGACAAACCTCTTCAGTAAGGACTTGTGGAACACGTTATGGATCTTAAATGTCCCTGGAAGAAGTAAACGAAAGGAAACAGGATTAAGAATCTCCATGATCTTATAAGGTCCAATGAACCTAGGCTTAAACTTAGGAGATGCAACTCTCATAGGGATATTTCTTGAGGACAACCAGACCAAGTCCCCCACTTCAAACCGAGGACCATCAGTCCTATGCCGGTTGGCAAACCGCTGGGCCCTCTCCTGAGAGAGGGACAACCTCTCCACTACCTGGTCCCAAATCTGCTGCATACGCTCCACAACAGAGTCAACACCTGGACAGACAGAAGCCTCTGTCTGTCCCGAAGAAAATCGAGGGTGAAACCCAAAATTGCAGAAAAATGGAGACATCAAAGTGGCAGAGCTAGCCCTATTATTAAGAGCAAACTCAGCCAAAGGCAAAAAAGAGACCCAGTCATCCTGATCAGCAGACACAAAGCATCTCAGATAAGTCTCCAATGTCTGGTTTGTTCTCTCAGTTTGTCCATTGGTCTGAGGATGAAAAGCCGAGGAGAAAGACAATTGAACACCAAGTTTAGAACAAAAAGTCCTCCAAAATCTAGAAACAAACTGGACTCCTCTGTCAGACACAATGTTCTCAGGAATGCCGTGTAACCGAACCACGTGCTAAAGGAACAAAGGCACCAATTCGGAGGAGGAAGGCAACTTAGGTAATGGCACAAGATGTATCTGTTAGAACCCTCTTGTTAGGTTTTGTTTCAGTTTGCTGTCACATGACCTTTTTTCCCTATTTAGTCTGGCTCCGCCCTTCTGGCTTTGCTGGACTTCATTGTATTATCTACTCTTAAGCTAGCCAGGTGCTTAGGTGCCTTACTCTGTCAGTTTTGCTTGATCTTAGGATCTCTTAGTATTTGTTTTCTGTTTTATATTCCCTGCTACACTTTCTGTTAGGAGGTGTCCATCTTTTCACCCAGTCCCTAGATCTTGTAGGGATTCCTCCCTCGCAACTATAGGTCTTCGTTCAGTCTAGCTGAGGACTTTAGCGGGTTTGGTCGCAGGATCAGGTCCCCCGTTACATCGTAGGGATCCAGCTCAGTCCTATTGTAGGGACAGAATTCCCACCTTTCCTTAGTGCTTGTAGCAGATCATAACAGTAAGTCCAGCCCAAAGAAAAAAAAAAAAAATCTCTAAGGAAAGATTTTCAGTTTCTATTATGGTGTCGGTTCAGGATTTGGCTCAACACCTGCAGCGACTCTCTCTGGAGGTGGCTGAAATCCAGCAACACGTGAGTAGTTGTCCTGGAGCTGATTTCGTGGAGCCAAAGGTACGTTTGCCTGATTTATTTTTTGGTGAACAACAAGATTTTTTTTCTTTTAAAAATGCTTGCTTGTTGTATTTCCGTTTGAGACCCAGATCCTCTGGTGATGAATCACAGCGCATAGGGTTCATAATGTCACTTTTGCGCAAAGAACCTCAGGACTGGGCCTTTTCTCTGCAGCCTAGTGATCCATGCTTTAGATCAGTGGATAGTTTTTTTTCTGCTTTGGGGTTATTGTATGACGATCCGGATCGTGTTTCATCAGCTGAGACAGAATTGAGACGTTTGAGACAGGGATCAGGTAATGTGGAAAAATATTGTACTCACTTCCGAAGGTGGTCCGCTCAGGTGGGCTGGAACGATTCAGCTTTGAAAAGTTTATTTCTTGCAGGGTTAAGTGAAAGGGTTAAAGATTTGCTGATTGCTTATCCCATACCTGGTAACTTGCAAGAGGCTATGCAATTAGCCATACGGGTGGATAGGAGACTGCGTGCAAGGGTTAATGAGAGTAAATCTGCCTTGTCAGCTCCAAGTTTGGAGAAGGAATGTACTGACATTGCAGAGCCGATGGAAATTGGAGCAATGACACCTCACTCTCGAGAAAAAGAATGCAGATTTGCTCAAGGTTTGTGTTTCTACTGTGGTAAATCTGAGCATTTCATTAAGAACTGTGCGCTTCGAATGAATAAAGAGAGAAAAAAAATGAGGTCAGTTTTGCCCGCATAGCTTGTTTAAACAATAAAGGTGTCTTTCTTTCTGCTACCACTGCTGTTGAGGAGGAATTAATGGAGTTTCAGGTATTTGTGGATTGTGGTTCAACTCTCAATGTGATTGATGGGAAATTTTTGGAAAAACTAAAATTAAAACCCAATCTTCTATCTTCTCCTATTAATGTGGTGTCTGTGGATGGTTCTCACTTGAAAAATGTTACTCACCATATCTGTGAATTTCCTCTTACTATTAATGGTGTTCATCAAGAGAATTTGGATTTGGTAGTTTTGAATAATTTACCTTCTCCGGTGATTTTGGGGTTACCCTGGTTAAAATTGCACAATCCGGTACTGGATTGGTCTACCAATGAAATTAAGTCCTGGAGTCCTAAGTGTTATGACAAGTGTTGTAACGGGCGTATTGCTGCTGTAGTTAAGGGGGAGTTACCTGTACCTATTCAGGATTTTTGGAAAGTTTTTTCTGATAAAGAATCGCAGGTATTGCCTCCTCATAGAGATTATGATTGTGCAATTGAATTTGTCCCTGAGCGACTCTTCCTAAAAGTCGTTTATTTAATTTGACTATTCCTGAGAGAAAGGCTTTGGAGGAGTACATACAGACAAGCTTGGCCGCCGGTCACATTAGGCCTTCCAAATCTCCTGTGGCGGTTGGATTTTTTTTTGTTAAAAAAAAGGACGGCGGTTTACGGCCTTGTCTAGACTTTCGTGAAATTAATAAGATTACTGTACGCAGTCCTTACCCACTGCCATTGATTCTTGATTTGTTTAATCAGTTAGTGGGGGCCAAGTGGTTCTCGAAAATTGATCTTCGAGGGGCATACAATTTGTTGCGCATGAAGGAGGGGGATGAATGGAAGACTGCGTTTAACACTCCACTGGGTCATTTTGAGAATCTGGTCATGCCCTTTGGACTTTCCAGTGCTCCGGCATTTTTTCAGAATCTTATTAATGACATCCTTAGACCTTTGATCGGCAGAAGTGTGGTTGTGTATTTGGATGACATTTTGATTTATTCACCGGATTTGGAGTCTCATTGGAGGAGTGTGCGTGAAGTATTACAGTTACTGAGTGATAATTCACTTTTTGCCAAACTAGAAAAATGTGAGTTCGCTGTACAGAGACTTAGTTTTTTGGTCAACATTGTCTCCAGTGAAGGTTTTGAGATGGACCCGGTGAAAGTGCAAGCTGTGCAGGATTGGCCTAGACCTATTGGTGTGAAATCAATACAGAGGTTTTTGGGGTTCGCCAATTATTATAGAAAATTCATAAAAAAAATTTCTGTGATTGCCAAACCTCTGACCGATCTCACCAGGAAAGGTGCTGATGCGGTTCAGTGGACTACTGAGGCCATTGAGGCTTTTGTGTTGCTAAAGGAGAGGTTCAGCTCTGCTCCCATCCTTACGCAGCCTGATGTGACTAAACCATTTTTGGTTGAGGTTGATGCTTCTTCTGTGGGGGTCGGCGCGGTGTTGTCTCAGGCAAAGACGGATGGAGTACATCCCTGTGCTTTTTTTTCAAAGAAATTTTCTGAGTCTGAACTAAATTATGATATTGGTAATCGGGAATTGTTGGCAATTAAACTCGCATTTGAACACTGGCGTCATTTTTTGGAGGGAGCGGAATTTCCCGTTCAAGTCTTCACCGATCATAAAAATCTGATCTACCTTGATGCTGCCAAACGCTTGAATGCCCGTCAGGCTAGGTGGGCACTGTTTTTCTCACGGTTTAATTTTACCGTTACTTACATCCCAGGTACTAAAAATGTTAAAGCTGATGCTTTGTCTCGCAGCTTTTCTCCTATGGTGGGTACTGAGGAGGAGGAGGAAAACATCTTGCAAGAGGGGGTTGTTATTGCTGTTTTGGACTCCGTGTTGGAAGATGAGATTCTTAAAGCACAGGAGAATGCCCCATATAACACGCCGCATGGGAGGTTGTTTGTGCCTGGTACCCTGAGGAGAGATTTGTTTGATGAATGTCATGACTCTCAGTTGGCAGGTCATCCTGGAATCTCTGAGACCAAGAGACTTGTGGGTCGCAGTTTTTGGTGGCCAGGATGGCAGAAGGAAGTCATTAAGTGGGTGCGCCAATGCACTGTGTGTGCTAGATCTAAGTCTTCTCATTCTCCTGCTGCGGGGTTGCTTTGCCCTTTGGAGGTCCCTAGTGCACCTTGGACACATTTGGCTATGGACTTTATTACTAACCTTCCCCCCTCTGAGGGTTTCACTGTCATCTGGGTGGTCGTGGACCGTTTTAGCAAGATGTGTCACTTGGTTCCTTTCATCAAACTGCCCTGCGCTAAGACTCTCGCTAAGGCCTTTGTCAAGGAAATAGTCAGACTACATGGTGTTCCTACTGACATTGTTTCTGATAGGGGACCTCAGTTTGTGGCTTGTTTTTGGTGCGCCTTTTGTGACAGGTTGGGAGTTCATTTGTCGTTTTCATCCGGATATCATCCTGAGTCTAATGGCCAGACAGAAAGGAAAAACCAGGATGTTGAGCAGTTCTTGCGTTGTTTTGTGACTGATAATCAAGAGGGGTGGTCTGAGTTTCTGCCACTTGCTGAGTTTGCTCTTAACAATCATACATCCGCTTCTGCTGGTTGTTCGCCTTTTTTTTGTTGTACTGGGAGACATCCGTCTTTTGGGTCATTTTCCAAGTTGGGATCGGCTGTACCTGAAGAGGAGAATTTTTCTGGTGTTTTGGAGAGAGTTTGGACTGATGTACGTGGTAATCTTCATGAGGCTAACAAAAGATCCAAAGTGTATTTTGATAGAAAACGACAAGAGGTTTTGTTTGCTATTGGTGACATGGTTTGGTTGTCCTCTAAGAAACTGCGCTTGAGGATTCCGTCTAAGAAATTGGGTCCCAAGTTTGTAGGGCCCTTTAAGGTGCTTCAGGTTAAACCAATCTGCTGTTAAGTTGGAGCTTCCTACCTCCTGGAAGATTAATCCGGTGTTTCATGTTTCTCTCTTGAAAAAAGCTGAGGTCTCAGATGGAGACGTCTCGGCCACTGTTCCCCTGGTGGTGGAGGACGGGCAATATGAGATTTCCCGCATCCTAAATTCTAGACGGTATAGAGGGAGTTTGCAGTACCTCGTCGCTTGGAAGGGTTATGGACCCGAGGATAACTCATGGGTGAGGGCGGATGATGTTTCTGCGTCTAGACTTGTCAGAGCGTTTCACAAGAGGTTTCCGGATAAGCCTAAGTCCTAGGGGATCCGGAGGATCCTCTTAGAAGGGAGGGTACTGTTAGAACCCTCTTGTTAGGTTTTGTTTCAGTTTGCTGTCACATGACCTTTTTTCCCTATTTAGTCTGGCTCTGCCCTTCTGGCTTTGCTGGACTTCATTGTATTATCTACTCTTAAGCTAGCCAGGTGCTTAGGTGCCTTACTCTGTCAGTTTTGCTTGATCTTAGGATCTCTTAGTATTTGTTTTCTGTTTTATATTCCCTGCTACACTTTCTGTTAGGAGGTGTACATCTTTTCACTCAGTCCCTAGATCTTGTAGGGATTCCTCCCTCGCAACTATAGGTCTTCGTTCAGTCTAGCTGAGGACTTTAGCGGGTCTGGTCGCAGGATCAGGTCCCCCGTTACATCGTAGGAATCCAGCTCAGTCCTATTGTAGGGACAGAATTCCCACCTTTCCTTAGTGCTTGTAGCAGATCATAACAGTATCATTTTGGAAAACCTATCACAAATCACCCAGATAACGGTCATTCTCTGAGAAACAGGGAGGTCGGAAATGAAATCCATAGAGATATGGGTCCATGGTCTCTTGGGCACAGGCAATGGCATCAACAAACCACTAGAGCGAGAGCAAGGCTTGGAGCGAGAGCAAGTCCCGCAGGACTGCACAAATTCCCTGACGTAACGAGACAAAGTAGGCCACCAAATGGACCGACTAACCAAGTCTCTGGTACCAAAAATTCCGGGATGACCGGCCAACGCGGAACAATGAATCTCAGACATCACACTCTTTTTCCACCGGTCTGGGACAAACAATTTCCCAATAGGGCAGCGCTCGGGTTTATCCTCCTGACACCCTTCCAGAGCCAGTCTCAAATTGGGCGAGATGGCGGAAAGAACTACACCCTCTTTCAAAATAACAGCAGGATCAGATAACTCAGGAGAGTCCGCAAGGAAACTCCTCGAGAGGGCATCCGCCTTAACATTCTTAGTGCCAGGAAGAAAGGAAACCACAAAATTAAAACATGTGAAAAACAAGGCCCACCTGGCCTGTCTAGGATTAAGTCGCTTGGCTGATTCCAGATAAACCAGATTCTTATGGTCCGTGAGGACCACCACCTGATGTTTGGCTCCCTCCAGCCAATGTCTCCACTCTTCAAAAGCCCACTTCATGGCCAATAACTCCCGATTACCCACGTCATAATTACGTTCAGTTGGAGAAAATTTTCGAGAGAAAAAGGCACAAGGGTTACTTTTAGAGGTCTCTGGATCTCTTTGGGACAAAACGGCACCTGCCCCAATTTCAGAGGCATCAACCTCCACCTGAAATAGCAGAGAAACATCAGGCTGCCGTAGAACAGGAGCAGAAGTGAATCTCTGCTTAAGTTCCTGAAACGCAGAGACTGCCTCAGGAGGCCAATTCACCACATCAGAACCCTTTTTGGTCAAATCAGTCAATGGTTTAACAATAACAGAGAAATTACCAATAAATTTACGATAAAAATTGGCAAAACCCAAGAATCTCTGAAGAGCCTTTAATGAAGTAGGTTGGACCCAATCACAGATGGCCTGAACCTTGACCGGGTCCATTTCAATAACAGATGGGGACAAAATGAATCCCAGAAATGAGATCCTCTGTACGCCAAAAAGACACTTTGATCCCTTCACATACAGAGCATTCTCTCTCAAAATCTGGAACACAGTCCGAACATGTTTCACATGAGAGTCCCAGTCATTGGAAAAAATCAAGATATCATCCAAATAAACAATCAGAAATTTATCCACAAAATCCCTGAAAATGTCATTCATGAAGGACTGGAAGACGGAAGGAGCATTAGTGAGCCCAAAGGGCATCACTAGGTACTCAAAATGCCCCTCTGGGGTATTAAATGCCGTCTTCCATTCATCCCCGTGCTTAATGCGAATAAGGTTATACGCCCCCCTGAGGTCAAGCTTGGTAAACCAAGTAGCACTTTTCACCCTGGAAAACAGGTCAGAAATAAAGGGTAACGGATATTGATATTTCACAGTGATATTGTTCAAGAGACGATAATCAATACACGGCCTTAATGAACCATCCTTTTTGGCTACAAAGAAAAAACCGGCACCCAAGGGTGAAGAGAATGGTCTGATATGACCCTTCTCCAATGACTCCTTGATATAAGACCGCATAGCGTCATGTTCAGGTACAGACAAGTTAAAAAGGCGACCTTTAGGGAATTTACTACCAGGCACTAATTCAATAGCGCAGTCATAGCTCCTATGGGGGGGCAAGGATGCAGATTTACTTTCGCTAAACACAACAGAAAAATCAGTCAAAAAGTCAGGAACATCCTGAGCCTGGGGAGAGGCAGAAAAAACAGGAGTGTTGGCATTAACACATTGGCAGCCCCAACTGGTTACAGACACAGATTTCCAATCCAAAACAGGATTATGAGACTGTAACCAAGGGAAACCTAGTACAATAATGTCATGCAGATTATACAGCACCAAAAATGTGCAACTCTCCTGATGATCAGGTTCAACCCTCATTATCACCTGAGTAGAGAACTGGGGTTTATTCTCAGCCAGAGGGGTAGAATCAATCCCCAGTAGGGGAATAAACTTCCGTAGGGGTATCAAGGGAAACCCACAACATTTAGCAAAATCAAAATCCATCAGGTTAATAGCTGCTCCCGAATCAACAAAAGCCTGAGCAGAAAATGTGGACAGGGAGCAAATCAGGGTAACAGTCAACAGAAATTTAGTCTGAACACTACCCAAGACAACTGAGCGTGCAAAACGTCTTCCCCGCTTAGGGCAGACTGAAATAGCATGAGAGGCGTCACCACAGTAGAAACATAACCCATTGCGTTTTCGAAACTCATGACGCTGTGCCCCAGAAGCCACTCTATCACACTGCATGGGTTCAGAAGCTGGTTCACAAGGCAACACTATTCCACGCATACCTCTACGCTCACGCAAACATCTGTCAATTTGAATCGCTAATGACATAGAATCATTGAGACCAGAGGGAGCAGGGAAACCCACCATAACATCTTTTACATTCTCTGACAGACCCTTCCGAAAAAGGGCTGCCAAAGCATCATCATTCCATTTGGTCAGGACTGCCCACTTTCGGAATTTCTGACAGTATAACTCAGCGTCCTCAAGCCCCTGATTTAATGCCAACAAGGTTTTTTCAGCTTGATCAGTGACATTAGGTTCATCGTACAATAACCCCAGAGCCAGAAAAAATGCATCAACATTACTCAAAACAGGATCCCCAGGTGTCAGGGAAAAAGCCCAATCCTGAGGATCGCCGCGCAGGAAAGAGATGACAATTTGAACCTGCTGTGCTGCGTTCCCTGAGGACTTAGGTTTTAAGGCAAAAAACAACTTACAGTTATTTTTGAAATTCAGAAATTTAGCTCGATCCCCTAAAAACAAATCTGGCATGGGGATCCTAGGTTCCACAACCCTGCAAGATAGGTAGCAATACTCCGAACTTCAGTGGCAAGCTGATCCACACGGCCAGACAACTGTGCAAACTCCATTGAGAGAAAAAAAAAATCCTCAGCACCCAGAGAAAAAGAGGGAAAAAAAAATGCAACAAACAGAAAAAAAAAAAAAAATCTCTGACAACTCTGACAACTTTTTTTTTTTTTCACACTATTTTTCCCTTCTGTGAGTACCATATAATTTTCAGTTTGGCTGGTGATACTGTTATGATTTGGCAGCTGAGGAGAGCAGGCAAAAACGGCAATACACCAGAGAGGTTGGAATCTACTGGATTGCAGTACCCTGACTAACCACCACAACTAAAGGCAGCCGTGGAGCGTACCTACGTTGCTCCTAGACGCCTCGTCACAGCCTGAGAGGCTAACTACACCTAAAGATAGAAAGAGGTAAGCTATCTGCCCCGGAGCAGATCCTCAAAGAACATAGGAAGCCCCCAAACATGTAATGGCGATTAGACAAGAGGAAATACAGACACAGACAGAAAATAGTATGAGCAAACGTTGGGGCCCATCTTCCTAGAAAGAAATCAATCCAAAAAACCCTAAAAAAATACCAACTCTACTAATTGCAAAAACACCTGAGATCGCACGACCTCTACCACCTAAATTAGTTCTCTGGTGTAACAAAACTAAGCCGCAGCCACTGAAAAAACTGGAAAAGGCAAATGAACAAATAACAGTGGCTCAGATAAACTGAGAGGAATACAAGCCCCCGGAGGGGACCTGGCTGACCTCCACAGAAGTGCAGGAAAAAATGCAAAAAGCAAGCACAAAAATAAAAGCAGAAAATATCTTATCTGATAGCAGAAGATGCAGGCAAGACTCAGCAAGCTTCCAAGTGAACCAGGAACCAAAGTTGAGACAAGAACAATTGATCACCGGCAACCCTGATGGGAGGGAACCTCCCTTATATAAGACCAGTCTGTAACTCCTGATTGCCAATCTTCACAATCTTCATTGAATGGTTCAGTACTGTTTGTAACCACCAGAGGGAGCCTCTGCTCAGAATTCATTTCTAACACATTCACAACACTCCATATTATGCCCCCATATGCTCCAGATTATGCCCCCATATGTTCCACAGATTATGCTCCCATATGCTCCAGATTATGCCCCATATGTTCCACAGATAATGCCCCCATATACTCCATATTATGCCCCCATATGTTCCACAGATTATGCCCCCATATGCTCCAGATTATGCCCCATATGCTCCAGATTATGCCCCATATGTTCCACAGCTTATGCCCCCATATGCTCCATATTATGCCCCATATGCTCCATATTATGCCCCCATATTCTCCAGTTTATGCCCCCATATGTTCCACAGATTATGCCCCCATATGCTGCACAATTATGCCCCATATGCTCCATAGTATAGGCCTCATATGCTGCTGCAAAAAAATGACATACTCACCTCTCGTCGCTGGGGGCCAGGTGCCGGTGTCCTGAGCAGGCGGTGACACCGGCGCGCTGTGGGGACAGGTGCCGGTGTCACCGCTCGCTCAGGATCCCGCACCTGAGATATTTACCTGTCCCGTTCTACCGCTGCACACTGCATCCTCGTCTGACTCCTCTGGCTGTGAATGATCTGGCAGGGGGCGCGGCGCTCACTAACGACGTCATCGCGCCCTCTGCCTGATCATTCACAGCCAGAGGAGTCAGACGAGGATGCAGCGTGCAGCGGTGGAACGGGACAGGTAAATATCGCTACACTCACCCCTCCGCCGGAGCGTCTCTGCAGCCTCTCCTCTTCTCCCGGCGCTCTCCGCAGCGCTTCCTTCCTACAGCGGTCACGTGGTACCGCTCATTAAAGTCATGAATATGTGCATATTCATGACTTTAATGAGCGGTACCACGTGACCGCTGCAGGAAGGAGCCGGAGATCGTGGGAGAAGCAGGGGGCCTATAGAGACCGCGCCGGCGGAGGGGTGAGTATGATCCAACACCCCCACTCCCCCGCCGACCCCCCGTATATGACCCGCGTATAAGCCGAGAGGGGGACTTTCAGCCCTAAAAAATGGGCTGAAAATCTCGGCTTATACAAGAGTATATACGATATATCAAAAACTTGGCACTCAAAGGAATTTTAGAACAAATTTCTTAATTTTAATTGCAGTCCATGAGTATGTATAGATATTTGGGTCTTAAATGACCGTCATCAGTGTACTACACAATAAATAAGCAAAAGGATATTTTTCAATAATCATATCAGATAATTAACGTACAGTACAGACCAAAAGTTTGGACACACCTTCTCATTTAAAGATTTTTCTGTATTTTCATGACTATGAAAGTTGTAAATTCAAACTGAAGGCATCAAAACTATGAATTAACACATGTGGAATTATATACTTAACAAAAAAGTGTGTAACAAGTGAAATTATGTCTTATATTCTAGGCTCTTCAAAGTAGCCACCTTTTGCTTTGATGATTGCTTTGCACACTCTTGGCATTCTCTTGATGAGCTTCAAGAGATAGTCACCGGAAATGGTTTTCACTTCACAGGTGTGCCTTGTCAGGTTTAATAGGTGGGATTTCTTGCCTTATAAATGGGGTTGAGACCATCAGTTGTGTTGTGCAGAAGTCTGGTGGATACACAGCTGATAGTCCTACTGAATAGACTGTTAGAATTTGTATTATGGCAAGAAAAAAGCAGCTAAGTAAAGAAAAAAGAGTGGCCATCATTACTTAAAGAAATGAAGGTCAGTCAGTCTGAAAAATTGGGAAAACTTTGAAAGTGTCCCCAAGTGCAGTTGCAAAAACCATCAAGCGCTACAAAGAAACTTGCTCACATGAGGACTGACCCAGGAAAAAAAGACCAAGAGTCACCTCTGCTTCTGAGGATAAGTTTATCCGAGTCACCAGCCTCAGAAATCGCAGGTTTACAGCAGTTCAGATTAGAGACCAGGTCAATGCCACACAGAGTTCTAGCAGCAGACACATCTCTTCAACAACTGTTAAGAGGAGACTTTGTGCAGCAGGCCTTCATGGTAAAATAGCTGCTAGGAAACCACTGCTAAGGACAGGCAACAAGCAGAAGAGACTTGTTTGGGCTAAAGAACACAAGGAATGGACATTAGACCAGTGGAAATCTGTGCTTTTGTCTGATGAGTCTAATTTTGAGATCTTTGGTTCCAACCACCGTGTCTTTGTGCAATGCAGAAAAGGTGAACGGATGGACTCTACATGCCTGGTTCCCACCGTGAAGCATGGAGGAGGTGTGATTGTGTGGGGGTGCTTTGCTGGTGACACTGTTGGGGATGTATTCAAAATTGAAGGCATACTCAAACAGCATGGCTACCACAGCATCTTGCAGCGGCATGCTATTCCATCCGGTTTGCGTTTAGTTGGACCATCATTTATTTTTTAACAGGACAATGACCCAAACACACCTCCAGGCTGTGTAAGGGCTATTTGACCAAGAAGGAGAGTGATGGGGTGCTACGCCAGATGACCTGGCCTCCACAGTCACCAGACCTGAACCCAATCGAGATGGTTTGGTGTGAGCTGGACCGCAGAGTGAAGGCAAAAGGGCCAACAAGTGCTAAGCATCTCTGGGAACTCCTTCAAGATTGTTGGAAGACCATTTCCGGTGACTACCTCTTGAAGCTCATCAAGAGAATGCCAAGAGTGTGCACAGCAGTCATCAGAGCAAAAGGTGGCTACTTTGAAGAACCTAGAATATAAGACATAATTTCAGTTCTTACACACTTTTTTGTTAAGTATATAATTCCACATGTGTTAATTCACAGTTTTGATCTCTTCAGTGTGAATTTACAATTTTCATAGTAATGAAAATACAGAAAAATCTTTAAATGAGAAGGTGTGTCCAAACTTTTGGTCTGTACTGTATATCAACAATGTCATATGGAAATATGTGTATACATCACCAAAGCAAAAAATTAATACAATTTCATCTGCAGAATAATAAAATACAGCATATATCATATTAAAGAAAATAAACCTACCCGACTGCTCAGCTAATTGAAAAGCAAAAGTGAACACAGCATTCTGTAGAGTAAGTATTCTGTAAGATCAATAGGTAGGAATTATAATTTATGTCACTGGAGGTGTATATAGCTAGTGTGGTAGATAGGCTCACTCGGCTGTGCCCAGAGGTAGACATGGGAAAACCAGCTTTAAGGATGCACTTGGTTTATTAGATACGGGATAAACCAAGTTTAAGCACAAAATAAACATGGCCCTCTGGCAAAACAGCGAAACAAAACAAAATGGTAGCACTAGGGGGCTATTTTTGGGCATATTGACTGCGCCTGTGAGCTGTTATCTTCATTGCAGTATTGCTTATGGTCTCCTTTTCTTGTCCTGATTGAAGGAATTCCCTGATGAACCCCTGAATGACCAAAAGAGGGGGGAAATGAGTCAGAAGAAGATGCCATTTACCCTTTAACGACCAGAGGTATTTCAGTTTTTGCGTGTTTGTTTTTGCTTCCTTTCTTCCCAGAGCCATACCTTTTTTTATTTTTCTGTCAAAATGGCCATGTGAGGGCTTATTTTTTGCGGGACAAGTTGTAATTTTGAACAACACCATTGATTTTAACATATCATGTACTAGAAAACGGGAAAAAATTCCAAGTGTGGTGAAATTGCAAAAGAAAGAGCACTTCCACAGTTAATATTTTTTTTACTATGTTCTCTAAATGCTAAAACTGACCTGCCATTATGATTCTTTAGATCATTACAAGTTCACAGACACCAAACATATCTATTTTTTTTTTATTTAAGTGGTGTAAAAAAAATCCAAACTTTGGTTATAAAAAAAAAATCACCATTTTTTCAAGACCTGTAGCGTCTCTATTTTTCGTGATCTTGGGCTAAGTGAGGGCTTATTTTTTGTGCGTCGTGCTGACGTTATTATTGATACCATGTTGGTGCAGATACAACATTTTGATCACATGTTATTGCATTTTGGCTGGAGTCACACACACCGTCTAAAAAATCGGACCGTTTTTGACGGCTGATAATCGCACAAATGTTTCCTGAACATTGATCCGTCTGTCATCCGATTGGAATGCGAGGATGCAATTTTGTCGCATCTGAGCGTACGTTTCACATCCGTTTGACATCCGTGTGGCGAGATTTTGTCAGTGGCTAGCAAAATGGACATATAATGGATCCAAATTATAGTTTTTAAATCACAAAAGAAAGAATAGATATATACACATAGAATACATATATATGTCATTGAGACATATATATATATATACACATATATTTATAGTTCATACACTTCAACATAGTATAATAGCCGCTAATTCAATTGCCGCTTCCTGTAAATTATTACAGAACCCGACATGAAATGACACATGGTTTACATACAGTTAACCATGTCATTTCATGTAGTTTGATATATGGTTTTCACTAACAATTACATGAGTGTATGTGTGCAAAATGTCATACATGTAGGGGTTAATTAAATGTGTAAATTCGTTGAAAAAAGTGTGGGCTCCCGCTGTATTTTCTCCATTAGACAGGGAAAGCCAGCGACTGAAGCCAGATATTAGTAGCCCTGAGAGGGACCATTTTTTGTGCCCCCCCTGGCTACTAACATCTGCCTCCAGCCACTCCAGAAAAGGCACATCTATGATTAGATGCGCCTTTTCTGGCACTTAGCCCTTCTATTCCATTGCCCTGTAGCGGTGGCTAATGGGTTAATAATGGGTTAAGGCCACCTTGCTATTGGAAGGTGACTTTAAGCCAGGTTAATAATTGAGAGTTGTCAATTAGACAACTCTCAATTATTAACCTTTTGTATGAAATGGTTAAAAAAAACACACACATTAATTAAAAATAATTTTAATGAAATAAATACACAGTTTTTGACCATCTTTTATTGTACTGGTAATCCTTCGATTCCCTTGTTCTCCTGTAATAAAAAAATAAAATAAAACAACATTATTCTTACCTCTCCGGCACTCAGTCAGGTCCCACGCTGTAATCCATCGGAAAGGGTTAATAGTTTTACAGCGAGGACCACTGGTAATGCCTGCAGCCTCGCTGTAAGCCCCCGAATGAATGAGCTCATCTCTACGGCTGACAGAAGATGAGCTGATTAGTGTGGGAAGCTTAATTGATTGTTTCCCACGGTAATCAGTTCACTTCAGGTCAGCCGGGGACTCCGCACAGCAATCAGTGACGTCAGAGGGAGTCCCCGGCTAATCTGAAGTGAACTGATTAGTGTGGGAAACAATAAATGAAGCTTCCCACACTAATAAGCTCATCTCCTGTCAGGCGGGGAGATAAGCTCATTCATTCGGGGGCTTACAACAAGGCTGCAGGCATTACCAGCGGTCCTCGCTGTAAATCTGTTAACCCTTTCCGATGGATTACAGCGTGGGATGTTATGATTTGGTAGCTGAGGAGAGCAGGCAAAAAAGGCAATACACCAGAGAGGTTGGAATCTACTGGATTGCAGTACCCTGACTAACCACCACAACTAAAGGCAGCCGTGGAGCGTACCTACGTTGGTCCTAGACGCCTCGTCACAGCCTGAGAAGCTAACTACACCTAAAGATAGAAAGAGGAAAACTATCTGCCCTGGAGCAGATCCCCAAAGAAAATAGGAAGCCCCCAAACATGTAATGGCGGTTAGACAAGAGTAATTACAGACACAGACAGAAAATAGTATGAGCAAAGGTTGGGGCCCAATCTTCCTAGAAAGAAAAGGATAGGAAGGACACTTACTGCAATCCAAAAAACCCTAAAAAAATACCAACTCACTAATTGCAAAACACCTGAGATCACACGACCTCTACCACCTAAATTAGTTCTCTGGTGTAACAAAACTAAGCAGCAGCCACTGAAAAAACTGGAAGAGGCAAATGAACAAATAACAGTGGCTCAGATAAACTGAGAGGAGCACAAGCCCCCGGAGGGGACCTGGCTGACCTCCACAGAAGTGCAGGACAAAATGCAAAAAGCAAGCACAAAAATAAAAGCAGAACATATCTTATCTGTTAGCAGAAGATGCAGGCAAGACACAGCAAGCTTCCAAGTGAACCAGGAACCAAAGTTGAGACAAGAACAATTGATCACCGGCAACCCTGATGGGAGGGAACCTCCCTTATATAAGACCAGTCTGTAACACCTGATTGCCAATCTTCACAATCTTCATTGAATAGAACAGTACTGTTTGTAACCACCAGAGGGAGCTTCTGCTCAGAATTCATTTCTAACACATTCACAACAGTGGGACCTGACTGTGCGCCGGAGAGGTAAGAATAATGTTGTTTTATTATTTTTTTTATTACAGGAGAACAAGGGAATCGAAGGATTACCAGTACAATAAAAGATGGTCAAAAACTATGTATTTATTTCATTAAAATTATTTTTAACTAATGTGTGTGTGTTTTTTTTAACCATTTCATTCAATAGGAATAATAATTAATAGTTGTCTAATTGACAACTCTCAATTATTAACCTGGCTTAAAGTCACCTTCCAATAGCAAGGTGGCCTTAACCCATTATTAACCCATTAGCCACCGCTACAGGACAATGGGAATAGATGGCTAAGTGCCAGAAAAGGCGCATCTAATCATAGATGTGCCTTTTCTGGGGTGGCTGGGGGCAGATGTTAGTAGCCAGGTGGGGCACAAAAAAATAGTCCCTCTCAGGGCTACTAATATCTGGTTTCAGTCGCTGGCTTTCCCTGTCTGGTGGAGAAAATACCGCGGGAGCCCACACATTTGTTTACAACGAATTTACACATTAAATTAACCCCTACATGTATGAAATTTTGCACACATACACTCATGTAATTGTTAGTGAAAACCATATATCAAACTACATGAAATGAAAAGGTTTACTGTATGTAAACCATGTGTCATTTCATGTCGGGTTCTGTAATAATTTACAGAAACCGGCAATTGAATTAGTGACTATTATACTATGTAGAAGTGTATGAACTATAAATATATATATATGTGTCACAATGACATGTGTATATATATATATATATATGTATTCTATGTGTATATATCTATTCTTTCCATTCTTTATTAAACCTGTCAGTGTGATTTTACAGTGTAGCCGGGGATGAATTGCAAGCTATTCTAAAGGACACCGGTGCGATTTTCTCGCAAGTCACACGTATGGTCCGTTTGTAATCCGATTTTTCATTGCACCCATAGACTTGCATTGGCGATTCTCGCCCGATAATCGGTGACAATCGCAGCATGCTGCGATTTTCTTGGCCCGAGGAAAATGGCAGAGAAAAAATCGGATGCTGGGAGCTGCCCCATAGTTAAACATTGGTCCGTGTGCAATGCGATATTTCATCGCATTCCACTCGTCCGTTTTTGTCGCCAGTGTGACTCCAGCCTTTATTGCAATGTAGTGGCGACCAAAAAACTGTAATTCTGACTTTAATTTTTTTCTCATTACGCCGTTTAGCAATCGGGTTAATTCTTTTTTTATATTGATTGATCGGGCTATTCTGAAAGTAACGATACTAAATATGTGTATATTTTATTGTTTTATTTTGAATGCGGCGAAAGGGGGGTGATTTGAACTTTAGTTTTTTTTATTTTTTAATATTTTAAAAACCTTTTTTTTTACTTTTTGCATGCTTCAATTGTCTCCATGGGAGACTAGAAGCTGCAGTATTCTGATTGCCTCTGCTACACACAGGCGATAATCAGATTGCTTGTGTGTAGCAGAAATGCTCACTTGCTATGAGCACCAACCATGGGGTGGCGCTTACAGCAATCTGGCAATGACAACCATATAGGTCTGCTGGAGACGTCTGGTTGTCATGCCAACCCAGTCACAGGCATTGCACAGTAATGCTCATTGATCATAGATCCTTTCCTCTATGCTGTCCCTTGCTCTCCTGCAATTCTTTGTTCCGGTACCATACCCTCCAATACCGCTGCTTCCCGACTAGCCAGACTAGTTCTTGCTTGGGGTTCCCCGCCCGTTTTCTACTCTGAGGGTGAAATAATGGAAGGCACTTTCCAACCTTTTCCAGACCGTAGGTCTTGGACGTTGTGGGATTTCCCATCAAACCTAGCAGTTGCCACTCTCATGCTGCTCTTGTCCCCTCGTGCTCTTGTGACTTTCAGCCCTGAGGCCCCGGACTGCTGAGCTCCTTTTAAACTTGTTCCTGCAACAACCTCACTGTTCTGTATCCCACTCTCTAACTAAAAACAGGAAGTGTCTCAACTATCACTACTCTGGCCCTTCCTACTCGGAAATCCCCTACTTCTTATCCTAACCTTATCTCCTAATCTACAGAGCCCCCCACTGTACTAAACCGCATATTACCCATTACTACTATTACTATAACTAGACCTTACTCTTATACTATATCTCCCTATCTCTATCCTTAGTATATAAAGATGTATAACTTACACAGACATAACATTATAAAGGATCCTACTTCACAATAAAGCATTGTCACATAGTACACCACTTTAAAAGTAAAACGTACCCGTTTTATCAGGAAGGGATGCACAGGGCTGCTGTGCTGGTGTGGGAGTTCCACGATACACATCTCCATTCTCAGGTCCCCAGCAACCCTGACTGCCACCAATTCTAGCCTCTGTGAACTTTCTCAGGGACCCCATTACTTTATATTTGCCTTGTGCATCTTATACCTCAAACTGAGTTACTCTATGACTAAGACCCGGGAGGGTCGAAATGTCGGGTGTTTCAGTCGCTTTGCACCATTATTTTATTTTTATTAGCATCATTTTGCTTACAGGAATATTATTTGTATGATAAACTTTCACTATTTCTGCAAAGTAATCTATTAGAGTGTGCGGTGAATTTTGATTCTCTAGCGTACTGGTAATACAGTGATCACCAGTGACATTATACATAGGAATTCTGTATATAGTGTACAGGTAGTACAGTGATCACTAGAGTTGAGCGTTACTTTTCGATATCCAAAAGTATCGGAATCGGAATGGTATCGCCGATACCATTAAAATATCGGCGATACCCGATACCGATACCGGAAGTCCCATGTAAGTCTATGGGAACAAAATATCGCAACTAAAAAAACCTCTTTCTTTCCTTGTAAACACTAAATATACACACATAGAATACATATATATATATATACATGTCATTGTGACATATATATATACATATATGTATAGTTTATACACTTCTACATAGTAAAATATCCTCTGATTCAATTGCGGGGTAAAGTCGGCTTCTGTGAAAAGACAGAAGCACCCGACATGAAATGACACTTGGTGTACATAGGGTTAACCATGTCTTTTCATGTCGTTTGCTATCTGATTTGCACAAACAATTACATCAGTCTATGCGTGCAAAATTTCAACCTGTAGGGGTTAATTAAAGGTGTAAATTCGTTGTAAAAAAAAACGGACTTTTTTGCTACGAATTTACACCTTTAATTAACCCCTACAGGTGTGAAATTTTGCACACATAGACTGATGTAATTGTTTGTGCAAATCAGATAGCAAACGACATGAAAAGACATGGTTAACCCTATGTACACCAAGTGTCATTTCAAATGACACTTGGTGTACATAGGCTTAACCATGTCTTTTCATGTCGTTTTGCTATCTGATTTGCACAAACAATTACATGAGTGGCTGTGTGCAAAATTTCACACCTGTAGGGGTTAATTAAAGGTGTAAATTCGTTGTAAAAAAAACGGACTTTTTTGCTACGAATTTACACCTTTAATTAACCCCTACAGGTGTGAAATTTTGCACACTTACACTCATGTAATTGTTTGTGCAAATCAGATATCAAACTACATGAAAAGACATGGTTAACCCTATGTACACCAAGTGTCATTTCATGTCGGGTTCTGCATTTTCACAAAAGCCAGCAATTGAATTAGCGGCTATTATACTATGTAGAAGTGTATGATCTATAAATATATATATATATATGTGTCACAAATTCAATGACATGTATATATATATATATGAGGTGTAAAATTGCTGAAAAAAAATGCGTGGGCTCCCGCCCTATTTTTGCAACCAGACAGACAAAGCCAGTGAGTGGGGGCAGATAATAATAGCCCAGAGAGGGACCATTTTTTTTGGCCCCCCCGGCTACTTAACATCTGCCCCCAGACACCCCAGAAAGGGCAAATCTCTAATTAGATTTGCCCTTTCTGGCACTTTGCCCGTCTATTCCCATTGCCCTGTAGCGGTGGCGAATGGGTTAATAAGGGGTTAAAATGACCTTGCAATTGAAAGGTCACTTTAAGCCAGGTTAATAATTGAGAGCTGTCAATTAGACAACTATCAATTATTAATCCTATTGTATGAAAGAAAAATCAAACACACACACTTTAATAAAAAAGAAGTTTAATGAAATAATCACACAGTTTTTGACCATATTTTATTTACCTGCTAAAACCATTTCCTGTAATAAAAATAAAATAATAAAGCAAAATTATTCTTACCAATCCGATGCACAGTCAGGTCCCACGGTGTAATCCTTCAGAAAGGGTTAATGTTTACTGCAGGGACCGCAGCTAATGCTGCAGCCTCACAGTAAACCCCCAAATGAATGAGCTCCTCTCCTGGCTGACAGGAGAGGAAGTGGAAAGCTTAATTGATTGCTTTACACTTTCACTTCAGGTCAGCCAGGGACACCATCAGTGACGTCAGAGGGAACTGATTAACAAAAAAAGGGGTTCCCTTCGAAAAAAAAATGGCGTGGGGTCCCCCCTATTTTTGTTAACCAGCCAGATGAAGCAGACCGCTGAGGCCTGGATTTTCAGGCTGTTAAGGAGCCAAGATCCATGGACCTTGCCAGCCTGATAATACCAGGCCACAGCAGTCTGCATATCTTGGCTGATTAACAAAATAGGGGATCCCCTCGAAAAAAATTGGCGTGGGGTCCCCCCTATTTTTGTTAACCAGCCAGATGAAGCAGACCGCTGAGGCCTGGATTTTCAGGCTGTTAAGGAGCCAAGATCCATGGACCTTGCCAGCCTGATAATACCAGGCCACAGCAGTCTGCATATCTTGGCTGATTAACAAAAATAGGGGATCCCCTCGAAAAAAATTGGCGTGGGGTCCCCCTATTTTTGTTAACCAGCCAGATGAAGCAGACCGCTGAGGCCTGGTTTTTCAGGCTGGTAAGGATCCAATATCCATGGACCTTGCAAGCCTGATAATACCAGGCCACAGCAGTCTGCTTAGCTTGGCTGGTTAACAAAAATAGGGGATCCCCTCGAAAAAAAAACGGCGTAGGGGTCCCCCTATTTTTGTTAACCAGCCAAGTAAAATGCAGACTGCTGCGGCCTGGTATTAAAAGACTGTCAAGACCCATGGATTTTGGCCCTCAACAGCCTGATAATACCAGGCTACAGCAGCCCACATTTGGCGCATCAAAAGATGTGCCAATTGTGGCACTTTACCCGGCTCTTCCCACTGCCCTGTAGCGGTGGCAAGTGGGGTAATAAGGGGTTAATGTCACCGTTGATTGCACGGTGACAATAAGCCCGGTTAATAATGGAGAGGCGTCAATAAGACACCGATCCATTATTAATCCCAAAGTTTTTAAATGTGTAAAAAAAAGACACAGCAAGAAAAAAGTCTTTTAATGAAATAAAAGAGACAACACAGTTTTCATTTTTTTTATTACTCTCTCATTCCTGCGACGCCATCGATCTCCTGTAAAAAAATAAAAAAAACAAACCAACAGTATACCACCTGTCCGACGCAGTCCATAACGACAGTCCCACGACGATCCAGCTCTGCTACATTGCAATGACAGGCAGAGCCTGTCATTGCAACGCAGCACAGCTGATTACCTGCTTCCCCGGCGGTGACGTCATCGGACTGACTGCTTTACGGCCGGGATTACCCAGCAGTCACTGCAGTTATCGCGAGAAACTGCATGTGACCGCCGGGGAGAAGAGGATGGCAGCCATGAAGCAGTCCAGGCCGTGACCGCCGGAGATCTTCTGCCAGGTAAGTGCCGCTGACTCCTGACAGACCCGACAGACGGACACTGACAGTGACAGTGACATCCCGATTCCGGTATCCGATATGACGAAAATATCGGAACTCAGAATCGGAATTCCGATACAGCCAATATCGGCCGATACCCGATATTTGCAGTATCGGAATGCTCAACCCTACCCGTGACATTATATACAGGAACGCTTTATATAGTGTATAGGTAATACAGTGATCACCGGTGATATTATACACAGGCGCTCTGTATATTGTTAAGCAAAACACAGGAGATATATGTAATACAACCCACAATAATATATAAGAAAAATTGTTTTAATCCTATAGATGAAATATAATGTATAGATGTGGTTATATCACCTGGATAATGGATGGCAGACCATCCGGAAAGGGATAGAAACAACCCAGGGTGTGGAGGGGAATGCCACAGTGACAGAGGAGGAAAAAGAAAGCCAGGAACACACACAACTAATAAAAACTGCCTTTATTAACCAAGTGGCATAATAATGAAAAAAACATGTAAATATAAAATATACATTAAAAGAGAGATACACAGATCTGATAAAGCTGATATAATTACAAAAACCACTTCAATATGCATAGAAATATAATCATATTTGAACCACTCATGGTTTCAATCAGATATATGCAGTGGAAAAAGGGCTCATACTAATAAGACCAGGAAAAAGGCTATAAGAAAAAAACTATTATTAAAAAATATATTTATATAGAAAATAACAACAGTGGCAAGTGTAATCAAAATAGAAATAACAACAGATACCATATATGTGGAATAACTAATGCACAAAATAATTAATAAAAAAAAATATATAAAAAGATATATATTATGAGCCAACAACATGTGACCTAATAATAATCCATGTGGTTAATAAACAACTACAAGTAATAAAACCAACATAAGTATGTAACAGTGCACATGCAAAATTACAAAATATGAAATATAATGCAGTGAATCACCAAATGTGTGGCGGGATCACCAAATGTGTGGCGGGATAAGTGATATAAATATAGCACATGAAAAATAAATATAAACACCAGCACCTATGAAACATAAATCAATAGCCAAGATACCTGGGAGCCTTACTCAGCCTAGGTGTACCTCTCAGAACGCGCCCCGACGCGCGTTTCGGAAAATAAATTCCTTCGTCAGGGGCATCCGGCTGTATCGAGGTGTCTAGGACATCATAGGTACATCCCACGGCTACTTCTAGTTGTGTGGTCAGTTTAGGGGTCTGCAATCCGCTAGTTACCAACCTCTCTGGGTGTCTGGTTGCCTTGGCTATTTTTGCTACTGTCCTTCCAAATCACAACAGGTAATACAGTGACTCACCAGTGACATTACACATGGGAGCTCTGTATATTATTATTATTATTATTATTCATTTTATAGCGCCATTTATTCCATGGCGCTTTACATGTGAGAGGGGGCGAATATAGACAAGTACAATAAACAAGAACAATACAGGACACACATAAGCACAGAAGGAGAGAGGACTCTGCCGCGAAGGCTCACAGTCTACAGGGGATGGGTGAGGATACACTACGAAAGGGTAGAATTGGTCGTGCGGTGGTACAGTAGACTGAGGATCATTGCTGATTGTAGGCTTGTCGGAAGAGGTAGGTCTTCAGGTTCTTTTTGAAGGTTTCCAAGGTAGGTGAGAGTCTGATGTGCTGGGGTAGAGAATTCCAGAGTATAGAGGAGGCACGGGAGAAGTCTTGTATGCGTTATGGGAAGAAGAGATAAGAAGAGAGTAGAGAAGGAGATCTTGAGAGGATCGAAGGTTGCGTGTGGGTAAGTACCGGGAGACCATGTCACAGATGTATGGAGGGGACAGGTTGTGGGTGGCTTTGTATGTCATAGTTAGGGTTTTGAACTGGTGCCTCTGGACGATAGGGAGCCAATGAAGGGCTTGGCATAGGGGAGAGGCTGGGGAATAACGGGAGACAGGTGGATTAGTCGGGCAGCAGAATGTAGGATGGATTGGAGTGGTGCCAGAGTGCTAGGGGGGAGGCCAGAGAGTAGGAGGTTGCAGTAGTCAAGGCGGGATAAGATAAGGGCATGCACTAGTGTTTTTGTGGTGTCGTGGTCAAGGAATGCACGGATCCAGGAAATATTTTGAGTTTGAGACGGCAGGAGGATGCTAGGGTTTGGATATGTGGCTTGAAAGAGAGGGCAGAGTTGAGTATCACCCCGAGGCACCGAGCATGCGGGACTGGGGAAAGTGAGCAGCCGTTGACATTGAGGGATAGGTCTGGTGGAGGGGTAGAGTGAGATGGGGGACAGATGATGAATTCTGTTTTGTCCATGTTCAGTTTTAGAAAGCGAGCAGAAAAGAAAGCTGAAATAGCAGACAGACATTGTGGGATTTTTGTCAGTAAGGAGGTGAGGTCAGGTCCAGATAGGTAGATCTGCGTGTTATCGGCATAGAGATGATACTGTAAACCGTGGGATTCTATGAGCTCTCCCAGGCCGAAGGTGTAGATGTGGAAGAGTAGGGGTCCTAGAACTGAGCCTTGAGGAACACCGACAGAGAAGGGGCGAAGTGAGGAGGTGGTGTGGGATAGGGAGACACTGGAAGTTCGATCTGTTAGTTATGATGAGATCCAGGATAGGGCCGAGCCTGTGATGCCCAGAGATGAGAGAATCTGGAGCAGGAGGGAGTGGTACACAGTGTCGAAGGCAGAAGACAGGTCCAGGAGAAGGAGGACAGAGTGGTGTCGCTTGCTCTTGGCATTTAGTAGGTCGTTGGTGACTTTAGTTAGGGCAGTTTCAGTTGAGTGATGCAGTCGGAAGCCTGATTGTAAGCGGTCAAAGAGGGAGCATGAGGAGAGGTGGGAGGACAGTTCAAGATGGACATGCTGTTCCAGTAGTTTTGAGGCATAAGGGAGAAGAGATATCGGGCAATAGCTAGACGCAGAGGATGGGTCAAGGGAGGACTTTTTGAGGATGGGTGTGATTGAGGCATGTTTGAAGGATGAGGGGAACACACCATTTGTAAGTGAGAGGTTGAAGAGGTGTGTTAGAGTAGGGATGAAGACTGTGGCGAGGTTAGGGATGAGGTGGGACAGGAGCGGGTCAAGCATGCAAGTGGTGAGGTGTGATCTTGAAAGGAGGGTGGAGAGTTGATCTTCTGTCATGGTGGAGAAGTTGGTTTTGGGGGAACAGGGCTGAGCAGCTAAGAGGGGCAGTGGGGGCTGTGGGCCAAAACTTTCTCTGATCGTATCAATCTTCTGCTTAAAAGAGGAGGCAAAGTCTTCAGCAGAAATGAGAGGAGAAGGAGGAGGTGCTGGGGGACGGAGTAGAGAATTGAAAGTGTTGAAGAGCTGTTTAGGGTTGTGAGATGGAGGATATGAGAGATGAGAAGTAAGTTTGCTTTGCGGCAGTGAATGTGGACTTGAAGCTGGTGAGGGACTGCTTGTATGCGGTTAAGTACTCGGCAGAGCGGGATTTCTTCTATCTCCGCTCAGCAACCCTGGAAGCCCGTCTCAGTTCTTTGGTGAGGCTGGTCAGCCAGGGCTGCCTGTTGATTGTGCGAGTTTTGCTATGTGTGAGGGGGGCGGCCGAATCAAGTGCTGCTGTTATTGTAGTGTTATAAAAGGTGGCAGCAGCATCTGTGTCATGAAGTGAGGCTATGTCTGTAAGAGGGAGGAGGGACTCAGAGAGCGATTGTAAATTGAGGTGTTTGAGATTTCTACGAGGATGAGTGAGTTTGTGGTGCGGGGGTTGCGTACTAGGAGAGGAGAGGGAAGAAAATGTCAGTAGGTTGTGGTCAGACAGGGGGTGGGGGGAGTTAGTGAGATTAGTAAGGGAGCAGAGGCTGGTGAAGATAAGGTCGAGCGTGTGACCATCTTTGTGAGTGGCCTCAGAAGACCATTGAGTGAAGCCAAAGGAGGCAGTGAGCGATAGAAGTTTGGAGGCAGCGGAGGTGGAAGTGTCAATGGGGATGTTAAATTCATGATATTAATGATAGTGGGGATGTCAGCAGAGAGGAAATGAAGCAGCCAGGTGGTGAAGTGATCGAGAAAGGTAGAGATGGCTAGTTCTGGGGGGCGGTAGATGACAGCTAGCTGGAGGTTGGAAGGGGAGTAGATGCGGACAGAGTGCACCTCAAACGAAGGGAGAATAGCGGAGGGTGGTAGAGGAAGTGGGGTAAACGAGCCGGTATTGGAGAGGAGCAAGCCAACTCCTCCACAACGTTTGTTGCTGGGGCGGGGGGTGTGAGAAAGATGGAATCTGCCATAAGAGAGTGCAGCTGGAGAGGCTGAGTCAGAGGGGGTGAGCCAGGTTTCAGTAATAGCAAGGAAGGAGAGTTTGTTGGTGATGAAGAGGTCGTGGATAAATGACAGTTTATTGCAGACTGAACGTGCATTCCATAGTGCTCCAGGTAGGGGGACTGGGGGAGTGGGGGCAGGTTGAATGGGTTTGAGGTTATCACGGTTGCAGAAAGGTGTAGAGGATCATGGCAGGGTGTTAGAAATGAGTGTGGGAATGTGTTGAGGAGGGCCAGGGTTTGGGGATATGTCGCCAGCGATGAGAAGTAGCAGACAGAGCGTTAGAAGGTGGGAGCAGGATAAGATATGATGTGGGCGTGTGTGTCTGGACAAAGAGGCTTGTATGTAGAGGAACAGTTCTGAGGAGAAGGTGAGGTGGCTGGGGAGGATGGAGGGAGAAATGACTAGTTCCTTACTAGGTGGGGGGATTAGTGGAGATCGGGCAAAATAGAGAAGTATGGGGGTAAGAGTGAGAAGGCGAAACATTGTTGTGGTTTTAAAGTTTGTTACCTTACAGTCAAATTCCAGTCCAATTCTAGTCTAATTCAGAGTATAGCAATTAGAAATCTGTAATTTGAAAGATGGAATATGAAAGATGAATGGTCAGACACGTCTGGTCAGACGTATGGCCCTGAATATATGTGAAATTGAGAAGGATCAGCTGTGAGGGGGGTTGTGGGCGTGATTACCCAGACCACAGTTAGGCAGAGGTCATAAAAAAGAGGGAAGGGACTGACTACTCAGGTATGCATGGAGGACTCAGGAGGAATGAATACGTTATGCATACAAGAAATGGGGTAAGCAGGCAGAGTAAATGAGTAAATGCAGTTCACAAGACACAGTCAGGAGCTGGGAGAAGCTGGGGACATTCCATGCATACCAGGCAGACTAAATGAGTAAATGCAGTATATAGTATAAAGTGTAAAGTGTCAGTGTACAGGTAATACACTGACTCACCAGTGACATCTCTAGCTGAAGTCCTTCATTTTCGCTTTTCTTCTTCATCCAGCACAGACCACGATCACTTCTTCCAGCCAGGACTCGTCTATGCAGAAAATAACACACAGTTATCTCAACCACCGCTTCCAGAGCACATTCGCCCAGCTTCTACACTGCGCAGCTGAATACAGAAGTCCACCCACCATTAACATGTAATTAGTGATTATGCAACCCACTATTCCAAAAATAAATTTTAATCCACCACTGTGCTGCAACAGACTATAAATAGCCACCTTTCCCCACCAAATAAATATATAAATTAATAAATACCTGTACTCTTTCCCCCAATTCATTACCTGTCACACTCCTGCATCCTCAGCACCCCCCTGTACCTCCCACTCCTGATTCTTTATATTTAGATGTCCCCCTCCGTCCCAATTCATTGTCATGTCTTCTCTCTCTCTCCCACCCTCTTTTCATTATCAACTTCTTTCCCACACATTCAATACATAATGTACTCTCCCCACCCCCAATTCATCATCCTTTGTTGTCCCCACCTTCAATTAATCATTTGCTCTTCCCACCATTAATCCATCATCATTTCTTGTCCCCCACCCCTAATTCATCATTATTTGTTGTCCATCACCTTCAATTCATGATCATTTACACCCTCCATCCTCAAAATTCATCATTATTTGCTCTCCCCCAGCTCCCCAAGTCTTCATTTGCTCTCCCCATCCCATACCTTCAGCTCATCATTTGCACTCCCACCCCCACCCCCCACTTTCAATTCATTATTTGCTCTTCCCAGATTCAATTCATCATTTGCTGTCCCCTGTCCGCCACCCTAAATTCAACATTTGCTGTCACCTACCTCCAATTTACTGTTATGGGACTGGTCCGAGCGGGTTAAAGGCATGCTAAGAATGCACCTCATGACCCCCGCTATGCAGGCAGACATTGCTGTAATGGCCCTGAATGGGAAAGCTAGATGTTCTGTCATTTTACGGCCCCCGCATGAGAGGAACACGTTCACCAAGGTGTTACAGATCTTGGAAAAGATGCATGCAGACCACACGGATGTCAGTGAATTGCGGATGCACTTGTTCAGCCGCGTTCAAAGGGAGGGGGAGTCTGTAACCCAATATATGAAGGTGCTGCAGGAGATTCACGCCACAATCGCTAAGCGGGATGATGTGGGTGTGGGGCTTCCTGATGTAATTTTGAAAGACCAACTAGTGGAAGGCCTCAGTGATGCGCTGCTTAAACAGGCCGGGAGTGCTTGCTGGCCAATCTGCGTATGTATTTTCTAGAAATTGAGGCGGAAGCGCATGTGCGCAAGAAAGAGCAGAGGATGGCAGCCTCAACAGGGAAGGTCCAGAGCGGGGAGGTATCTGTCCCGCCCGCAGCTGAACCAGGTTGTGTTAGAGAAATCCGGAAGGAAATCCAGGACATGCGAGAAGAGTGGTCAGGCTTGAGAAAACCCCCCCTGGAGGCACCAAACTCGTCCAGAAATGGGGCAGAGCAGAGAGACAGCCAACTTGTTTTAGATGTGGGGACACTGGATATTATGCCCGAGGATGCGCAAGACGGGGTAGACCACTGACCCATCGGCCGTTAAACTAGCGGGCTCCGTGGCTGGGGGACGCCACCCAGAGCCTGAATTGCCAAGAAGGAGAGAAGGAAGTCCTGCAAGTTTAGTTTCCCTGAGCCCCCTCGTATGGGCTGAAATGGATGGTGGGGCCATCCGTTGTCTAGTTGATACCAGTTCCCAAGTGACTACCATACCAGAGACTTATTTCAGACGTCATTTTTCTGAGGCGATGTGGCCTGAATGGTGCCCAGTGATCAAGTTGACAGAGGCCAACCAATTACCCATCACAGTCGCAGGGGGGGTCTGGATGCAAATTACCGTGTGTCAAAGATGTGGGCTGAAAAGGAGTAGTGTTGACCGCCGGAGACCCTGGCAATGGTCCCACAGTTAAGCTAGGGATGAATGTGCTGAAGAAACTTGAGAGCAAACTAGTCAGTGAATCATCCAATGCTTTTCTCAATCAATGGAGCCCCTGCACCCCCCAAAGGAATGTTTTCCAACAACTGATACAGGTAGCCCAGGCTGCCCGTGTGAGCCTGTACACCCCCTGAAGAAGTGGAAGTCCAGATAGAGCCAGTCCTAATAGATGAACTGCCTTCAGGACTCCTCATTGCATGGACAATAGCCACCGTCCATGACGGTAACGTAGTGGTGCTGTGTGTCAACCTAGGGGAAGATGATCTCACACTCTCACCCAAGAGTGAAATGGAGCAATTACTGGGTATGCTGGAAGTACTGACGCAACCAGAGGCCATTCAGTTAGCGGTGAAACAAGAAGATCCCTGGACGGTAGCTGTCACCTTGTCCTCAGAGCCTTCGTCCAGCACCATGAGAGAAGGGCGCTGGATCCTGGAACAGATGCGGGCTGAGTTGACGGGACTCTCGTCACAACAGGTACAACAGGTAGAAGCTGTGCTGTGGCCCTCCCAGGATGTCTTTGCCTGCCATGACGATGATTTCAGGTGCACCACAGCCATAACTCAAGAGATTCCCACAGGAAATGCCACACCGATTTGGGAGGGCTTTCGACAAATCCCCCGCAAATGTACCAGGAAGTGAAAGAAATGTTGGCACACATGCTGCAGAGTGGGGTCATATGGGAGAGCCAGAGACTGTGGGCAGCCCCCATTGTTTTAGTTCAAAAGAAGGATGGAACCCTGCGTTTTTGTGTTGACTACCGGCGACTCAATGACTGTACAGTGCGAGACTCTTATCCCCTACCAAGAATTGAGGAGTCGTTGTCTGCCCTGGGAAAAGTCAAGTACTTCTCGTCATTAGATCTGGCCAGTGGATATTGGCAAGAGCCCACGGCTGAGCAAGACTGGGCAAAGACAGCGTTCATACTGCCGATGGGGTTGTTCAAATTCCACCGGATGCCCTTCTGTCTTACCAAAGCGCCTGGAACCTTTCAGCGGCTGATGGAGCAGTGTTTATCAGACCTGAACTTTCGAAGCTACCCTCATTTATCTGGATGACATCATTATCTATGCAGCTACTTTTGAGGAGCATCTCCGGCAGCTGGAGCAGGTATTGAAACGTCTGCAGAAGAATGGCCTGAAAGTGAAACCTCAGAAATGCCTCCTTTCCGCAAGCAGATTGAATATCTCGGACATGTTGTATCCGCTGAGGGGGTGAGGTATGCACGTGAGAAGATAGCAGCTGTACAGGACTGGCCCACTGCAAAGACAGTGAAGGACATGAGGGCCTTTCTGGGGCTTACATTGTACTATCGACAGTTTGTGAAAGACTTCACTCTCATTGTTAATCCACTGCTGGAGTTATTGAAAGGAGTGCTGTCTGGTGCGAAGAATCAGATCATCCAGTGAGGGGATAGCCAGGAAAAAGCCTTCCGAGCTGTGAAGATGGTCCTGATTGAGACACCCATCCTGGCCTATGCCAATTTCTCTCAGCCTTTCATCCTTCACACTGATGGAAGTCTCCAAGGACTAGGGGCTGTATTGTCACAGGTACAGGACGGAAAGGAACGGGTGATTGCCTATGTGAGCCAATCTCTCCATGACTCAGAATGAAACCCAGACAACTGTAGTGCACTTAAGCTGGAATTACTGGTATTGGTGTGGGCGATGACCGAGAAGTTTGCCGAGTACCTGTCGGGATCCAAAGTCTTGGTACATACGGATAACAATCTCCTAGCCCACCTAGAAAAAGCAAAGCTGGGGGCTTGGAGCAAATATGTGTGGCCCATTATGGCAAAATATTGGTACAAGATCGCATATCGAAAAGGAGCTGAGAATACACATACCAATGCCGTGTCCAGGGTCACCCACGAGCGACCTGGCAGTAACCGAGATGAAGAATTGGAGGCAGAGGAGATCCCTGGGTTCCGGAACCTCGCCAGGACACTGGCGACGATGCAGGAGCAGGTCGAAGAAGCGTCGGGAAAACACCTGTTGGGACGACTTTGAGATGACTGGAGAACTCGCACAGTTGAGACAATGGGTGGCCCTCAAACAACTTCCCAGCCAGAGCGAGTGAGATGCCCTGTCCCCAGGAATGTTGCAGATTTTCCAACAATGGGAGAGGCTCCAACTTGAAGACAGTTTGCTGTATCGGAAAGTACAGTTGGTACGAGAATTGGGAGTCACTTGGCAAGTGGTACTCCCCGGAAAGGTGATCAGTGAAGTGGCTACGGAAGCCCATGTAAGAGGGTCTCACTCTGGTACAGAGAAGATGTTTCAGTGGTTGCAGAAGCTGGTCTATCTTCCCCGACTGAAGACTGCAGTAGAAGAGGCCTGTCGACAATGTCGAAGTTGTGAATTGGCTAAACCTCCCGAGAAGAGAGCCCCTATGCAGACTATTGTGACCTCTGTTCCCCTGGAACTGCTAATGATTGACTACTTGACCATGGGTCCCGCTCATCTAGGATATGAACATTGTCTTGTGATGACCGATCATTTCACTAAGTTTGCTGTGGTGACTCCGACCCGAGATCAAACGGCTGAGTCAGCTGCGCAGGCCATCTGTCAAGATTTCATCTGCAGCTCATGAGTAGCAAGGACTCTGGAGCCTGCGCATATAAGGAGCAAGACGTCTGTGTTTACTAGTGCTGCAACAAAAAATAATTAATTCAATCCAAAACACTGCTACAATTTTTTTAAATGCTTACTTATATAACAGGTAAGGTTTCTCCTTATGGAGAGTGACATACCAGCTCTGGCGTGTCGAGGTAAGGAGGCTTATTCGCCGTGCAATGCTCCTCTGGGAAATTTTAATATGCAAATTGCCTCTTCAAACAAAGAGGACTTGTACTCTGTAGCGCCACCTATTGGAAGCAGCGATCCTACAAGTCACAATCAACCCTTTAACGAGTCTTTTAATATGACTTAGGATAAAAGCCAAATCAGAATCTCCATTTGCATTGGAGATTCTGATTTGGCTTTTATCCTAAGCCATATTAAAAGACTCGTTAAAGGGTTGATTGTGACTTGTAGGATCGCTGCTTCCAATAGGTGGCGCTACAGAGTACAAGTCCTCTTTGTTTGAAGAGGCAATTTGCATACTTATATAACAACAATTTATTCTACAATGCTTTCTGGTATTGACTGACTCCATTAGGGCACACAGTCTAAGTTTTCTATCAGGACATCTCAGTAGGATGGTGGGAAACCAATGCAAAGAGAGGGAGAACATGCAAACTCCCCGCAAATGTTGTTTTTGGTAAGATATGCACCCAGGACACCAGAGATTTAAAGCAACAGTGCTAACCACTGAGCCACCATGCCCCACAATAATTAATAATAATGCGCTGTAGTCTGGCTTTCTGTCTCTAGTTTTTGCTGCCTTCAGAAAGCAGTATAAAACTGGTTACAAATGAAAGGAAGAAGGAAAGCTGAGATCATGTATTAAAGCAACAAAGAGAGTGGTAGTAGTTATTATTCAGGTAGATGAGCAGAATCAGGAGGACTGCAAATGAAAATCAGGTCACAGGCAGAGCTACATAAAAGGAACTCCATAGTGAGATTTTCAGGCAAAGAAATATATTTTAATACAACTATTGAAAGGTCTCTGATTCTCCCTGGGGAAAGAGCTTAAGAATAAAAAGTTAAATCAAAGTTATATATATTATTTATATAGATTAGGGTGCCAAGGAAAAATACCTTTGCAAATTGGTAAGTCTTACCCCTCAAATTTGTTCCTTTGGCATAAGGATTCACCATGTAAAATATGTTGACATTAAATTTAGATTTACCACTTGCTCAAGGCATGTGAATTATTCCATGTTTCTCATTTTCCACAATATTGTACACACAGAAACCACTAAAATTTAACCATTAACATTTAAAAAAATTAAAAAAACAAAAAAACTAAAAGTTCAAATCACCCCCCTTTCGCCCCATTGAAAATTAAAGGGTTAATATATATATATATATATATATATATATATATATATATATATACACACACATTTGGTATCGCCACGTTCAGAAACGCCTGATCTATCAAAATATAAAATCAATTAATCTGATCAGTAAACGGCATAGCATACCATACATAACGCGGGATATGCATAACGATAAATACTAAACAAACATTTAAAACTGCAATATGATGTACCATTGAGCAACCAGTAAATGATAACTAATCTTAAAAAAAGAAAATTATAAAATATCTATGACCAAAAAGGAACAAAATTAGGAGGTAAGACCTTCAAAAACTTGCTACTTAATTTTTACCATACATTTCCTTGGCACCCTAATATATATATACTGTATATACACTCCAAGGACACACTGATAGAGCACATAGATTGTGACCCCCATTGAGGACAGTGATGATAATGTATGTAAAGCGTTGAGGAGATTAATGGCGGTATATAAGCAAGTAAATAAAATAAATAATATAGCACTGTGCAAAAGTTATGGGCAGGTGTGGAAAGCATGCCGTAAAGTAAGAATGCTTTCAAAACTAAATATGGTAATTGATTAAAATGAAACTACTAACCAAATGTGACATGAATGAACAAAAGAGAAAACTAAATCAAATTAATATCTGGTGGGACCGTTGCTTACCTTCAAAACAGCATCAATTGTTATAGGTACATGTAGTCACAGTGTCTGAAGGAACTCAGCAGGGAGGTTTCTGCTTCAGTTAAAGGGGTTACCCCATGTAAAATAACAACAACCTGCCCTCACCTCTGGTGTGAACACAGTTCCAGCAAAGTCAACATCTGGTCTCACGGGATGTTGTTATGTCACATGAGCCCTGCAGCCAATCAGTGGCTGCTTCACTGTCACCTTCAATGGATGACTGTCATTTGGATCACGTCAAAGAGCAGCAGCAGCAGCTTTCACTTCCGTGCAAAGAGGATCGAGCTCTGCTGTGTTGAGAAAATGACTAGAAGGATTGGTTCCCTCATTCTCTGAATGGGCGGGTTGACGCAAAGGTCAGACTCACACCAATTATAATATTTAGGCAGTTTCTTGTGATTGTAGATGGGAATATTTCTATACATGATTACCATTCATATAGCAGCAGGTATGCATATTTTTTCTAGCATTTCAAAATTAGCATTATTTAGAATTTTCTGTTAGAAACACAAACTTTTCAATATTTTTAACATTTTTGGAACATTGCTGCCATGTTTTGCTTTACACACTCGATCCACCTTCTTTCTCTATATTCTCTTGCCTGCCTTTGTTGTGCTATGAACTACTCTGAGCTTGTCTAGTTCCCAAAAAGATTAGTCAAGTGTTTGATTAGAACCTATAACTCATTTTTTTTATCTTCAATTAATCAAAAACTTTTAAATGAGTTGGAACTAAACATTAAAAAATACATGATTACTTTTTTGTTCAATCCAGCATTGTGTCTCTTCTACTTCAAAAGGAAATCTTACATTGATGCCTAAAGTCACTGCAAAACATATCCCAAGCCCGAGAGATCCAATTGTATACTACAGTCATTTAATGTGATGCCAAGAGACCTATTCCTTGTGCTTGTTCCTGTCACCTTACCAACCACAGGGAGATTCAGTACTTGGCAAAGTCATATTTCCAAATAACAACAAATGTTCTGCTGGGATTCCTATTTTCCTTCTGTTTTACAGAATACGAGGTTTTTATGGCATTTTTATATCAGAATGAAGTTTATCACCAGTTAACGTATTTCCAACATTAAAAAAATAGTGAATATGATATTTATTACAAAGAAAACTTTTTTTTAATGGATCCAATTTTACTTTCATAGGTTTTACTTTGTTGTGATGAGACCTATAAAGTTCTTATCATTACCCAACGTGACATCCATATATGTTACATGTGACAGTGTGTGGAATGAGCTCAGGAGCTGTTATACAGCTGGCAGCTAAGGCTACTTTCATACATCAGGTTTTCGCCGTCAGGCACAAACCGTCCAATGTGTAAAAAGACGGATCCAGTGCAGATTGCGGAAAAACTGACGGAACGGATCCGTTTTTTAGCCGGATACGTTCTGAACTTTTGAATCCGAGAAATGCACTGTGCGCATGGAGCGAGAGAGAGAGACCTTGGTTTCGTAGTTCCAGGCATGCGCAGAGGAAAAAAACAGAGTCTGGTGGCCGGATCAGTCCTTTGCCTGATCCGGCACCCATAGACGTCCATTGTATGAACAAGCCTGATGCGCAGCTCCAGGCGCTGTCCGGTTTTACCACCGGAAACAAAAAACGTTCAAGGACGCTTCTTGTCTGGCCGCTGGAATAGAAACTTTAGCCGGACAAAACGGAAGGACATGCGGCGCGATCCGGTGCTAATGCATGTCAATGAGAAAAAAAACGATCCGGCGGTAAAAAAAAACGGATCAGTTTTTTTTTAAAAAACCGATCGCGCCTGACGGCGAAAAACTGATGTGGGAAAGAGGCCTAACAGCGGTTACCAGAGCTAGCTCCGATTGCTGCTGTTCAATCTATAAAATTGAACCTATCACCAGAAAAATGCAATGAACCTGCAGATATGGGGTTAATATGCAGGTTAATAGCAGTTTCTGCATTTAAAAATGCAAATGGGGTGTTGTGCTGTTTTGGGTACCCACTAACAACCCCCTCCCCCAATAATGCGGGGTGCTGATGGGAGATCAGGGTTGTCATCTTGGTGCGTCAATGAAATGCAAGGCTTCATAGATCATCATGTTGTAGTGCAGTTTAATGTACATGAGATCAAGTAATTGCAGGTTCAAGTCACCCTTTTCTCAATTTAAAAATAAGATAATAAAAAATAAACATATTTGGTATTGCTGTATCCATAAAAAGTCTGATCAAATGAATGAAAATGAAATGGAAATGGATATCTGGAAATGGCGACACAAGCCTAATTTTTTTTTATAGATGAACATCATAAAAAGAAATCCCCTGAAAAAACAATACTGTATTGGTAAAAATGGAAAATCACCCATTCATGAAGGGGTTAAAACCGTTGTTCACTTTGGGAGTAGTCCTCATGTGGAGTACGGATGAACCTCTGTGATCATTTTGTCAGTGTACATCTTCCTACCAATGAATCAATGTTGAAATTGTATGCAATGAACATCAAAGATCTAGAACACTGTATATCAACATCTTAATCCAAATGCCCCCTACTTTAATTATATGCATTTTTTCCGCATGCGTTTTTGATGCTTTTTTTGTCACTTGTAATAAAACTAATTGAAATTTGGCTTCTGGGAAGGAAAAAATGTGAAAGTGATTTCCTGTTTGCAGATATATTGGAGTATGTTCCCACGGTCAGTAAACACTGCAGGTTGGATGCTGAGTACATCTGCAATGTCCAACCTGCAGCATCCAGCTGTTACAGCATAGTGGATGGGATTTCAAGAAATCCCATGCCCACTATGAGTGCACCAATGCCCATGGCTCACCCGCAGAGACAGACATGCGGCGCGTCTTTCCAGACCGCAGCATGTCAATTTATGTAGCTACGTAAATTATCCATTCACTATCATCAGATGCGGTAAAACAGCATTATCTTCCCAGTCACATGTGTATTAATTGTCGGAACGCAGCTTACTATGCATGTGTAATAATTTACATAATGGTGAATTTTGTGACACAGCCAGAAGTACACGACACAAGAAGTGGAGAAAAGCACAGAGAGAGGTCCCCTCCTTTTTAATAAATAGTAATAAAAATAATGGGGTCCCCCTATATTTGTTAACCAGCTAGAGTAAAGCAAACTACGCGGGCTGGTATTTCAGGCTGGTAAGGATCCAATATCCATGAAACTTACCAGCCTGATAATACCAGGCCGTAGCAGTCTGCTTACCTTGGATGGTTAGCAGAAATAGTGGGATTCCCTCCAAAAAAAATAGCATGGGGTCTGCCTATTTTTGTTAACCAGCCAAGGAAAAGGCAGACAGCTGCGGCCTGGTATTCTCAGGCTGGCGAGGCCCATGGATTTTGGCCCTCACCAGCCTAAAAAATAGCATCCTGCAGCCACCCCACAATTGGCGCATTCAAAGATGCGCCAATTGTGACACTTTACCCAGCTCTTGCCACTTGCCTTGTAGCTGCGGCAAGTTGAGTAATATTTGTGGGGTTGCTGTCACCTTTGTATTGTCAGATGACATCAATCCCACAGATTAGTAATAGAGAAGCGTCTACAAGACACCTCTCCATTACTAATCCTACAGTTACATGGTAAATAAAGACACAGACTCCTTTAACCCCTTAGCGACAGAGCCAATTTGCAGCTTAATGACCAGGCCAATTTTCACAATTCTGACCGCTGTCACTTTATGAGAATATAACTCTGGAACGCTTTAACGGATCCCGCTGATTCTGAGAATGTTTTTCGTGACATATTGTTATTCACGTTAGTGGTAAAATTAATTTAATATGACTTGCGCTTATTTATAAAAAAAAGGAAACATGGTGAAAATTTTGAAAATTTTACAATTTTCAATTTTTTTACTTTTATGCCCTTAAATCAGAGAGATATGTCCACAAAATACTTAATAAATAACATTTCCCACATGTCTACTTTACATCAGCGCAACTTTGGAATTTTTTTTTTTTGTTAGGAAGTTATAAGGCTTAGGGATCACATCACATTTATAGTCACTTTGAGGGGTGTAAATGACAGAAAATACCCAAAAGTGACACCATTCTAAAAACTTCACTCCCCAAGGTGCTCAAAACCACATTCAAGAAGTTTATTAACCCCTTACCTGCTTCACAGGAACTGAAGCAATGTGGAAGGAAAAAATTAACATTTAACTGTTTTTTACATCCATTTTACTTCAGAACCATTTTTTTATTTTCACAAGCATAAAAAGAGAAAATTAATCACAAAATTTGTTGTGAAATTTCTCCTGAATGCGCCGATACCCCATATGTGGGGGTAAACCACTGTTTGGGTGCACGGCAGAGCTTGGAAGGGAAGGAGCGCCGTTTGACTTTTTTAATGCAGAATTGGCTGGAATTGAGATCGGACGCCATGTCGCGTTTGGAGAGCACCTGATGTGCCTAAACAGTGGAAAAGCCCACAAGTGACACCATTTTGGAAACTAGACCCCTTAAGGAACTTATCTAGATGTGTGGTGAGCACTTTAAACCCCCAAGTGCTTCACAAAAGAACATAGAGCTGTGCAAATGAAAAATCATATTTTTTCCACAAAAATGATCTTTTCACACCCAAAATTTTTATTTTCACAAGGGTAACAGGAGAAATTAGACCCCCAAAGTTGTGCAATTTGTCCTGAGTACGCTGATACCCCATTTGTGGGGGTAAACCACTATTTGGGCGCATGGCAGAGCTCAGAAGGAAGGGAGCGCCAATTGACTTTTTGAACGCACAATTGGCTGGAATCAATGGTGGCACCATGTTGCATTTAGAGACCTCCTGATGTAACTAAACAGTGGAAACCCCCTAATTCTAACTGCAACCCTAACCCCAACACACCACTAACCCTAATCCCAACCCTAACCATAACCCTAATCACAATCCTAACCCCAACACACTCCAAACCCTAATCCCAACCCTAACCACAACCTGAACCCCAACACACCTTTAACCCTAATCCCAACCCTAACTATAACCCTTACCCCAACACACCCCTAAACCTAATCCCAATCCTAACCCTAACACTAATCCCAGTCATAATCCCAACCCTAACCCAAACCCTAAACCTAAAACTTTAGCCCAACTCACTTTAGATTAACTCTAACCCTAACCCTAAAACTTTAGCCCAACTCACTTTAACCTAGCTCTAACCCTAACCCTAAAACTTTAGCCCAACTCACTTTAGCCTAACCCTAACCCTAACCCTAAAACTTTAGCACAAGTCACTTTAGCCTAACCCTAACCCTAAAACTTTAGCCCAACTCATTTTAGCCTAACCCTAACCCTAAAACTTTAGCCCAACTCACTTTAGCCTAACTCTAACCTTAACCCTAAAACTTTAGCCCAACTCACTTTAGCCTAACTCTAACCCTAACCCTACCCTAAAACTTTAACGCAACTCACTTTAGCCTAACTCTAACCCTAATCCTAAAACTTTAGCCCAACTCACTTTAGCCTAACCCTAATCCTAACTCTAAAACTTTAGCCCAACTCACTTTAGCCTAACCATAACCCTAAAACTTTAGCCCAACTCACTTCAGCCCAACTCTAATGGAAAAATGGAAATAAACATATTTTCTTTATTATTTTTCCCTAACGAAGAGGGTGATAAAGGGGGGGTTATTTACTATTTTTTTTATTTTGATTACTGTGATAGCATTTATCACGGTGACCAAAATGAACCAATAGGAAAAATCTTACTATTGTTGCCTGGTGTCGGCCGGCAAATTGCGGTGGGTGCACTGCGAATGCGCCCGCCATTTTCTGACCAGAAGAAGATGGTGGCACCCACCGGAAGAGGCAGGAGGGCCCGATGACCACTGCGGTGGTACGAGGGGGGGATCGGGGACCCTATTTCTCTCTCCTCTGATGTGCGATCACATCAGAGGAGAGAGAAATTAAATTGCACATCTGATTTTTTTTTGCGGTCGCCATTATACGATTAATAATGGCGACCTTCACCCCGGGTTCGGTAAAAACCGACATGAACCATGTTCTCTGGGGTCTCAGCTACCCCCGGCAGCCTAAGACCCCAGAGAAAATCAGACTCTGGGGGGCGCTATACACTTTTTCCACAGCGCAGTTAGTACCCTTAACTGCTGCCGTTAAAATGCATATCAGCGGTCGTTTAGCGGTTAATAATCTTAATTAAACCATACTTACGGCATCGCCTATTCCACCGATGCCCTCGTTTTCCTGTAAGAGAAATAAAATAAAAAAGCAATGGTATACCATATCTGTCCGCCGAGAAGATATACATACTGTCCCACGATGAGTCCAGCTCTGCTACTTCTGGGTGCCTTTGGCTGAACAGTGGCATTATAACACCACTCAGCCTGACATCCAGACACAGCAGAGCTTAAAGATGACCGCTGATGAGCGGAGATAACTTGATCCCCAGCAGTCACGTGAACTCCAGTTCTCACGGTCAGCTGACCATGAGAACTTGGCTAGTGACTGGAGATAATCCCCAACTCCGGCGGTCACATGCACAGCAGTTCTCGCGGTCAGCTCAGCTTATCTCGAGAACTGCAGTGTATTGAGCTTCCGGCTGAAATTAGGTAAGACATTATTTAAATTAGTACACATGCGTAGTAAGCTGCGTTCCCGCATGTGACTAAAAAAATAATGCGGTTAAACTGCATCTAATGATTGTGAATGGGTAATTTATGCAGTGGAGACGGAGCATCTCCACTACATAAATTGACATGCTGCGGTTTGGAAAGACGTGCTTCATGTGCGTCTCCACAGGGCGTCTCAGGACGCATAGTGGATATGTGATTTCATGAAATCCCATTCACTATGCTGTAACATCTGGATGCTGCGGGTTTGACGCTACGCATGTGTGCAGCATCCAGCCCGCAGCGTTTACTGACCGTGGGAACATACCTTTATTCCTAGAGCCATAACTTTTTTATTTTTCCGTTGACAAAGCTATGTAAGGGCTTGTTTTTTTCTGGACGAGTTGTACTTTTAAATGGCTTCTATTTTATCATGTGATGTACAAAAAAGCAATAACAAAAATTCCAAGTGCAGCAAAGAAGCGAAAAAAAAAGCAGTTCCCTAATTGTTTTTTGGGTTTTTAATTTAGAGCTTTCATTTTACAGTAAAAATTACCTGCATATATGATTCTCCAGGTCAGTATGATTATGCAGATGCCAAACATGCTTGTGTTGTCATTTTCCAAGAGCCAAAATGTAAATTTTCGATATAAGGACATGAGGGAGGACTTGGTTTTGCACCCCGAGTTGATGTTTTTATCGATATCATTTTGGGGTAGATACTATGGTTTGATTGATTGTCTGTTATTACATTCTGTTAGGGGCCTGCCGAACGCACCTAGCAGATATTAAGGAGAGGTGCGTTCGCAGCCCGGGGTCCACCATGCAGGCAGAGTCTGCTGCTAGTAAGATGGCGTAAATAGGCAGTATGAGCGAACTCTGTTATCCCGCAGAGTCGCAGATGTAAACGCCGTGGCACTATATGGCGATATAAGCGGACTCTGTTGATTCACAGAGCCGCTGTAACAAAGACTGTGTCCTGTTAGACTCACAGGAAACACAGATGACTGCTAAGCGGATTGCAGTCTGTGGTCATGCAATCAGAACCCAAGCAGTAATCTCCTCACCGGAGTAGCCGTTATTCTAATGGCGTTTTCAGCCGAGCCCTGAACACATGCATACAATCCGGTATTCTAGGGGCTTATTTCAGCCAGACCTAACCACATGCATACATGACCACACTGGTGCAAGCACGTAACAGATTTGATACTAGCGTGCCGCCGAGCGGTCATGCCCACCTTTTATAGTAGCAGCTACAGGACCTTCCAGAACAGGACCAATGGGAAAGCTGCTCCAGAACTAAAGCAGCCTCAGCACCTTCCTGGAGGACCAATGGGAGTCGCTGCAGTACCCGACCATGTGAGCCCTGATCTCCTATGAGAGATCTTACCCTGAGCATGCTCAGAAGGGAACAAACAGGACTTAGTCCCAACTACGTCTGCTTGCCGCTGACCTGCACTCTTTACAATGGCAGGACCTGAGGAGGCAGCAGTCATCCTCTGCACAGTATTAGAATGGGCGAGACGCTGTGACCGATGTGTCTGCTGAGCAGACTCCACTGTGGCCGGAGACGGATGGGGGACCGCAGCGGGGATGGCTCGAGATTCCCCTTGTGCAGCAGTGGGAACTCGATCCCTAACACATTCCTTACGTTGTGGCAGCTAAAAAAATGCAATTATGGCGTTTTGACTTTTTTTCTCAGTACGCTGCTTACGGATCAGATTAAATCATTTTAGATTTTGATAGAACTTTTACGAATGCAGCGATATCAAATATGTGTATTATTTTATTTCCTAATTTTTAATAGGAAAAAGAGGGGTGATTTGAACGTTTTTTATTTCAAGGGAGAATGATGAGAGTCGTCTTCAGCACCTGCCGCCGGGGAAGAGCGCTTCCTGTAGCGCTTCTTCCCCAGCTGCCGTCCATGTGGTACTGATGCGGCACACGAGCGGTAACACAGTTGACACTCATGTGCCGCAAGTATTACACACACAGACACAAGGACACATGGACATGGATATCTCCGGTACTGTGTTAAAAAGGCCTAAAGGTTTTTTCAAGTCTCTTTTTATGACAATACTCAGAGCTATATTAAACAGTTTGCCGTGGTCCACCCCCTCTCTCTCTTTATCTTTCATATGGAAAAACACATGCTTGATTGGGATATTAATGGAAAATCCTCCCTGTACCCCCAATGTACTGTAGTTATGCATAGATTTATAGTTATATGTTACTCCCTGTACTATTTGTATTGCTTTCCTTCATTCTTTTTTTGCCCCTCTTCTGTCTGCATCAGCACTTTTTTCAGCTTCATCTGCATAAACTGTGGTTACAAGTCACGTTAATTTAGAGTATGTCAGCATGGCTACCACCACAAGTGAGTAGGGATTGCCTAGAAAATGTTAGAGATGAATATAGCTATCAGGTGACACCAAACTTTCTGTTAATTGTCGTTTGTCTGAGTGTCGCTGATCGATGTCAACAAGCTGCTGCTAAAATTGAAAGTTGATTGGCGAATGATTTGTTTAAAATAAATTTGCTTTTAATACAGTTGTGTATGACCGTCATCCGCTAATACCAAGTATACTGCTTCATGCCCTGTCTAGTGGAAAAATCCTTGACTTCATGGCAGTTTCTAAGGACTCTCAGATCCCAGGGTTTCAACAGAATTGTAACATTTTGACAACTTGTAGCTACATATCCTGAAAATCTTTTTTTCCTGCAAGTGCAAAAAGTTATTGAAAATGTGTGACGATAATGTCATGTTTTTCAATTCATTTCACTTTTTTCCATGGCCAAATTTATGTTAAAATATTTTTTATTCACCTGCTTCCATATTCATTGTTCACATCGGTCTTGATAAGGCTTTCTTCACATGTCTGCTTTTTGTCCTCATATGCGGTCCGTTTTTAAGGGCGACAAATACGGACACACGCACACCCATTGTATTCAATGGTGGTGCGCACATGTCAGGCTTTTCACACGGACCGTGTGTCCGTTTGAAAAACTTGAAGATATGTCAGTATTTTATCAGCAGCAACACGTGCAGACTGATGACACACAGATGACATCAGCGTGACATGTACCGGCCCCTGGGAAGAAGCGGCACAGTTGCGCTGTTCCCAGCTGTCGATAGCTGAAGGTAGCGCTCATCATTTTCTCCTGCTCATGCTGAGATCAGAGCAAGCAGGAGACAATGGTGTGAGCTCCCACTTAATTTTCATAACCAGCAGAGGGAAAGCCCATGGCTGATGCTAATAATCTGGTGGTGTGAACCTCGCTACAAATCTTACTCCAGTCACTGACTGGAGTAAGATTTCTGACATAAAGTGCGCTGCATCTCGTCATAAAGGAAATGAGCAGTTGCCGTCATTCCTTGTCCTGCCCATGCTCCACCCTAGCTCCACCTATGTTGGCGGAGCTGGCCGAAATTTGCATGGAAAAGCCAAAAGTAACAGAGTAACAGAATTTTTGCACAACCTTACAAAAATTCTGATACTTTTCAAAGTGATTTACCCCAGATTTGTGGCGTAAACATTTAGATGAATCGGGGCCTTTTTTTATTACTCTCAATGTATTGTTTTCTCATTATATGGAAAGGAAAACTTATTTTCAGAAGTTCTGCATATATTGTGTGATACCTTAATCCTTTATAGAATTATACCATTCAGCTTACACACCAGGATACTTTCTTATGGGAGAATTTTACATTCTTCAGCTACTATGCATATACAATAAACCAAGTGATAATATTTTACTGTCGTTATTGTCACTAGAGAATTCTGCCGCGGAAAATGTGTATTTTAATGATTCACCATGTTAAATTAATCACATAAAGAATATTTGTTTTAATAATTTGAATAGTGCCCACAAGGGATTCTAGATGCCAAAATATTAATATTTTTGACACTGTCTATAATCAAAATGACAAGCTAAGCTTATTTTTTTTCTAATCATGTTATGCGGTTAAACATTTATGTTTTGTGGAGTATGTTTTCAGCAGGCAGTACATGGTATTAATTTAGTATGGATATCTTTACAGTTTACTCAGTTGAGACTTCCTTTTCTCATTGTTGGATATATTGGCTTCACTAATTAGTGTTGTTTTAGCGGTGTTATAAGAGCAGTGAATCTTATCATTACCAACTATGTCATACGCTGGTATTTAGTCCTCCTGGGAAAGTGTACACCAAGATTTCTTTCCAAATGAATAAATTAAATCTGTTGGGTTATGATGATGATTATTTATCATTATGGATAACTGTCTAGGTATGTATATTTAACCGCTGCACCGCTAGTTTGTTTTGGGGCCTAAATATGCTGTTTAGCAATTAGTGGTATGCACTGGTGACAATTTTCATTATAAACTAAGATGTCCCAGTGTTAATCAGAGCTAATGTCTATATGAAAACTGCAAAATTTCATTGTTTCTAATTCCTCCACCTTTAATGTTTAGACATAATATTTAGAGACAACTTTTCATTAGCATAAGTAATGCACATAAAATCTTTTGGTCTGACTATAACAACGCATCTTTGTCAAGATGACTGGGTCAGAACATCTCCAAAATGACAGGTCTTGTGGGTTGTTCCTTATATCCAGTACAGAGTGACGACAAATGGTGTCCATGATAGACAACCGATGGATCAGGGCTAGAGTCATGGGCACTCAAGACTCAATGATGTATGTAAGGAGGGAAAGGCTAGCTTGTATAGTCCGACCTCAGAGAAGAGCTACAGCATTCATTGAGAAAGCAAGAGTCATTAGTGACCAATTAATCAATATATAAAAGGTAAATATTTATTTTACAAATCAGTAAAAAGGTATCACAAAATTACATATAGAAAAACAATGAAAACACATACAGAACATGTGCACATACAGGGAGATCTATCTCAAAAGCGGTGTAACAAATTTGACATTAATGGCGGTAGTAAACGTAACGGTAATGACACAACATAAATCATATCAATATCCCCTTTATAGGGGGGTAAAGTGCCAAAGCCCGAATAGTCAGACGCCGGGGCGGCATCTCCTGTACAGGGTGACACCCCTCTCTTGCGGTTAAACCCTTTTGGTGAGCATGATTTCTCCTCAGATATGGCAGCGCTTTTACTATTGATTCTCTAATCTAGCGCTCTTTATTTGGTATAGCATGCGATACTCTAACCCTTGTGGTTAGCACTGCTTTTTTCCACACACATTTGCGCTTTAATTACCACCATTATTGTTACTTAAACGCCTGCCATTGTGAGAAACATGCTTGTTGATATATTTTCTCTTTTGTGGCGTCTGACTATTCGGGCTTTGGCACTTTACCCCCCTATAAAGGGGATATTGATATGATTTATGTTGTGTCATTACCGTTACGTTTACTACCGCCATTAATGTCAAATTTGTTACACCGCTTTTGAGATAGATCTCCCTGTATGTGCACATGTTCTGTATGTGTTTTCATTGTTTTTCTATATGTAGTTTTGTGATACCTTTTTACTGATTTGTAAAATAAATATTTACCTTTTATATATTGAATAATTGGTCACTAATGACTCTTGCTTTCTCCTATATCATTATGTCTATATGAGTAGTGATCCCTTGGCTTCACACATGTTTTGTGTGACCCACATTCTCTCTGTTATATCCATGCAGCTGTCTGTTTATAGCATTCATTGAGATCAGCGTTTTTCACCTGGTCTTGAAGAGGGGCAGAGTGTAAGAGGCACGCATATCTTAATGAATCACGCAAGGTATGAAGTGGAGTTTGCATAAGGCTTGCCATCATTCATCATGAATTTGATGAACTATCATCAAGCCATGTTCAACCCTCGTTGTTGGAAAATGCCAAAAGTCACAAATTTTGCAAAATTTTGCGTGATTTCAAAACTTTTTATGCCATATAAGAGCTTTGATGATTCGGGGCCATAGTACATATGCAGTTAGAGTGAAAATGCTGTACACTGTACATTCAGTTTTATGATATTTTGAAATGCTCCTGTTTCATGTCTTTCAGTGTTACCTTGACAGGCCACCTATTAGACCCGGTCTCAGTCAGTTGCTAATAGACAAATATACATAGCAGGCCTGAGGGAAACGTGTATATGGTGACCCCTGTCCAATACAGAATGCAAACGTAAAACTGCAATAGAACGGAAAGAAAACGTTGGGCCTGACCATTTACCTAAACGTTGCAGACCAAGTACACACTTTCATGGAATCCTTGTTCCCTAATGGCAGTGGTCACTTTCTCTAGCTCAGTTCAGCTCAACTCATTTTGCCTGAGCTGCTTGAAACTGGCGTGAAAACATCAGAAGTTTCCAAATTTTGGGGGTAATTCTGGGATTTGCTCTCAGCAAGATTTTCTCTATTTTATGTTTGCATCCTTCAAAGAATAGCCTCTTTTGATGAACCGATTTTCCAGAGGGGAAACGTGTCGAGGCACACCATGTGGACTGATGAGTATCATATGACACGTTTTTTCAGTTTTTTTCAGGTTACTGGATTTTGTAGGAATCTTTATAACCCATTACAAGATGGATACATATTATTTGTTTAGGAGTATTTGATCTCTTTATCTCTGTTATTACCTTTGTTGTGTTTATAGACTCAGGTTGACAATGATAATTTACTGATATACTTTGATGTTTATTTGATATATTTCACATGACTTTCACTTTGAATTTGTCCCATTTTGGTTATCCCTTTATGCTATATAATATCTTTATTATGCAATGGCATATAATGTAGAGACTCCATTTTGCATTTAGTTCTAGGGTGCCAACGGTTTTAAGAAGGAAAGAGCGCAGGGCTTTCCACTATATCTTTTTTATAGTTGTTTTTGAGGTATATCTTTCCATTTTTATGTCTTTAGACTCAGTGTTGACAATGGTGATCTATTGATATTCATTAATGTTCTTTTGATATATTTCACCTGTGGTGACTTTGGTTCTGGTTATCTCCCATTTATTTATCCCTTTATGCTGTATAATATCTTTGTTATCTTTTGGCATATAGTGTAGTGTCTAATAGGGATAGCCACCGTATGTGCGAAGGCATCATTTTTCTCTTGTGTTTGGGATGCCAATCTCCACGGTTTAGGTAGGAGAAAATGCAGGACTTTCTCATATATCTATTAATAGTTACTGTGAGGTACATATTTCCATTGTAATTTTCACGTGATTGCGTTTAGTATCATTTTGCTGACATCTATCAGTTTTAATGGTGGTTTGTTTGTTTCTTTGGAGGTTTTTTGGTTTTAGTATATCTAATAAATCTTGTTTTTATGCAACTTTTTTGTGTTGTTGACCTTTTATAATAATCTTCGGATTATATCTACATTTGTAAATCTTGTGCAAAAATTCTGCAATTATTCAAAGTGTCTAACCGGTGTTTTCTGGAATAAACACTTCGCTGTATCAGCCCTTAAATGTTGTGGTTTGATCAGTGAGAACAGATCTTGGAGACTGGAAATACAGTCACTGGCATATCAACTGTGTACTAGTGATGAGCGAGTGTGCTTGTCACTGCTCGCTACTTGCTCGAGCATCAATGTGCTCAATATGCTCATTAGTCAGCGAGTATTTTTGAATGCTCAAGTGGAAGCTCAATGTAAGAAGTCCATCTGAGGTGGGCAAATTTTCCTGTGCTAGTAATCCTGCAAATTTTTTTCAGCAGGAAAATATTATACACCATTTATACTGCACCAGCAGTGCATCAAAAACATACAGCCAGACTTGGTTGGTTACAAATAGCATCGCTGTATTGCTCCTGCAGTGTAAGAAGTCCATCCGAGGTGGACAAATTTTCCTGTGATACTTCTGCAAATTTTTTTCAGCAAGGAAATATATGCCATTTATATTAAACAATTTGTGTTTCAAAAGCATACAGCCAGATTTGGTTGGTTATCAATAGCATCGCTATATTGCCATGGAAATATATATGTATTCCATATATTCAAAGTATATTCATATATATGCATTCACAGTTAGATAGATCTCACTTGCTAAAAATCCTGTGCCCACACATATCTATGCAAAAAGCTGATGCCAGCTATAATCAGTTGTTAAAGACAACCCTGGCCTTCATAAGGAACAAGTACAGAGAGTCTTAATAGATATCTATTGTTTTCTTTACTAGTCATGCAAGAAAGCTAGGGCAAAGAAAAACAATAAATCTGCAACTTCAGCCCTTTTATCATAATTATCATATATCATACTTACACTAGAACAGCCAATAATCTAGCAGCTTTTAATTGTATGTTAATTGACTAACCAGCCCCTTTTTGTAAACGTATAAAACCTTGAATGAATAATAAATGAGTGGTCTTGACGAACTGCTATACTGACACTTCCGTGTGGACAGTTTTCATTTCGTTCTGAGCGCTCAAAAAGACATTTAATAGAAAATTGGGAACAGAAGCAGCAAACACTTCAGGATAGATTTATCCTAATTAAATTTTCATAACAGTTGGCGCCCAACGTGGGGCCAACAAAACAGCTGCGCAGCGGCTTCACTCACCCCTCCCATCAGGCATTCAGCGAAGACACACAGAACCAGAATGCAGCAGTTTTCAGATTTTTAATCACCTTTGTTGAATAGGTTTTTGGAATAGACACAGTACGTGAGAATCAAAGGGCTAGGCATGTGAATAGAAGGTCAGAGTACGTGAGAAGCAAATGGACAGGCAGACTTTACGCTGCATAATGAAATGTTTTTTCTTGTTTTTTTGTTTTAAAGGCAACAGAAAAGTTTGTTTATAGATTACCGTCTGCTATAAAAGAGCAGTGGTGCATCGTGTAGAAGGTACAGCAAGTTAATTTGAACGGACCAGGAAGTGATTTTTTATGTGAATAAGATTGAAAAGGTGTTAAATCGTCTGTGAGAAAATGATCACTGACATGTCACAAGAGCAGAATTCAGAGTCACACACATCACATGTCCATCATGTGGAGACACGGGACAGGTGTAGGCTGCTCTCATTGAATAAGAAGCCTTGTACAGGGAAAAATGCTCCCCGCTTCTCTCCACAGGGAAAAGGCATTTTTGTTTCAATGGTCCCCTCTCAAGAGCCACAGGGGGGACACCCTCTCCTTTTTCTTCTCTCAGCCCCTTTCTCCTTCTTCTTCAGACTTTTCTCATCTTTCCTCGCTGCCATCCCTCTCTATCCTTCTTTCCCTATCATTCCTTCTTTCCCCTCCCTCACATCTCTGACACATCCATTTTCTTCCTCTTCCTCTTCTTATATCTCTTCCTCTCCGACTCTCAAATCTTCTTCTTCATCTTCTTCTACTTCTCCCCCTCCATCTTTCTCCTCTCTCTCTCCTCCATCTTTCTCTCCTTTCCACCTTTCACTCTTCTCTCCCTCCCCTCCTTCCTTTTCCTCCCTTTCTCCTCCCACACGACACCCACCTGCTCGTGCTCGCTCTCCTCCTTCCTCCTCCTCTCAGGCACATCCCACCTCTTCTCACTCACACCTCCCTTCTCTTCCTCTTTTTTCTACTTCGTTATCAACTGGGTCAACGCCCAATCAAAGCAATGTGGTGTCCCTGTATTCAGTGCCTCCAGAACAGGGCACCCTGTCTATCCCAAGCACAGTACAAACATTGCCAGTCATTATATCAGGAGAAGAAAGTGCAAATCTCCCTACACAAAATGCTGCAGGTAGCCCCCAGACACAACAGCTAGCAAAGCCCACAGCCATGGCTTCACAGGGGGGAAGTGTAGCTGCAGACACAAATGAGGAACCTCAGTGCCAAGCAGAGCTGCCAACATGGAACAATGACACTTATCCACCACAACATCACCCAGTATATGCACCAAGCACACCATGTCACTTCTCATCTGATGAAGATGAAGACACAACGTCATACATGCTGCCCAATACTAGGGAAGAAAATACACAAGCACCAATAGAGCAGGGACAGGTAGAGGCACCATCCTATGAGCCCTTCATCCCAAGCCAGGTGATCAGTATGCTGCCAGACCCAGGGATACACCCCATGCCATTTTGCCAAAAAATGCAGCAGATCCAGCGAACGTATGCAGCAGCCTGGATTGATCTCTGGACCGTAATGGAAATAAAAGCAGGTGATGCATTCTGGCCAGTTATGAGAGAACACTTCAAGCTTCCAGCAGAGTTAGATGCGTATGCCTGGGAGACAGGACCAAAGCTAATTGAGCAACTCAGAGAATGGGCCAAAAGCAGACTGACAGGACAAACTCTCAGCCTACATGACATGAGTCAAGACAAGACAGAATCTGTGGAGAAGTTCCATGACAGAGTGATGCAAGTGTTTCAAGATTTGGGACTCATTACCCATGATCAGACACACAGACGGATGTTGGCACAGGCTTTTGTGCATGGACTGAGAGAACCAATCAGGAAACCACTGGTAGTAGCCAGGCCTGAGTACACGTCAATAGCAATGGATACCCTGCTCGCAGTAGCAAAAAGGATTGAGTCCCGCTGGGACAGAAGGGATGTCCAGTGTTACAACTGTGGCGAGTTTGGTCATTTCCGGAACCGGTGCAGAACACCGACTTCGCCCAGAAGAAGAAGAAACACAGAAAGCAGTGAAGAACCCCGTCCATAGGACAGGAGCACACCAAGTCCACAGGGAACCCCACCAGTGGGACCAATATCCTGAGAGTGGATGGCGTAGTCAGATCTTTTCTTGTGGAACTCCACAACCTCACCTATCTATCAGAATCTTCTGCGTCCTGCATGGGAATTGATGGTCAAGTCAGACATTTCCAGGTTATGAAGCCCCTGAGCGTGTGGACTCAGCCAGAACACTCCATCATGTCCCAGTTTGTTGTGTCAAAGACCTGCACCCTCAACCTATTGGGAGTGGACCTACTGCAGAAGCTGAAAGCGACCAGAGTGTTCCAGGAAGATGGGACCATGACACTTTCTTCACCCCTGACCCAAGAAGAAACCTCAAACAACGACACTGCAGACCTATCACAGGAGGTGCTGGACATAGTACCAGAAAAGCCACTCCATCACCCAGAGTCAAGATGTCTCTGACCAACTGAAGGTCTAAATGAACTCGCCTAAGAAGACAGCCTGAGAACTTTGACATTGGCCAGGATATTCAACTCAAGAAGGACCCTACTCGCTTCATGGAATGGCAACACCTCATCCGGCTCCAACGCCAGAGGTTCATCTTTTGCAAACACCAGGAGGTGCCCCCTGCAATCAACCAGTTCACCCAGGCCCTAGACCGGCAAAAGGCCACTCAGCTATTCAAACTTGTGCACAAATACTGACCTGAGACCGAGCTGGAGAAAAAGAAACTACTGATGGCCCGTGCTGAGAAAAAAGCAGCCGGTGAAGGAGACGTCCCCACAAGAAGACCCCCTGTGACCAGAGCAGGTGCTAACACAGTGACTGCCTTGGTGGAGAACAAGAAAACCAGCTGGTCGTCATCTCTCATGATGTGGATCCTAGTAGGCGGCTTGTTTTCCCGCCAGCTCTGTGCCGGGAGATGGGAGTCCCCTGCCGCATAGTGAAGGACAAGGCCAAACTGGGCTGCCTCGCCCATCGGAATCAATCCCAGCTTTCCACAGTGAAGAAAAAGACTGTAAACCCCACTGAGTTCAGAATGGTGCAAGGCCTGGAGGCCGTGAAAGAGGCTACGGTATTTGAAACCCCAACAGTGCTGAACTGTCACACTCTGCTCTCAAAAGTCCCAGTTACCGCAACGGTATTCACGGTGATCAACCTGGCCAGTGTCTTCTTCAGTGTTTCCCCTCCACCTGGAGGCCTGCCTTCACGCACCAGTGCAGTGCATATGGACAGTGTTGCCTCAAGGTGCTCAGAACAAGCCCTTTCAAGTTTCACCAATGTCCTCCATCCTCGTCAACTGGATTGCAGAATATGCAAGAGTCACTCTTCTACAACACGTGGATGACCTTCTCTTTTGTGTGGTTGACATCGATACCTGCACAGTCCATTCCTTGTCTCTCCTACTCTACCTGGAAGAACAGCAACGTAAGGTCTGGAAGAACAAAGTCCAGTGATGTCAGAAGCAAGTTACATCCCTGGGACACTGTATTGCCCACCAGACGAAACACCTGTCAAATGACTGGAAGACCACTGTGGAGAAGATGGCTCCCCCAACAACTCCGAAAATGCTGCAGGCCTTCCCTGGTCTAGTGTCGTATTGCAGAACCTGGATCACTGATGCCTCAGTCCTAATGCAGCCTCTGTGCGCTTGCATCAATGCAACCCTGCTCCTTCTATCGGACGCAGCCTTCAACTCATTCAGGAGATTGGAAGAACTCCACAGTCTCAGCGCCAATACCAGGCCTACCTGACTACGAGAAGTCTTTCCGTCTACCTGATGGAAGAAAGAAGGTCATGCTACTGGAGTCCTGACACGGATTCACGGGGGAAAACAGAGACTTTTAGGCTGCCTCTCAGCCCGCTTGGATCCAGTTGCAAGAGGAGCACCGTCCTGCCTGATGGCAGTATCTGCAGCACACACCTTCCTGGACAAGGTTGCTGACATCACTCTTGGACAGCCACTGGAAACTCTCACTCCACATGACATCTTGGCAATCTTCAATCAAGCTCAATCAACAATAATCTCCCCACCGCCAGGCATCTTTGTGGCGCCTCTATCGTCTTTGTCTCATAATGTCACCGTCTCCAGACCTACAGTCCTCATCCCGGCTACTCTACTCCCACTCCCAAGGGGGGATACAATATGGACTTTCCAGAACAAAATTTACAGAATTTATCCTCTACTTGGATGGCTCCAGATTTGCAGATGATGAAGAAGTTTCCACACAGGAAGTGCAGTGACCAGCAATCAAGAAATCCTGTGGTCCAGAAGTCTGTCACCTAGCCTGTCAGCCCAGGAAGCAGAACTGATAGCGCTGACGAAGGCCTGCCAGATGGCAGAAGGCAAGACTGCAAACATCTGCACCGACTACAGGTACTCGCATGGCATAGCACACGACTTTGGGCCCATCTGGGCTACAAGGGACTTCATTACAGCAAACGGGACAACCGTGAAGCATCATGGAGCCTTCAGGGACCTGCTGGGTGTACTCCAACTTCCAAAATGGTGGCAATTTGAAAAATCAAAGTGCATGGAAAACTGAGAACAGAAGAGGCGTGAGGCAATAACATGGCGGACATGGCAGCCAAAGAAGCGGCCAAAGGAAGACAACATGGAGAAGTGGGAGAGGTCGTAGAGCCGGACGGCTACTACATGACGACTGAAGACAAGAAACCTGACAAAAAGACGTCCTGGGATCTGCTCAAGAAGTTGCAAGACCAAGCTCCAAAAGGAGAAGAAGAGCTGAATGCGAAAAAAGCAACACGTGAAGAAGGAAGGCTATCAATAATGGACTTCAAACTCTGCCTACCTCAAAGTATGCACCCTATGGTGGTCCAATGGGCACATGGACCCACACCCACATATCAAAGACACAGATGAATGACCTGATTGGTGCTTACTGGTTCGCTTCAGGGATCTCCACCCTAACAGCCAAATTCACCAGCAGCTGTCTGACCTGCGGCAAATGCAAGCCTGGACGTATGGAAGAAAGTCCCCCTCACCTCACCTGGAAAGACCACTCTACCAGCTTCAAAGGATCCAGATAGACCACATCCAGATATCGCCAAGTGAAGGATTCAAATACGCCATTGTGGTAAAAGAAGTATTTTCAAGATGAACAGAAGCGTTCCAAGTCAGCAAAGACTACTGCAAAGCAGCTACTTTCGGAAAATAGTGTGCAGATACGGGGTTCCAGAAATGATAGAAAGTGATCAGGGACCCGCATTCACAGCAAATCTGACACACGAGACCCGAATAGCAGTAGGGTCAGACCTAGGCCTACACACTCCTTACCACCCCAGAGCAGCGGGAAGGTAGAAAGACTGAACGGAACACTTAAGAATGGAATGCTGAAAATTGCCCAAGAGACACGCAAACCATGGCATGACACACTCCCAATTGCACTGTTTAGCATAAGGCACACTCCCAGAGACCCAGAAAAGCTGTCACCATACGAAATTTTGTTTCGTTCTAGCCCCAAGTTAGGTGCATTCTTCCCTCAGCAGCAGAATATGCAAAATTATATCTTGTTTGCTTATGTAATTGAATTGGTCAAAAACTAATGTCCATTCTCGAGTTTTTCTCTTCACTGCCAGATTTGATGGTCCTGTCCAAGAGCCCCAGATGACACCAACCTCTGTGTAACTAGAGGGAAAGCCTGCTTGGATCCACGTATCACATTGCAAGGAAGCTCCCGTACCAGGAGAGACACCTAAGCCATGAAAGATGTCATGGATGCTCTGACTGACCAGACAGATGACCTACCTGATGAAGAATACACACGTTTTTCTGAACATGCAGTTAAATAAAGAGACTATGATTGCAAACACATGAACCCCTGCTAGGGACAGTCCTCCTGACCGCCCATTTGCGAAAAGTCTGTATTCGGTGGGGGAGACATGCGCAAGGCATATCTCAACCCGCCGGCAGCACAAAAGAGTTGCAGCGCTTTGGGACAGGAGCAGGTTTTTAGGGCAAGTGGTATCTAAGGGGGGACTGTCATGGAAATATATATGTATTCCATATATTCAAAGTATATTCATATATATGCATTCACAGTTAGATAGATCTCACTTGCTAAAAATCCTGTGCCCACACATATCTATGCAAAAAGCTGATGCCAGCTATAATCAGTCGTTAAAGATGACCCTGGCCTTCATAAGGAACAAGTACAGAGAGTCTTAATAGATATCTATTGTTTTCTTTACTAGTCATGCAAGAAAGCTAGGGCAAAGAAAACAATAAATCTGCAACTTCAGCCCTTTTATCATAATTATCATAATTATTATACTTACACTAGAACAGCCAATAATCTAGCAGCTTTTAATTGTATGTTAATTGACTAACCAACCCCTTTTTGTAAACGTATAAAACCTTGAATGAATAATAAATGAGTGGTCTTGACGAACTGCTATACTGACACTTCCGTGTGGACAGTTTTCATTTCGTTCTGAGCGCTCAAAAAGACATTTAATAGAAAATTGGGAACAGAAGCAGAAAACACTTCAGGATAGATTTATCCTAATTAAATTTCCATAACAATATTGCTCCTGCAGTGGAAGAAGTCCATCTGAGGTGGGCACATTTCATATGCTAGTAATCCTGCAAAGATTTTTCAGCAGGAAATATTATATGCCATACATACTGTGCAAGTTGTGAGTCAAAAGCATACAGCAAGACTTGGTTGATTACAAATAGCATCGCTATATTTATCCTGCAATGAAAGAAGTTCATCAAAGGTGGTGATAAGGGACAGGAAAGTAGACGTGATGCTGATGGTGAGCGCAGAGGCCAAGGCTATGGGCAAGGTGAAACAGTGCCTGCTGAGGGAGCACAAATCATGTCAACCTAGCTTCCTGTCCCTCCTTGTAAGGGGCGCCAAACACCACTCTTGAGGCCAAACTAGTGTGAAAAGGTTGTTGGATGGATAGCAGATAATGCTTCAAGTCAATTAGCTAGCACCAACCTTTTCCACATGATCCAGTATCAGTAGCCGTTATTCTGTACCACATAATCCTTATGTTGATCCCCCTTCCTCCCACCATGCCGAGTGCCTGGAGACAAGTGAACCCAAACTTGGACACTCTGAAGAGCTGTTCACTTTTCCATTTAGAGATTCTGGCC
>JARQOD010000006.1:331708176-331744931 GCA_033576555.1 Oophaga sylvatica | reverse complement strand
TGGCTACACATTCCCATCTTGTTTGTACTTGTGTATAATTGTTTGTACAGATGAATGATGCACCTTTAGGTATCTTGAAATTGTACCAAAGGATGAGCCAGACTTGTGCAAGTCCACAATTCTCTTTCTGATATCTTGGCTGATATCTTTAGACTTTCCCATGATGCTGCACAAAGAAGCAGTGTGTTTCAGGTGTGTATTAAAATATATCCACAGGTGTGTCTCTAATTATTATTATTTTTATTATTATTATTCATTTTTATAGCGCCATTTATTCCATGGCGCTTTACATGTGAGAGGGGGCGAATATAGACAAGTACAATAAATATGAGCAATACAGGACACACATAAGTACAGAAGGAGAGAGGACCCTGCCCGCGAAGGCTCACAATCTACAGGGGATGGGTGAGGATACACTAGGAGAGGGTAGAACTGGTCGTGCGGCGGTTCAGTAGACTGAGGATCACTGCTGGTTGTAGGCTTGTCGGAAGAGGTAGGTCTTCAGGTTCTTTTTGAAGGTTTCCATGGTAAGCGACAGTCTGATGGGTTGGGGTAGAGAATTCCAGAGTATAGGGGAGTCACGGGAGAATTCTTATATGCGGTTGTGGGAAGAAGAGATAAGGGGAGAGTAGAGAAGGAGATCTTGAGAGAATCGAAGGTTGCATGTGGGTAACTAACGGGAGATCATGTCACAGATGTATGGAGGAGACAGGTTGTGGATTGCTTTGTATGTCATAGTTAGGGTTTTGAACTCGTGAATCTGGACGATAGGAAGCCAATGAAGGGCTTGACATAGGGGAGAGGCTGGGGAATAACGGGGAGACAGGTGGATTAGTTGGGCAGCAGAATGTAGGATGGATTGGAGTGGTGCCAGAGTGTTAGAGGGGAGGCTAGAGAGTAGGAGGTTGCAGTAGTCAAGGCGGGAGATGATAAGGGCATGCACTAGTGTTTTTGTGGTATCGTGGTCAAGGAATGCATGGATCCAGGAAATATTTTTGAGTTTGAGACGGCAGGAGGAGGCTAGGGTTTGGATATGTAGCTTGAAAGAAAGGTCAGAGTCGAGGATCACCCGAGGCACCGAGCATGCTAGAACGGGGAAAGTGAGCAGCCATTGACATTGAGGGATAGGTCTGGTTGAGGGGTAGAGTGAGATGGGGGAAGATGATGAATTCTGTTTTGTCCATGTTCAGTTTTAGAAAGCGAGCAGAAAAGAAAGCTGAAATAGCGGACAGACAGTGTGGGATTTTTGTCAGTAAGGAGGTGAGGTCAGGTCCAGATAGGTAGATCTGCGTGTCATCGGCATAGAGATGATACTGCAAACCGTGGGATTCTATGAGCTGTCCCAGGCCGAAGGTGTAGATGGAGAAGAGTAGGGGTCCTAGAACTGAGCCTTGAGGAACACCGACAGAGAGGGGGCGGGGTGAGGAGGTGATGTGGGAGAGGGAGACACTGAATGTTCTATCTGTTAGGTATGATGAGATCCAGGATAGGGCCAAGCCTGTGATGCCGAGAGATGAGAGAATCTGGAGCAGGAGGGAGTGGTTCACAGTGTCAAAGGCAGAAGACAGGTCCAGGAGAAGGAGGACAGAGTAGTGTCGCTTTCTCTTGGCGGCTAGTAGGTCATTGGTGACTTTAGTTAGGGCAGTTTCAGTTGAGTGATGCAGTTGGAAGCCTGATTGTAAGCGGTCAAAGAGGGAGCAAGAGGAGAGGTGTGAGGACAGTTCAAGATGGACATGTTGTTCCAGTAGTTTTGAGGCATAAGGGAGAAGAGATATCGGGCGATAGCTAGATGCAGAGGATGGGTCAAGGGAGGTCTTTTGAGAATGGGTGCGATCGAGGCATGTTTGAAGGATGAGGGGAACACATCATTTGTAAGTGAGAGGTTGGAGAGGTGTGTTAGAATAGGGATGAAGACTCTGGCGAGGTTAGGGATGAGGTGGAATGGAAGCGGGACAAGTGTGCAAGTTGTGAGGTGTGATCTTGAAAGGAGGGTGGAGAGCTGATCTTCTGTCATGGTAGAGAAGTTGGTTTTGAAGGAACAGGGCTGAGCAGCTAAGAGGGGCATTAGGGGCTGTGGGCCAAAGCTTTTCCTGATCGTATCAGTCTTCTGCTTGAAAAAGGAGGCAAAATTTTCAGCAGTAATGAGTGAGAGGGTGGAGGTGCTGGGGGACGGAGTAGAGAATTGAAAGTGTTGAAGAGCTGTTTAGAGTTGTGAGACAGGGAGGATATGAGAGATGAGAAATAAGTTTGCTTTGCGACTGTTAGAACCCTCTTGTTAGGTTTTGTTTCAGTTTGCTGGTCACATGACCTTTTTTCCCTATTTAGTCTGGCTCCGCCCTTCTGGCTTTGCTGGACTTCATTGTATTACCTACTCTTAAGCTAGCCGGGTGCTTAGGTGCCTTACTCAGTCAGTTTTGCTTGATCTTAGGATCTCTAAGTAATTTGTTTTCTGTTTTATTTTTCCCTGCTACAATTTCTGTTAGGAGGTGTCCACTTTTTCTCCCAGTCCCTAGTTCTTGTAGGGATTCCTCCCTCGCAACTATAGGTCTTCGTTCAGACTAGCTGAGGACTTTAGCGGGTCTGGTCGCAGGATCAGGTTCCCCGTTACATCGTAGGGATCCAGCTTAGTTCTATTGTAGGGACAGAATTCCCATCTTTCCTTAGTGCTTGTAGCAGATCATAACAGTAAGTCCAGCCTAAAAAAAAAAAAAAAAAAAAATCTCTAAGGAAAGATTTTCTGTTTCCATCATGGTGTCGGTTCAGGATTTGGCTCAACGCCTGCAGGGACTTTCTCTGGAGGTGGCTGAAATCCAGCAACACGTGAGTAGTTGTTCTGGAGCACATTTCGTGGAGCCAAAGGTACGTTTACCTGATTTATTTTTTGGTGAACAACAAGATTTTTTTTCTTTTAAAAATGCTTGCTTGTTGTATTTCCGTTTGAGACCCAGATCCTCTGGTGATGAATCACAGCGCATAGGGTTCATAATGTCACTTTTGCGCAAAGAACCTCAGGACTGGGCCTTTTCTCTGCAGCCTAGTGATCCATGCTTTAGATCAGTGGATAGTTTTTTTTCTGCTTTGGGGTTATTGTATGACGATCCGAATCGTGTTTCATCAGCTGAGACAGAATTGAGACATTTGAGACAGGGATCAGGTAATGTGGAAAAATATTGTACTCACTTCCGAAGGTGGTCCACTCAGGTGGGGTGGAACGATTCAGCTTTGAAAAGTTTATTTCTTGCAGGGTTAAGTGAAAGGGTTAAAGATTTGCTGATTGCTTATCCTATACCTGGTAACTTGCAAGAGGCTATGCAATTAGCCATACGGGTGGATAGGAGACTGCGTGCAAGGGTTAATGAGAGTAAATCTGCCTTGTCATCTCCAAGTTTGGAAAGGGACTGTACTGACATTGCAGAGCCGATGGAAATTGGAGCAATGACACCTCACTCTCGGGAAAAAGACCGTAGATTTGCGGAGGGCTTGTGTTTCTATTGTGGCAAATCTGGGCATTTTATTAAGAACTGTGCTCTTCGAATGAATAAAGAGAAAAAAAAAATGAGGTCAGTTTCGCCCGCATAGCTTGTTTAAACAATAAAGGTGTCTTTCGTTCTGCTACCACTGCTGGTGAGGAGGAATTAATGGAGTTTGGGGTATTTGTGGATTGTGGTTCAACTCTCAATGTGATTGATGGGAAATTTTTGTAAAAACTAAAATTAAAACCCAAACTTCTATCTTCTCCTATTAATGTGGTGTCTGTGGATGGTTCTCACTTGAAAAATGTTACTCACCATATCTGTGAATTTCTCTTACTATTAATGGTGTTCATCAAGAGAATTTGGATTTGGTAGTTTTGAATAATTTGCCCTCACCTGTGATTTTGGGGTTACCCTGGTTAAAATTGCACAATCCGGTACTGGATTGGTCTACCAATGAAATTAAGTCCTGGAGTCCTAATTGTTATGACAAGTGTTGTAACGGGCGTATTGCTGCTGTAGTTAAGGGGGAGTTATCTGTACCTATTCAGGATTTTTGGAAAGTTTTTTCTGATAACGAATCACAGGTATTACCTCCTCATAGAGATTATGATTGTGCAATTGAATTTGTCCCTGAAGCGACTCTTCCTAAAAGTCGTTTATTTAATTTGACTATTCCTGAGAGAGAGGCTTTGGAGGAATACATACAGACAAGCTTGGCCGCCGGTCACATTAGGCCTTCCAAATCTCCTGTGGCGGTTGGATTTTTTTTTGTTAAAAAAAAGGACTGCGGTTTACGGCCTTGTCTAGACTTTCGTGAGATTAATAAGATTACTGCACGCAATCCTTACCCACTGCCATTGATTCCTGATTTGTTTAATCAGTTAGTGGGGGCCAAGTGGTTCTCAAAAATTGATCTTCGAGGGGCATACAATTTGTTGCGCATGAAGGAGGGGGATGAATGGAAGACTGCGTTTAACACTCCACTGGGTCATTTTGAGAATCTGGTCATGCCTTTTGGGTTTTCCAGTGCTCCGGCATTTTTTCAGAATCTTATTAATGACATCCTTAGACCTTGATCGGCAGAAGTGTGGTTGTGTATTTGGATGACATTTTGATTTATTCACTGGATTTGGAGTCTCATTGGAGGAGTGTGCGTGAAGTATTACAGTTACTGAGTGATAATTCACTTTTTGCCAAACTAGAAAAATGTGAGTTCGCTGTACAGAGACTTAGTTTTTTGGGCTACATTGTCTCCAGTGAAGGTTTTGAGATGGACCCGGTGAAAGTGCAAGCTGTGCAGGAATGGCCTAGGCCTATTGGTGTGAAATCAATACAGAGGTTTTTGGGGTTCGCCAATTATTATAGAAAATTCATAAAAAATTTTTCTGTGATTGCCAAACCTCTGACCGATCTCACCAGGAAAGGTGCTGATGCGGTTCAGTGGACTACTGAGGCCATTAAGGCTTTTGTGTTGCTAAAGGAGAGGTTCAGCTCTGCTCCCATCCTTACGCAGCCTGATGTGACTAAACCATTTTGGTTGAGGTTGATGCTTCTTCTGTGGGGGTCGACGCGATGTTGTCTCAGGCAAAGACGGATGGAGTACATCCCTGTGCTTTTTTTTCAAAGAAATTTTCTGAGTCTGAACTAAATTATGATATCGGTAATCGGGAATTGTTGGCAATTAAACTCGCATTTGAACACTGGCGTCATTTTTTGGAGGGAGCGGAATTTCCAGTTCAAGTCTTCACCGATCATAAAAATCTGATCTACCTTGATGCTGCCAAACGCTTGAATGCCCGTCAGGCTAGGTGGGCACTGTTTTTCTCACGGTTTAATTTTACCGTTACTTACATCCCAGGTACTAAAAATGTTAAAGCTGATGCTTTGTCTCGCAGCTTTTCTCCTATGGTGGGTACTGAGGAGGAGGAGGAAAACATCTTGCAAGAGGGGTTGTTATTGCTGTTTTGGACTCCGTGTTGGAAGATGAGATTCTTAAAGCACAGGAGAATGCCCCATCTAACACGCCGCATGGGAGGTTGTTTGTGCCTGGTACCCTGAGGAGAGATTTGTTTGATGAATGTCATGACTCTCGGTTGGCAGGTCATCCTGAAATCTCTGAGACCAAGAGACTTGTGGGTCGCAGTTTTTGGTGGCCAGGATGGCAGAAGGAAGTCATTAAGTGGGTGCGCCAATGCACTGTGTGTGCTAGATCTAAGTCTTCTCATACTCCTGCTGCGGGGTTGCTTTGCCCTCTGGAGGTCCCTAGTGCACCTTGGACACATTTGGCTATGGACTTTATTACTGACCTTCCCCCCTCTGAGGGTTTCACTGTCATCTGGGTGGTCGTGGACCGTTTTAGCAAGATGTGTCACTTGGTTCCTTTCATCAAACTGCCCTGCGCTAAGACTCTCGCTAAGGCCTTTGTCAAGGAAATAGTCAGACTACATGATGTTCCTACTGACATTGGTTCTGATAGGGGACCTCAGTTTGTGTGCTCGTTTTTGGCGCGCCTTTTGTGACAGGTTGGGAGTTCATTTGTCGTTTTCATCCAGATATCATCCTGAGTCTAATGGCCAGACAGTAAGGAAAAACCAGGATGTTGAGCAGTTCTTGCGTTGTTTTGTGATTGATAATCAAGAGGGGTGGTCTGAGTTTCTGCCACTTGCTGAGTTTGCTCTTAACAACCATACATCCGCTTCTGCTGGTTGTTCGCCTTTTTTTTTGTTGTACTGGGAGACATCCGTCGTTTGGGTCATTTTCCAAGTTGGGATCGGCTGTACCTGAAGAGGAGAATTTTTCTGGTGTTTTGGAGAGAGTTTGGACTGATGTGCGTGGTAATCTTCAGGAGGCTAACAAAAGATCCAAAGTGTATTTTGATAGAAAACGACAAGAGGTTTTGTTTGCTATTGGTGACATGGTTTGGTTGTCCTCTAAGAATCTGCGCTTGAGGATTCCGTCTAAGAAATTGGGTCCCAAGTTTGTAAGGCCCTTTAAGGTGCTTCAGGTTATTAACCAATCTGCTGTTAAGTTGGAGCTTCCCACCTCCTGGAAGATTAATCCGGTGTTTCATGTTTCTCTCTTGAAAAAAGCTGAGGTCTCAGATGGAGACGTCTCGGCCACTGTTCCCCTGGTGGTGGAGGACGGGCAATATGAGATTTCCCGCATCCTAAATTCTAGACGGTATAGAGGGAGTTTACAGTACCTCGTCGCTTGGAAGGGTTATGGACCCGAGGATAACTCATGGGTGAAGGCGGATGATGTTTCTGCGTCTAGACTTGTCAGAGCATTTCACAAGAGGTTTCCGGATAAGCCTAAGTCCTAGGGGATCCGGAGGATCCTCTTAGAAGGGAGGGTACTGTTAGAACCCTCTTGTTAGGTTTTGTTTCAGTTTGCTGGTCACATGACCTTTTTTCCCTATTTAGTCTGGCTCCGCCCTTCTGGCTTTGCTGGACTTCATTGTATTACCTACTCTTAAGCTAGCCGGGTGCTTAGGTGCCTTACTCAGTCAGTTTTGCTTGATCTTAGGATCTCTAAGTAATTTGTTTTCTGTTTTATTTTTCCCTGCTACAATTTCTGTTAGGAGGTGTCCACTTTTTCTCCCAGTCCCTAGTTCTTGTAGGGATTCCTCCCTCGCAACTATAGGTCTTCGTTCAGACTAGCTAAGGACTTTAGCGGGTCTGGTCGCAGGATCAGGTTCCCCGTTACATCGTAGGGATCCAGCTTAGTTCTATTGTAGGGACAGAATTCCCATCTTTCCTTAGTGCTTGTAGCAGATCATAACAGCGGCAGTGAGTGTGCACTTGAAGCTGGTGAGCGACTGCTTGTATGTGGTTAAGTGCTCGGCAGAGCGGGATTTCTTCCATCTCCGCTCTGCAACCCTGGAAGCCCGTCTCAGTTCTTTGGTGAGGTTGGTCAGCCAGGGCCGCCTGTTGATTGTGCGAGTTTTGCTATGTGCGAGGTGGGCGGCTGAATCAAGTGCTGCTGTTATTGTGGTGTTATAAAAGGTGGCAGCAGCATCTGTGTCATGAAGTGGGGCTATGTCTGTAAGAGGGATGAGGGACTCAGAGAGCGATTGTAAATTGAGGTGTTTGAGATTTCTGTGAGGATGAGCGAGTTTGTGGAGCGGGGGTTGCGTACTAGGAGAGGAGAGGGAAGAAAATGTCAGTAGGTTGTGGTCAGACAGGGGCAGGGGTGAGTTAGTGAGATAAGTAAGGAAGCAGAGGCGGGTGAATATAAGGTCCAGTGTGTGACCATCTTTGTGAGTGGCCGCAGAGGACCATTGAGTGAGGCCAAAGAAGGCAGTGAGCGATAAAAATTTGGAGGCAGCGTAGGTGGAAGTGTCAATGGGGATGTTAACGTCACCCATGATGATAGTGGGGATGTCAGCAGAGAGGAAATGAAGCAGCCAGGTGGTGAAGTGATCGAGAAAGGTGGAGATAGCTAGTTCTAGGGGGCAGTAGATGACAGCTAGCTGGAGGTTGGAAGGGGTGTAGATGCGGACAGAGTGCACCTCAAAGGAGGGAAGAGTAGCAGAGGGTGGGAGAGGAAGTGGGGTAAAGGAGCAGGAATTGGAGAGGAGCAAGCCAACTCAGATGTTGCCATAAAGGAAGCTTCAAAACACTTGACATCATCATATGGACTGTCGAGAATTATTTAACCCCTTAATGTCCACTGACGTGCAGAGTCCGTCATGGCAAGGTGCCAGTTCCGGCACCAGGACGGACTCTGCACGTCATGCCTTTGATCTACCACTGCGTGTAAACACGCAGTGGTAGATCAGTGCCGACAGCTGTCACAGACAGCTGACAGGCACGGCAAGCGGTGCGGGGACCTTTGCCGTCGGTCCCCGCACTCACAGCGCTGTGATTGGTCAGTCAATCTGACTGACCAAACACAGCAGCGATCGCGCAGGAGAAGCTGAAATTTCAGCTTCCCCAGCGCGATCAGTGCAGGAGCCGGCGCTGCAGTGGCCAGGCTTCCTGCACTGACAGCCAGGAGCGGAGCCCCCACCGCCCCTGGCTGTTAACCCCCTGACTGCTGCGATCCAGCGCGATCGCAGAGCTCAGGGGGGGAGGCAGAGGGTCGGGAGCTCCCTCTGCCTCAGATCGGCACCCTGCACTGTATTTGCAGGGCCGATGTCTGCCTTGATGACCCGGGGGTTGTCATGACAACCTCCGGGTCATTTAGCTACGGGAAGCTGCTGTGATCATGTCACAGCAGCTTCCACTATAGTTGCAATGCATTGCAATCCCAGAGCATTGCAATGCATTGTAACTGCAATCAAAAGTAAAAAAAAGTGAAAGTCCCATAAAGGGACAAGTTAAAAAAAATCATTTTTTAAAAAAAAATATTAAAAAATAATTTAAAAAAATCCCCTAAAAAATACACATTTTTATGTAATAAAAAAAATAAAAAACAAAAAAATACACATGTTAGGTATCGCCATGTCCGTAAAAATCCCATCTATAAAAGCATAACCCTAGTTAACCCCTTCAGTGAAAGCCGTAAAAAAAAACACAAAAAAGTAGTAAATTATACTTTTTCCAAGCGGTATCATTATACCGCTTGGAAAAAGTGCAATAACACGCGATCAAAAAGTCAGATATAAATAATCATGGTACCGCTGAAAACGTCATCTTGTCCCGCAAAAAACAAGCCGCTATATAGCATCATCAGCAAAAAAATAAAAAAGTTATAACTCGCGGAATAAACTGATGCAAAAATAATTATTTTTTCTATAAAATTCTTTATTGTGTAAAAAACGGCAAAACATAAAAAAATATATAAATGAGGTATCACTGTAATCGTAGTGACCCGAAGAATAAAGCTGCTTTATCAATTTTACCACACGCGGAACGGGGGAAAAAAAATTAAAAAAAAACAATTCCTGAATTGCTGGTTTTTGTTCATTCTGCTTCCACAAAAATCGGAATAGGAAGCGATCAAAAAACGTTATGTGCCCGAATATGGTACCAATAAATACGTCAGCTCGTCCGCAAAAAATAAGCCCACAGATAACTCTGTCGGCCGAAATATGGAAAAATTATAGCTCTCAAAATACGGCGATGCAAAAAATTCTTACAAAAAATTATTCCAAAAAAAAGCATCTTTTAGAGTGTGACAGAAGCTAAACATGAAAAAAGGATGTAAATCTGGTATCGCTGTAATCGCACCGATCCGAGGAATAAAGTCGCCTAATCACTAATACCGCACGAGGAACGGCGTAAAAAAGAAAACCAATTCTTCACCTTTGGTAGATTTGTTCATTGTGCCTCCCAAAGATCGCAGTAAGGCGATCACAGTGGTTCCCCCCGCATATGGGGTATCAGCGTACTCAGGACAAAATGCACAATAGCTTTTGGGGTCCTATTTCTCCTGTTACCCTTATAAAAATAAAAATTTGGGGGCAAAAAGGTCATTTTTGTGGAAAAAAATATGATTTTTTTTATTTTCACGGCTCTACGTTATAAACTTCTGTGAAGCCCTTGGGGGTTCAAAGTGCTGACCACACATCTAGATAAGTTCCTTGGGGGTCTAGTTTGCAAAATGGGGTCATTTGTGGGGGGTTTCTACTGTTTAGGCACATCAGGGGCTCTCCAAGCGCGACATGACACCCGCAGACCATTCCATCAAAGTCTGCATTTAAAAACGGTGCTCCTTCCCTTCCGATCTCTGCCATGCGTCAAAATAGTGGTTCCCCCCCACATATGGGATATCAGCGTACTCAGGACAAATTGCACAATAGCTTTTGGGGTCCTATTTCTCCTGTTACCATTATAAAAATAAAAATTTGGGGCAAAAAGATTATTTTTGTGGAAAAAAATATGATTTTTTTATTTTCACGGCTCTACGTTATAAACTTCTGTGAAGCACTTGGGGTTCAAAGTGCTCACCACACATCTAGAAAAGTTCCTTGGGGGGTCTAGTTTCCAAAATGGAGTCACTTGTGGGGGGGTTCTACTGTTTAGGCACATCAGGGGCTATCCAAACGTGACATGACACCCACAGACCACTCCATCAAAGTCTGCATTTGAAAAAGGCGCTACTTCCCTTTCGAGCTCTGCCATGCGTCAAAATAGTGGTTTCCCCCACATATGGGGTATCAGCGTACTCAGGACAAATTGCACAATAACTTTTGGGGTCCTGTTACCCTTTGGAAAATAACAATTGGGGGTGGAAAGATCATTTTTGTGGAAAAGATATGATTTTTTAATTTTACTGCTCTACGTTATAACCTTCTGTGAAGCCCTTGGGGGTTCAAAGCTCTCACCACACATCTAGATAAGTTCCTTGGGGGGTCTAGTTTCCAAAATGGGGTCACTTGTGGGGGTTTCCACTGTTTAGGCACACAGGGACTCTCCAAATGCGACATGGCGTCCAATCTCAATTCCAGCCAAAAAAGTCAAATGGCGCTGCTTCCCTTCCGAGCTCTGCCATGCGCCCAAATAGTGGTTTACCCCCACATATGGGGTATCAGCGTACTCAGGACTAATTGCACAATAACTTTTGGGGTCCTTTTATCCTTTGGAAAATAATAATTGGGATGAAAAGATCATTTTTGTGGAAAAAATATGATTTTTTAATTTTACGACTCTACGTTATAACCTTCTGTGAAGCCCTTGGGGGTTAAAAGCTCTCACCACACATTTAGATGAGTTCCTTGAGGGGTCCAGTTTCCAAAATGGGGTCACTTGTGGGGGGTTTCCACTGTTTAGGCACACAGGGACTCTCCAAATGCGACATGGCGTCCAATCTCAATTCCAGCCAAAAAAGTCAAATGGCGCTGCTTCCCTTCCGAGCTCTGCCATGCGCCCAAATAGTGGTTTACCCCCACATATGGGGTATCAGCGTACTCAGGACTAATTGCCCAATAACTTTTGGGGTCCTTTTATCCTTTGGAAAATAATAATTGGGATGAAAAGATCATTTTTGTGGAAAAAATATGATTTTTTAATTTTACGGCTCTACGTTATAACCTTCTGTGAAGCCCTTGTGGGTTAAAAGCTCTCACAACACATTTAGATGAGTTCCTTGAGGGTCCAGTTTCCAAAATGGGGTCACTTGTGGGGGGTTTCCACTGTTTAGGCACACAGGGACTCTCCAAATGCGACATGGCGTCCAATCTCAATTCCAGCCAAAAAAGTCAAATGGCGCTGCTTCCATTCCGAGCTCTGCCATGCGCCCAAATAGTGGTTTACCCCCACACATGGTATATCGGTGTACTCTGGAGAAATTGTACAACAAATATTGTGGTTCATTTTCTCCTGATACCCTTGACAAAATTTAAAAAAATTGTGTCGAAAGAAAAATTTTGGGAAAAAAAGTTAAATGTTCATTTTTTCCTTCCACATTGCTTCAATTCTTGTGAAGTACCTAAAGGGTTAATAAACTTCTTGAATGTGGCTTTGAACACGTTGAGGGGTGCAGTTTTTAGAATGGTGTCACTTTTGGGTATTTTCTGTCATATTGACCCCTCAAATTCACTTCAAATGTGAGGTGGTCCCTAAAAAAATGGTTTTGTAAATTTTGTTGGAAAAATGAGAAATTGCTGGTCAACTTTTAACACTTATAACTTCCTAACAAAAAAAAATTTTGGTTCCAAAATTGTGCTGATGTAAAGTAGACATGTGGGAAATGTTATTTATTAACTAATTTTTGTGACATATCTCTCTGATTTAATGGCATAAAAATTAAAAGTTTGAAAATTGCAAAATTTTCTAAATTTTTGCCATATTTCCATTTTTTTCATAAAAAAACGCAAGTTATATTGAAGAAATTTTACCACTATCATGAAGTACAATATGTCACGAGAAAACAATCTCAGAATCGCCAAGATCCGTAGAAGCGTTCCAGAGTTATAACCTCATAAAGAGACAGTGGTCAGAATTGTAAAAATTGGCCTGGTCTTTAACCTACAAAATGGCTTGGTCATTAAGGGGTTAAAGGCATAGTAATCTTAGTGTATGTAAACTTTTGACTTTGCAGCAAGTAATAAAAATGCCTTAAAACATTCTCTCTCTCATTATTCTGGCATTTGGCAAATATTAATAATTATAGTAATACTAATTGACCTAAAATGGGAAAGGTTTATTCTGATTTCATGTGAGATATTGAGAAAAACTTGCATATGTGTCTTTTTATATAGTGTATGTAAACTTCTAGTTTCACTATACATACAGGGAAGGTGAAGCAGGTACTACAGCAAACTAACAATTCACAGCAATAACAGTGAGCTACTGTATGTCCACCCAGTACACATAATACATGATCAAGTTAATATGTACTTGATTAATACATACAGAACACTGAACAATAAAAATGACAGCTTTGTGAATATGGTTATATTAAAAATCCTCATCCTGTTTGTGGGATTGTTCTGGCAAACTAGGGACAGCGGACAGTCTCGTATATGTATATATTTTTATATGTTACCCATATTAAAAGGATTAAAAGTAGCCAGCGCACCGGCAGTTTAGAAGGCGTGGCCCCCCCTAGGTACATGATGTATCACACGACATATCACATGATCCCCTTTAATAGATCATGTGATAGGTCATGTGAGTAACACCGGTGCTCTGGTGCACATTTGTAGATGGAAAACGACAGACATAGTAGCATACTATGAGATCTGTGCAAATGTTTCCTTATATACATAGCATAGTGCTACAGTATATAAAATAGAGCAGGGTGGGAAATTTTCCAAAAGGGGCCACATGAGAGACCGTGACTACTGTGGAGCCTGAACCAATAGGCTGAAATTAATTCTGCTCAATAATAATATTCAGGAGTAGAATGAAGGATCTAACTTTTGATCCAAGTACATATACAATTAATTTCTTTAATGGCAAAAAGTTAAAAATATTTTAAAAATATGAGCAAATGCACACCAACAATGTAAGGTGTTACATAGTTACATAGCTATATAGGTTGAAAACAGTCCTAGGTCCATCAAGTTCAACCTTCCTCCACCAATTGTTCATTTGTCATTAATTTAACTATAACCCAAAATGTTATGTGTATCGAGGAAATCATGCAGCCCTTTTTAGAAGCTGTCAGCGTGAGGCAGGGTACATCACCAGATGCATTTTGAGCGTTACCTGCACTCTGAGGCTAAGTTCACACGTTGCGGAATTGCCGCGGAAATTTCCGCGGCAATCCCGCACTTCTCCCGCAGGAAATACGCACGTTTTTTGTATGCTGATTCCCGCCAGAATAATAGCGTTTTGCAAGCGTAATTAGCTTGCAGAATGCTAGCGTTTTCCTAGCGATCTGTAGCATCGCTTGGAAAACTGATTGACAGTTGGTCACACGAGTCACACATAGTGTTTGACAAGTGTGACCAACTTTTTACTATTGATGCCGCCTATGTCGCATCAATAGTAAAAAGATCTAATGTAAAAATAATAAAAAAAATAATAAATAATGATATTCTCACCTTCCGGCGGCCCCCGCAGCCTTCCCGCCTTCAGCGACGCTCCCGGCAACTCCGGTCCCAAGGATGCTTTGCGACAAATCACACCGATGACGTAGCATCTCGCGAGACCGCTATGCCATCTGGGTGATTCTCGCAAAGGACTCTTGGGACCGGAAGTTGCCGGAGCGTCGCTGAAGGCGGGAAGGCTGCGGGGGCCGCGGGAAGGCTGCGGGGCCGCCGGAAGGTGAGAATATCATTATTTTTTATTTTAATTATTGTTTTACCAGGGATATGGTACCCAGGGCCTGGAGGAGAGTCTCCTCTCCTCCAGACCCTGGTACCACCGCACATGAACCGCTTACATTCCGCAAAATTAATGAACATGTTGCTATTTTTTCCGCAAAGCGTTTTTTTCGCGGAAAAAAACGCAACATGTGGCCAAAACATGCGGAATCAATTAACATGTATAGGATGCTTAATGCTTGCGTTTTTATCGCGTTTTTACCGCGGAAAACCGCGGAAAAACCGCGAAAAAAACGCAATTATTCCTGATCGTGTGCACTTAGCCTCAGACTTGATATGAATGAAACATTTACAGATTTATTAACCCTTTACAGACTGGGCATTTTGTTTTTTTCATTTTTGCTCTCTCAGTTTTTCAATGCTTTAATTCAAGATCCAAAACATTTTAAATTTTTCTGTTCACCTAGATATGTAAGAACTTATTTGTGGGACGAGTTGTACTTTTGAATGACACCATTAATTTTATCATGTGATGTACTGGAAAGCGTGGAAAAAAATTCCAAGTGTGACGAAATGGCAAAGAACCCCACAATTCCTCAATAGTTTCTTTTTTTTTTTATTTAGTGTTCATTTATTGGTAAAAATGACCTGGCAGTATGATTCTCCAGTTAAAAGAGATATCAAAGATGTATGGGTTTTGTTTTATTAAAGTGATTTAAAAAATCAGAAATTAGTAGAAAAAAAATATTTGGCTGGTGACATCATTTTTTGAGAGCCGTAACATTTTCAATTTTCAGGATATGGAGCTGTGCGTTGGCTTGCTTTATACGCCCAGAGCTGATGTTTTTATAGATATCATTGTCGTGTATATACAATTTTTTGATCAGCTCTTTTCACATTTTATGTGTTGTTGCATATGCCAAAAAAAACCTCATTTCTGGCATTTTGATTTTTTTCTCATTACGCCGTTTACCGATCAAATTAATTTATTTTATATTTTGATACATTGGACTTTACAAACGCAGCGATATCAAAAGTTAATTTTTTTTTCATTTCTTAATTTTTAATTGGGGAAAAGGGAAATCATTTGAACATTTAGATATTTTTTTATTCTTTTCATATTTTTTACAACTTTTTTATTTTTTACTTTATTGTAAAAAAGCATTGCTGTATATAGCAGAAATCACAGTCTCCTGTAAACGCGAGCCACTGGCTGGTTTTCACAGGAGTGCCTTCATGACAGGTACAGGGGTCTTCAGCAGACCTCTGATTGTCATGGCAACCCTTTGATATCCTGTGATCATGTCATGGTCGTGAATATGGACACAAAACAACGCTCCACCTGCAGACGAGCTGTAAATACCGCTGTCACAGATTGACAGTGGCATTTAACAAGTCAACAGCCGAGGGCAAAACTCTGCTCCACCCGTGGATGTTAGAGGCAGAAGATTGCTGCTTATTACAGCCATTTTCTGCTAAAAAAGACACAGGCTTGGTTTGCGAGTTCGCATAAAAAGCTAGGAAGCAGGCATATGACATACCCAGCATGTCATATGTCATTGATGGGTTAAATGTGCCCAAACAAATGTTTTTGCACATACACACACCTATTAAATGCATGTAAATCTTACAAATATACATACATTTCCAGGTACACGGGCATGTACATATACGCAAATACAAACACACATACTTACACATACTTACAATTCTGCATACATGTAGAAATAAAAACATACATGTGTATATTGTGTGTATGTATGTGTATATATATATATATATTTATATATATATATATACAGTATTTTCTGGTGTATAAGACAACCCCCAACTTTTCCAGTTAAAATATAAAATCTTCTAAAAAGTCAGGGGTCTTCTTATACGCCGAGTGTCATCTTATAGAGTGGTGCAGAGGAGTGGTCCCGATTACCAGGTGAGGGGGCGCATCACCGGGAAGGTGTAAATGAAGCATCCGTATTACCTCCTTGCGGCAGCAGTGCTCTGTGCAGCTCTCTGTGCTGGGGGGCGGCGGCTCTTTGTGCAGTGTGGGGGGCTTTGCCGGCATTTCCTCAAAGCCCGAGGCCCCCGCAGCTCCATTGCTGCGATGCAGTGACCTCCGGGAAAATGGCCGATGGGAGAGGCACATGCTCAGATTCAGATCTCGGCAACGAGATCTCGACCCGAGATCTCATCTCCCGAGATCTCGGGACGAGATCTGAATCTGAGCATGCGCCGCCCCAGCGGCCATTTTCCCGGAGGCCACCGCATCGCAGCAATAGAGCTGCGGTGGCCTATTGACTTTGAGGAAATGCCGGCGGAGCCCCTCACGCTGCACAAAGAGCCGCCGCCACCGCCCCCCCAGCACAGAGAGCCACACAGAGCACCGCTGCCGCAAGGAGGTAATAGGGATACTTCATTTACACCTTCCCGGTGAGGCGCCCCTCACCTCGTCATCGGGACAACTGCCCTATAAGACGACACCCGGCGTATAAGACGACCCCCGACTTTTAAGTAGATTTTCAGGGGTTAAAAAGTTGTCTAATATGCCGGAAAATACTGTGCATATATATATATCTATATGTATAGATATATATATATATATATATATATTTATATATATATATACAGGTGTTTCTCACAAAATTAGAATATCATCAAAAAAATAATTTGTCTCAGTTCTTCATACATAAAGTGAATAATATATTATATAGAGTCTTTACAAACATACTCATCTATTTCAAGTGTTTATTTCTGTTAACGTTGATGATTATGGCTTACAGCCAATGAAAACCCAAAAGTCATTATCTCAGTATATTAGAATTGTATTTCTTGTGAAATTCTCAATAAGTTTGATGTGTCACATGACCCTCTTTTGATTGGAAAAAATAAAGTTTGAACCAAAATAGCCAACTTCAAAATGGCCGCCATGGTCACCACCCATATTGAAAAGTTTTCCCCCTCCCATATACTAATATGCCACAAACAGGAAGTTGATATCACCAACTATTCCCATTTTATTTAGGTGTATCCATATAATTGGCTCACCCTGCATATATTTATATTCATATATGTTGATAGGTTGACTCACTCTGCTTTTTAAAGAGGAAGACATGGGAGCCATTTCTATTTAATGTTTGCCTGGTTCATGGCAGTCCTCATAAACCACGTCCTGAGAAATGTAAATACAGCCATTCTCCGGCACAAGGTGAAACAAGAAGTAACAAGTCCATACAATAGTCCTGATTAGCCTACCTGGCTATAGAGTCCAGCGTCTGAGTCCTTTCAGCAAAGTCATTCAACCCGGGAGATCTGCCTCCCCACAGTGCTGTGTGAGAGAAACATCTGTAAATTTACATACAGTACAGACCAAAAGTTTGGACACACCTTCTCATTCAAAGATTTTTCTGTTTTTTCATGACTATGAAAATTGTACATTCACACTGAGTGCATCAAAACTGTGAATTAACACATGTGGAATTATATACTTAACAAAAAAGTGTGAAACAACTGAAAATATGTCTTATATTTTACTTTCTTCAAAGTAGCCACCTTTTGCTTTGATTACTGCTTTGCGCACTCTTGGCATTCTCTTGATGAGCCTCAAGAGGTAGTCACCAAAAATGATTTTCACTTCACAGGTGTACCCTGTCAGGTTTAATAAGTGGAATTTCTGGCCTTATAAATGGGGTTGGGACCATCAGTTGTGTTGTGCAGAAGTCTGGTGGATACACAGCTGATAGTCCTACTGAATAGACTGTTAGAATGTGTATTATGGCAAGAAAAAAGCAGCTAAGTAAAGAAAAATGAGTGGCCATCATTACTTTAAGAAATGAAGGTCAGTCAGTCCGAAAAATTGGGAAAACTTTGAAAGTGTCCCCAAGTGCAGTTGCAAAAACCATCAAGCGCTACAAAGAAACTGTCTCACATGAGGACCGCCCCAGGAAAGGAAGACCAAGAGTCACCTCTGCTTCTGAGGATAAGTTTATCCGAGTCACCAGCCTCAGAAATCGCAGGTTTACAGCAGCTCAGATTAGAGACCAGGTCAATGCCACACAGAGTTCTAGCAGCAGACACATCTCTACAACAACTGTTAAGAGGAGACTTTGTGCAGCAGGCCTTCATGGTAAAATAGCTGCTAGGAAACCACTGCTAAGGACAGGCAACATGCAGAAGAGACTTGTTTGGACTAAAGAACACAAGGAATGGACATTAGACCAGTGGAAATCTGTGCTTTGGTCTGATGAGTCCAAATTTGAGATCTTTGGTTCCAACCACCGTGTCTTTGTGCGACGCAGAAAAGGTGAACGGATGGACTCTACATGCCTGGTTCCCAATATGAAGCATGTAGGAGGAGGTGTGATGGTGTGAGGGTGCTTTGCTGGTGACACTGTTGGGGATTTATTCAAAATTGAAGGCATACTGAACCAGCATGGCTACCACAGCATCTTGCAGCGGCATGCTATTGCATCCGGTTTGCGTCTAGTTGGGCCATCATTTTTTTTTCAACAGGACAATGACCCCAAACACATCTCCAGGCTGTGTAAGGGCTATTTGACCAAGAAGGAGAGTGATGGGGTGCTACGCTAGATGACCTGGCCTCCACAGTCACAGACCTGAACCCAATCAAGATGGTTTGGGGTGAGCTGAACCGCAGAGTGAAGGCAAAAGTGCCAACAAGTGCTAAGCATCTCTGGGAACTCCTTCAAGACTGTTGGAAGACCATTTCCGGTAACTACCTCTTGAAGTTCATCAAGAGAATGCCAAGAGTGTGCAAAGCAGTCATCAAAGCAAAAGGTGGCTCCTTTGAAGAACCTAGAATATAAGACATATTTTCAGTTGTTTCACACTTTTTTGTTAAGTCTATAATTCCACATGTTTTAATTCATAGTTTTGATGCCTTCAGTGTGAATGTACAATTTTCATAGTCATGAAAATACAGAAAACTCTTTTAATGAGAAGGTGTGTCCAAACTTTTGGTCTGCACTGCTATATATATATAGGCACTATCTATTTATCTATCTATCTACACACTACTACTTTTTCTCTGTAGACAAAGGACAGTGATATTCTCAGGTGGTTGGTTTTTTTTTCGCTTGCCCTTTATTATTATGACTTATGTTTTTTATTTTCTCTATTCAAACCGATAATTTTTCTTTTATTGTTGAGTCCTCTCATTTTATTTTGCATTTTATTGATTATTGTCGGGGAGATTTTACAAGTATGTACATAAATAACTGCACCTCATGGGAAAACTGGAACAGCAGCCATAAATAAGATTAGGTCACTGGTGAATATATGAAGATCTGGGTAATACAATAAAAGCTGGAATGTTAAGGTATATAGGCATGGGAATGGATAATACATTGGAAGCAACACTGACCATGAGGAATGGGACAATTAAGAACACGAGATTATGTCAGTGGAAGATTTAGTGAAGATGAGCCGATCTAACCTCCGTATTCTGGGTGAGCTGAGGTATGTTCATTATAGGGACTAATAAGGAAAATGAGACAGAGAAATATATAAACTTGTAAAGTGGAATTATTGCCTGAAAGATAGAAAGAGGCTATAATTGTTTCTCTGATGGTGATGTGAGCAGAGGTGCGAGCCTTCTAGTCATCATAATGAAGGCATATCAATATCACATGAACCTCTGATACACTAAGAGCAGGTAAAAAGTTATTCAATCCTGTGGTTAAGGTTTCTATGGAAACAACTTCCTCCGGTAAGCTCGACATCCCTGCTACATCTATCACACTTTGTCAATGAGATTGTACCTTAGAGCACTTAGTGGAAGTGAAGCACCGCTCCCTATATATCTGCCATTATATTTTTCTACAAATAAGTGCAATTTCAAATAAGAAAACAGAAGGATGCACAAACAGCGATAAATAGGTTCCAGACTGATCCATGTCTGAAAATGAGGCCTTCACATCACAAAGGCGTAAAATAGTACAGGAAGGGCAAGCTAGTCTTTCTTACACCAGAGAAAAGTTGCTAATATGTAGCTGCACATCTGACAAAACTGACACTGTGCTATGCCCGCTGCGCGGCCTAATGGGTGGAGATGAGGGAATTTGTTCAGGTCCCTGCTTATTCGGAAAGCTATAGCACTTTTGCATGGAGAGCCCAACACACAGGCTCTCCATGCATGTGTTGTAACTGTGACACAGCCATGACATGTGCAGCTACGGAGCGGAACAGCTGATTATCGGGAGCGCTCCAGGTATACGGGTTCCCGTTGTAGCTTATTCGGTAAGAGCTATAGCTTGCTGAATAAGCAGGGACCCAAACAAATTCGCTCATCTCTACTAATGGAGATAAGCAAAATAGGGATTAAAAACAAAAACACAAGAGAAAATCACAGTGTCACGCAGTTTGCACTTCGGTTTTCCAGTAGGTATAACAAAGTTTATCACTTTTGGCTGGAATGTACTATTAAAAAGGTTATTCAGGACTAGAGATGGGTAGACACCTGGATGGTTGGGTCCGATGGGTTCCGACGAACAGTTACAAAAAGTGCGGATTCGGGTACCAGAACAGTATCCGGACCCAAACCGGAATCCCATTCAATTGAATGGGGGGCCTGAACATCCAGCATTTGCCACACTGTCATGTGCATGACAGCATGGTAAACACCGCTTCTGATCGGCGGTAAAATGATTACCGCTGGTCAGACAGCCGCGGTTCCCACGCTGTCAAAAGACAGCATGAGCACACAGCTATAATCAGAGGTATAAAGTTTACCTCCGGTCACTGGTGTCAGCTTATGGGACTACGGCTCCCATCAGCTGACGCCTTTTGCTGCTAACAACAACAAGAGCAGTAGCGGCTGATGGGAGTATTCATCAGCTGGCACCCACGCTGTAAGTAAATAATTAAAAAAAAAAACAGCATGGATTCAAACTGTATTTTTGCTAACCAGCCAGGCTAAACTCATAGCTGTGGGCTGCAACTCTCAGCTGTCAGCTGTCAAGAATAGAGGGGTCCTCATTACGATTTTGGCTGCTGTGGTCCTCACTCTGCAGGTATTTGATCGGAGGTAAAAAATTTACCTCCGGTCACTAGCATTGGTAAAAGTGTTTTTTTATTTCAAATAAAGGACTATGTACTTGCTGTGTGTTTATTTACAATACAACTATAGGATTAGTAATGGATAGGTGTCTTATAGATGCCTCTCCATTATTAATTCGTGGACTTGATGTCACCTTTGTATTATTTATTATTTACTCCAATCACAGTTGCGGGCTCACATTGTCATTTGACATGTTGGGAATTGCAGCTGTCTGACCAGCGGTAATGATTTTACCGCCGATCAGAAGCAGTGTTTGATGCGCTGTCATGCACATGACAAAATGTGAACACCCAGTGTTCGGGGGGCTGAACCCGAACAGTAAGACGGACTTCCTGGTGAAGTCTGTGTTAGGTGTCCGTGCCCATATAGTAGGCTCACTGCATTAGCAAAGTAAAATTCTGCTTAGGTTAAGATGCTGAGTGTGAAGAGAAGTTATCTGTAAAGACACTTCCATATATGTTGATGAAGCATTGCATGAAGAGGAGAGATGAAAACAAACTTGAATAAAACCCCTGTGATCAACTTCCCTCATAACTGTGTCTTAGCTGTGTGCATGTAAACCGTTAACTCCCCTCTACCGTGAAGAATTCTAATTAATGGTCGCCCTGAGTAAGATTTCCCCAGGATTCCAACAAGAACTCATGTTTCTTTTGTATCACCCTCATATCCTGAGTGGCATGGATGCAACAATGGCTTAAGTCAAATGTAGGAAACGACCACAAAAAATGTGTTTAATAATTTCTCATTCCATTATATCTGTTCTATAGTCCAAATTTACATGCTCATTTCCCATTATTAGATTCCCTATTCATTTGCAAAGATATATGTTGGCGCTACGGAAATAAAAATTATTATTACTATATTTTTTCATGTACTCTCTTCTCAGTCACATAGTCCACAGCTTATTACTAAGACTCACAATTGCCAGTCATTCTGCTGGTTCATAAGCAGTATAGCACATTGTCCGTGTATGAAAATAAATTTCCTGACTTAAAAGATATTGATTTTTATGTGAACTTTGTGAACTAAAGACTGGGTATTAATTTAAATATTGTGCTTGGCTGAAGAAATGTTTTATCAGGAAGTGGCTCAGTCATAAAATCAAGTGTTATCTTTAAATGTGTAGAAACCACTGACCTTCGCATCTGCGTTGCACACATAGATGCAGATTTTACTATGAATTTCATCTTTTATAATGGAAATAATGATATCTGTGGGAAAATCCACCACTTTTATGTAGAAAATCTTCACCATGCAATCTGTAGTGTTTTGAAAACTCCACTTACTATAGTGAAGTGACAAAAGAAGTGAAAAATAAAAAATCACACAAAAGAGCAAAACAATGAAAAAACAAGTCTGGAATATAGGAGTTTGAGTTGAATGAGACTTAAGTCATCACTATAAGAGCTCTGTACAAGTTTTCATCAATAATAGTTGCACTGATGTAGATTTTACATACTAAAGTATAATCAATCCTAGGTTCTCATACACATTTTAACAAAAAGGGAATCTGTCACCAGGTTTTTGCTACTTCATCTGATAGCAGCATGATGCAGGAAGAGATAGCCCGATTCCAAGGATGTATCACTTAGTTTACTGGGTGCAGCAGTGACACAATCAGAGTTCTTAGATGAAGCATGTACAGTGGGGAAAATAAGTATTTGATACACTGCCCATTTTGCAAATTTTTACACCTACAAACAATGGAGATGCCTGTAGTTTTTATAAGTACACTTCAACTGTGAGAGACAGAATAAAAAAATCCAGAAAACAAATCACATTGTACGATTTTTACATAATTAATTTGCATTTTATTGCATGGATTAAGTATGTGATACAATAGAAAAACAGAACTTGATATTTGGTACAGAAACCTTTGTTTACAATTCCAGAGGTCAGATGTTTCCTGTAGTTCTTGACCAAGTTTGCACACACTGAAGCAGGGATTTTGGCCCACTCCTCCATACAGATCTTCTTCAGATCTTTCAGGTTTTGGAGCTGGGCAACACTGAGTTTTAACTTCTCCAAAGATTTTCTATTGGGTTCAGGCTTTTAGACTGGTTAGACCACTCCAGGACCTAGAAGTGCTTCTTATGGAACCACTCATTAGTCGCCCTGGCTGTGTGTTTTGGGTTATTGTCACGCTGGAAGATCCAGCCACGAACAATCTTCAATACTCTTAATGAGGGAAGGAGATTGTTGTCCAAAATCTTGCGATATAGTGCAGTCATCCTGTCCCCTTTGCAAAAAAGCACCCACAGAGTATGATGTTTCCTGCTTCACAGTTGGGATGATGTTCTTGAGGTTGTACTCATCCTTCTTCCTCCAAGCACGGCGAGTGCAATTGATACCAAAAAGTTATATTTTGGTCTTATCTGACCACCTGACCTTCTCCCATGCCTCCTCTAGATCATCCATATGATAATTGGCGAACTGTTCACACTGGATGCATTTTAGTTAGCACTGGGCAGCCCGCATAAGGCATCATTAATAGGCTGTGAACCAGATGCTCTGCATTCCTAGTGTGAACATCCCTACATACAGATTGTATCTTTGTGCACTGGTGTGCCACACGGCCAATCCCTGATTGAAGGCTGGCTGTTTCATTTGGTATTAATGCACTTGTGTAGTTGCCATTTTACTTGGGGCCGCTGCATCCTGTCATTGCATTTGTATTGAGGCCTTTTTGGATTTTTAGTCCGCTTTCTGTGGTTTTGATCCTAGATCTCTCCAGGCCATTAACAAGGACCTTGCATGTAGTTCTGGGCTGATCCTTCTGAGAAATCATCCCCACGAGGCGAGATCTTGCATTGAGCCACAGACAGAGGAAGATTGACAGTCATCTTGTGTTTCTTCCATTTTCTAATAATTGTACCAACAGTTGCCTTCTCACCAAGCTTCTTGTCTATTGTCCTGTAACCCATCCCAGCCTTTTGCAGGTCTACAATTTTGTCTCTGGTGTCCTTAGACAGCTCTTTGGTGTTTGCCATGGTGGAAAGGTTGGAGTATGATTGAGTGTGTGGACACGTTTCCTTTATACAGGTAACAAGTTAAACAGGTGCAATTAAAACATGTAATGAGTGCAGAGTAGGAGGGTTTCTTAAAGAAAAACTAACATGTCTGTGAGAGCCAGAAATCTTGCTGGTTGGTAGGTGATCATATACTTATTTCATGCAATAAAATGCAAATTAATTATCTAAAAATTATACAAAGTGATTTTCTGGTTTTCATGTTTAGATTCTGTCTCTCACAGTTGAAGTGTACCTACGGTAAAAATTACAGACCTCTCCATTCTTGGTAGGTGGGAAACTTGCAAAATTGGCAGTGTATGAAATACTTATTTTCAAACACTGTAGCAGAGCTCAGAAAGCTAACCCTGCCCACACCAGACTATGTATAATTACAGTGAGCCACTTATCCCAGGAGAGGTCGTGGTTGGACAATTTGGCATAAGGCAGCTAGCCCCAGCAAGGTTAATCTCCTAGTGATAAAACCTTCATAGTAAGTAAACAACAGCACACAGCTTGATAAGTGACACATCGTTGAATTCAATGCTTTAAATCCTACATCATGCTGTCCTCAGATTACATAGCAAAAGCCTACTAAGAGATCCTCTTCAAGGCTTACAAATCATATAAAACGTCAACTATCTGCTATCCTTAAGCTCTACAGTAAAAATACTGCTGCACCTTGTGTCACAGAACTTTATATGTCTGGTTTTCAGATAATACTGAGTTATTGAGATAGACAGATGATTTTTAAAGTTCAGAAAACAGCGCTTAAACTTTCTGGAATGCTGTTGTGCTATTTATTAATGTTCCTCATAGGTCCACATTTATAATAGGCCTGAGTCAAAATCTACTTTTCTTGCTTTTTTTCAGTCAAACAGCTAATTTATTCTTATAGGTTTTGTGGTCACTGATGCTCTGAGCCATTGTAGTGAATCCACATTGGTCCTGTATATACAAGTGAACTGTATAACTGTACCTCCGGTTTTGGATCTACCTGGACTAAAATCCGACAAGTTTGATCACAGAACAGAGAATGTAAATTCCCATATTTACAGAAGTTTAGTGTCTGTGTGCTCCAATCTGTATCCTGAGCCCAGATTACAGCACAAGAACATAATAAAACCTCATTAGCACTAAACGTGGCTCTGTATTTTACCGCTGCAGTGAACCACATTCTACAACAGATAAAAGCATAGTTTTATACTCTATGGAGAGCTATGGAGGGAGGACAAATTGGTGTAACCTGTGCACCTCCAAAGCAGCACATAGAGGGGTGCATTATGATGAACTTTTGGACTGCAAAGGGCCCATATACTATTCTTTCACATTGGCCCTTTTCTGTCTGTCCTCCCTAGCTCAATCAATGCCCTTTGTGATATTGATAGACTTACAACCATGATATTGGGCCTTCTTCACACTTTAACTTTGACAAATTCAATAACCAAACCTCCAGTTGAAGATCTACAGCTCAAGTGATATTATTGATTGTTACTTTAGGGCACATATGTCAAAGTCAAGGCCCGCGGGCCAGATCCGGCCCGCAAATTGATTATCTATGGCCCCCTGGATGATATTTAATTACTATTAGATCCGGCCCGCAGGCCACAGTGTTTTGCACGCACCAACCAGGGCCGGCGTCAGCACCCGGCACACCCGGGCAAGTGCCGGGGCCCTGAGCAGGCGGGGGGGGCCCACTCGCAGTCTGGCACCCTCCCGCCCATTAGCGGAGGAGAGCGGTGTCAGCGCCGCCACTGGGCCCCCCCCGCTTGCTCAGGGCCCCGGCATCAGCTGGCACAATACTTACCTCTCCCGTGCCTCCACTGCCGCAGCTCCGGGCTCCAGGGTGCGCTGGCGCTTCCTCTCACAGCAGGCCGCTGAATGACGTCATCATTCAGCGGCCGGCTGTGGCACAGAGCGCGCGGACGTCGGACAGGTAAGACGTGTGTGTGTATGTCTCTGTGTGTGTCTGTGTGTATGTAGCGCGGTGCTTTGTGTGTGTGTGTGTGTGTGTATGTAGCACGGTGCTTTGTGTGTGTGTGTGTGTGTGTGTATAAGTATGTGAGAGAGTGCTTGTGTGCTGTTTGTGTGTGATGATGGGCAGGCATTGCTGATAATGGGGAGGCATTGATGATGATGATGGGGAGAAGATGATAATGGGCAGGCATTGCTGATAATGGGGAGGCATTGATGATGATGATGGGGAGAAGATGATAATGGGCAGGCATTGCTGATAATGGGGAGGCATTGGTGATGATGGGGAGAAGATGATGATAATGGGCAGGCATTGATGATGGGGAGAAGATGATGATGGGCAGGCATTGATGATGATGGGGAGGAGATGATGATGATGGGCAGGCATTGATGATAATGGGGAGGCCATGATGATGATGGGGAGGCAATGATGATGATAATGGGGAGTCTTTCCACAGCGCCCTTTCCTGAGCTGTAACAGTGCAGAACGCAGTACAGCGCAGAGGAGTGCTCCATATTTTGTATGGAGCATTATATGGGGACCAGTATCCTGTATGGAGCATTATATGGGGACCAGTATCCTGTATGGAGCATTATATTGGGTCCAGTATCCTGTATGGAGCATTATATTGGGTCCAGTATTCTGTATGGAGCATTATATGGGGGGTGACATCCTGCATGGGGTATTATATGGGTGATGAGGGGGAGACTGTGGTGCCCATAATATTGTATGGAGGACTGTACTGTGGGGTCTGTACTGTGCTGTGAGGATTTGGCGGTTTTTGAGCTATTGTACAATTTACAATAGATATCACTCATGTAATGTAAGAAGAGAAGTGTTTGACATTGTACTGTACCTATATTTCTCTGCTGTATCTGTGCATCATGAATCGTGGTCTGTGTTAAAGGGGCCCACTGAGGCTCTTTCGCCCGGGGCCCATAAAAACCTGGAGCCAGCCCTGGCACTAACACTACATTTCCCACAATGCACCGGTAGCAGGGCCGGCGTCAGTCCGGCCCTCGGCTTGTAGCAAATTTGTTTTTTTGGCCCTCGGTGTGTTTGACTTTGACATCCTCGCTTTAGGGGATTACATGATATCCATCGTATTCTCCGACATATCAAACCTAAAATTATGAAGAGTTTTTTTTTTTAACAAAGCCACCAAAGTACATTCTGCTTTCAGATTTAGATTTATATCTCAGTTCACCCACTTGATTATCCTAAAAGTAATTTTGTTTGAGGATAGCATTTTCAATTTAATATTTAAACTGGTAGGCAGTGATGAAGTGGTAGGCAGAAATGTGCCTATGTCAATTTTTCTTGAATTATACAATTAGTCATTACACAAATTTAATTCAATCTGGCACCTTTCCAATAAAAAAGTTATATACACACATATGATATGCACATTTTTAAAATGGGAACACTTAAGTGACAAAAAGCCCAAATGACAAACCATCATCTACAGTACTGGTCTCCCTACATGGAGCAAGGAAACATTTTGGCCCCCTCAGGATTCAGGACTAATTTTTATGAAATTAGAAGAACTAAAAATGTATGGGTCTAAAAAAAGTTAAATATTTTCTCAACCTCCTAACTTTATAAAAGGGTGAACCAGACTGAAACTGAGGCTGTCGTTGTGACAAATCACCTTGACCGAGGACTAGTATGTATATTAAAAGTAGAATAAGCAAAAGAAAATTGAAAGTAACACAGAAATATAAGAAGTAGAGTGATTGCCCACAAGGCTGATGATATACATTGATGTGACAGTATAATGTCACACTGTACATTGACGTAGCTTTCAGTTTATCTAATATAATGAGTACATGGAGAAATCCTCATTATTACACATAGCTTCTTAGTGTATGCCCAGACTTACCATTTGCTAATGATAAAAAATAATGAGAGCAGTGACATAGCAGTCATTAATTATAGCACAGTGTGGGAGACTGTGGATCATTTTTAAAATGTCTTCTCCAATAAAACAATGGAAAAAGAAATTCTTGATTATGTTAAATAGTGTAGCTGCTTCAAATTAATTACTGCATATCCGGCTCCTCTAAGTATAAAATTGGAGAATGTTCATGCAACACAAAGAATAGGTTTGGCATGATAAAGAGGTAATCTACAAGCATTTGTTGGAAGCTACATATCTATCCACACACATAGACTTACTAAATGTTTTTTTTACCATCTGCCCATTGTTAAATATGATTTATATTTATTTTTCTTTCTTTTACAGTACAAGCAGACTTTATGCTTTAAATACATTATCATCATTCACTTTCCCCAGTGGGGCTTACAATCTAAATTCTCTACTGTCTTTGGAGTGTGGGAATAAATTCACACAAGCATCGGGAGAGTATATAAACTCCATGAAGATGTTGTCCTTGATTGGATTTGAGCCTCGGCAATGCAAAAACAACAGTGATAACCCCTCAACCTCTATCCTGGCCATTTAGATTTCTTATTTATGATTCATGTTTTTTTTTATTATTTCCTTTTTGGATTTACAAATATAAGATTTTGTATTGATGAGTCTTTTCATTTCTTCAGTTTGTATTTTATTTATTCGTGGTTGTGAGATTTTACAATAGATTTCACATGCATCTACCGTATTTTTCGGATTATAAGATGCACCAGGTCAAAAGACGCACCCCAAATTTTGGGGAGGAAAATAGGAAAAAAAAGTTTTGTACAAGATGGGGGTCCATCTTATAGTCCGAATTTAAGGTATCTTCCCTGGGGGCTGGGGTCACAGGAGGCATGGTTCCTCCCTCAGGGATATCAGTATGGCCTCCCACTGCCTTGGGACATGCTGGCCCTAGCAGCCCACTGCACCTGAACTTGAACTTGTCATGGTCCTTTGCTATCTGAGTCATTACCAGGAAGTGCCCACTCTTCACTAACACTAGTCCCCACACACTGAGTTAGCTCTATCTATTAACTATATCCTGTCCTATCCATATATTATATCCTAAGTCGTAGATAGACCACTTAGCAATATGCACTTATACTATTCCAGATCTAACCCTAAGCTTACCCTATACTATGCACTACTCACATTATGCATTAACACTTTACATTTTTATACGTTCTACATTGCCATCATACATTGAAACGATAGTCACAAAAAGCACTGTATCTGTATGACAATAATAGCGAGAGAAGCAAAAATGCTTCACACCAAGAATACTGGCACAATTGCCAAGCCAAGAAGGTGTAAAGGGTATGCCACACTAAACAGCGTCGCTAACGAGATCGCTAAAATACGTCACTATTTAGCGATCTCGTTCGTGACGCTAACGTGTGTGGCATGTAGCAACGACGTGGCCCCTGCTGTGATCTCGCTGATCGTTCACTAGAGTTCTGGACCGTATTTAGATCGTTGGCATCCCGCTGGTGAGCCTATATCGCTGTGTCTGGCACCTTTTGTGAGCGATGTGCGCTGTTTTTTACATCGCAATGACCGTTAAAGTCGTTAATGAGATCGCTAACCGCTTATGCGTCGTTAACGAGATCACTAAGTGTGGCAGCTACTAGCGACATTAAAACGATCACAAAAACGATCTCATTAGCTTGCGTCGTTATTGAGATCGCTAACGAGATCACTAAGTGTGGCAGTACCTTAAAACTCCAAAAAATTGTAATACACACACACAAGAAAAAGGAGTAGGAAAAACACCATAGTAAAAAATTACAAAAACTTTATTGATCCAATAATTACAAATGCCAGCAATAAAGGTCAAAAACGGAGATATGATGAGGAAAAGCTGCAGGCAAAGAATGGGGGTGTACAACAGACTACATAGTAACCTGGATAAGGCCAATATCATCAAAGAGACATATGCATGAATAAATGGAATGGTGGGCACAGAAATAATAGTACAAATAGACAGAAAATCTGTATGAGTAGGAAAAAATAACAATCCTAGTGTCCACCATACACAGTATTAATGGCGCTTACCCATGTCTTAAGGTCGAGTCCGTGTACCTCCCTGCAGACCCCTTGATGTGCGTTTCACGTTGGTGCTTTCTCAAAAGGGGAGAGATTTTCTGTTTATTTGTACTATTATTTCTGTGCCCACCATTCCATATATTCATGCATATGTCTCTTTGATGATATTGGCCTTATCCAGGATACTATGTAGTCTGTTGTACACCCCCATTCTTTGCCTGCAGCTTTTCCTCATCCTATCTCCATTTTGGGCCTTTATTGTTGGCATTTGTAATTATTGGATCAATAAAGTTTTTGTAATTTTTTACGATGGTGTTTTTCCTACTCCTTTTTCTTGTGTGTGTATTGCCATCATACAATATAAAAAATGCACATCACTATTCATATTACATATAAAACCGCATACAACTGTACAAATACCGCCATTGTTGTCTTCAGGGGTAGGAAGGCAACAGAACAGTCCATCACTCTTACACAGAGGCGATAACAGATGAAGATGGCTGCTGGTAAGTATGAGACCAAGTGCAGGAAAGGAACTTAGATTAGTAGCACCATTCCAGCTGTAAAATAATAAAAAACGCTGGAGTAGTACTTTAAGCGCTATAGGAACAAGCAGTGACAGGGTAGAATTTGAGGTTGAGAAATTGGCTACAAGATAAATTGTAACCATAGCTCAAATAGTCAAATAAAAATTACCGAATGTCATGATCAATCCCGTCAGTAACATATATGACCATGAGGACGGTTACTGATACCTGCCCTCAGTTACCACTCTTGAATTTTGAGCTATAGCATCCCATTTACATATAGTTACATGCTAATTTATAATCTGGTTTGTTTGGCACGGGTTCATGCCAGATTGAAGAATCCGTAGGACTTAGGGGGTCTCACTTTTGGACCTCTGCTATCACTTCTTGTCTATGAGATATCTTCTCTGTAATCATGCACGGAATGGAGCCAAATGTACACAGAGTCCTTATGCACTTTCATTCTCTTATAGGCAATGCTACGCCAGTCCAATGGAACATGCTACAATTTGTTCTTTGTCAGTTTCTGAAATATGAGGCATTTGGAGGTAGAGTATGAAACCAAGATTCAATGGGTGCCATATTATCGCTTCTTACAACTTGTACAGAGCTGCTGCCCATAAGCCATAAAAATGACAGGGCCATCCACTGCATCAACTATTTTTAATGGAAAATGTATCCTCCAGAGTTTGAAGTCACACACTATGGACTCTTGGCTTTTGCTAATGGAAGGGGCTTGTAAGCAGAACATGTCCTAATAGGGTGTACAACAAGAGGTTGCCTAAAGCAGTCAAAGATGATTAACTCCATGGGGCATGCTCACTTATTTTTTGCAGACAAGACTCAGATTTCAGAAGTTCAGAAGTGCACACAGGAACCCTTTGTTCTACTTTTCTTTGATTTTATTGATAAAACCCACTGTGATTTCAAATGTGTCATTAATTCCTATGGCAAAAAAGGTGAAGTTCTCTGTGTAATTTATGTTAATGCTCTCATCGCGAGCTCACAAACACACCATGAAGCCGCTGCTTTATTCAGCTTGGAAGCCAAGTCTTTATCCATCACTTCTATGTGATGACAATCTAATCATATCTGCCATCTTTTATGGTAAAAATAAGGCTAATGTTAACTTTTTCCATGCTGCTGAGACTTTGCTACTCAATAACTGACTTTATAATATACTGTACATGCTTATTGGAAGTATTCTGGCCAGTTTTACTAAATAATAAATGCCTCTAAATTTGTATGATGCATGACAAATTTTACAATAAGCGTAATCAAATATCACATTAAAACTATAAATTCAGATTTTGGAAAATATTAGAAGAAAACAATTAAATTGAAATACACTAAATAAAGTACCTAAAGTTATCACGTTATGAAGGGTGTTATCAAAGCACAAATTCTTTAAATGCAGTATAAAGTTTTATTATCTAATTTACTATCAGTAGCCAGAATGCCTCTCTAGGCCAGTACATACAGTACATGACCATGCTCTCACCCACTTGTGTGACGTCTGGTACACGGAACACTTGATTGTCTCCCCTCTCTTCTTCCCTGCAGTGCGGTATGCTACACCTTACATGCCTGCGACCTCATCTGCTCCATGTTGACCCCTCAATTCCTGTCTCTGTAGGATGCTGGACAGTAAATCACATAGTGTCAAATTATAGCAAAGCAGTGTTTCATTATCAGATCAACATTGCTGGACAGGGTATAGTAAAAGCACTACATCTTATAATACAAAGACATGATGTACAATAACAAATGATATTGTGGTATCATGTTAGCCAGAAAAATCATTGTGAATAGTTTTCTGCCCAATGATGACAAAAAATATTTAGAATTGAGAGTCCTCAGTGGTTGATACCTTTTAATGGCTAACTGAAAAGATGGTAACAAATTGCAAGCTTTCGAGACTACTCAGGTCTCTTCATCAGGCAAAGACTAATACAAAATCTGAAGAATCACATATTTATACACAACACAGCACAGAAACAATGATGACAAAAGTATTCTCAGAGTGATACCTTTATTGGCTAACCAGAAAATAATACATGTTTGCAAGTTTCAGAGCACAGAGGCTCCTTCTTCAGGCAGGATTGCAAATAAATTAATAAGAAAAAGGCACAACATTTAAGGGATATTACAGCAGGACATTTGTTCATGAAGTGGGAGGGGTGATGCCTCCTAAAGATAAGCCAAATAAATCAAATTAGGCATTTTCTTACAAATGGAGAGGCAGTGGGAATGCTCTTCTTAGTTATCTGGAGTCGGTCTGGTGGTGTGAATTGTATCCATGTAGTGACTCATAAATCCAGGTGTGAAATTGAGTCCTAGTGTCAAAGAATTGAACATCTTTATCAGTTTGAATTCCCAAATTTTTCTCTCTCTGTGGTCCTTAAAATTACTTTTTAGTATTAAGACTTTTAAGTCTGTCATACAGTGTTCAGTTCCAGAGAAATGCTTTCCCACAGGCGTGTCCATTTCTATCTTAATTGTGTGTCAGCGTAGATTCATTGTTGTTTGTAGTTTTTGCATGGTTTTCTCAATATAGATACCTCCAGGACATTGGAGGATGTACATGAAAAGAAATCCATGACCTTATCGTCCTGATTGTATTTGTTATGCGGACTGTATTTGTGGGTAATATGTGGGTAGAAGTTTTGCATTTTTTATTGTTACATGGGAATGTGCCAGTCACTGATGGTCATGAGAAGACACTTCTGACAAGGAGATTCCTTAAGTTAGGGGGCTGTTTGTAGGAGAGAAGTGGTAGTTCTGGGAATATTTTTTTCAATTTGTGGTCTCGCATACTTTCGCTACATTGATGATTTGCTAATAATCTGGACAGGCTCAAAAGATGATCTGCTTACCTTCCACAACAACTTCAACAAGGCATCTATATTGGGGAAACCATGCAAAAACTACAAACAAGGATGAAGTTACACAGACACACAATCAGGAATGAAAAGGACATGCCTGTGGGAAAACATTTCTCCAGAACTGGACATTGTATGACAGACTTAAAAGTCTTAATACTAAAAAGTCATTTTAAGAACGACACAGAGTGAAAAATTTAGGAATTCAAACTGATAAAGATGTTCAATTATTTGACACTAGGACACAATTTAACACCTGGCTTTATGACTCACTACATGGATACAATTCACACCTCCAGACAACTAAGAACATCATTCCCACTGCCTCTCCATTTGTAAGAAAATGCCTAATTTGATTTACCGTATATACTCGCATATAAGGTGAGATTTTCAGCCCATTTTTTAAGGCTGAAAGTCCCCCTCTCAGCTTACATGTGAGTCATATATGCCAGGGGGTTGGCGGGGTGTCAGATCATACTCACCCCTCCAAGCGCGTCTCTGCAGCCCCTGCTTCTCCCACGATCTCAGGCTCCTTCCTTCAGCGGTCATGTGGTACTGCTCATTAAAGTCATGAATATGCGCAGATTCATGACTTTAATGAGCGGCACCACGTGACCGCTGAAGGACTAGCTGCCAGAGACCACGGGAGAAGCAGGGGGCTGCAGAGACGCTCCAGGAGTTGTAAGAATATGCGATATTCACCTGTCCCCGGTCCACCACTGCGCACCGCTCTCTCCTCTGCATCCTCTGGTTGCAATGTTCAGGTCAGAGGGCGCGATGACGTAGTTAGTGCGCGCCACGCCCTCTGCCTGAACACTCACTGACAGAGAACCCGGAAGACAGCGGCGGTGGACCGGGAACAGGTGAATATCTCAGGTGCCGGCTCCCTGAGCCAGCGGTGACACCGGCACCTGTCCCCCATAGCGCGCCGGTGTCTCCACCTGCTCAGGACACCGATACCTGACCCCCAGTGACGAGAGGTGATTATGTCATTTTTTTTTTCATTTGCAGCAGCTGCGGCAGCATATGGAGCCTATACTATGGAGCATCTTATGGGGGCATAATCTATGGGGCATCATATGGGGCCTGTACTATGGAGCATCTTTTGGGGGCATAATCTATGGGACATCATATGGGGCCTGTACTATGGAGCATCTTATGGGGGCATAATCTATGGGGCATCATATGGGGACATAATCTATGGAGCATCTTATGGGGGCATAATCTATGGAGCATCATATGGGGCATAATCTATGGAGCATCTTATGGGGGCATAATCTATGGAGCATCATATGGGGTCATAATCTATGGAGCATCTTATGGGGCATAATCTATGGAGCATCATATGGGAGCATAATTTAATGAGCATCATATGGGGACATAATCTATGGGGCATCATATGGGGCATAATCAATTGAGCATCATATGGGGACATAATCTATGGGGCATCATATGGGACATAATTCATTGAGCATCATATGGGGACATAATCTATGGGGCATCATATGGGGCCTGTACTATGGGCATCATATGGGGCTTATTATGGAGCATCATATGGGGGCATAATCTATGGCGCATCATATGGGGCATAATCTATGGAGCATCATATAGGGGCATAATCTATGGAGCATCATATGGGGGCATAATCTATGGAGCATCATATGGGGGCAGAATCTATGGAAGCTCATATGTGGGCATAATCTATGGGCATATATGGGTGCATAATCTATGAAGCATCATATGGGGCATAACATATATGGCACATCTTATGGGTGCATAACCTTTATGGAGCAGCATATGGGGCATATTATTCTATGGAGCATCTTATGGGGCCATTATTAACCTTTGTGCAGCATTATATGGGGTATTATTCTATGGAGCATCTTATGGGGCCATTATTAACCTTTATGAAGCGTTATATGGGGAGTATTTTGTATGGAGCATCTTATGGGGCCACCATGAACTGTATGGAGCATCATATGGGGCTCCTGATTCAATATGGATATTCAAAAACATTTAACCTACTGATGTCTCAATTCATTTTACTTTTATTGGTATCTATTTTTATTTTTGAAAATTTACCAGTAGCTGCTGCATTTTCCACCCTAGGCTTATACGCAAGTCAATAAGTTTTCCCAGTTTTTTGTGGCAAAATTAGGGGGGTCGGCTTATACACGGGTCAGCTTATGTATGAGTATATACTGTATTTGGCTTATCTTTTGGAGGCATCACGCCTCCCACCTCATGAACAGATGTCCTGCTGTAATATCCCTTAAATGTTGTGCCTTTTTAGTATTAATTTATTTGTAAACCTGCCTGACGAAGGAGCCTCTGTGCTCTGAAAGTTTGCAAACATATATTATTTTCTGGTTAGCCAATAAAGGTATCACTCCAAGAATACTTTTGTCATCATTGGGCAGAAAAGTATTCACATCAATACAAGGACATGCAAGACACTGTAAGATAAATTGAAAATTGTAGTCCTACATAGGTAAATTATTTAATTATTATGCAAAGCTTTATATTAAATGTCAACATATTCCGCAGCACGTTACAGACATCATCATCGCTCACTGTCCCCATAATCTTAATTTCCTATCAGTAATTCTTTGGAAAGTGGGAAGAAATCAGAGTACCTGTAGAAAACCTATGTAAACATGAGGCGAATATACAAACTTTATAAACATTGCCTATATAATTCGACCCACAGCAAGACCTGGTATTACTACAACTGAGTTGCACAGTGCTGCTTAACATCTGGAGGAGATTTGAAACAAGCTGTCATATAAGCATAAAGAAGGAGTAGCACTATTTCTGGTCATTATGTGATTTGTATATGGCATTCCCCACTAGTTTTTCCTTCTACATACTTAATTTCATATTGCCAGTTTACTGAGCTGGTGGGTAAGATTACCAGCTATAATATCTCCAATACACATTAATTGGAGCGCCCCCTAGGGCCTGGGGTACTTGGACCGAGGTCGGACAGTTCTTGAGTGTATTAGTCACGGCAGCAATGACCCAGTCCGTCGCCCTGGGCGTCCAATAAAAATGTGAAAAGTAAAGTTATAGGGGATAGTTTGTATGGGAATTAGGGGGAATTAGTTTATGACCCCACCCGTGGTATCCGGCAATAAGATTGCCGACGCTGCAATTCAGATCCACTGGGGCAGTTGGTGATGCAGCAAAGATGG
>JARQOD010000006.1:331589617-331708076 GCA_033576555.1 Oophaga sylvatica | reverse complement strand
TTTTCTCAATTTTTTGGGACATAAGTATTTACTTCTGTAAAGATTGTATTTGTATTTTTTGTATTGTATTTATTGTCACAATTCCACCTACCATTGAATGACAGTTCAGCTCTCCAATCTAGGACAGAGGCATGTTGAGCTGTCAGTTTTGTGACATCCAATCTGAGGCAGTTCAGCAGTCCACACAGGGCCAGAGCATTCTGGGTCTTCCTCAATTTGTCTTCTATTCAAGTGAATACCTGGCTATTTAACTGGCTCTCTGCCTCCAATTATTACTTTTTGCAGCTTTTCTCAAGTGATGTGCACTTGATCTGTACTCTGTGTTCCTGTATTTCATCTTTCTTGCCCGACCTTGGATCTTGCCTTTGACCATCCATTTGCTTTGCCCTTTTGTCTTGATCTGGTACATTCTCAGAATTCTAACCTTGGACTGTGACCTGACTATGCCTTTGCTGTAACCTTTTGTTTATGATGAGCCCTATTGGTATCTGACCCCAGAGTTCTTGACTACCCAGCCTCACAACTTGTCCGTGATGGGGTTAATAGTTGTGGGGTTGATATCAGCTGTTTTATGGCCGCTGATATCAAGCTCACAGGTTAGTAATGGTGACGTGTCTATAAGACGACCCATTACTAATCCCATCGTAAAATGTAATAAAGCAAGAAACAAAGTAAAGCCCTCTGTGTGTTTGAGAAAAACACACAGACTCCTTCATTTGAAATAAAAACAGCTGACATCAACTCCACAACTGTTACCTCACTTGCCACCGCACTAGTGAAAGTGGGAAGAGCCAGGCAAAGCACCAGAATTGAGGAATCTAATGGATGCACCTTTTCTGGGGCGGCTGCGGGCTGCTATTTTTAGGTTGGGGAGGGCCAATATCCACAGGCCCTTCCCAGTATGAGAATACCAATCTCCAGTTGTCTGATTTAGCTTGGCCGATTGACAAAAATGGGGGGACCCCGCACCATTTTTTTAAAAATATTTATTTAAATAATTTAAAAAATATGGCATGGGGACCTCACTACTTTTTGATAACCAGCCAAGATAAAGCTGACAGCTGAGGGCTGCAGCTGTCAGTTTTAGCTGCACTGCTTAGCAAGAATAGAGGTATTTTATTTATTTATTGCACAGGCTATCAGCAAAACCAGACGTACGACAATGAGAATGAGTAGTACTCTCATCAGCCGACACCTATGACTGGCCGTAACCTTTTTACCACTGATCGCAGCTGCTGGCTCACATGCTCTCATCTGTGTGACAGTGTATGAACTGCAGTGCTCTCAACGAACTTACTGCCAATCAGAACCGGTGTTTCTCGTGCTGAAACACAGATGACAGCATGAGAAACACTAGATGTTCAGGCCCGACATTCATTTGAATGGGGTCTGGGTTCAGGTTCGAGTTTGGGTACCATTTGGGTGCCGTTCTGGTACCCAAATGGAACTTTTTTTTAATGTTCGGCTGAACCTGAAGGACCATAACATCCATGGGTCCACCCATCACTATTGGTGAAATCCACATATGTTGTATGCTAGCTACAATGCCTTACAGTCTGCACAGTTCCGAGACTTTAAAGTACATTTTGTACTGTAGAAAATCTAGAAATATTTCCGTTTGCCAGTAAACTATTCGTATGTTTAAAATCTGTCTTCAGTCACTGGAACATGCAATTAAATGTGGTTTAGAGGTGAGGTTAGATTGTATACAAATTGTACTTGCTATTCCAATGCCTTAGGAGACTGCAAAGTAAAACCTATTATTATAGGTAATAAAATCACCATAAAAATGTGGAACTCAGGACATCTTGCTATGCCTAAAATAGAGCAAGAAACACTTAGGATGCATTTGCAGTGTTCTGCTATGGTTGTTGTTTGGGGACTATGAAGTCTGCGGACAAATGAAGAGATGGAGCTGCTGCATTATACTTCGGACTGGAAATGAGTGATGGTCTGCAGTTTTAGCCACACTATTAATGGATATACCCTGGGGTATTGGAGCTTTAAACAATTATATAAGGGATAAGAAACTCTGTGTGTGACATAATAAGGATTTTAAAAGTCACAGAGGATTTCAAGGACTACATATGGTTCACTGCAATCGAGGTGGCCTTGCTTGATATAAAATCTCTTTTGTTTAAGAAACCCATTGCGAACCATGCTGTTATGAAATTATGCTTTGTACTTTACAATTGATTGCCCATGGGTACTATAGTGTACGCAAACCAATAATGAGCACTCTTGTGTACTCACTAAATATAGGAAAAATGTTATAGCTCAAGCCATATATATAGCTATACAGTAATGCTTCAACAATGGCTTTAAAGGGGTTGTCCACTACCTAGACAACCCCTTTTTAAATCAAATAGTACTCTTTGTAAAATAAAAAAAACATACGTTATCTCCATTATTACAGAGATGTCGGCACTGAGCCTGCAGATTTTGTGGAATTGTTGTGTCAAGTGTAATTGCACCATAAAATTTGTTGTGCAATTTCTCCTGAGTATGTTGATACCCAGTATATGAAGGAAAACTACTGTTTGGGTGCACAGCAGGGCTTAAGAGGAAAGAAGCGCCATTTGACTTTTTTAATGTAAAATTTGCTGTAATAATTAGCGTACACCGTTAGGAGTCAAAATGAACAAAAACCAGCAATTCAGGAAATGTTTTCTTTGTTTTTTTTATGCCATTCCACGTGTTGTAAAATTGATAAGATGGTTTTATTCTTCGGGTTAGTACGAATACAGCGATACCACATTGATATCTTTTTTATGATTTTGTGCTTTTACAGAATAAAGTACTTTATATAAAAAATAATTATTTTTGTGTCACTTTATTCAGAGAGTTATAACTTTTTTATTTTTCCGCTGATAGAGATGTGTGGTGGTTTGCTTTTTGCTGAACAAGATGATGTTTTCAGAGATACCATATTTATTTACATTTGTCTTTTTGATCACGCTTTATTCCAAGTGTTTATTTCTGTTAATGTTGATGATTATGGCTTAAAACCAATAAAACCTCAAAAGTCATTATCTCAGTAAATTAGAATAATTAGCAAATACACCTGCAAAGGCTTAATCATTTTAAAAAGGTCCCTTAGTCTGTTTCAGTAGGATCCACAATCATAAGGAAGACTGCTGACTGTACAGATGTCCAGAGGGCAGTCATTGACATACTCCACAAGGAGGGTAAGCCACAAAAGGTCATTGCTAAAGAAGCTGGCTGTTCACAGAGTGTTGTGAGTTCCACCTTTAATAATTAGTATTTTAGGTGGGTAAGTATTCCTGAGTTTTTTAAAAAGCTCAAAAGAGAATAAGCACCATATTGGAGTTCATATTTTGCTGGACTGGTTTGAGGATGCTATGTCACATTGGCAAGGCCCCCAAGGTGCAGAACAGCAGAACCCCCCATAAGAGACCCCATTTTACAAACTACACCTCTCAATGGTTTCATCTAGGCGTGCAGTGATCATATTGACACCACAGAGGGGTCACAGAATTTTATACCATTTGTCCCACAATTTCTGCTTAGCCACATTGCGAGACTCAGGAGGTACAGAGGGCTATTGCATCCTGGAGCCCAGATTTTCCTAGAATAGCATTTGGACTCCATATACAGAGCCCCTACGTGCTAGAATAGCAGAATCCCCCTCAACTTAAACATTTTGGAAATTATACACCTTTGGGTATTTATCTACCGGTGTAGTAACCATTTTGACTCAATGTGTCTTTTCCAGAAACAAGCAGCAGTGGATGTTGCTGGGTTAAAATTACAAACTGCCATTGTAGTGACCAGTACGTTGTGCCCAACTCGTGCTTCTGGAGACACGCACACGTAAGTTACGCAGGCTCTCATTGCTACAGGAATGTCAAACATGTGGAAGTTAACTACAGTTCAGACACACTGGAACTTAGATGGGTTTTTATGTTTGGCTACTGTCACACACTAAAGACGCTTCCTATTGAAAAAAGAGTAGCCATATTTTGAGAGATATAATTTTTCCATATTTCGGCTAACAGTCATGTAACAGCTTGTTTTTTGCGGGAAAAATTGACGTTTTTATTGGTACCGTTTTTGGTCACATGACTTTTTTTAATAGCTTTCTATTCCGAGTTTTGGGAGGCAAAATGAACAAAAAACAGCAATTCTGGGAATGTTTTCTTTGTTTTTTTTTTATGCCATTCCACGTGTGGTAAAATCGATAAGATGGTTTTATTCTTCGGGTTAGTATGAATATAGCGATACCACATTGATATCTTTTTTATGATTTGGTGCTTTTATAGAATAAAGTACTTTATAGAAGAAATAATTATTTTGCGCCACTTTATTTAGAGAGCTATAACTTTTTTATTTTTCCGCTGATAGAGATATGTGGTGGTTTGCTTTTTGCCGGACAAGATGATGTTTTCAGAGATACCATATTATTTACATTTGTCTTTTTGATCACGTTTTATTCCACTTTTTGCTCAGCGATACGATAAAGCATCGTTTTTTGCCTCGCTTTTTATTATTTTTTTTTAATAGTGTTCACTGAAGTAGCATAGTAAGTACCCCTGGGACAGGGACAGTTAGGTTCCCAGTTCCAGGGACAGTTTGAGGCCCCCTCCTAAGCGTGACAATTATCCATTTTTTTAAGCCATCCACTTTTCAACTTCAGCTTTTTTACAGATGGTGTTATGTTTGCATCAAGAATTTGTTGAAATTTCATTGAATTCATTCTTTGTTCCACTTATGAAATGTTCCCCGTGCCATTGGCTGCAATACAACTCCAAAGCATGATTGATCCACCCCCATGCTTAATGGTTGGTGAGATGTTCTTTTCCTGAAATTCTGTGCCATTTTTTTTCCACACATATCTTTGATCATTGTGGCCAAAGTTATATTTTAACCTCATCGGTCCACAGGACTCATTTCCAAAATTCATCAGGCTTGTTTAGATGTTCTATTGCATACTTCTGAAGCTGAATTTATGGTGAGCACGCAGGAGAGGTTTTCTTCTGATGACTAGTGTTGAGCATTCCGATACTGCAAATATCAGGTATCGGCCGATATTTGCTGTATCGGAATTCTGATTCTGAGTTCCGATATTTTTGTCATATCGGATACCGGAATCGGAATTTTCCTGTAAGTCTATGGGGAGTCCCTGTGTCACAGAACGAAGTACGTGACACAGGAACTTCCCGAAACTGTCACAGTCAGTGTCGGTCGGGTCTGTCAGGAGTCAGGACTCAGCAGAGTCCGCACTTACCTGGCAGAAGATCGCCTTCCCCAGTGGTCACATCCTCCTGGATGCCGCCATTACCCTGTCACTGACGGTCACGTGCAGAATCTCGCGATAACTGCAGTGACTGCCGGGTACAGGGTAATCTCGGCCAGCTGTACTCTCGCGACAGCTGGCCGTAAACCAGTCCGGATTACGTCACCGCCGGGGAAGCCGCAACGGTAAGCAGCTCTGCTCCATGTGGATGTCAGGCTCAGCCTGGCATGCAGATGTAGCAGAGCTGGACTCGTCGTGGGACACTCGTTAATATGGACTGCGTCGGACAGGTGGTATTTGTGTTGGTTTATTATTTTTGTTTTTTACAGGAGATCGATGGCGTCGCAGGAATGAGAGAAGAATAAAATTAAAGAAAACTGTGTGGTGTTTTATTTCATTAAAAGACTTTATTCTGGCTGTGTTTTTTTTTTTAAATTTACAAACTATGATTAATAATGGATCGGTGTCTTATTGACGCCTCTTCATTATAACCGGGCTTACTGTCACGATCAATCAAAGGTGACATTAACCCCTTATTACCCTGCTTGCCACTGCTACAGGGCAAGTGGGAAGAGCCGGGTAAAGTGCCACAATTGGCGCATCTTTGGATGCGCCATTTGTGGGGCTGCTGCAGCCTGGTATTTTTAGGCTGTTGAGGGCCAAAATCCATGGGCCTTGACAGTCTTTTATTACCAGGCCGCAGCAGTCTGCATTTTACTTGTCTGGTTAACTGTGAGACTATCAGCATTAGCTGAGGTCTCTGCAGTAAACATTAACCCTTTCAGAAGGATTACATCGGGGGACCTGACTGAACATCGGATAGGTAAGAATAATGTTGCTTTATTATTTTATTTTTATTACAGGTGAACAAGGGCTTCGCAAGGAATGGCAGTAAAATAAAATCTTGTCAAAAACTGTGTGTTTATTTTATTAAAATGATTTTTAATTAAAGTGTGTGTGTTTTATTTTTATTTCATACAATAGGATTAATAATTGATAGTTGTCTAATTGACAGCTCTCAATTATTAACCTGGCTTAAACTCACCTTTCAATAGCAAGGTGGCTTTAACCCCTTATTAACCCATTCACCACCGCTACAGGGCAATGGGAATAGACGGGCAAAGTGCCAGAAAGGGCGAATCTAATTATAGATTTGCCTTTTCTGGGGTGTCTGGGGGCAGATGTTAGTAGCCAGGGGGGGGCAAAAATAATGGTCCCTCTCTGGGCTATTATTATCTGCCCCCACTAGCTGGCTTTGTCTGTCTGGTTGAGAAAATAGGGCGGGAGCCCACGCATTTTTTTTTTCAACAATTTTACACCTCATATATATATATACATGTCATTGAATTTGTGACACATATATATATATATATTTATAGTTCATACACTTCTACATAGTATAATAGCCGCTAATTCAATTGCCGGCTTTTGTGAAAATACAGAAGCCGACATGAAATGACACATGGTTTACATAGAGTTAACCATGTCCTTTCATGTTGTTTGATATATTGTTTTCCCTAACAATTACATGAGTGTATGTGTGCAAAATTCGACACATGTAGGGGTTAATTAAAGGTGTAAATTCGTAGCAAAAAAGTCCGTTTTTTTACAACGAATTTACACCTTTAATTAACCCCTGCAGTTGTGAAATTTTGCACACATACACTCATGTAATTGTTTGTGAAAACCAGATATCAAACTACATGAAAAGACATGGTTAACTTTATGTAAACCATGTGTCATTTCATGTCGGGTGCTTCTGTATTTTCACAAAAGCCGGCATTACCCGGCAATTGAATCAGAGGCTATTTTACTATGTAGAAGTGTATGAACTATAAATATATGTATATACTGTATATACTCATGTATAAGCCGACCCATGTGTAAGCCGACCCCCCTAATTTTGCCACAAAAAACTGGGAAAACTTATTGACTCGTGTATAAGCCTAGGGTGAAAAATCATTATGCCCCCATATGATGATCCACAGATTATGCCCCCATATGCTCCAGATTATGCCCCCATATGTTCCACAGATTATGCCCCCATATGTTCCACAGCTTATGCCCCCATATGCTCCAGTTTATGTCCCCATATGATCCACAGATTATGCCCCATATGCTCCAGTTTATGCCCCCATATGTTCCACAGTTTATGCCCCCATATGCTCCATATTATGCTCCATATGTTCCACAGCTTATGCCCCCATATGCTCCATATTATGCCCCATATGTTCCACAGCTTATGCTCCCTTATGCTCCATACTATGCACCATATGTTCCACAGCTTATGCCCCCATATGCTCCAGATTATGCCCCCATATGCTCCAGATTATGCCCCATATACTGCTGCTGCAAAAAAAAAAATGACATACTCACCTCTCGTCGCTGGGGGCCAAGTGCCGGTGTCCTGAGCAGGCGGTGTCACCGCTCGCTCAGGACTCCGGCACCTGAGATATTTACCTGTCCTCTCTGCACCGCAGCGCTGCTCCCTCTTCCGGGTCCTCGGCAGTGAATGATCAGGCAGGGGCGCGGCGCTCACTAACGATGTCATCGCGCCCTCTGCTGATCATTCACAGCCAGAGGAGTCGGACGAGGACGCAGCACAGCGGTGGAGAGAGGACAGGTAAATATCGCTATACTCACCTCTCAGCCGCGCGTCCCTGCTGCCTCTCCTCTTCTCCCGGCGCTCTCTGCAGCGCTTCCGTCCTACAGCAGTCACATGGTACCGCTCATTAAAGTCATGAATATTTGCATATTCATGACTTTAATGAGCGGTGCCATGTGATCGCTGCAGGAAAGAGCCGGAGATCGTGGGAGAAGCAGGGGGGCTGCAGAGAACGCGCCGGCGGAGGGGTAAGTATAATCCGACACCCCCGCTCCCCCTTCCCCGCCGACCCCCGTATATGACCCGCGTATAAGCCGAGAGGGGGACTTTCTGCCCTAAAAAATGGGCTGAAAATCTTGGCTTATACACGAGTATATACGATATATGTCACAATGACATGTATATATATATGTATTCTATGTGTGTATATTTAGTGTTTACAAGGAAAGAAAGGGGTATTTTTAGTTCCGATATTTCTATCCCATTGACTTGCATTGTGTTTCCGGTATCGGATCGGCGATCGCCGATACTTTTTGAGTATCGGGCCGATCCAATCCGATCCGATATTTTGCAATATCGGAAAGTATCGCTCAACCCTACTGATGACTCTTCCATGAAGGCCATATTTGTGCAAGTGACTCTGAACATGAGGACAATGTACTACAACTCCAGAGTCTGCTAAATCTTTCTGAAGGTCTATTACAGTCAAGTGGGGGTTCTGATTTGGCTCTCTAACAATCCCACGAGCAGCTCTCTGAAATTTTGCTTGTTCTTCCAGACCTTATCACACTTCCACTGCTCCTTCCTGTTAACTGCCATTTCTTAAATACATTTTGAATTGATGAAAGGGCAACTTGTTGGCAACTTTGTAGTTCAGCATTTTCATTTTCATTTTCAGAGTGATAGGCAACTGCTTACAAGAACCCATGGCTGCTGTTTTTGGCACAATGTTAGAGGAGACTGAATTTTTATACAGCTGGGAAATTTGCATCACCGGGCCTAAAGATGATAGTGAACAAGCCATAACCCTAATAGGCTATTTAAGGTCTGAATCCTTGGTCAAACTTATCTGAGCACACAAATCTCAAAGGGAACCAAAACGTTTGCATCAGCCCATTTTCTTTTTGTAATTTTTTAAATGTAAAAAATGACAATATAATTTTTTTGCCTAAAGTACAAAGAAAATGTGTCATCTTTAACTTTAGCCGTTTTAGCCCTTGCTTAACTGTTCACAATAACAGTAATTTTGACCAGGGTTGCTCAAAATTTTACATGCCACTGTATGTCTTTTTAGGCAAAAGGAGTTGAATATTGTTATAAAATTAGAAAAAAGGATGTGAAAAATAAAAAAAATGCACACTTAACTTTTTGAATACCTATTGTACAAGTCCAATTTGCCAACCATACATAATACAACAATACTGCGTTCTGTTGCCACATTTTACTTTGCGAGCCTGTACCTACCAATGTATCATTTTTTACGCCCTTTTTATTAATGGTCTAATTTGCCAATCATACATGCCACACCTATACAGTGACCTGTTGCCGCATTTTGCATTTCTGGTGTGTGTTTACCAATGTACTGTGGCATTTTTTATCAAGAGAAAAGAATAGTGTGAAAAAATATATTTATTTTTTATAATATACACTTTTAACTTTTCACAAACCGGTTTTACTAGTACACTTTGCAACGATACACGCTACTGCAAAGTTGTGGCCTTTAGCTGAAATTTAGTTTCTGGGAGTGTACTTATCTGCCATTTCTTGTTGCATCTTTCTTTGGAAAAGGGGATTTAAATTTCTTAACAAAATAGAAAAGAATATATACACATTTCAATGTGTGGGTCTGTTTTTGCACAGCTGTTTAAGTTGTAAAATGCAAGACTCATACACACCACACCAATACTAAGGCCGGTGTCACACTTGCGAGTGTGATGCGAGTAAGTCGCACGACTTTCTCGCATCAACACCCGGCACCGCCGCCTGCTCTTGGTTCCGAGTGTGCGGCTGCATGTATTTCAATGCAGCCGCACACTCGGGTCCGAGAGCGGGCGGCTGTGCCGGGTGTTGATGCGAGAAAGTCGTGCGACTTACTCGCATCACACTTGCAAGTGTGACGCCGGCCTAAAGAATGTTGTTGCATTAGTCTTTTGAGAGTCAAAGGAATGAATACTGATGTTTTTGTCAAGGGATAAAAACTGTGGTTGAAAATTTTTGGGAACATTAATTACACAGGTCTACAAAACAATATTTTTTTGTAATCATCGCAGGTGACTTTGTACTTTTCTGAATCATCTTTTTGTCCTGATTTCAAAAATGTATATAGTTTTTTTGTAGCACGTATAGTTTCCATGTAGCAGCATCATTATTATAAGGTATAAGAAATATACTGGTGACATTAAGAAAACAGTAAACTACATATCAGAAAAAAATGCTTTACCTTACAAAACAGTTTTTATTGAGCCAAAATAATTTCACATGCTAAATGGAGACCAAAATATGAGCAGAAATTAAAAGTGCTTGACATTAAACTGTCGTTGATACGATTTTTCAGGGTTGTCCCTATATAACTTCCAACAGTAATCTGCCATGATTGAGTCATTCCAAAAACCCTGGTAGCGGTGTTCCATTACTTTTCCAGGTGAAACCGCTCACCTTGTTCATCGCTTACATCCCCAAGATTTTGAGGGAAGAAATCAAAATGTGAATGCATAAAGTGCATTTTCAGAGACATGCGACATCCAAGACACTGGTATGCATTTAGCAGTTCCTCAACACCTTCAACATATTCTGGAGATTTTTGTACCTGAAGAATTTTCAAAGATCCACTTGCAGCTTTTCCAAGATCTCAATTCCTTATCATGTAGAGTTCCTTCAAACACATCATCTCTCATAAGCTCTCTGATCTGAGGACCAACAAATACACCTTCCTTCAGTTTTGCTGTTGAAATGCTGGAGACTTTCTGTGAAATGTACTGGAACCCTTGTGAATTTGTCTTTGCCATGGCTTTCACAAAGTTTTCAACCAATCCCAACTTTATAGGTAGTGGAGAAAGAAAGATTTTTGTTGGAGCAACTAAAGGATTATGCTGAAAATTGTCTCTACCTGGAGCATAGATGTTTCTCTGTCCCCAATCACGACGCACATAATGCTCTACTGTATTTGATTTGAGGTATCCATGTCTTTGCCAGTAGCTTCAGCTCCATAGTCTTCATATTCTACTTCATTTTCATCCAATCCAGACAATGGTGGTACAGGAACTGGCAAGGTACCATTATGTGGAACTGGCCTAATCGCAGATTTAAGTTCAGGGTAATTAATCTTATGTTTGTTCTTTGTAGAAAAGCTCTTCAGTTTGACAAAACAAAAGTAGCAGTCATGACTATGATTTTTGGGTTCTCTCCAAATCATGGGAACAGCAAATGGCATAGCCACTTTCCTCATATTCAACCAGTCACGAAGACCATTTGAACAACTTGAGCATATCACATGAGGGTCCCAGCTTTGGTCTTGATCACCAAGTGGACACTTAAAGTACATCTGGTATCATAATAATTAATATCATGAGTGATTGAACGTACTTGGCCTTTTGGTGTAAAAGAACCACACACATACCAGAATCTGTTCGGATGATTGATACACTGTTGGGTTTTTTTTTTCCTATAAATCAGATCAAACAGTACAGTAAATTCAGTTCAATGGTGGCGACAAACTAAAAAAAAATATGATGAGCCGACCGACTATATGTAGATATTTCCCCACTAAATATCCAAAACCTTTACTGATGTTGTCCATGTAAGAAAATTCACAATTAAGTAAGACAAACAAAGAAATGGGAATAACATAGGAAAAAACACATATATTGAAAATGCAGAAATAACGTAATAACAAAAATACTTCTGTCTCAGATACTTTATGTGATAGGGCAAAACTAAGCATATTTTTTTTTTCTAATCAGCACATCAAACTCCATAAAACAGATATACTACATTTGCTTTGATGATTTTTTTGTGTTGACCAGTGTTATAATTGTGTACAAAATGTATGATAAAACAAAGAGTGGCAAAGGCAATGGATGGGACATTGTGAAAGAAAAAAAACATACCACAGCAGCTAAAATGGAAAACAAATAACAGCAGCACCAACATCACCACTGGCACAAGCAGTAGTATTACCAAATGCAGAACATAAGTGATGATCTCCTTAGCCTATAGCAAAGTTATTAGTGAGGAATAAGAGCAGGGTACAAAGAAATATATGGCATATTACTTGTCTAAGTCACAGCAGGATGATGCTACCTCTAATGCCGGCTTCACACTTAACGTATGGAAAATCGGTCTAAGTCTCCCTGCCAAGACTCGCAGGAGTGTAATGCGAGTGTCATGCGAGTACAATCCAATTTCTCACACCTAGCATCCGATATTCATCCGAATGCAGTGTGATTGCTATCCGATTGCAATGCGATTTTAACATGAGCTTTTACATACAACAATTCTCTGTCATTTGCACATCGTTTTCAAAGGAAATATTCTTCAAAACACACACATTTATATAAATAATATACATATATATATATATATATATATGATAGATAGATAGATAGATTAAAAGCAGGCAATTCATCTGCCGCGTACAGTATAATCACAGAGTGACAAGTTAGAATAGATATATACACAAAGAATGGATGCATATATATATATATATGTCAGTGACTCACACATTTTCGTAACCAGCAGAGGGAAAGCCGATGGCTGGGGGTAGATGTTTATAGCCTAGGAAGGGGGTAATACCCATGGAGCTTCCCAGGCTATTAATATCAGCTCACAATTCTATACTTAGCCTTTATTGGCTATTAAAATGAGGGACCCCAAAAAAATGACGTGGGGTGCCCTATAATTAATAACCAGCAAAGTCCATGCAGACAGCTATGGGCTGATATTAATAGCCTAGGAAGGGGCCATGGATACTGCCCCCCTGGCTGAAAACATCAGCTCTCAGCCACACAGAAAAGGCGTATCTCTAAGATGTTCCAATTCTGGCACTTAGCCTCGCTCTTCCCACTTGTTCTGGCAACTGTGGTGATAGTTGGGGGATTGATGTCACCTTTGTATTGTCAGGTAACATCAAGCCCCGAGGTTAGTAATGGAGAGGCGTCAATAAGATGCCCCCATTACTAACCCCATAGTCACATTGTCAGAAAACACAGACACCCAGAAAAAAGTCCTTTAATTGAGACAGACTTCTTTAATATTCTTAATTATACCATACTTATGACCTCACCAATTCCCCCGATGCCCTCGTCATCTGCAAAAGAGTCCCCATATATTGTAGCACCCCCATACATTGTGCCCAACTTGTGCGTCTGGTGATAGCACCCTTAAATTAAGTGCCTTCTCTCCATTACTATAATGCCAAACATGTGGATGCGTACTGTAGTTTAGACCCAGTAGAGCTCAGAAGGAGGTTGGTATTTGCATTTGGGAGTGCAGAAATCATTGGATTTTATTTGAGGGGTTAGGTGCCATGTCGCTTTTATAGAGTTTTTATCATACCAGTATTGTGGGAACCCTGTTATGTTTCGATAACTGAGGAGAAATGGCAAAAAATAGAAAAAGCAGTAATACACCAGAGAGGCTGGAACCTATTGGATTGCAGTAACCTGAACTAACCACACAACTAGAGGTAGCCGTGGAGCGTTCCTACGTTGATCCTAGACGCCTCGTCACAGCCTGAGAGATAACTACACCTAAAGGCAGAAAGATGAAAGCCATCTGCCCCGGAGCAGATCCCCAAAGAAAATAGGAAGCCCCCAAACATGTAATGGCGATTAGACAAGAAGAAAGCACGGACACAGACAGAAAATAGAATGAGCAAATGCTGGGGCCCAATCTGTCTAGACAGAAAGGTACAGGAAAGAATTCTGACTGCAATCCAACAAAAACCCTAACAAAAATACCAACACTTCTGATTGCCAAAAAACCTGAGATCACATGACCTCTTCCACCTAAATCAGATCTCTGGTGTAACAAAACGCTATTCAGCAAATTAAAAGTAACAAAAGAACAAAGCAAAAGTGCAGACACAAACGGAGCACAATTGCAGCGCCAGACCCCCAAAAAGGGACAGGCTGCAGTCCACTGCAGGCAGCAAACCAGCAGAGAAAATCAAACAGAGATAAAAAAACAAACACTTATCTGAAGGAGAGCAGGAAACTAGCAGTGCTTCAAGCAAGACCAGAAGAACAATTGATAACCGGCAAGGCTTCTGGGAAATCAGGCCACTTATATCCTACCATTCAGCGCCAGCTGAAGGCCATTCATTAATCAGTTCATTACCCTCAGCAACCACCGGAGGGAGCCCCAGCTCAGAAGCCGCCTCCAGCATATTCACAACAGAACCCTGTATAGTTCCTGTGACAGATGATGGACCTGAGTGGGGGCTGATTTTGTTTTGGAGTATGTAACATTTACTGATCGCTTCCCGAATAAGGCTGGATCACATTCTTGTCTTCTACACTGAGCACTTAGTTTGGGTGTCTGTATAAATCCCACAAAAAGCAATTCAGATGGAATCACCCATCATGAGGCAGATGGAGACACTTCGTACTCCGTTTGACGTCTGCTCCGGTGGTATCTATCTTATAGGTCGCCCACACTAGAAACCTATGTGATATGCTGCACAGCCACTAAAGGGCATAAATCCAACAATGGAGGGAGATAGATAGGTTAAAAAAGATCACATACTAATACCTCAAATTTTTAGCAGAGTGGCGTGACGCATCACATGGGTTTCTGTTCATTGGCAGTGAGAATCTGATTTAATATTGTTGTGGTTGGGCTATTGCCTAGGGCCCGGGACGTTGATATTAGATATTGTGATCTATTATGATATGATAAGATATCTTTTGATAGTATTTATAATTTGAATTACTTGGTTCCTCCTCGTCATCTTTTTTGAGTTACACCCTTGTTCTGACACTGTGCCCCTGACATATTCATATATATTTGCCCCAATTTTTTGGCTATCTACATTCTCTAACATTTGAGTATATTGATGTACTTTGTGGTACTCACCTTTGATGCACTCTGTTTTTATTTTGTGATTGGATTTTAATAATTATTAATAAAGCTTTAAATATTTTATGGATCTCTTCATTTTTTCTGGAGCTACCAGGCACCAGAATTTGTACTTACTGCTGTATTCATGTACAGCAGTGTATGAGACTGTCAGTGACTCACTGACTGTGTCTGTGAGAGCCAGCTTATTGAATCACATGACCTCAGTGTACCATGGTAACCATCAGGAATGCGATTCTCATCATGGGGGTCCGATGGATACTAAGGGGATCTTGTGACCCCTTGTAACAACTTAAATACCACTGTCACAATTGACAGTGGTATTTAACGGGTTAATTGGCCCCAATCGGTCGCAAAACCCTCCGGAGCCAATACTCCAGGGTGTCAGCTGTCATGTACAGCTGACAAAATATCCTAAAGATATAGACCTAAATACATGGCACGTCCCATTGCAAATACAAATCCAAAAAGCACTGGAAGCATATAGCCATAAATACAACTCTTTATTGAAAAAGCCTATACATACATAACAATTAACAAGTAAAATGTATAAAAAAGGGATGTATATCCAGTTTGCTCCCATAGGTACATATACAGAATTATGACAATTATGTCTAACAAGATCTATTGTCTAAAGTATATTATATTGTATATCATGAAAATATGGTATTTCTATGGAGTTAAGTCCAATATCTAAGATATGCATAAACACTGTGCTCATACGGATACTAATTAATTGGAGACATATGTTCTCTGTAGCAGATACTGCATGCAAGCATGCGTACAAACCTCAGTTATACTATATATAGTAACCTATAGCATATAGTGATACACACAGTGGTTAAAATAAAATGACCATAGTTTATAATGACATAGTGTCACTTGGATATTTTATGTCTTAAATATACACAAACACTGTGCATTCCCACTAATAAATGATATGAGACGTCTCAAATGTTATATAATACCATGCATTTGTAATTTTAAGCATGTAATAATATGCATGGTGGTTACTGTGATAAGGCTATTATTCATAACGACATAATGTCTAATGATATATAGTATAAGATGATGCCTATTCAGGCCAATATAGCAAGACACCAATGATAGTGATCCTAGAGACCTCCATACAATGTATTCATGATAATACAAACTAAGCCACAAAACATATACGACCTTGGTAGGAGCCTGGATTCCCCGACGCGCGTTTCGCGTTAGCTTTGTCTTGGGGGGGTGTGTGTAGATGTAGTGTAGGTTATAGTGTGCCCTTATATATCCGTGCAGCCATAAACTTTGCCGTCTTGATGTCCCACATGTGAGAAAAATTGCCCGGCCTCCAGTGTGTGACGTGCTATGGAGGTGCCACCGCCAGCCGTGCAGCCACTTCCCATCCGACACGTCAGAATGGGGAGGAACCTGCTACGGACCCGGCTGGACACACCACCATAGCAACGACCAGCACCGCGGGATTGCGTCACCAGACGCCGGACCACGCTCCCCCGTCCGACGTGTCGGGGCAGAGGGGCGGTGCCACAGCGATCTGACGAAAGCATCCCAGCGATGCTTTGCTGGAAGCGCCGAGCGACACAACACATGTAAACGCATGTTGGTAGTATACTAAATAGCATAGTAATATGTGCAAATAATGCAAAGCCAGTATGTAGGTTATCAAATGACTGTTAGAAAGATATATTGGATATTGGGGCGAAATGAGACATAATTACAAAGAACCTTATACGATCTCCAATTTGTGTACATATATAAATATCTCTATGTCCCCTAAAAATACATAACAAAACAAAACGGTGAAACAAAATAAATAAAAAATCAAAATAACAAAATAATAACACTGTATATATCACACATTACATTATGACTATATCTATGAGGTTATGGATGTCAAACAAATATATTGGGGAGTTAGGAAGTCCAAAAAGAGTCCATAAATGTTTTCTCTTCCCTCTATGTTCCATAAGAGGTTATGAATCCACCGAATAAGTAAATTGATTGAAGTTCTTCATTCTATTTCCATGGATTTAGGCATCTCAAGCTCAAGGACTTTATCACCATCCGAAACATCCATCGTGTCCTCACCAAAGAAGATAACGTATATACATATAACCTAATAAAAACTGAAAATTTTTTTTAAGGACAAAGAATAAATAACACTACAAATAAAAAGAATCATAGAAAGGGGGCAAAACTCAGAACCTCATTGAGTCCCTCTGGTTGAAGAGATTATATTCTAAAGATCCATTGTGTTTCTACTTGGGCCAATTTATTTTTCAAATTTCCTCCCCTATTATCCACAAAAATTTTGTCTATGCCTATCACTTTTAGCAACTTTTGATTACACATATTACTCACGGTAACCTATCCTTTGTCCAAAGGCAAGCACTGATTGAACTGCGTAACCTGAAAGAGGTAGTGATAAAACCTGCGGACAAAGGGGGTAATGTGGTAATATGGCCAGTCAAAATGTATGAGAAGGAAGCCCTTAGACAGTTACGGGACACCGAATGCTATCATAAAATGACTTTCAATCCAACTACAGCATATTTGAATGAGATTCATGATATTTTGGAGGAAGCATTTGTAGAGGGCACTATTTCTAAAGAACTAAGAGATAATTTAATACCTAAATATCCAAAGGTAGCATGTATTTACTTCATTCCGAAAATACACAAAAACAGTACAACACCTCCAGGACGCCCCATTGTATCTGGCAATGGAAGTATGTGCGAAGTCATCTCAAAATACTTAGACTTCATATGTTAGGGATACGGGTGATGTCCTCAAAAAAAATCGAGGGGATCCCCTTGGATAAGGACATGTGGTTAGTCAGTTTCGATGTTGAATCATTGTATACATGTATACAACATGGGGACGGATTAAAAGCTGTTAAAATGTACTTAATGATGTCGGGTCTTGATGCTGGTCTGGCCAGGTTGTTATTAACACTGCTCAAATTTGCATTGGAACACAATTATTTTTTGTTCAGGGAGAACATTTACCTACAGAAGAGGGGTACGACTATGGGGCGGCATTTGTCCCCTCATATGCCAACCTCTTCTTAGGTATGTGGGAACGGGGAATTTTCCTCACTAACCCTATTGCATTCATCGAGAAGGTTCTGCTCTGGGTCAGGTATATGGATGATGTACTTATGATATGGCAGGGGACAGAGCAGGACCTTCTCGACTTTTTGGATATATTGAACAACAACTCCCTGAACATTAAATTGACGTGCAAATATAGCCAGACCAGAATTGACTTTCTCGACATCTTGATTACAAAAGGTCAAAATGGCCTTTTACAAACCAACGTACATCGGAAGGAAACCGCAGTAAACTCAGTCTTACATGCTACCTCCTCACATCCAAAGTCATTAATAGAGGGCATCCCAACTGGCCAATTTTTAAGAGCAAGACGCATCTGTTCGAGTGAGGAAGCCTTTGAAGAACAAATAACTGATCTGTCCTCCAGATTCTCTGCAAGAGGATATTCAAAACGCAGCATTAGAAGGGGGATAAAAAGGGCCAAACAGGCAGCATGGAATGATCTGTTAACACCTAAAAACAAAAGCGTGGAGTCGCAAAAGGTGAGATTTATATCCACCTACAATGACAAATGGTGGGAAGTTAAAAAAGCCCTAGAAAAATACTGGCCGTTACTTCTAAAAGACAAAACTCTAGAGAAATTTGTTCCAAAATTCCCCTCCATTACGTATAGGAGGTCAAACAACCTCAGAGACACCCTGGTACATAGTTACCATGGGGGCCAAAAATCAGAAAAAATCTTTGGATCCATAGGCCAGAAGTGGGGCTTTTTCCCACGCAATTCGTGCATTTCGTGTCCTAATATGACACGTGCCTTTTCTTTTGACTCCAGTGATGGTAATAAAACGTTTAGTATAACTCAACACATTACTTGTAATTTATCTGGAGTAATTTATTATGCCCGGTGCCCGTGTACTAAAATATATGTAGGCATGACCTCTAGACCCCTAAAAATTAGGGTCAGAGAACATTATAGGGACATAAAGAATGCCCGAGAAGAAAATGACGTTGCCCTCCTGAAGCCCATACCCAAGTATTTCAAAATGTATCATGACTCTAATCCAAAGTTGCTAAAAGTGATAGGCATAGACAAAATTTTTGTGGATAATAGGGGAGGAAATTTGAAAAAGAAATTGGCCCAAGTGGAAACACAATGGATCTTTAGAATAGGATCTCTTCAACCAGAGGGACTCAATGAGGTTCTGAGTTTTGCCCCCTTTCTATGATTCTTTTTATTTGTAGTGTTATTTATTCTTTGTCCTTAAAATTTTTTTTTCAGTTTTTATTAGGTTATATGTATATACGTTATCTTCTTTGGTGAGGACACGATGGATGTTTCGGATGGTGATAAAGTCCTTGAGCTTGAGATGCCTAAATCCATGGAAATAGAATGAAGAACTTCAATCAATTTACTTATTCGGTGGATTCATAACCTCTTATGGAACATAGAGGGAAGAGAAAACATTTATGGACTCTTTTTGGACTTTCTAACTCCCCAATATATTTGTTTGACATCCATAACCTCATAGATATAGTCATAATGTAATGTGTGATATATACAGTGTTATTATTTTGTTATTTTGATCTTTTATTTATTTTGTTTCACCGTTTTGTTTAGTTTTGTATTTTTAGGGGACATAGAGATATTTATATATGTACACAAATTGGAGATCGTATAAGGTTCTTTGTAATTATGTCTCTTTTCGCCCCAATGTATCTTTCTAACAGTCATTTGATAACCTACATACTGGCTTTGCATTATTTGCACATATTACTATGCTATTTAGTATACTACCAACATGCGTTTACATGTGTTGTGTCGCTCGGCGCTTCCAGCAAAGCATCGCTGGGATGCTTTCGTCAGATCGCTGTGGCACCGCCCCTCTGCCCTGACACGTCGGACGGGGGGCGTGGTCCGGCGTCTGGCGACGCAATCCCGCGGTGCTGGTCGTTGCTATGGTGGTGCGTCCAGCCGGGTCCGTAGCAGGTTCCTCCCCATTCTGACGTGTCGGATGGGAAGTGGCTGCACGGCTGGCGGTGGCACCTCCATAGCACGTCACACGCTGGAGGCCGGGCAATTTTTCTCACATGTGGGACATCAAGCCGGCAAAGTTTATGGCTGCACGGGTATATAAGGGCACACTATAACCTACACTACATCTACACACACCCCCCCAAGACGAAGCTAACGCGAAACGCGCGTCGGGGAATCCAGGCTCCTACCAAGGTCGTATATGTTTTGTGGCTTAGTTTGTATTATCATGAATACATTGTATGGAGGTCTCTAGGATCACTATCATTGGTGTCTTGCTATATTGGCCTGAATAGGCATCATCTTATACTATATATCATTAGACATTATGTCGTTATGAATAATAGCCTTATCACAGTAACCACCATGCATATTATTACATGCTTAAAATTACAAATGCATGGTATTATATAACATTTGAGACGTCTCATATCATTTATTAGTGGGAATGCACAGTGTTTGTATATATTTAAGACATAAAATATCCAAGTGACACTATGTCATTATAAACTATGGTCATTTTATTTTAACCACTGTGTGTATCACTATATGCTATAGGTTACTATATATAGTATAACTGGGGTTCGTACGCATGCTTGCATGCAGTATCTGCTACAGAGAACATATGTCTCCAATTAATTAGTATCCGTATGAGCACAGTGTTTATGCGTATCTTAGATATTGGACTTAACGCCATAGAAATACCATATTTTCATGATATACAATATAATATACTTTAGACAATAGATCTTGTTAGACATAATTGTCATAATTCTGTATATGTACCTATGGGAGCAAACTGGATATACATCCCTTTTTTATACATTTTACTTGTTAATTGTTATGTATGTATAGGCTTTTTCAATAAAGAGTTGTATTTATGGCTATATGCTTCCAGTGCTTTTTGGATTTGCATGTACAGCTGACACCCGCGTGGATCGCCGCCGCTATTTCATTATTCTCAATCACCATTTTAAAACAGCAATAAGGGAATAAGTACCCTTAATGACCGCCATTTAAATGTGTATTGACGGTCGTTAAGTGGTTAATTCACCACTCGTTAACAGAGTAGCTATTTCTCTTCCAGTCTGTTCTGTTGATAGGGTGCCACTGCAGATGTCACACTGATTGACAGCCGGCTTCTTTCAGTTAGGCAGTGGGAAACCCAGCTTTCAATCAGCATGACAATGACAGAGACGCCCCTTCAATAGAGCAGAAGAGAAGTCGCTGCTCTGTGAACATGACTCAGTCAAAGTGGGGAAATCGCTGGCTCAGAGCTGTCAGAGATCGGCGCTGGGTAGAACAGACAGCTAAGATCTACCTGCCTGTTATTTGTTCGCCTCATAGCAAAAAATAATAAATATCCCGGTTAACTCATTTAACCACAATATTATATGAAAATCTTTTTTATCCTCTTTCCTCTTTTTCTCTTGTTAGTCTATGTAATAACGACTGATTATGCTTTCTGAACTTATCTCTTAATCTGGTACATTGATTTTCTAATAAAAAATGCCTATAAGATCAATTTAATTCCAGTGCATTGAATAGACTGAGAAATGCCTTAATTTTCTAATGGTTAACCTAATTGCTTATTAATGCAATTTAGATGTATTTCTTTTTACTGCATTCTCTACAGGCTGTTCAACTAAAATATAGTATCAAGAAGGTCTATATTTGGCTCATTTATGCAATGGGGACCAGGGGGTAGTCGTGGTTAATGGTGGCTGCTTTGTTGCACCCGGGCCTTCCGCCACAGAAACACAATGTCCCTGTTGTAGCGTACCTTTCAGCCCGCTCTCCTTTCCATCATTGTACTCTATGGACTGCCGGGGATTTCTTCTTTCTAATACCAGGCAAAGACAGACAGAGTCCAAATCCTTTTCTAAACAATCAACTTTACTCAGTTCTTTTCTCAGCTCATCCCGGTTAGTCACAGGCACAACATACGATTCTTCACATAACATATCCTTTCCTTTCCCTGTGCTGTCACGCCTCCAGGAATATCGCAGGGTTGTACCATCATCTCCGGTACTGCAGCATTCTGTCTGGCCAGCCTAACTATCTTCAGAAGTTCCATGTCCATTTCGCCCCGGACATTTGGGCTTCTTCCCGTGTAGTTTACTACCACCATGTTGAAGCTGCCCTGTATTCCCTTCACTTTCCAGGTGACCATTGCTCTCAGTCCCTGGACGAGCTGGGCTCCTTTACTTTAACTTTGCGTGGCACAACTGCCCTGCCCGGGCTCCTAGGCCCTACTGACTAAACCCAGGAAGCTCTTTCTAACTTATCCCAGTTGGCCCCTCCTAGCTTAAAGGGAACCTGTCACCACTTTTTTGGCCTACCAGCTAAAAATATAATTTAATTGAGTGTCAGCTATGCGTTCCACAACTACTTCTGAAACCCCCTGACTCCCCATGTATCACCCATAAAAATCTTTTTTATTTGTCCCGTGCTGTATGTTAATCTGCTCGGTCCAGTCCGATGGGCGTTGCCTCTGTTCCTTCACTCCACCCCTCCATGGCTTGCTGTACGCATTCTTCGCGGTGAATATCACAGCTCGCGTACAGATTTTGGTGTGCGCATTGAAATGTGACCTCGCGAGTGCGCAGTATGCTTTGCCCAACTGTGGGCAAAGCTGAAAATCATTAATGCGCATGCACCGGCATACGCAGTTGTTTCTTATGTCCCGGAAGTATTTTGCGGCCATTTCTGTGTTCCATGCCGCCGGAAACATTTGAGTCCAATCCTTTTCAAATGTTTCCGGCAGCAGGAAACACAGAAATGGTTGCAAAATACTTCCTGATTAGTGTTGAGCGATACTGCTCGATATCTAAAAATATCGGATCGGAATGGTATCGCCGATATCACTAAATATCGGCGATATCCGATTCCGATACCGGAAGTCCCATGTAAGTCTATGGGAACAAAATATCGCAACTAAAAAAAACCTTTATTTCCTTGTAAACACTAAATATACACACATAGAATACATATATATATATATATATATACATGTCATTGTGACATATATATATACATATATGTATAGTTTATACACTTCTACATAGTAAAATATCCTCTGATTCAATTGCCGGGTAAAGCCGGCTTCTGTGAAAAGACAGAAGCACCCGACATGAAATGACACTTGTGTACATAGGGTTAACCATGTCTTTTCATGTCGTTTGCAATCTTATTTGCACAAACAATTACATCAGTCTATGTGTGCAAAATTTCACACCTGTAGGGGTTAATTAAAGGTGTAAATTCGTTGTAAAAAAAAACGGACTTTTTTGCTACGAATTTACACCTTTAATTAACCCCTACAGGTGTGAAATTTTGCACACATAGACTGATGTAATTGTTTGTGCAAATCAGATAGCAAAGGACATGAAAAGACATGGTTAACTCTATGTACACCAAGTGTCATTTCATGTCGGGTTCTGCATTTTCACAAAAGCCGGCAATTGAATTAGCGGCTATTATACTATGTAGAAGTGTATGAACTATAAATATATATATATATGTGTCACAAATTCAATGACATGTATATATATATATATATGAGGTGTAAAATTGTTTAAAAAAAATGCGTGGGCTCCCGCCCTATTTTCGCAACCAGACAGACAAAGCCAGCGAATAAGGGGCAGATAATAATAGCCCAGAGAGGGACCATTATTTTTGCCCCCCCCCTGGCTACTAACATCTGCCCCCAGACACCCCAGAAAAGACAAATCTATAATTAGATTCGCCCTTTCTGGCACTTTGCCCGTCTATTCCCATTGCCCTGTAGCGGTGGCGAATGGGTTAATAAGGGGTTAAAATGACCTTGCAATTGAAAGGTCACTTTAAGCCAGGTTAATAATTGAGAGCTGTCAATTAGACAACTATCAATTATTAATCCTATTGTATGAAAGAAAAATCAAACACACACACTTTAATAAAAAAGAAGTTTAATGAAATAATCACACAGTTTTTGACCATATTTTATTTACCTGCTAAAACCATTTCCTGTAATAAAAATAAAATAATAAAGCAAAATTATTCTTACCTATCCCATGCACAGTCAGGTCCCACGGTGTAATCCTTCAGAAAGGGTTAATGTTTACTGCAGGGACCGCAGCTAATGCTGCAGCCTCACAGTAAACCCCCAAATGAATGAGCTCCTCTCCTGGCTGACAGGAGAGGAAGTGGAAAGCCTAATTGATTGCTTTCCACTTTCACTTCAGGTCAGCCAGGGACACCATCAGTGACGTCAGAGGGAACTGATTAACAAAAATAGGGTTCCCTTCGAAAAAAAAATGGCGTGGGGTCCCCCCTAGTTTTGTTAACCAGCCAGATGAAGCAGACCGCTGAGGCCTGGATTTTCAGGCTGTTAAGGAGCCAAGATCCATGGACCTTGCCAGCCTGATAATACCAGGCCACAGCAGTCTGCATATCTTGGCTGATTAACAAAAATAGGGGATCCCCTCGAAAAAAAAACGGCGTAGGGGTCCCCCTATTTTTGTTAACCAGCCAAGTAAAATGCAGACTGCTGCGGCCTGGTATTAAAAGACTGTCAAGGCCCATGGATTTTGGCCCTCAACAGCCTGATAATACCAGGCTACAGCAGCCCCACATTTGGCGCATCAAAAGATGTGCCAATTGTGGCACTTTACCCGGCTCTTCCCACTGCCCTGTAGCGGTGGCAAGTGGGGGTAATAAGGGGTTAATGTCACCGTTGATTGCACGGTGACAATAAGCCCGGTTAATAATGGAGAGGTGTCAATAAGACACCGATCCATTATTAATCCCAAAGTTATTAAATGTTTAAAAAAAAGACACAGCAAGAAAAAAGTATTTTAATGAAATAAAAGAGACAACACAGTTTTCATTTCTTTTATTGTACTCTCATTCCTGCGACGCCATCGATCTCTTGTAAAAAAAGAAAAAAAAAAAAACAACAGTATACCACCTGTCCGACGCAGTCCATAGTAACGAGTGTCCCACGACGATCCAGCTCTGCTACATCGCAATGACAGGCAGAGCCTGTCATCGCGACGCAGCACAGCTGATTACCTGCTTCCCCGGCGGTGACGTCATCGGACTGACTGCTTTACGGCCGGGATTACCCAGCAGTCACTGCAGTTATCGCGAGAAACTGCATGTGACCGCCGGGGAGAAGAGGATGGCGGCCATGAAGCAGTCCAGGCCGTGACCGCCGGAGATCTTCTGCCAGGTAAGTGCCGCTGACTCCTGACAGACCCGACCGACGGACACTGACAGTGACAGACCCGACCGACGGACACTGACAATGACAGTGACAATCCCGATTCCGGTATCCGATATGACGAAAATATCGGTACTCGGAATCGAAAGCCCGATACAGCTAATATCGGCCGATACCCGATATTTGCAGTATCGTATCGCTCAACACTATTCCTGATTACTTTATTGTGAACAATTAAGCAAATTGAAGATGAAATGATCTCTAGAAGGCCTAAAGTTAAAGATGACACATTTCCTTTGCATTTTAGGCAAACAAAATATATTGTTCTTTTTTAATTTTAAAAATAACAAAAAGGAAAATGGGCTTATGCAAAAGTTTGATTTCTGTGCTCAGATAACTTTGACCAAGATTTCAGACCTTAATTAGCCTGCTAAGGTTATAGCTTGTTCACTATCATCATTAGGAAAGGCTAGGTGATGCAAATTTCCCAGCTTTATGAAAACCCAGCCTCCTCCTCCTAACCTTGTCCTGCCAAGCACTCTGTAAATGAAAATGGTAGAGGTCCAGACAGAAGTTTGAAATGTAATTAAGAAATGACAGTTAACAAGAACAGTGGAGGTCTGTTATGGATCTGCAGCTAAGGAATAGACAGGAGGGAAAGAAGCTGACCCTGCACTGGGACTAGACTTGATCCCTACGATGGGGCAGGCGACCTATTCCTTGAGAATAGACCCATCGACGTTTCCTAGTCTAGACTCGAGCGAAGACCTGAAGGAGGGGGGAAGAGGATCCCTGAAAGATCTAGGGACTGGGAACAAAACACTGGTAACCTCCTAGCAGGTAAATAGAGGAAGCTGCAGAAACAAAAGGAAAAAACAAAAAGACTTAAGCAAGCAGAACTAGAGACCCCAGAATTGCACAAAGTATAACTCATCAAGAGAATGCCAAGAGTGTGCAAAGCCATAATCAAAGCAAAAGGTGGCTACTTTGAAGAACCTAGAATATAAGACATATTTTCAGTTGTTTCACACTTTTTTGTTAAGTATATAATTCCACATGTGTTAATTCATAGTTTTGATGCCTTCAGTGTGAATGTACAATTTTGATAGTCAGGAAAATACAGAAAAATCTTTGAATGAGAAGGTGTGTCCAAACTTTTGGTCTATACTGTATATGTTGCCTAAAATAGAAAGGAAATACGTCATCATTACCACCAGTTTTAGGCAATTAGGCACTGTGAATATGTGACTCTCATAGACTTACATTGTTAAGTGACTTCTGGATCACCCAACAAACACTGGACCAATGTGTCAGGTCACAATCTGAAGAATTCGATTGGAGCAATGTTGAGAACAGAAATTGGCAACTGTTAAGTATTTTACTAGGGGTTAGGAACATGCATTAGTGATATCATTGTGGTAGTGAAATAAAAAAACAACTTTTTTTTCCTGATTAAATTTCGGCACTGTAGCATTTTTTATATCTGCAGCATCTAAATTCTTGCAGCATCTTTGCAGCATTTTTTCACACATAGAAGAGCATATAAAGTTGCAAAAGACCTGCAGAAAACAGGTTTTGCTGCAATTTTTCAGCATTTTTGGTGACTAAAGCTAATAACAAAGTGAATAACATTTCTTAAACTTCATGCACATGCTGCTTAGTTTTTTTCCATAATATAAAGCAGCAAAAATAAATTTTCTCCTGCAAATGCTGAACGTATGCACATACCCTTATAACTTATCACTTCTTTGGGGTCACGTGGTTGGTACTTCTTCTCACTAGGGGTCACACCCTTTAATGTCATTTTGGGGTGTCAATGAAGAATAATGAAAAATAAACAGTGAGATATTTGCCCTTATTTGGAGGGATAAATATGACATCAATTTGCACAATAACAGTTTATCCTTTGCTTATTAAAACAAAATACCTTTGTTTGAGCATCAATCCCTTATACTTTAGGTATCTTTTAATTGATGCACAAATGATCTCTTGCAATAACTGGGATAAATAGACTTCAGAGGCATTAAGGGATTTTGAGTCATTCTACTATGCCAAATGCTCATCGACAGGTAATGTAATGGATTGTTCTTTTACTCTTTGAAAGTGTATTAATAGATGAGACAAAAAAAACTAAAATAGTTTTAAAGTATACTTCTCAATGTTTTGCGTAAAATTTAAAGTTGTTGACTGGAAAATGTATTTATTCGTAAGATTGCTGCTGTAGAAAATAAGAAACTAAGCTGTATTTATCCTTTCCCCCGAGGTTCTGGACTTACTCTCTGCCCCTGTTCTGGTCTATGTTGATATGCTGCAACAAAGAGTAGAGTAGTGGCAGATAGGCAACACAGGAGGTGAAAAAGGTGATTTTCTTATTTTCTACAGCTGCGTCCCCATGGATAAAAAAGAATTCTCCTTTAAGATATGCAAGTACTTACTAATATATTGTAAGCCTCTTTACAGTAAGCTTTATCGGTCAACACGCCTCTCCAAGTCTTCAAGACCCTAGAAAATGTTGCCTTTCTTCTAGCGATGACTGTAAGGTATTTCAGTCATTTAGCTGGACTGTTATACCAGGTGGGGCACATAGCCTTGGATCAAGTTTATTGGCAGCCTGACAAGACAGAAATAAAAGAAAAATGGAGACAAATAGGTGTAAAAGTACTTGCCGTTGAAGTGCCAAATTGATTTAGCGAAAAAAATTCTGACAAAATGATGAGGGTTCTTGTACGATAGTAAGACATAGGTGTAGAGTGATTGGCTGCTAAGGATCCCAGTGATTAGTATGCAGATGGTAAGAAGCAGGTGTTTCTGCACATTAAAGATGGAAAACGAAAAAGTAGCGAAAACTAAAAAAGAAACATTTGGGCTTTAGGGATTTATATGCAAGTTTATGCTTCTTGTATGATCGTTTCCTTCTCTGTGCTCCTGTGGGCACTATAATCCCCTTAGTTTTGTTTTACATTTCTCTCACCTAGGAAAGCACGAGCAAACATTTTATAGTCAGCGGAGACATATAAACGCGACTATAAATGTATATAAATGTCAACCTTCAATATATATTTACTTATACAAAACATAGCTCCATGTTTTGGTGTGAATTCTTAAGATTGTAAGACAATAGATTTTATAAAAATACTATCCTTACAAATACACAAATCACAATATGCAATCAAACAAATGTCTGTAATAGTTACTAATAGGTGATTTATTAATAAAAAAAAACAATAAAATGTGCAATATCATCAATCTATGACATCACATTAAGGGCCCTTTCACACGTCAGTGTTTCCGGTACGTTTGGTGACAGTTTTCTCACATGAATGGGTCTATGTACATGTCAGTGTGTTTTGCCGGACCGTGTGTTCGTGTGCAAAACACGCAGACATGTCCGTTTTCACACGGACTGCAAAACTTGCCGCACACGTGCACAAGGAGAACAGGGCACACTGTCCTCCATGTGCACGGACGGCCGCCGGGGAAGTAACAATACTATAAGCCGCTGTCCCCCGGCGGCTCGTGCTGAAGCCGGCTGTCTTTCTCCCCTGCTCTGCCTGCGAGCAGAGGAGAATGATGAGCGGTATATTAAAGTCCGAACGACAGCAGGTGGGGACTTTTGGGACTGTTACCCCCATTATCCAACACCTGCTGTCATTTAGAATTTAATATAACGCTCATCGTTCTCCTCTGCTCGCAGGCAGAGCAGGGGAGATTGACAGCCGGCTTCAGTACCAGCCGCCGGGGAACAGCGCTTACAGTAGCCGCTTCTTCCCCGGCAGCCGTCCGTGTGTCTGTGTGGTACTGATGCGGCACACGGGTGGCACACAGTTGCCACACGTGTGCCACACGTAGTACACACATGGACACACGGACACTGATATCTCCAGTATCGGTTTTTCCAGTACCAGAAATATCAGGACGTGTGAAAGGGGCCTAAAGAGTAGGCACATTACAGGCTTACACACAGTATGTATGGAAAGTATTCAAACCCCTTTACATTTTTCACTCTTTGCTTCATTTCAGCCATTTGATAAATTCAAAAAAGTTCATTTTTTTCTCATTAATGTACACTCTGCACCCCATCTTTACTGAAAAAAACAGAAATGTAGAAATTTTGGCAAATTTATTAAAAAAGAAAAGCTGAAATATCACATGTCCATAAGTATTCAGACCCTTTGCTCAGTATTGAGTAGAAGCACCCTTTTAATGTTAACCCGTTAAATGCAGCTGTCAAACTGACAGCAGCCTTTAACTCGCGCTTCCGGCCATCGGGCTGGAAAGTCGCCCATTGTTGACCCCCATCACATGGTCGCGGGTCACCGATAGGTTGGCATGACAACCAGAGGTCTCCTGAGACCTCTATGGTTGTCACTGCCGTATTGCTATGAGCGCCACCCAGTGGTCAGCGCTCATAGCAACTCAGCAATTCAGCTACATGCAGGCGATCTGATCATCGCCTTTATGCAGCAGAGCCGATCGGGTTATGGCAGCTTCTAGTATCCCATGGAGACTATTGAAGCATGCCTAAAGTAAAAAAAAAAAGTTTTTAAAAATATAAAAAAATAAAAAAATATAATAGATCAAATCACCCTCTTTTGCCCCATTCAAAATGAAACAATAGAAAAAAATCAAGCATACACATATTTGGTATCGCCGTGTTCAGAATTGCCCGACCTATCTATAAAAAAAGGATTAACCTGATCGCTAAACAGAATAGCAAGAAAAAAGTAAAAATGCCAGAATTACTTTTTTTTTGGTTGTTGCGACATTGCATTAAAATGCAATAACGGGCGATCAAAAGATCGTATCTGCACCAAAATGATATAATTAAAAATGTCAGCTTGGCACGCAAAAAAAACCCTCACCCAACCCAAGATCAAGAATAATGGAGACGCTACGGGTATCGGAAAATGCCCCAATTTTTTTTAACAAAGTTTGGAATTTTTTTCACCACTTAGATAAAAAAAGAACTTAGACATGTTTGGTGTTAATGAACTCATAATGACCTGGAGAATAATAATGGCAGGTCAGTTTAAGCATTTAGTGAACACGGTGTAAAAAAACCCAAAAAAACAAGTGTGGGATTGCACTTTTTTTGTACTTTCACCGCACTTTGATTTTTTTCCCCATTTTCCAGTACAAGATATGTTAAAACCAATGGTGTCATTCAAAAGTACAACTCGTCTCACAAAAAACAAGCCCTCACATGGCCAAATTGACACAAAAATAAATAAGTTATGGCTCTGGGAAGAAGGGGAGCAAAAAACAAAAACGCAAAAATGAAAAAAATCTCCAGTCATGAAGGGTTTAAAGGAAGGTTAATTTTAACACTGAAAAATAGAATATCAAAAATAAAATCATAAAATCCAAAAATTACATTGTATAAATTATATAAATTTATTTGCATTTTGCAGTGAGAAATAAGTATTTGATCCCCTACCAACCATTAAGAGTTCTGGCTCCTACAGACCAGTTAGATGCTCCTAATTAACTCATTACTTGCATTAGAGACAGTTGTCTTACATAGTCACCTTTATAAAAGACTCCACTGCCCACAGACTCAATCAGTCAGAATCTTATCTCTACAACATGGGCAAGACCAAAGAGCTTCCTAAAGATGTCAGGGACAAGATCATAGACCTGCACAAAGCTGGAATGGGCTACAAAACCATAAGTAAGGCAGTGGTGAAAAGGAGACAACTGTTGGTGCAATAGTAAGAAAATGGAAGAAATATAAAATGACTGTCAATCGACATCCATCTGGGGCACCATGCAACATCTCACCTCATGGGCTATTCTTGATCATGAGGAAGGTGAGAGATCAGCCTAAAACTACACGGGAGAACAAGGCAGATGGTACCACAGTCACCAAGAAAAGCGGTGGTAACACATTATGCCATAAAGGTTTAAAATCCTGCAGTGCCCAAAGGTCCCCCTGCTCAAGAAGACACATGTGCAGGCCCGTCTGAAGTTTGCCAATGAACACTTGGATGATTCTGTGAGTAATTGGGAGAAGGTGCTGTGGTCAGATGAGACAAAAATTGAGCTTTTTGGCATTAACTCAACTTGCAGTGTTTGGAGGAAAAGAAATGCTGCCTATGACCCAAAGAACACCGTCCCCACTGCCAAAGCATAATGTTTCCACCTCCATGCTTGAGAGTGTTTCTCTGCTAAGGGCACAGGACTATTTCACTGCATCAATGGGAGAATGGATGGAACCATGTACTGTAAAATCCTGAGTGACAACCTCCTTGCCTCCGCCAGGACATTAAAAATGGGTCGTGGCTGTGTCTTCCAGCATGAAAATGATCCAAAGCATACAGCCAAGGCAACAAAGGAGTGACTCAAAGAGAAGCACATTAAGGTCACAGAGTGGCCTAGTCAGTCCCCATACCTTAATCCCATAGAAAACTTATGGAGGGAGTTGAAGCTTTGAATTGCCAAGCAACAGCCTCAACATCTTAATGATTTAGAGATGATCTACAAAGAGGAGTGGAACAAAATTCCTCCTGACATGTGCGCAAACCTCATCATCAGCTACAAAAAACGTCTGACTGCTGTGCTTGCCAAAAAGGGTTTTGCCACCAAGTATTACGTCTTGTTTGCCAGAAGGATCAAATACTTATTTCTCACTGCAAAATGCAAATAAATGTATATAATTTATACAATGTGATTTTCTGGATTTTATTTTTCATATTTTATCTCATAATGTTAAAATTAAGCTACCCTTAAAATTATAGACTGTTCATGTCTTTGTCAGTGGGCAAACTTACAAAATCAGCAAGGGATTAAATAATTATTTCCTTCACTGTATGTCTATAATCAAAAGTAGGTTTAGACACAAAGTAGTGGGGTTTATAGGTTCATTATATGTGTACAAATCACATGTCCTCACATACTACTAAAGATGGTAATGCAGATAAAGAACTACAGTAGCATGCCACTGTCACCATAAAAATGGAGTCAAAGAAAATTCAAGTGTTACCAGCCAAAATATATGTACTGTGTATATATAAATGTTGTATTGTGCTTAAGCCTACACTGCCTTTGGGTGTAACACATGTTTGTTACAAAAGAGTGTCAGCCATATAACTTTGATTACAACGCAGTGGTCAGACTGACTGTTGGCTCTCCCAACCTGAGTGTGACAGCAGGTATTTCTATGCAGCTGTCACGCTCCTGTCGGGTGAGCCGTCAGACAGTCTCAGCATTGCGTTGCAATCCCCGCATGAGGTATAACGGCTATATGACTCTTCCCTTATAATGACTGATTATAAATAAAGCTATCTTTAATTGAAAATCTGCTGTCTGCTAGCCTTTATAGGTATAGGCTTTTGACAGAGTAACACAGAAACTTCTTGGGACTCCCACCTTACAGTTGCAGGTGGTCCTGAGCTTGTAACCTTCTCTCAATTCACCTCTCACTCCTGGGCTGTGGTATAAGAAGTTCTATTGCCTCCATCTCAGTGTTTGCTTTTTTAATTCACCTACATGATCTTAATGCCAAGGTATTCTATGGTGCCCATATTGACAATAAGTTTGTTGCCTCTACTATTATCAGTCATTTGCTGAGTGTTTTTTTTTCTACACACATGTGATTATCTACTATACATTTGCGTACTCTGCAAAATATATTATTTGTATCACACTGCTGCAGTGCAGGTAGGTGCAGACTCCACTAGATGGCAATAGAGTGGCAGCAGGACTGCACCTAGACCAAGCAGGCCTGTCGTGCAGCAGCGAGGCTGCCACCAGGTGGCACTAGAATAGTAAAACAAGCCGGGTCAGATCCTAGACTATAGCGCAGTACCAAAGGAATAGACAAGCACAGAGTCAAAAACAAGCCAAATGGGTCAGAACCGGACAGGAGCAGATATGCCAAAGACAAGATACAAAACAGCAGGTCAGGGTACAAGCCAAGTCAAAACCAGGGAGTCAATACACGAGAGGGGAATACAGAGTCGGGACAGGAACAGGGGATAAACAGACACGGGTTCAGTCAGCAAGCAGCAGGACAGATCAGGGCAAACGGAGTCAGCTACACACGCCGTAGGCAGAAACTATAACTGACACTGCCTGCAGGATGCAGCGGAGATAAATAGCAAACCTGAAACCAGACTGAGGCTGAGAAAGTTAACCCCTGACATGACCAGACCGGGAAAAGGAGAAGACAGGATTCAAAACCCGGTCTGGATTATGACAATTTGCACTTAGAGATAAGAGGATTAATTCACAGGGACTTCAGTCCAGCATCCAGGCAGCTAGATGAGAAGTTCACAAATTTCTTATCTTCTAGCATCTTTGGTGCACATTTGACTTTTCAGGGTTGGCATAATGTCATATGTGCCACATGATGCATAGATGACATCATGCCAGCCTTGGTTAATGAAAAGCCGGGACGTAGGAAGTTAAAATATTGATGGGCCTCTTTGTCTAGCTGCCAAGCGCCAATGACCTGGATGCTGGATTGGAGTCCTGAGAATCTACGCTTGCACTGATTTCTTAACTAGCCAATTAAATTATTATAATAGTGTACTCTAAAACTCAACTGAACTTTTTGCTCACTTGAATCTAATATGTTTTCTTGTGTTTACCTTGCTACATTTTTAGAAAAATCAATAAAAAGTCAACAAATAAAAATAAAAAGTAACATTGATGTTAACTGACTGTTTAAGCTCTTCAAATAGTGCTCTTCCTAAGGTATAAAAGCCAATAGGTTGAGGAAGCCACCCAAGACTGCATGCATTTTGCTTTTATTTGCCTTGGTTCATCAAGTACAGTGACAAATAGAAATTAGTTGTACACTCTGTCGGCCTGATTCATAAAAGTATTTTCACTAAAAATCTGGCTTCAACACGTTGATGGGTCTCAACATTTTTGCAACTTTTGACATTTCCATGCCAGTTCGCCCTGTTCTACCAAATTGGATGGAGTAGGGACAGAAGTGAGACAGTAGTAGAACTGGAGCCTGACTCCACAAATGGTCTAGTTGATGATGAGCTGTGGCATGACTTATTCCAGAAATCTTACTCCTGTGCTTGAGTGGAGTAAGATTTGTGGTGAGGCGCACATAGGTACACGCCACTTTTTAAACTTGCCTGATTCATTAAGAGGTGCGAGTCTCTTAATGAATCAGGAGTGTCTGACTCCAGCAAGCCCCCTCATCAAGTCCCCTGATCAAGTCCGTTATGATTAAAGACGTTCTTGATGAAACAGGGCCTGTGTGTTCTTGGCTTCACTGTGTACAGGAACATTGTTGATTCTTTTTTAAGTTTGAAACTTGTTAAAAATCTAATATTTAAAGATTTCAAAAAGAAAAAGTAGTGTTAAATACATAAATATAACAAAATTCTTCTAGCTTGAACGATTTGAATATTAATCCGCCATTCTAATTCTAAAAGTCTTATTATTATGCAAGACAGGCATACAATCTGTCTCCATTGTGGAAAAGAAACAATTTTCACTGTACTTTGGTAATAGCTAGATTTATTCTAATTTACATTAAAAGTTTATGGTTAGTAAATTATTTTACTTTGTACATTAAGGCAGGTAAAGTGTTGCTTGGCGTTTTTGCAATCAGGAAGCTAAGTAGTGACTTGTAAGTAGCATTGCTATACCTAGAACATATTGCATTATCCTATGGGACCATGGAGTAATCTTGAGAGGAGAAGAAGCATGGAGTTTGTTTTTCACTGGGGTTTTACTCAATGGCTAAGTGCAAACACCTGCTGAAGTACTGCTAATTAGTAGGTAATTAGTAGTTAATGTTCTTAGAATTTTAAAAGAAAGCTTACATAAGTAATTACTTACTATTTCTGATAATACACTGCCTGCCCTGAGACTTTGTATCCCCTGGAATATTTGCCAAGTTGCTGTTTCCTCTGTGTACTAAATTGTTTAATAATTACTCACTTACATTACCTACAAAAAAGGCGAAATGTCAGAAGACGAGGAGACGTCTACAATCTGCATCCATTCTCGTTTACCGTTTGCAAAACTAGTTCTGGGCATGAGGGTTTTTTTAAATTGGATTAATTAAAACTGATGGCTGCTTCGTCTATACAATTCGTAATTGCATAACCGATTGATCTCAATTCAGTGGTCAATTTGTGAGACAGGTCTTTGTAATCTATAAAGAGCCATAACTTGTATCCATGCATTTTGTTTTTGCTGGAGGTTTACTATGTTGCTTTGCCATTTGTTATAAAATTGATGGAAAAGGAACATTTATACAAAAAAAAATGTGGCAATAATGGTGAAAATCAGACACAAAGTAACATCTGTATAGATAGAGCTGCAGTTTGATTTATGGCTTCATAAAGTTTCTCATGCCAGATTTGAACAATGGAGCTGCATCCATATAAACTGTAGGCCCCATACTTAACAAGAATTGCATACAGGATAATGAATAATGAGCCATATTTTCTATTCATTAATTCAAAACAAGACCATTTTCCTCATTCATGACCAGGCACATTTTTTTCGTGTAAATCTGGTTTAAAAGAGCTCTAATATTTTATCTCATTCAGTTATTTAAATAATATTAGTCTTTTTTTTACATAATATGTGGGACCTCATTTTTATGTCATTTATATAATCCTATTTTATATTAGTTTTGCTTATTTCAGGGTAAAAAGTAAATAAGTATGCATATGATTTTCAATTTTTATTATTATTTATGAGATAGATTGTAAGCTTGCGAGCAGGGCCCTCATTCCTCTTGGTATCTGTTTTGATCTGTGTTTATTGTTATGCTGTAATGTCTATTGTCTGTAAAAGTCCCCTCTATAATGTAAAGTGCCGCGGAATATGTTGGCGCTATAGAAATAAAATTATTATTATTATGAGACCATATAGGATCACATACATTTTAATTTGCATCACCCTTTACATTGCAATTAATTTTACATATGGACCAGTATAATAACTGACAGTGGTTCAGACTGGCAGTGGCTTTCTTGTTTTTGATTCCACTCTCTGTGCCTGTGCCATGTTACCACGTTGTGTAAATAATGCGTTTTTTTTTTCTGTAATTTTTTGTGCATAAAATCTGCAGCGTTTATCTGTCCAAGCAAAGTGGATGCAATTTCATAACTCATGTCCACTGTGTGTCTAAAGACACTGTAACTGTGCGTTTTTTCTCAATGGACTTTTATGGAGAGCCTGAAAAAATGCATATAAAAAATGCCTGCAAAAACGAACATATGGAGAAAAAAGCAGTTACATTTTTACAGGAAAAAGGAAAGCTTTTCTGTGCTATATAAAAAAATGCATTAAAAACACGCTTCCATATGTGAAACAAATCAAATAAAGGGGAAAATGCAGCAAATACATCCAGCAAAAACACTAACCAGAGAAAATTGTTAGTGAGCTTAAGGCTGTGTGCACAATTTGAGTAAATGGATGCAGAAATTTCTCCACAATTTCTGCATCTCTCGGCAGAAAAAACGTAGCTGCAAAAACGCTCATATTTTGTGCGTTTTTGCCTGCGCTCGTGCCCTGTGTTTTTGGTGCATTTTTGCCCTGCGTCTTTGACTAAAGTCAATGGTGAAAACTGGAGAAAATATGCATGCAAAAATCAGCAGAAAAAAATGCAGCATTTACACTACATATCAGCATGGCCTTAAAGGTGTGGTCCACTTTCAGGAAAATGGGCTACAAACTGAGTAAAATAAATAAAATAAATTCAGCACCTACTCACCTTCCTTATGTTTAACTCTGGCCCCCACCTCTGCTTCGATATTTTAACTATAGCAGTCACATGACATTATCAGTGCATCACCGCTCTAGCCAGTCCCTGAGCTCAATGTCGTGAGCTTTCAACCTACGGGTGCTTCAAACTAAATTAGAATATCATCAAAAAGTTAATTTATTTAAATTCTTCCATACAAAAAGTGAAACTCATATATTATATATTCATTACAAACAGAGTGATCTATTTCAAGTGATTATTTCTGTTAATGTTGATGATTATGGCTTACAGCCAATGAAAACCCAAAAGTCATTATCTCAGTAAATTAGAATACTTTATAACACCAGCTTGAAAAATGATTTTAAAATCCAAAATGTTGGCCTACTGGAATGTATGTTCAGTAAATGCATTCAAAACTTGGTTGGAGCTCCTTATGCATCAATTACTGCATCAATGCGGCGTGGCATGGAGGCGATCAGCCTGTGGCACTGCTGAGTTGTTATGGAAGCCCAGGTTGCTTTGAAAGCAGCCTTCAGCTCCTCTGCATTGTTGGGTCTGGTGTCTCTCATCTTCCTCTTGACAATGCCCCATAGATTAACTATGAGGGTAAGGTCAGGCGAGTTTTCTGGCCAATCAGGCACAATGATAATGTTGTTTTTAAACCAGGTATTGGTACTTTTGGCAGTGTGGACAGGTGCCAAGTCCTGCTGGAGAATGAAATTTTCATCTCCAAAAAGCAGAGGAAAGCATGAAGTGCTATAAAATTTCCTGGTAGATGGCTGCGCTGACTTTGGTCTTGATAAAACACAGTGGACCTAAACCAGCAGATAGGTTTATTAGTAGTATCTCCAAACGTTTCGGTCAGAAAAGACCTTCATCAGTGACTACTTATTTTTATATAGAAGATTGTCTCCTAAAAAGGGGAGAGGTGCGTGCCCCAAGGAAAGTGTGCTGCTTAAAGACAAACGTAGCTTATAAGAATGCTCAGTAGAAATATCCAGTGACTAAGCTTGCGGTATCCACCGCTATGTAGACTGGAGCTCTGCCAGGACGCTGTCTGAGCCTGCTGATTTGATTTCCATGAGTATGTGGGGCGCCCACATACTCATGGAAATCAAATCAGCAGGCTCAGACAGCGTCCTGGCAGAGCTCCAGTCTACATAGCGGTGGATACCGCAAGCTTAGTCACTGGATATTTCTACTGAGCATTCTTATAAGCTACGTTTGTCTTTAAGCAGCACACTTTCCTTGGGGCACGCACCTCTCCCCTTTTTAGGAGACAATCTTCTATATAAAAATAAGTAGTCACTGATGAAGGTCTTTTCTGACCGAAACGTTTGGAGATACTACTAATAAACCTTTTAAGTTGAGTGCTTAAGCCTTTTTTCATTATTAGTACCCGGTGTGGGAACCTAGACTTTAAAGCACCAGTTTCATTCAGGTTGTGCTCACGGTTTTCTTTCATTCTAAACCAGCAGATGACATGGCTCCCCAAACCACCACTGATTGTGGAAACTTCACACTAGATCTCAAGCAGCTTGGATTGTGTGTCTCTCCACGCTTTCTCCAGACTCTGGGACCTTGATTTCCAAATGAAATACAAAATTTACTTTCATCTGAAAACAACACCTTGGACCACTAAGCAACAGTCCTGTTTTTTTCTCCTTGACCCAGGTAAGACGCTTCTGGCTTTGTCTATTGGTCATGAGTGGCTTGACATAAGGAATGGGACACTTGTAGCCCATGTCCTGGATACTTTTTCCTTCCACTCAACTTTCCATTGATGTGCTTGGATACAGCACTCTGTGAACAGCCTGCTTCTTTAGCAATGACCTATTGTGGCTTACCCTCCTTATGAAGTGTGTCAATGACTGCCCTCTTGACATTTGTCAAGTCAGCAGTCTTCCCCATGATTGTGGAGCCTACTGAAGCAGACTAAGGGACCTTTTTAAAACTTTAGGAAGCCTTTGCAGGTGTTTTTGTTACCGTATATACTCGTGTATAAGCCGACCCGTGTATAAGCCGACCCCCTAATTTTGCCACAAAAAACTGGGAAAAATTATTGACTCGTGTATAAGCCGGGTGTATAAACTGCCCTCCAGCTCTGTGCTCCCCCATTCTCCTCTGTACTCCCCCCTCCTGCTCCGTCCTCCGCTGTGCTCCCCATTCCTTCTCCGTCCTCCTGTGCCCCCTGTCCTGCTCCGTGCTCCTCTGTGCCCTCCATCCTCCCCTGTCCTGCTCCATGCTTCCCCCGTCCTCCTCCACGCTTCCCCCGTCCACCGATCTCCCCCCGTCCTCCACGCTTCCCCCGTCCTGCTCCAGCTTCCCCCGTCCTCCTCTATGCTTCCCCCGTCCGTTTTTTCTTGAGTTTTGTCTGTGAATTGGCCACAGTATGAACGTGCTCTTACACATTGCACATATTCCAACTTATACTTTGGCTCATTTGTTTTTTCTGTAGTTTCTTGTACTTTGTACAAACAAAGGAGTGCCCCCCATTTTTGAGCTAGGCATTTCATCTACTGTATATAGCTTCCCATGGGCGGGTTTGAACAGTTGAGTCCCTGTTCTACTCTGCCCTTATTCAGATTGAGGTTGGCTGACACAAGGTAAGGTTTTAAAACTAGGGAGTGGGACATGATAGGACTTTCCCAATTGGGTACACCTTTGAGATGGCTTTTAAGCTTTTTTTTAAATCAAAATAGTGTTAATTAAGTACCCTATGTTATTTATATGTACCATAGCTATTTGCTTATTTACTTACTACAGGGTATATATTCATTTTGTTTTTCTCTTGAGTTTTGTATTTGAAATGGTCACAGTGTGAATGTGCTCTTATACATTGCATGTATACTAACTTATGCTCCAGCTCATTTTTTTGGTTTTGATGTCATGGATAAAGTCAAAAACTGAGACTGATGCTGGACCCAGGGAGGGTGAGTATCTGTTAAGTTTATTATTACTAGAGCTGAAATCACTGTCCCACATGTTTGGCACTTGTTACACAGCCAATAAACATGCAGGGATTGCCTGCCAGTCACTGTAATGCCATAGCCATCATGGTAGTGGCATTACTATGATTGGCTGGCCGCATTACCTCATCAGAGGTTATAAAAGAACAGGCGACACCATGCTTGGCATACTGATGCCATTGTACAGCTCAGGGACTGTTGTGATTGGAGGGAGAGAGCAGTTATCAAGGCGTGTGTGTGCAAAATTTAACTAATCAGAGTCCTCTAGTGTTGATACTGATGCTAATGCTGAACCACTATACTAGCAGTCCTTTCAAGGGCTAATCTTGTGATTTGTTGTTTGCATCAGATACATTTTGCATTTAGCCGTGGGACAGTTGCAGGAGCAGGAAAATTGGCAGAATACAGCATCTAGGCAGGGCTTAGGGATTTTGCAATCTGTTGTTAAATATATAGCTGCTGCACTTGACCACATTATTTTTTTGGGGTGGCAAAAAATGGACTTTATTGTCATCCATACAGTATTACGTGCTTTTTTGTTACATTTCAGTGGTATATAGCACTCCAAAAAAGCGATAAAAAATTGTTATGGATTGAATTTGTCATCCATAGAGTATTACGTGCTTTGTGTTACATTTCGGTGGCATATAACCTTCAAAAAAAGTGTTTAAAAATTTTTCTGGATTGAATTTATCATCCACAGAGTATTATGTGATTTCTGTTACATTTTGGTGGTATGTAACACTCCAAAAAAGCATTCATAATTTTTTCTGGAGGGAATTTGTCATCCATAGAGTATTACGTGCTTTGTGTTACATATTGGTGGCATATAACACTCCAAAAAATCGTTCAAACATTTTTTCTGAATTCAATTAGTCATCAATAAAGTTTAACGTGTTTATTGTTATATTACGGTGGTATATAAACCTCTAAAAAACAGTTCAAAACTTTCTTCTTGATTAAATTAGTAATCCATATAGTGTAACATGCGTAGTGCTTAGTATAACGTGAGTGACAAGGGGACAAAAATGCAGAATCCCTTGAGACTCAAGAAGGAGTGACTGGAGGAAAATTTGAGCTAGACCAAGCTGGTGCAACAGCAGAGGTAGCAGGAGCCTGGAATCGTCCACTTTCCAGGAACCACCAAGGCCCGAACCCAGGCTGCAGCATTCACCGCTGGGGTCCTTGTGGATTGTGGACGGGATAGCCAGGATCCAGCAACAGGTGAGCAGACTGCAGGGCCTAATCTGGTTGTAAGAGAGAAGGACGCAAGCAAGGATCAGGGCTGAAGACATGATAACTGGCCCGCTAGCCGCAAGGTAGCAGGAGCTGGCATCCCAGGGGGTAGGTCATTACATATGACCAGCAGAGGAGATGGGGGTCCATAGAAGAGTTTGGGACCTGTCATCATATCTTGTTCAACCAGCGGGCAGTAGAGATGGAACACTTGCCTCGAAGGCTGCAAGATCTGACGGCTGAAATTATGGTCACGTTGCTCAAAATGGTGGGGTGACATCACTGGTATGAGGTGGGCGTGATAAGAGAAGGAAAGGAGCAGGATGAATCCTTCTTGCGAAATGAACGGGCCTGGGAGAGGCTCCTCGAGGCGGTTAGTAATTTTTGACAGGCTTTGCACTACTTACTTTGAACTTTCATGAGTGGAGGTTTAAGACAACTATACTTTGCTCACAATATTTGAATGAGGTACTACAGTTGGTGCCTTCAAGGATGTATGGATGACACTGCTTGTAATTTGCATCAGGCTTTACATTGTGTGCAGAGCTTTTATGAGTGTAGGAGTACCACAAGTACACTTTTTTCCACAATATTTGAATGAGGAACTACAGTTGGTGTCTTCAAGGGTGTATCAATGATCCTCCTTGTCCTTTTCGCAGACTTTGCACTTAATGCATAGCTTTTATGAGTCTAAGGCCGGCGTCACGCTAGATAGAAATACGGACGAGTGAGAGGCGATAAAACAACGCATTACACTCAGACCAATGTTTCTCTATGGGGCATCTCCCATCATCCATATATTTCTCACCCATATTTTACGGGCCGAGACAATTGCAGCATGCTGTGATTGTCAGTGAATTACGCCCGTAGTACGCCAATGCAAGTCTATAGGGGTGAGAAAAATACGGATTACACATGGACCATACTTGTGACTTGCGAGAAATACGCACCGGTGTCCTTTAGAAAAACCGTCAATTCAGTGCGCTATACTGTAAAATCACACTGACATGTTTAATAAAAAATGTAAAGAATATATATATACACATAGAATACATATATATATACATGTCATTGTGACACATATATATATATATTTATAGTTCATACACTTCTACATAGCATAATAGCCACTAATTCAATTGCCGGCTTCTGTAAAATCATTACAGAACCCGACATGAAATGACACATGGTTTACATACAGTAAACCATTTCATGTAGTTTGATATATGGTTGTCACTAGAGTTGAGCGATACTTTCCGATATCCAAAAATATCGGATCGGAATGGTATCGCCGATATCACTAAATATCGGCGATATCCGATTCCGATACCGGAAGTCCCATGTAAGTCTATGGGAACAAAATATCGCAACTAAAAAAACACTTTCTTTCCTTGTAAACACAAAATATACACACATAGAATACATATATATATATATACATGTCATTGTGACATATATATATACATATATGTATAGTTTATACACTTCTACATAGTAAAATAGCCTCTGATTCAATTGCCGGGTAAAGCCGGCTTCTGTGAAAAGACAGAAGCACCCGACATGAAATGACACTTGGTGTACATAGGGTTAACCATGTCTTTTCATGTCGTTTGCTATCTGATTTGCACAAACAATTACATCAGTCTATGTCTGGAAAATTTCACACCTGTAGGGGTTAATTAAAGTTGTAAATTCCTTGTAAAAAAACCTGACTTTTTTGCTACGAATTTACACCTTTAATTAACCCCTACAGGTGTGAAATTTTGCACACATAGACTGATGTAATTGTTTGTGCAAATCAGATAGCAAAGGACATGGTTAACCCTATGTACACCAAGTGTCATTTCATGTCGGGTTCTGCATTTTCACAAAAGCCGGCAATTGAATTAGCGGCTATTATACTATGTAGAAGTGTATGAACTATAAATATAAATATATATATATATGTGTCACAAATTCAATGACATGTATATATATATATATATATATATATTATATATATATATATGAGGTGTAAAATTGTTTAAAAAAAATGCGTGGGCTCCCGCCCTATTTTCGCAACCAGACAGACAAAGCCAGCGAATGGGGGCAGATAATAATAGCCCAGAGAGGGACCATTATTTTTGGCCCCCCCCTGGCTACTAACATCTGCCCCCAGACACCCCAGAAAAGACAAATCTATAATTAGATTCGCCCTTTCTGGCACTTTGCCCGTCTATTCCCATTGCCCTGTAGCGGTGGCGAATGGGTTAATATGGGGTTAAAGCCACCTTGCAATTGAAAGGTGACCTTAAGCCAGGTTAATAATTGAGAGCTGTCAATTAGACAACTATCAATTATTAATCCTATTGCATGAAATAAAAATAAAACACACACACTTTAATTAAAAATCATTTTAATGAAATAAAGACACATGTTTTTGACCATCTTTTATTTGACTGCAAAAACCATTTCCTGTAATAAAAATAAAATAAAAAAGCAAAATTATTCTTACCTATCCCATGCACAGTCAGGTCCCACGGTGTAATCCTTCAGAAAGGGTTAATGTTTACTGCAGGGACCGCACTAATGCTGCAGCCTCACAGTAAACCCCCAAATGAATGAGTTCCTCTCCTGGCTGACAGGAGAGGAAGTGGAAAGCTTAATTGATTGCTTTCCACTTTCACTTCAGGTCAGCCAGGGACACAATCAGTGACGTCAGAGGGAACTGATTAACAAAAATAGGGGTTCCCTTCGAAAAAAAAAATGGCGTCGGGTCCCCCCTATTTTTGTTAACCAGCCTGATGAAGCAGACTGCTGAGCAGTGGCGTACCGTGAATGAAGCAGACCAAGCAGCTGCTATGGGGCCCAGACAGATGAGGGGGCCCTCGACGGTCGGGTAGCTGTGCTGACACAGTACTACCAGGGGTCGGCGGGGGAGGGGGAGCGCAGCTCTTCTATATACTCACCCCTCCTGGTGCGGTCTCTGCAGCCCCTGCTCTTCTCCCACGGTCTCCGATGCCTGTGTTCAGCGGTCAGGTGGTACCGCTCATTACAGTCATGAATACGCACATATTCATGACTTTAATGAGCTGTCCCGCGTGACCGCTGAACACTGGCGGCGGAGACCGTGGGAGAAGAGCAGGGGCTGCACAGACCGCGCCGGCGGAAGGGTGAGTATAAGGGATATTTACCTGTCCCGTTCCACCGTTGCTCGCGTCCTCTTGCTGCAATGTTCAGGTCAGAGGGCGCGATGACGTCGTTAGTGCGCGCCGCGCCCTCTGCCTGATCGTTCACTGCTGGAGGACCCCGAAGACAGCGGCACTCAGCAGTGGAGAGAGGACAGGTAAATATCTCAGGTGCCGGGGCCCTGAGCGAGCGGTGACATCGGCACCTGGTGTCACCCCCTGCTCAGGACACCGGCACCTGGCCCCCAGCGACGAAAGGTGAGTATATCTTTTTTTTTTTTTTGGTTGCAGCAGCTGCGGCAGCATAAGGGCCTATACTATGGAGCATCTATGGGGGCACAATCTATGGGGGCATAATACATTTTTTTGTTTAATGTGTCCCCTCACTGTGCTGGCACTTTACATTTACAATGGCTCTGGGTTTTTTTTTTTTGGGGGGGCCCATTCAGACTTTTGCTATGGGGCCCCATGATTTCTATGTATGCCCCTGCTGCTGAGGCATGGTATTTAAGGCTGTTAAGGAGCCAATATCCATGGAACTTGCCAGCAGCGTCGGACTGGAGTACCTTGGGCCCACCATCATACTTCCCAACCTTTGAAGAAGGGAAAGAGGGACAAAGGCTGTGGCACGCTGTGCCTGCTGCAGCAAATTTTAGGCCATGCCACGTTGCACCACAGACTGTCCAGGAGTTGGTGGATGCTTTAGTCCAGGTGTGGGAGGAGATCCCTCAGGAGACCATCCGTCGCGCTCATCAGGAACATTGCCAGAAGTTGTAGTGAGGTCATACAGCATACCTCCCAAATTTTGAAGACAGGAAAGAGGGTTTAAGGCTGCGGCGCGCGTAGGGCGTCGCTGCAAATTTTAGGCCACGCCCCGACCACACCCATTTAACAGCTAATCACACCCATATCCTGGCCCCAAGCGTACCCATTTAGCACTGCTGATCACACTGACTGGTAATGAGGGCACAGTGGCTGGTACTGAGGAAAAGAAAGAAAGAGCAGCGAGAGAGAAAGAACAAACAGAGAAAGAAAGAGAGGAAAGAAAGAAAAGAGAGAGAGAAAGAAAGAACAGAGAGAAAAAAGAACAGAGAGCGAGAAAGAAAGAACAGAGAGCGAGAAAGACTAGAGAGAGAAAGAAAGAGTAGAGAGAGAGCCAGAGGCGTAGCTAGGGTTTTGGTTTAGTGGGGGCGAAACTTCTGAGTGGGCCCCTAATCAGAGAACCTCAGCAAATGACCGCGCTGTTGCCAAAAATAATCTATATATAAAAAGACCAAATTGATATTACCGCCATATGGTCTGTGGTAAATAATATCAGTCCTACAGAACACATAATAGATTACAGCACAGGTACAGATAATGACTTACCGCTGATGTTCTTTCTAATGGAATTGTTCACTTTTCATTTCTTTTCCATCTGGCCCAGACCGACATGACGACTTCTCCAGCCAGGACTCGACTGCAGAGATTACAACAAAGACACATTTCACTTCTCATATTTTTAGCACTGTCTTGGTCACCAATTGGACTATTCTCAACCTGCACAAACTCCTCATCCTGCTGATACCCCAATACTGAGCTGCTGCTGCTGCCGTATGTGTCCCTATTACTGCACCTGCTGTGTGGTTCTGTGTGACCTCTAAATTTTAAAGCACCCCTCTAGAATATAGTAATGCCGGGTGCAAGTGCCCTAGAAAACAGTGACCACATTTTGTCCCCTAGACTGTAATAATGCCCTGTGTGCCCCTTTGACAGTCACAGTAACCCGAGTTCCCCTATAACAATAAGTGTCCACTTTACATTTAATAATGTCCCAAGTCTCCCCTGTACATCTCCCCTATACACAGAATAATGCCCCTCACTGGATATATACTGACCCCTTAATGTCCCCAAACTATTTAATGGGTCCAACACTGTATGATGGCCCCTAGATAGCATCCATACAGCATAATACACCAGATAGTCCTCAATATAGTATAATGCACCCCCATAGGCAGCCTCTATATTATAATAAACCCCCATAGGCAGAGTCTATAATATAATGCACCACCATAGGCAGCCGCTATATTATAATGCACCCCCATAGGCAGCCTCTGTAGTATAATGCATCCCCATAGGGAGTCTCTGTAGTATAATGCACCCCAATATGGAGCCTCTGTAGTATAATACAGCCCCCATATACAGCCTCTGTAGTATAATGCACCCCCCATATACAGCCTCTGTAGTATAATGCACCCCTATTAAAAAAAAAAAAAACAATACTCACCTCCCGGCTCCTGTGCTGCTCACTGTTCTCCCTCTCAGCGTCTGACAGCGGGCGCCGGCAGGTGATGTCATCGCGCCCGCTGTCATACGCTGAGAGGGGGATTATGGGAGAGAAGGAGCGCTCGCTCCTTCTCTCTCTATGCGGTCAGCTGTATCGGCTGGATGCCGATACAGCTGACCCTCCCATGACGGGTGGGGGGCCCACTGCTGGCACCGGGCCCCCCCAACGCCTGTTCAGGCCCCATAGCTTCTGGGCGGTAGAGCAGGAAGATCGATTCTCCCTGCTCTGCCGCAGAATGTAACTGTATCGGCAGATCCGGTGGCTCAGTCCGACCCTGCTTGCCAGCCTGATAATACCAGGCCACAGCAGTCTGCTTATCTTTGCTGGTTAACAAAAATAGGGGATCCCGTCAAAAAAATTTGGCGTGGGTCCCCCCTATTTTTGTTAACCAGCCAGATGAAGCAGACTGCTGAGGCCTGGTTTTTCAGGCTGGTAAGGAGCCAAGATCCATGGACCTTGCCAGCCTGATAATACCAGGCCACAGCAGTCTGCATATCTTGGCTGGTTAACAAAAATAGGGGATCCCCTCGAAAAAAAATTGGCGTGGGGTCCCCCCTATTTTTGTTAACCAGCCAGATGAAGCAGACTGCTGAGGCCTGGTTTTTCAGGCTGGTAAGGATCCAATATCCATGGACCTTGCCAGCCTGATAATACCAGGCCACAGCAGTCTGCTTAGCTTGGCTGGTTAACAAAAATAGGGGATCCCCTCGAAAAAAAAACGGCATAGGGGTCCCCCTATTTTTGTTAACCAGCCAAGTAAAATGCAGACTGCTGCGGCCTGGTATTAAAAGACTGTCAAGGCCCATGGATTTTGGCCCTCAACAGCCTGATAATACCAGGCTACAGCAGCCCCACATTTGGCGCATCAAAAGATGTGCCAATTGTGGCACTTTACCCGGCTCTTCCCACTGCCCTGTAGCGGTGGCAAGTGGGGTAATAAGGGGTTAATGTCACCGTTGATTGCACGGTGACAATAAGCCCGGTTAATAATGGATAGGCGTCAATAAGACACCGATCCATTATTAATCCCAAAGTTTTTAAATGTATAAAAAAAAGACAAAGCAAGAAAAAAGTCTTTTAATGAAATAAAAGAGACAACAGAGTTTTCATTTCTTTTATTGTACTCTCATTCCTGCGACGCCATCGATCTCCTGTAAAAAAAGGAAAAAAACAAACCAACAGTATACCACCTGTCCGACGCAGTCCATAGTAACGACTGTCCCACGACGATCCAGCTCTGCTACATCGCAATGACAGGCAGAGCCTGTCATCGCGACGCAGCACAGCTGATTACCTGCTTCCCCGGCGGTGACGTCATCGGACTGACTGCTTTACGGCCGGGATTACCCAGCAGTCACTGCAGTTATCGCGAGAAACTGCATGTGACCGCCGGGGAAAGATGATGGCGGCCATCAAGCAGTCCAGGCCGTGACCGCCGGAGATCTTTTGCCAGGTAAGTGCCGCTGACTTCTGACAGACCCGACCGACGGACACTGACAGTGACAGTGACAATTCCGATTCCGGTATCCGATAAGACGACAATATCGGAACTCGGAATCGAAAGTCCGATACAGCTAATATCGGCCGATACCCGATATTTGCAGTATCGTATCGCTCAACACTAGTTGTCACTCATAATTATATGAGTGTATGTGTGCAAAATTTCGGACGTGTAGGTGTTAATTAAATATGTAAATTCGTTGTTAAAAAATGCGTGGGCTCCCGCGGTATTTTCTCCGCCAGACAGGGAAAGCCAGTGACTAGAACAGATATTAATAGCCTAGGGAGGAACCATTGTTTTTGTATCCCCCTGGTTACTAACAACTGCCCCCAGTCACCCCAGAAAAGGCACATCTATTATTAGATGCGCCTTTTCTGGCACTTAGCCCGTCTATTCCCATTGCCTTTAGCGGTGGCTAATGAGTTAATAATGGGTTAATGCCATCTTGCTATTGAAAGGTGACATTAATCCGAGTTAATAATGGAGAGTTGTAAATTAGACAACTTTGCACACATACACTCATCTAATTATTAATCAAAACCATATATCAAACTAAATGAAATGAAATGGTTTACTATTTGTAAACCATTTGTCATTTCATGTCGGGTTTTGTAATGATTTTACAGAAGCCGGCAATTGAATTAGCAGCTATTATGCTATGTAGAAGTGTATAAACTATAAATATATATATATATATAATATATTAGGGTGCCAAGGAAATGCATGGTAAAAATTAAGTGTCAAGTTTTTGAAGGTCGTACCTCCTAATTTTGTTCCTTTTTGGTCATAGATATTTTATAATTTTCTTTTTTTAAGATTACCGTATATACTCATGTATAAGCCGACCCGTGTATAAGCCGACCCCCCTAATTTTGCCTAAAAAAACTGGGAAAACTTATTGACTCGCGTATAAGCCTAGGGTGAAAAATGATTATGCCCCCATATGATGCTCCACAGATTATGCCCCATATGCTGCACAGATTATGCCCAATATGCTCCACAGATTATACCTCCATATGCTCCAGATTATGCACCCATATATTCCACAGATTATGCCCCGTATGATCCACAGATTATGCCCCCATATGTTCCACAGATTATGCCCCATATGTTCCACAGATTATGCCCCCATATGCTCCAGATTATGCCCCCATATGTGCCACAGATTATGCCCCCATATGCTCCAGATTATGCTCCATATGTTCCACAGATTATGCCCCCATATGCTCCAGATTATGCCCCATATGTTCCACAGATTATGCCCCCATATGCTCCATATTATGCCCCCATATGTTCCACAGATTATGCCCCCATATGCTCCATATTATGCCCCCATATGTTCCACAGATTATGCCCTCACATGCTCCATATTATGCCCCCATATGCTCCATATTATGCCCCATATGTTCCACAGCTTATGCCCCCATATGCTCCATATTATGCCCCCATATGCTCCAGATTATGCCCCCATATGCTCCAGATTATGCCCCCATATGCTGCACAATTATGCCCTATATGCCCCATAGTATAGGCCTCATATGCTGCTGCAAAAAGAAAAAGACATAATCACCTCTCGTCGCTGGGGGCCAGGTGCCGGTGTCCTGAGCAGGCGGTGACAGTGGCGCGCTATGGGGGACAGGTGCCGGTGTCACCGCTCGCTCAGGACCCCGGCACCTGAGATATTTACCTGTCCTCTCTGCACTGCTGCGCTGCTCCCTCTGTCTGACTCCTCTGGCTGTGAATGATCTGGCAGGGGGCGGGGCGCGCACTAACGACGTCATCGCGCCCTCTGCCTGATCATTCACAGCCAGAGGAGTCAGACTAGGACGCAGCACAGCGGTGGACCGAGGGACAGGTAAATATCGCTATACTCACCCCTCCACCGGCGCGTCCCTGCAGCCTCTCCTCTTCTCCCGGCGCTCTCCGCAGCACTTCAGTCCTGCAGCGGTCACGTGGTACCGCTCATTAAAGTCATGAATATGTGCATATTCATGACTTTAATGAGCGGTGCCATGTGACCGCTGCAGGAAGGAGCCGGAGCTCGTGGGAGAAGCAGGGGGGCTGCAGAGACCGTGCCGGCGGAGGGGTGAGATGATCCGACACCCCCGCTCCCCCTCCCCGCTGACCCCGTATATGACCCGCGTATAAGCCGAGAGGGGGACTTTCAGCCCTAAAAAATGGGCTGAAAATCTCGGCTTATACATGGGTATATACGGTAGTTATCATTTACAGGTTGCTCAATGGCACATCATATTGCAGTTTTAAATGTTTGTTTAGTGTTTATCGTCATGCATATCCCGCGTTACGTATGTTATGTTATGCTGTTTACCGGATCAGATTAATTGATTTTATATTTTGATAGATCGGGCGTTTCTGAACGTGGTGATTCCAAATTGTGTGTATATTTCTTTTTTTTAACCCTTTAATTTTCAATGGGGCGAAAGGGGGGTGATTTGAACTTTTAGTTTGTTTTTTTTACTGTTTTTTACTTTTTTTTAAATGTTAGTGGTTAAATTCTTGTGGTTATTGTGTGTACAATATTGTGGAAAATGAGAAACATGGAATAATTCACATGCCTTGAGCAAGTGGTAAATCTAAATTTAATGTCAACATATTTTACATAGTGAATAGTGTTGAGCGATACGATAATGCAAATATCGGCTATCGGCCGATATTAGCTCTATCGGCCTTTCGATAATTCGTTTCGATATTTTCGTCTTATCGAATACCGGAATCGGATTTGTCACTGTCACTGTGAGTGTCCGTCGGTAGGGTCTGTCAGGAGTCAGCGGCACTTACCTGGCAGAAGATCTCCGGCGGTCACGTCCTGGACTGCTTGATGGCCGCCATTATCTTCTCCCTGGCGGTCACATGCAGTTTTTCGCGATAACTGCAGTGACTGCAGGGTAATCCCGGCCGTAAACCAGTCCGATGACGTCACCGCCGGGGAAGCAGGTAATCAGCTGTGCTGCGCCGGGATGACAGGCTCTGCCTGTCATTCTGATGTAGCAGAGCTGGATCGTCGTGGGACACTCGTTACTATGGACTGCGTCGGTCAGGTGGTATACTTTTTTTTTTAATTTTTTTATTTTTTTACAGGAGATCGATGGCGTCGCAGGATGAGACTGTAATAAAAGTAATGAAACCTGTGGTTTATTTTTTTTTATTAAATTAAAAAACTTTTTTATGAACATTCACCCGTCCGGGTACATAAACAATTTAACTATTTACATACAGGGACCCTGTCCGGGTTATTTATAATTCTTTGGCAGGGGTGTTCCAGGTACCACCTGGTACTCTTCTGATGCTTGCCAAACATCCGAGGCACCAAGGACCACCAGGACCTGATGACGTCATGTGGCCTGTACAGTCAAGTCGTGACCCGCTATCTGGGTCTGTGTGGCCACCTCTTTCATCTCCCTCCGGGTCTGGAACCCTATGTCCCGGACTGAACGAACCCCAGGGGGCCTAACAGGCGCCGGGTACGGGCCAGCTATACTTATCATGTCCATGGCTGGGGCTGCTGAGGAGACCACTGAGGGAGGCTTGGGAGATTTACGGCGTGGGGTGGGCACTTTTGCAGAGGCCTGGATGTGGGAGGCTGAAGGCTCCGAGGGTCTCACAGGTTCCTGACACTCTGGGGAGTAGGGGTCACACCTGGTAACATTTAGGGCGTACCATCCATTGTAACCCCAGTGTCGGGTGTAAGTCACCAAGTCTCCTGGCAACAGGTCCCTCCCCGGGTGTCCTTCTGGGAGGTGAGCCTCCACGTCCCGCCAGTTCACAAAAACTTCTAAATAAAGTCCAGGCTCCTGGATGAAGCCCCAACCACCTTTCAATTTAAAGCTCCGTACTGCACCCTTACGCCGCGGCTCACACAGGGTTCCTTTATCCTTTCTCATCCGGTCCTTATCTGCCCGGTCCTTCTCCAGCTGACGTTGGCGAAGTTTTTGGGATTCTCGCTGCTCCCTTTGTCGCTCTGCTTCCCGCTCCCAACGTCTCCACTCTTCCTCCTGACGCCGGTTGTAATTCTCCTCCACCAGCTGCTCCATGTCTCCACCATCAAACTGCAGCTTACAGTGTCCGGTTTGCGGCAGCTCTCCTGGCGCCCCCCAGTCCTGGCGGCGCTCACCTGCGGAGGAAGCAGCCGGCTCTGGAACAGATGACAGTCGGGGCTCCGGTACAGACAGGTAGACCTCTGGTGCCTGCGCGGCCTCCTCCATGAGGACGGGTGTCGCTTCTTCTGTCTCAGCGACGGGGGCAGACAGCGGGATCTGGGGTGCTGCCGGTGCAGAGTTTTTTGCAGGAACGGGTGCCTCCACTGCGACAACGTCAACCGGATCACATTGCAAGGACTCCTCTACTAGAACGGGTGCCTCACCTTCCGGTACAGACACTTCAGGTAAGAGGGATTGGCGCCGCTCCAAGTTTAGTTTTAGGGCACGCCAGCTCGCTTCCATCCTGGCGACCTCCTCCCGGTGCCGGGCCAGGCCTCTTAGGGTATCCTCCGCTTCTTGCAGCGTAGGAGGGTTTCCAGGCCGGGTGCCCAACGGTGGTTCCGTGGCGATCGGGTCGCTTCCGTGGGGGGAGAGCTCTGACTGCTCCATCCCTTCACACTTCTGCTCGTGTCCATTAGCCATCTCTGCCAAGTCACATGTGTCATTAGCATCTGGAGAGGGCCCCTCTTTTGTAGGGAGGCGGGACCTTCGTGTTCGTTTCCGCACACTGAGGAGGATGAGGAGGCGGAACTGAAGAGCTGTGGGGCACGATCTTACATTGCAGTACCATTTAGAGCCATCGTTTTCGTGTCACTGAGTGAGTGTACACCCATGAAGAGCACGCCCTTCTTCTTCACCAGTGCCTCGTCGTGACGCAGATATGGCGGAAAAATGGCAAATACATTCTCTGATGATTTTAGCAATTCTCAAGCACACAGGACTCGCTTATAGCGAGCTACAGAATCCTGTTTGTGACGCCCAAGTTGAGTCGCACAGAGCCAGAGGTTTTGGGGGTACTCGGCACCGAGCCCGTCGACTTCTATGGGGTATGTCACGGCTTTACCCGGCAATTGAATCAGAGTCTATTTTACTATGTAGAAGTGTATAAACTATAAATATATGTATATATATGTCACAATGACATGTATATATATATATATGTATTCTATGTGTGTATATTTTGTGTTTACAACGAAAGAAAGGTTTTTTTTTGTTGCGATATTTTGTTCCCATAGACTTACATGGGACTTCCGGTATCGAAATCGGATATTGACGATATTTAGTGCTATCGGCGATACAATTTCGATACGATATTTTTAGATATCGAGCAATATCGCTCAACACTAATAGTGAATCCTTATGCCAAACGGAACAAATTTGAGGAGTAAGACTTACCAATTTACAAAGTTCATTTTTCCTTGGCACCCTAATATATATATATGAGTCACAATGACATGTATATATATATATATGTATTCTATGTGTATATATCTATTCTTTCTTTTGTGATGTAAAACCTGTCATTGGGATCCATTATATGTTGGTTTTGCAAGCCGGCGAGAAAATCTCGCCATAACGGATGCCATACGGATGCCATACGGATGCTTACATGCGTAAAATACGCAGCCACACCTTGACAATGGATGACATATGGATCAATGTTCAGGGAACTTTTCTGCGTATTACGGCCGTACAATACGGTCCGTATTTTTATACATTGTGTCTGACACCGGCCTAAGAGTAATGCTACATGACAATTTGAGCATAATGTGTATGAGGCCCTCCTTTATGTCTTAATACAGGGTGCATCTGAGTTCCTCTTCCATCTAATTGTTGCCATTTCTTTTTTAATAAAAAATATATAGAAAATGTAATCAAAATTAGCAAAAATTAAATTTTGGTTTACTTAAATTATTATTATCTTTAAATCCTTTTTAAAGTTACCTTATACACAAGTCATTATACAGGAAAGAATGTTTCTTGACATTTTTTTTCCTGTAAACTCCAATTTAGCATCAATTTTGAATGTTTTATTTTATTTTCACTCCTTAACCCCTTCATGACCTTGCCATTTTTTGAAATTCTGACCAGTGTCCCTTGTTGAGGTAATAACTCAGGAACGCTTCAACGGATCCTAGCGATTCTGAGACTGTTTTTTTCGTGACATATTGGGCTTCTTGTTAGTGGTAAATTTAGGTGGATAATTTTAGCATTTATTTGTGAAAAAATGGAAATTTGACGAAAATTTTGAAAATTTCGCAATTTTCAAATTTTGAATTTTTATTCTGTTAAACCAGAGAGTTATGTGACACAAAATAGTTAATAAATAACATTTCCCACTTGTCTTCTTTGCAACAGCACAATTTTGGAAGCAAAATTTTTTTTTTAGGAAGTTATAAGGGTTAAAAGTTGACCAGCGATTTCTCATTTTTACAGCAAAATTTACAAAACCATTTTTTTAGGGACCACCTCACATTTGAAGACACTTTGAGGGGTCTGTATGGTAGAAAATACCCAAAAGTGACACCATTATAAAAACCCTCAAGCTACTCAAAACTACATTCAAGAAGATTATTAACCCTTGAGGTGCTTCACAGGAACTAAAGCAACGTGGAAGGAAAAAATGGCCATTTTAATTTTTCCAACAAAAATTTTATTTTAGCATCAATTTTTCATTTTTGCATGGGCAACAGGATAAAATGGATCGTAAAATTTGTTGGGCAATTTCTCCTGAGTACACAGATACCTCATATGTGGTCATAAACCACTGTTTGGGTGCACGGCAGGGCTCAGAAGGGAAGGAGCGCCATTTGACTTTTTGAATGGAAATTAGCTCCAATCATTAGCGGACACCATGACGCGTTTGGAGAGCCCCTGATGTGCCTAAACAATGAAAAAACCCCAAATGTGACACCATTTTGGAAACTAGACCTCTTATGGAACTTATCTAGATGTGTTGTGAGCACTCTGAACCCCCAAGTGCTTCACAGAAGTTTATAACGCAGAGCAGTGAAAATAAAAAAAATCATTTTTTTTCTCAAAAATTATTTTTTAGCCCGCTATTTTTTATTTTCACAAGGGTAACAGGAGAAATTGAACCACAAAAGTTGTTGTGCAATTTGTCCTGAGTACACCAATACCCCATATGTGGGGGGGGAACCACTGTTTTGGCGCATGGGAGAGCTCAGAAGGGAAGGAGCGCCATTTTGGAATGCAGAATTGATGGAATGTTCTGCGGGCGTCATGTTGCGTTTGCAGAGTCCCTGATGTGCCTAAACAGTAGAAACCCCCCACAAGTGACCCCATTTTGGAAACTAGACCCCCCAAGGAGCTTATCTAGATGTGTAGTGAGCACTTTGAACCCCCAAGTGCTTCACAGAAGTTTATAAACGCAGAGCAGTGAAAATAAATCATTTTTGTTTCTCAAAAATGATTTTTTTAGCCTATTTTTTTATTTTCCCAAGGGTAACAGGATAAATTGGACACCAAAAGTTGTTGTCCAGTTTTTCCTGAGTACGCTGGTGTCCCATATGAGGGGGGATCCACTGTTTGGGTGCACAGCAGGGCTCAGAAGGGAAAGAGCGCCATTTGACTTTAATGGAAAATTAGCTCCAATCGTTAGCGGACACCATGTCGTGTTTGGAGAGCCCCTGTGTGCCTAAACTTTGGAGCTCCCCCACAAATGACCCCATTTTGGAAACAAGACCCCCTAAGGAACTTATTTAGATGCACAGTGAGCACTTTGAACCCCCAGGTGCTATACAGAAGTTTATAACGCACAGCCCTGAAATAAAAAATCATTTTTTTTCTCAAAAAATCATTTTTTTAGCCCCCTACTTTTTATTTTCACAATGGTTACAGGAGAAATTGGACCCCAAAAGTTGTTGTACAGTTTGTCCTGAGTACGCTGGTACCCCATATGTGGGGGGTAACCACTGTTTGGGCACACGTCAGTGCTCGGAAGGGATGTAGTGACGCTTTGAAATGCTGACTTGATGGAATGGTCTGCGGGCATCTTGTTACGTTTGCAGAGCCCCTGATGTGACCAAACAGTAGAAACCAACCACAAGTGACCCCATTTTGTAAACTAGACCCCCCAAGGAACTTATCCAGATGTGTGGTGAGCACCTTGAACCCCCACGTGCTTCACAGAAGTTTATAATGCAGAGCTGTAAAAACAAAAAAATCATTTTTTTCCTCAAAAACTGATTTTTTTAACCCATAATTTTTTATTTTCACAACGGTAACAGGAGAAATTGGACCCCAAAAGTTGTTGTACAGTTTGTCCTGAGTACACTGGCACCCCATATGTGGGAGAAAACTACTGTATGGGCACACATCGGGGCTCGGAAGGGAAGTAGTGACGTTTTGAAATGCCGACTTGATGGAATGGTCTGTGGGCGTCATGTTACGTTTGCAGAGCCCATGATGTGCCTAAACAGTAGAAACCCCCCCAAGTGACCACATTTTGGAAACTAGATCCCACAAGGAACTCCTCTAGATGTGTGGTGAGCACTTTGAATCTCCAAGTTCTTCACAGAAGTTTATAACACAGAGCTGCAAAAATAAAAAAATCATTTTTTTTCCACAAAAATAATATTTTTAGTCCCCAATTTTTTTTCCCCAAGAGTAACACGAGAAATTAGACCCCCAAAGTTGTTGTGCAATTTTTACTGAGTACGCTGATACCCCATATGTGGGGGTAAACCACTGTTTGGGCACACGTCGGGGCTCGGAATAAAGGGAGCACTGTTTCACTTTTAACAGCCAATCAGAGCGATCGTAGCCATGTAGGGGTTAAGCCAATCCCCCTGTGGTGAAGCACAAAGGGTCTTGTGCCTGCGTGTTGGGTGACCTTTCAGTGACCCCGGTCACCCGACCCGCAGGAACGCGATCCTTTCATGACACATACGTTGTGTCACAGGTCATGAAGGGGTTAAAGTTGAATAAAAGTGTGACACCATTGCGCTCAGTAGCGATCTGGTAGTCAAATATGCTTCCAGGGGTCTTCCCCATGCTGTTCTTCCATTCAGCACTTATTCCATCCATTTCAACATTTTCATTACTCCCCAAACCTCCTTGTAGGGTCTGCCGGAAAAATTCTCTGATTGACTCCTATTATACTTGTTACTCAAAGCGAGCATCCAAGCATTAGGAATTGCTCGGTTTCAGTAACGACCATCCAAGCAATTTAGTGCTCGCTCATCCCTCCTTTTTAATCCTTCACTTTAGTGATTCATGTGGGTCGCAGCATCCAGAACCCTACTCATCGAAACTTGTATCACACCTACAGTACATTACATGTTAGGGTAGTCAAACTTTAGAAAGATCCAGCAATATAGTAACAGGGCATCTCATGAATTCAGACAGTTTCATTGAGGAAATATCGTTTAAACCCAAAGCCAGTATTTAGTAAGTGGGCTGGTAATAAATACAGCAGATCCCATTTCAGAAAATTATGAGCTATTACTCAGTACATTCTCAACATCTGAGATTTTAAAAACAGTCATCAGAATTCCCACCAGTCAATAGAAGCAAACACCCTCATCTTCTTAATTAACATATGAAATAAACAAAATCTGTGACCCTGGTGTCTACCAGCAATTAAGAGCTATTGCTTAGTTAGGCCTGCTAATACCTCATTTAAATATGCAATTAAGGAATAATTGCATCCAATCAATAAAACTTTTAGCATTTTGCTGCGGCTTCAATTATTTCTGCAAGTCTATTTATAATATCCACGTTACAAAATGGTTCTGAAATTAAGCTTTTCTTTTCTTGGGGTAACAATAACATACACCTTAGGTCTGGTCATGTAAGATGGTAAAACTGTAAAGGAAGTGCTACATGAGCTGTTAGTAAACTTCTATGGATGGGTAAAAACTAATCTATATGAGCATTTAACCCCTTCACCCCAAAGCCTGTTTTCACCTTACTGACCAGGCCAATTTTTTTTCAATTCTGATAATAACTCTGGAACGCTTCAATGGATTCACTGATTCTGAAAATGTGTTTTCATGACTTATTGTACTTCATGATAGTGGTAAAATTTCTTTGACATGACCTACATTTATTTGTGAAAAAATCAAAAATTTTGATTCACAGGAATTAGTGGAATGTAGAAGAAAAAAATAAACATTTAACTTTCAGAAAAATATTCCTATTTTTTTACTTTAGTTGAAACCCTCACAAGTGACACCATTTTGGAAACTAGACCACTCAGGGAACTTATCTAGATGTGTATTGAGCATCTTGAGCACAACAGGTGCTTCACAGAAGTTTATAACTTTGAGCTGTGAAAATAAAAAAAATCACATTGTTCCCACAAAAATATTTTTTAGCTCCAAACTTTACATTTTCATAAGGGTAACATGATAAATTGCACCACACAATTTGTTGAGCAATTTCTTCTGAGCATTCTGATACCCCATATGTGGGGGAAAACCACTGTTTTGGCACATGCCAGGGCTCAGAAGGGAAGGCGCCATATGACTTTTTGAATGTAAAATTTGCTGGAATAATTAGTGGACGCCATGTCGCCTTTGGAGAGCCCCTGATGTGCTTAAACAGTGTAAACCCCCACAAGTGACACCATTTTCAAAACTAGACCCCTCAGGGAACTTATCTAGATGTGTATTGAGCATCTTGAACCCCCAGGTGCTTCACCAAAGTTTATAACGATGAGCCTTGAAAATAAAAAAAATCTAATTTTTCCCACAAAAATGTTTTCTAGCTCCAAATTTTGTATTTTCACAAGGGTAAGAGGATAAAATGGACCCCAAAATTTGTTGTGCAATTTCTCCTGAGTTCACCAGTACCACATATGTGGTCGAAAATGACTTTTGAGGCATAGTGCAAACCTCAGAAGGGAAGGAGAGCTATATTACAGTGCAGCACTGGTTTGAGGATGCCATGTCACAATGGCAAAGCCCCTGAGGTGCCAGAACAGCAGACCCCCCCATTTTACAAACTAAACCTCTCAATGAATTAGTCTAGGGGTGCAGTGATTATATTGACACCACAAATATGTCTCAGAATTTTATACCACTGGGCAATGAAGAAAAAATTATTTACATTTTTTATCACAAAGATTATGTGTTAGCCCAAGTTTTACATTTTCATACTGGGTAATGGGTAAAAATGGCACCAAAATTTGTCCCACAATTTCTGCTGAATGTAGAAATACCCCATATGTGGTTATACAGTAATGCTTAGCCACACGGCGAGACTTGGGAGGGACGATGCGCTATTTGCCTCCTGGAGCTCAGATTTTCCTAGAATAGTTAGGATTAATATTGTTTCTTTTTATTTGTTCTTTATTTGGGGATTTTTTTTCTTAAATTTTCACACTTTTTTGTAATTTTTTTACTGTTTTACATTTTCCCAGGATGGGACATCACTGTACAGTGGCAGATCGCTGATCTGATAATCTGCAATGCTTCCGCTATGCAGTGCATCAGATCAGCATCTGACAGGCAGGGAAGGAGGCATGTCAGCTCCGGCTCTGAACAGGCATTGACAAGCCACATCCCTTAAGGACTCCGCGGCCATCATGAGACTGGGGGATACCATGGAGACCATCAGCACAACGCAATAGCATCATTGTTCTAACAGAAGCACACAGGGAGTCCACTCCCAGTGTGATCTCCTTGATGTCACTGTCACTGTTGACAACGGCATCAGAGGGGTTAAACTCCCATGATGCTAGCACCATTTTTATCATTTATGTTCACCAGTCTGGTATTCCTCTTTCTGTGTCGGCCGCGTCAGGCCTTCCTGCTCACTGATGATTTCTCCAAAATTTGGAGAGACACTAAAGCTAACCTGAAGAAGTTATCCAAATTGGCGAAAAGGCATGCAGACAAGATACGCATGGGTTCACCGTCCTTTCAGCTGGAAGAGAAGGTGTGGTTCTCTTCGACACTCATCTGCCTGAAGTTGCTGTCTTACAACTTGGGTCCTCGTTTTATCAGTCCTTTCGAGGTTCTCGAGCAGATCAATGTGGTATCTTACAAATTGAAGCTCCTAGCTTTATTATGTGTGCCCAACTCTTTCCATGTATCTCTCCTCAATCGAGTTGTCTTAAGTCCCCACTTCAAAGATCAGAGTACCACTCCTGCACCAGTGAGCTCTGAGGTTGTCTTTGAGGTAGAGAGCATTTTGGTCATGAAGGTGAGAGGTAAAACCTTTTTTCTGGTGGATTGCAGGGGGTTCAGTCCTGAAGAGAGATTATGCGAGTCAAATGAGAATATTTATGCCCCACTTCTAGAGAACTTCCTTGCTGGATTGAAGAAGAGGGGGCATAAAGGGAGGGGGTACTGTAATGCTGGCATCCCTGTATGCCTCTCCTCCCTCCCCTCCCAGCCGAGATGCCGTTATGCTCATCACTCCAGCCACCCAGCCGCATCCTCTGCTCCGGCCCTCACATCCCAGGGCCTGCGCACACCACGCAAGTATCCTGGCAGCATGCTCCCTCACTTTTAAACAACAGAGCAGCATCTGTATCCCCAGCCAATAGCTAGGAGGTACTTAGTATTTAAGACACCTTCACCTGTTGGATGGTGCCTGAGCAACCTTAGTACATTGTTAGTTTGTACTTGCTTCCTTGTTGTTAGGTCACTGGGTCTGTCCTGCCTGAACCTTATACCCTACTGTCCTTTCTGAATCTGTTCCTGTACCTGACCTGCCAGTACCTAGTCCGAACCTAAAATAGCTTTATCCAGTCCTTAGTCCTTGTCTTGTATCCAGAAACCGCATAGTTTGAACCCGTCCCAGTGACCATCCTGTCTTGTATCCAGAAGCCACACTGTCTGCATCGTCACCAATATCCGGTTCTGCCTGGGACTCCGAACTTGAACCAACGTCCCTGACCCTTGGGGTCGGCCGCTACAGTTCCAGACACTGCTCTTGAGTGGTGCCTGTAAGCTACCTAGAGCCCAAGCCTGGCCTGACTGTCCCATCAGAGGCTTGAGAAAAAAACAGATAGCTGCTTAGTTACGTCCCTCCAGGGTAAGCCGGCCCGTGACACTGTGGGTCCATGATCCACTAGAGTGACAGGTTTCAGCAGGGCCGTATTTAGAGTTTATGCTGCCCTAGGCACTTTTCGTTCTGCACCCCCATTGTTGAGTATGACTAACGCAGACACTGTCGTCAGTGACTTAGGCTACTTGCACATCAGCGAATTTTGCCATTCGTGGCAGATCTGGCAGTTTTTCCGCATCTACCACGTAACGGATCACTTATGGCAACACTGCATTCGGCCTCAGTCATTCCCTATGCGACTTGCAGACATGTGCGACACTTGCGGTTTTGACGCGATCCCGCAAACCTGATACTTGCAGCAACGGAAAAAAAACGCTAGTAGCAGTGTTTTTTTGTCTCACCGCAAGTGCCGCACATGTTTGCAAGTCCCATAGGGAATGAATGAGGCCGAATCTATGTGTATGTCCATGTAGCTCTTTCAAAGACAGTGGTTTCCTACCACACTCAAAAGACATACAAATAGGATGTTTAGATTGTGAGCCCCAATGGGGACAGTGTTGATGATGTATGTAAAGTGCTGTGGAGTTAATAGCGCAATATCAATGAATAAATATTATTCTTAATATTAGGTTATAATACCAGGATCTGAAGATTTTCTGTTTCGAGGTCAAGAGCTCTCTGATGTGATGTTGCTGCCTGTCTCACTGTCTTCCTCTTTTGACACTGCAGTGTGGTGGACAAGAAACATTAACTGGTTAACAGCAAGAAGTCTGGTGTCTTTGTACTAACTGAACTAGAAACTCTCCCCACACCATGTCCAGCAGACATTGGAAGATTACTGGATGGACTTTATTATTCTATTACTGCCCAGTCTCTGACTAAGGCCTGGGTGTAAACAGATACTTACATATAAATCTGGACAATTTATCTTATAGATCGCCCGGGATATTATTTATTATAGATCTATAATATATAATGTACAAGGAGACCTATAGTATAAAATGTCCAGAATTATCTGTAATATATGATGTACAATCTATTATATATAATGTCCAGGGTGATCTATAATATATAATGCTCAGGAAAGTAGATTTATAATAATGTACAGTCCATGCAAATCTATACTATAGAATGTCCAGAGGCAGAGATATATTTAGGGTACGTCTCAACGTTCAGGAAACGCTGCGGGTTGGACGCTGAGAACAGCCGCAGAGTCCAATCCGCAGCGTCCAAATGTTACAACATAGTGGAGGGGATTTTATGAAATCCCATATCCACTATGCGTACAAAGATGCAGGTGGCAGACCTGTGTATATGCACATGTGGCGCGTCTTTCTACACCGCAGAATGTCTATTTATCTCGCGGAGACGCTCAGTCTACTCAATATAAATAGCACCGTCCTATGTATAGGATGCGGTGATTCCACACGGTTCAATGAACACATGTGGAACCACCACGCGTACAAAAGCCGGCAAAGCTTAGGATGGAGCTGTGTCCTCTCTGCAGCGTTTCCTGAATGTGGAAACATAGTCTTAGGGCAGGGTTCCCCAACTCCAGTCCTCAAGGCCCACCAACAGGTCACGTTTTCAGGATTTCCTTTGTATTGCACAGGTGATAATTGACGGGTATGTGCACACGCAGATTTGTCTGCAGAAGTTTCCGTACATAATCCGCATCTCTTAGCAGAAAACGCAGGTGCGTATTTGATGCATTTTTTACATGCGGATTTGTATGCCTTTTTGTAAGCTAAGTAAAGATGTTATTTAACAAAAAAAAAGATTTGTGATGTCATTTCTGTCCAACCTCTTCTTTTACATTAGCCCAGCGCTCATTCTCCCCAGCGCTCATTCCCCACCTCAGCGCTCATTCCTCCTCAGCGCTCATTCCCCACCAGCGCTCATTCCCCCCCTCAGCGCTCATTCCCCACCTCAGAGCGCATTCCCCACCAGCGCTCATTCCCCACCTCAGCGCTCATTCCCCACCTCAGCACGCATTCCCCACCAGCGCTCATTCCCCACCTAAGCGCTCATTCCCCACCTCAGCGCTCATGCCCCACCAGCGCTCATTCCCCACCTCAGCCCTCATTCCCCCGAGCGCTCATTCCCCCAGCGCTCATTCTCCCCCTGCGCTCATTCCCCATTTCAGTGCTCATTCCCCACCAGCGCTCATTCCCCACCTTGTTATGAATGTGCCAGAGATGGTTTCTGAGCAGAGGCTCCCTCTGGTGGTTACAGACAGTACTGAACCTTTCAGCGAGGAATGACAATCTGGGATCACGGACTGGTCTGATATAAGGGAGGTTCCCTCCCATGATGGTTGCCGGTGATCAATTGTTCTTGTCTCAATTGTGGTTCCTGGTTCATTTGGAAGCTTGCTGAGTCTTGCCTGCATCTTCTGCTATCAGATAAGATATTTTCTGCTTTTATTTTTGTGCTTGCTTTTTGCATTGTTCCCTGCACTTCTGTGGAGGTCAGCCAGGTCCCCTCCGGGGGCTTGTGCTCCTCTCAGTTTATCTGGAGCCACTGTTGTTTGTTCATTTGCTTTTTCCTGTTTTTTCAGTGGCTGCGGCTTAGTTTTGTTACACCAGAGAACTGATTTAGGTGGTAGAGGTCGTGTGATCTCAGGTGTTTTTGCAATCAGAAGAGTTGGTATTTTAGGGTTTTTTTGGATTGCAGTGAGTATCCTTTCCTGTACTTTTCTGTCTAGACAGATTGGGCCCCAGCGTTTGCTCATTCTATTTTCTGTCTGTGTCCGTGCTTCTTCTTGTCTAACCCCCATTACATGTTTGGGGGCTTCCTATTTTCTTTGGGGATCTGCTCCGGGGAAGATAGCTTTCATCTTTCTGCCTTTAGGTTGTAGTTATCTCTCAGGCTGTGACGAGGCGTCTAGGATTAACGTAGGAACGCTCCACGGCTACCTCTAGTTGTGTGGTTAGTTCAGGTTACTGCAATCCAATAGGTTCCAGCCTCTCTGGTGTATTGCCGGAGGGGACCTGGCTGACCTCCACAGAAGTGCAGTGAACAATGCAAAAAGCAAGCACAAAAATAAAAGCAGAAAATATCTTATCTGATAGCAGAAGATGCAGGCAAGACTCAGCAAGCTTCCAAATGAACCAGGAACCACAATTGAGACTGTCAGGGACACCGCACTGCACTTGCTCACTGAGCCAGTGCGTGTGTCCTGAGTGAACAAACTGTGCCCAAGGATACCTGTATAGCAGAGCCGCAGCAGGGAAGACGTGTGTTTCTGAGGAACAGGACCTTCCGCAGCATGTGACTGCCAAGGGGCGGAGCCAGCCACACGTCTCTCAGAGGCAGCAGAAGCAAATAGAGAATGCTTCAGGCCGGAGGACCTGCAATCACCTGACTGCCTAGGGGCGTGGCCTAAGCTCCAGAAAGCCAACATCCTGTTCCTGTATGAGCGCGCGCCACACATCACGTGGTACCGCTCATTAAGCTCTTGAATATGGGCGCCACGCCTATGAGAGTGAAGTGGCATCCATATTCATGAGCTTAAAGAGCGGTACCACGAGTGACCGCTCGCTCAGTACAGGAAGAAGATATCGGCGCTGGACCATCGGAGCTGCAGCAGGACGAGGTGAGTATGATGATGGGGGGGTGAGGGAAGCAGGGGGAGGGCCGACCCCCGGACCGAAGGAAAAAAAAAAGTCTTGCTCAGGTGCCGCCCCCCCACAGAGTCCCGCCCTAGGCACGTGCCCACGAGTGCATAGTGGCAAATACGGCCCTGGGTTTCAGGTGTGATTTTCATATTTCCCACACCTGTTACTTGCTGCAGGTGAGTTTAAATGAGCATCACATGCTTGACACAAAGTTGTTTACCCTAATTTTGGAAAGATGCCAACAATTTTGTCTGGCCTATTTTTGGGGTTTTGTGTGAAATTATTTCCAATTTGCCTTTTTTTCTGTTTATTTTTGTGTTGTTCCAATACACACAAATGAAATAAACATGTGTATAACAAAACATGTATACTTGCAATCATTTTCTGGGAGAAATACTTCATTTTCTGGAACAATTTCAAGGGTGCCAGCACTTTCAGCCATTACTGTATATACACACACAGCTCTGTTACATATGTACATTTAAATGTATACACACTTTAGCTTATACACTTATATATGCACACACACACACACACACACACGCATACACTACACAATACCCCATTTAGCAGTTCCTTCCAGATCATGTGATTGATCATTAACCTGAAAGGACCTTGAGCTAGTTTGTTGGAAGGTTGTTCGGGATGTGCAAGTCCTGGTAGCTTCCTCTTCTGCTCTGCACCAATCACATGGATCAGTGTGGGCAAGAGGACAGAGAGCAGTTCTCTCAGTGATTGGGAAGGACACCGTGTCAGAGTTCTAGTCAATCACAGGAAGCTACCTTTGAACTATTGGACAAGGTAATTTTTTAGCTAGAATTTTTCTTGCTAAAAAGTATGTCTTTTAGTTTGAAACATTGTGCTACGATGTATTAGCAACGCCAACAAAATTTGGTCGCACGACCGATGTCCCGGCCAAAGTCGCTATGAAGCCCTGGCCTAAAAGAGATTCTCCCTTTATACCCAATAGCTTTACTAGAGTAGCTCCGATGCTGACTAACTTGCCACAAACATGGGGCTACTACACGTCCCTGAGAAAAATGTGATTGGAAGCATCTTGTCCTGATGCTCTGACCAGAGTGTTTTTCTTCAGCTGGTGCAGATCACTTCTGAAAAAGGATTGTCTTTTTGAGATAATCTAAGAGTTTATTCAGAAAAAACACATTTTTTTCCTATATGTTTTTAATTTAGGTTTATCATTTACTGTAATCATATTATTTTCAAACATTACATAAAGCAATTAGATATCAGGTTTCATTAATAGATTGCATTAGATTTCACTTTTTTTTTTAACTTTAAGCACACAGTAAGTAAGAATGCAAGAAGACACAAGTCCATCAAGGTCAAGCTATTATTTTGATGCTGTGCTGATATCGACGTAGTAACCATGCAATCAATACGCTCTGTGACTACTTATTTCACATTTCATCCATAATCTGTATATCTGTGAATAATGCAAATTACAGAGTGAAATTCCTTGAAAAATAATAACAGGCCACATCAGGAATTCAGGGTGATAATGTGTCAAGGTCTATACAACATGAAATAGCATTGTTAGCGTTAAGAAAATAAAGACATGTTGCTATTCCTATCATTATTCAAAAAGCAAATCACTGCTGCTGAATGTCTGATGAATCTGCTGCCTGCAAGACAGTGTGTAATGATCCTTTGGTCTGTGCTATAATGGGTTTAGTCTGACATACCATTGGGAATTGAGTACTTCCTTAACAGGAAAATACTTGTTTCATTATCTTTAGTGCATTGGACTTTCACAACAATATAATCGCAATAGTACAGCTACATAAAGTTACATACATTGATCTAATGATAATGCTCTACATCAGAGAACAAAAACAATGATATTACCCCCCTGAGAGAACACTGCACAAAAATGGAGATACACTGTCAGAGTGAAATAATGGTAACAGTTGCCAGAGAGGAAATAAGTAAACGTATTGCTAGCGATGATAGCTGGAATCTAGAATTATGCCCATTAAAAAGTGCTCTTCCTCCAAGCAATATGTTAAGTAATTAACTGTCTTGCTTATATCTTATTTATGATAAAATATACAAGTTCCAGGACAAAATTAATCATTTTTTCATTATTACACATAATTTTCCTTCCTTCTGCAATCAGTTAAGCTTGTACCTAGAAATTCATGAAAATCACTATATAGTGTCACCTCCTGGTTTCAAGTCACCTATATTACTCTCCCTCCCTCTCTGTATATATATATATATATATATATATATATATATATATACATATATATATATATATATAATATATAAATATATATACTAACTGAAGAGCACGGCGTTGCCCGGGCATAGTGACTAACTGTGGTCAGTTATAACATCACACATCCTCCATCCCATAGTCCCGTGCCCATAAACCTATCATACATATCCTCTATCCTATAGAACTGTGCCCATATACCCATCATACATATCCTCCATCCCACAGTCCAGTGCCCATATACCCATCACACATCCTCCATCCCATAGTCCTTTGTCCATATACCCATCATACATATCCTCTATCCCATAAAACTGTGCCCATATACCCATCACAGATCCTCTATCCCATAGTCCAGTGCCCATATACAGGTCCTTCTCAAAAAATTAGCATATAGTGCTAAATTTCATTATTTTCCATAATGTAATGATTACAATTAAACTTTCATATATTTTAGATTCATTACACACCACCTGAAATTTGTCAGGTTTTTTATTGTTTTAATACTGATGATTTTGGCATACAACTCCTGATAACCCAAAAAACCTGTCTCAAAAAATTAGCATATCAAGAAAAGGTTCTCTAAACGACCTATTTACCCAAATCTTCTGAATCAACTAATTAACTCTAAACACATGCAAAAGATTCCTGAGGCTTTTAAAAACTCCCTGCCTGGTTCATTACTCAAAACCCCCATCATGGGTAAGACTAGCGACCTGACTGATGTCAAGAAGGCCATCATGGACACCCTCAAGCAAGAGGGTAAGACCCAGAAAGAAATTTCTCAACAAATAGGCTGTTCCCAGAGTGCTGTATCAAGGCACCTCAATGGGAAGTCTGTTGGAAGGAAACAATGTGGCAGAAAACGCTCTACAACGAGAAGAGGTGACCGGACCCTGAGGAAGATTGTGGAGAAGGACCGATTCCAGACCTTGGGGGACCTGAGGAAGCAGTGGACTGAGTCTGGTGTAGAAACATCCAGAGCCACCGTGCACAGGCGTGTGCAGGAAATGGGCTACAGGTGCCGCATTCCCCAGGTAAAGCCACTTTTGAACCATAAACAGCGGCAGAAGCGCCTGACCTGGGCTACAGAGAAGCAGCACTGGACTGTTGCTAAGTGGTCCCAAGTACTTTTTTCTGATGAAAGCAAATTTTGCATGTCATTCGGAAATCAAGGTGCCAGAGTCTGGAGGAAGACTGGGGAGAAGGAAATGCCAAAATGCCTGAAGTCCAGTGTCAAGTACCCACAGTCAGTGATGGTGTGGGGTGTAATGTCAGCTGCTGGTGTTGGTCCACTGTGTTTCATCAAGGGCAGGGTCAATGCAGCTAGCTATCAGGAGATTTTGGAGCACTTCATGCTTCCATCGGCTGAAATGCTTTATGGAGATGAAGATTTCATTTTCAGCACGACCTGGCACCTGCTCACAGTGCCAAAACCACTGGTAAATGGTTTACTGACCATGGTATTACTGTGCTCAATTGGCCTGCCAACTCTCCTGACCTGAACCCCATAGAGAATCTGTGGGATATTGTGAAGAGAAAGTTGAGAGACGCAAGACCCAACACTCTGGATGAGCTTAAGGTCGCTATCGAAGCATCCTGGGCCTCCATAACACCTCAGCAGTGTCACAGGCTGATTGCCTCCATGCCACGCCGCATTGAAGCAGTCATTTCTGCAAAAGGATTCCCGACCAAGTATTGAGTGCATAACTGAACATTATTATTTGATGGTTTTTTTGTTTGTTTTTAAAAAACACTTTTATTTTATTGGATGGTTGAAATATGTTAATTTTTTGAGACAGGTTTTTTGGGTTATCAGGAGTTGTATGCCAAAATCATCAGTATTAAAACAATAAAAGACCTGACAAATTTCAGTTGGTGTCTAATGAATCTAAAATATCTGAAAGTTTAATTGTAATCATTACATTATGGAAAATAATGAAATTTAGCACTATATGCTAATTTTTTGAGAAGGACCTGTATATACCCATCATACAATAATGTATGTAGATATATACAGTACAGACCAAAAGTTTGGACACACCTTCTCATTTAAAGATTTTTCTGTATTTTTATGACTATGAAAATTGTACATTCACACTGAAGGCATCAAAACTATAAATTAACTGAAAATATGTCTTATATTCTAGGTTCTCCAAAGTAGCCACCTTTTGCTTTGATGAATGCTTTGCACACTCTTGGCATTCTCTTGATAAGCTTCAAGAGGTAGTCTCCGGAAATGGTCTTCCAACAATCTTGAAGGAGTTCCCAGAGATGCTTAGCACTTGTTGGCCCTTTTGCCTTCACTCTGCGGTCCAGCTCACCCCGAACCTTCTCGATTGGGTTCAGGTCTGGTGACTGTGGAGGCCAGGTCATCTGGCGTAGCATCCCATCACTCTCCTTCATGGTCAAATAGCCCTTACACAGCCTGGAGGTGTGTTTGGGGTCATTGTCCTGTTGAAAAATAAATGATGGTCTAACTAAATGCAAATCGGATGAAATAGCATGCTGCTGCAAGATGCTGTGGTAGCCATGTTGTTTCAGTGTGCCTTCAATTTTGAATAAATCCCCAACAGTGTCACCAGCAAAGCACCCCCATACCATCACACCTCCTCCTCCATGCTTCACGGTGGGAACCAGGCATGTAGAGTACATCCGTTCATCTTTTCTGCGTCGCACAAAGACACGGTGGTTGGAACCAAAGATCTCCAAATTGAACTCATCAGACCAAAGCACAGATTTCCACTGGTCTAATGTCCATTCCTTGTGTTCTTTAGCCCAAACAAGTCTCTTCTGCTTGTTGCCTGTCCTTAGTAGTGGTTTCCTAGCAGCTATTTTACCATGAAGGCCTGCTGCACAAAGTCTGCTCTTAACAGTTGTTGTAGAGATGTGTCTGCTGCTAGAACTCTGTGTGGCATTGACCTGGTCTCTAATCTGAGCTGCTGTTTACCTGCGATTTCTGAGGCTGGTGACTCGGATAAACGTATCCTCCGAAGCAGAGGTGACTCTTGGTCTTCCTTTCCTGGGGCGGTCCTCATGTGAGCCAGTTTCTTTGTAGCGCTTGATGGTTTTTGCAACTACACTTGGGGACACTTTCAAAGTTTTCCCAATTTTTCGGACTGACTGACCTTCATTTCTTAAAGTAATGATGGTCACTCATTTTTCTTTACTTAGCTGCTTTTTTCTTGCCATAATAATAATAATAATAATAATCTTTATTTATATAGCGCCATCATATTCCGCAGCACTTTACAGTTTAACAGTTTCAGAACACAAGTCATAAGTAACAACGTTAATACAATAATTAAAGCAAAATAAGCCGCCCCTGCTCGTGAGAGCTTACAATCTACAATGAGGTGGGGGAGATACAAAGTACAGGTGTATATATACAATGGTGCATTTACAATGATGGTCCAGCCATCTTGAGGGAGTGAGGGATGGATGGAGATAGTGAATGAGCTACACACACACACAACTTACACATAGAATGACTTTGATTAGTGAATGTGATAGGCCGCTCTGAACAAATGTGTTTTGAGGGAGCGCCTGAAGCCATGCAAATTGTGGATAGTCCTAATTTCTTGGGGTAGAGCATTCCAGAGGATTGGCGCAGCGCGGGAGAAGTCTTGGAGTCGGGAGTGGGAGGTACAGATTAGTGCAGAGGTTAGTCGAAAGTCGTTTGCAGAGCGCAGCAGTCGGTTAGGCCGATAGATAGAAATGAGGGAGGAGATGTAGGGGGGTGCTGCACTGTGGAGAGCTTTGTGGGTAAGAACCAGTACTTTGAATTGTATCCTATAATGAATGGGCAGCCAGTGTAAGGACTGGCGAAGAGTGGACGCGTCCGAGTACCGATTAGCCAGATGGATTACCCTGGCTGCTGCATTAAGGATGGACTGGAGAGGGGATAGTCGAGTAATGGGGAGGCCAAGTAATAGAGCGTTGCAGTAGTCCAGGCGGGAGTGGATCAATGCTACAGTGAGGGTTTTTGTTGTTTCCAAGGTGAGAAAAGGGCGGATTCTAGAGATGTTCTTTAGGTGTAGGCGGCAAGAGCGGGCAATAGATTGTATATGGGAGGTGAAGGAGAGATTGGTGTCAAACATAACACCCAGACAGCGAGCCTGCTGCCGGGGTGTTATTATGGTGCTGCCCACGGAGAGGGATATGTCAAATTTAGGGAGGTTAGTAGACGGCGGGAGCAGAAGGAGTTCAGTTTTGGAGAGGTTGAGTTTCAGATAGAGAGCGGACATGATGTTGGAGACTGCGGACAGACAGTCAGTGGCGTTCTGTAGTACAGCAGGGGTAAGGTCGGGGGATGACGTGTATAGTTGTGTGTCATCAGCATAAAGATGGTACTGAAAGCCAAATCTGCTGATGGTCTGTCCAATTGGGGCCGTGTAGAGAGAGAAGAGAAGGGGGCCAAGGACTGAGCCCTGGGGTACACCGACAGTGAGAGGAAGAGGAGATGATGTGGAGCCAGAGAACGAAACACTGAAGGAGCGGTCAGAAAGATAGGAGGAGAACCAGGAGAGAACAGTGTCCTTAGTACCTAGTGACTGGAGCCTAGACAGTAGGAGACGGTGGTCAACCGTGTCGAAAGCTGCAGAAAGGTCGAGAAGAATGAGCAGAGAGTAGTCACCGTTACGTTTTGCTGTAAGAAGGTCATTGGTCACTTTAATGAGTGCAGTTTCGGTCGAATGTAGGGGGCGGAAGCCGGACTGTGAAGGGTCTAGGAGGGAGTGATTGGAGAGGTAACGGGTAAGGCGGGAGTAGACTAGGCGCTCCAAAAGTTTAGAGATGAAGGGGAGATTGGAGACCGGTCTGTAGTTGTTTGTGCAGGAAGGGTCGAGAGCGGGTTTCTTTAGTAGTGGAGTAATGATGGAGTGTTTGAAGGAGGATGGGAAAATGCCAGAGGAGAGTGAGAGATTAAAGATTTTAGTTAGGTGAGTTGTGACAACTGGAGAGAGAGACTGGAGGAGATGTGAGGGAATGGGGTCGGTAGTGCATGTAGTCAGACGAGAGGAAGAGAGGAGTCTGGAGACTTCTTCTTCTGTGATGGGATCAAATGTGGAAAGTGAGCCAGGGGAACAGCAGTGTGGGATGGGAGTCACAGCCCTTGGTGGTTGAGAGCAGATTTCCTGACGGATAGTATCTATTTTTTCTGTAAAATGGGAGGCCAGGTCGTCAGCACAGATGTCTGTGATAGGGGCTTGTGCTTTTGGCCTGAGGAGGGAGTGAAAAGTGTCAAAAAGTTTCTTGGGGTTGTTGGCTAGTGAGGAGATCAGGGTGGTGAAGTAGGTCTGTTTGGCGAGGTGAAGGGCTGCATTATATGTTCTTAACATGAATTTAAAGTGTATGAAGTCTTCTGGTGTGCGGGTTTTTCTCCAAAGGCGTTCAGCACTCCTAGAGCATCGCTGAAGAAGTTGAGTTTGCAATGTGAGCCAGGGCTGTTTTACTGTGTGTTTGGAAGTTCTGAGGGTGAGTGGTGCTACTTGGTCAAGGGTGCTTCTAAGAGTGTCATTGTAGTGATGAACAGCCAGATTAGGACAAGAAAAAGAGGAGATTGGGGACAGCGATGAGTGTAGGGAGTCTGAAAGTGTCTGAGGGTTAATGGCTTGTAGATTTCTGAATGTGTGGTAGGTAGGAGTGCGCTGGGGTGGTCGAGGATTTGTGAGCGTGAAGGAGAGAATGTTGTGGTCAGAGAGTGGAAGCGGTGAGTTATTTAGGTGGGAGATTGAACAGAGGCGGACAAAGACCAGGTCAAGGGTGTTACCATCCTTGTGTGTCTCAGAGGTTGAAAGCTGTGAGAGGCCTAGAGAAGTGGTTAGTGATAGAAGCTGAGATGCAGATGTGGAAGTAGGGCTGTTAATGGGGATGTTGAAGTCTCCAAGGATAAGGGTTGGTAGTTCTGAGGACATGAAGTGCGGCAGCCAGGCAGAGAAGTGGTCAAGGAACTGGGTGTGCGAGCCTGGGGGCCGATATATGACCACTACTCTGAGGGAGAGGGGACAAAAGAGCCTGATGGTGTGGACCTCAAAAGAAGGGAATGAGAGTGATGGAATTGGGGGGATGACCTGGAAAGTGCATTGTGGAGACAGGAGTATGCCAACTCCACCACCATGTCTGTTTGTGGGTCTCGGGGAATGGGAGAACTGTAAGCCACCATAGGAAATGGCAGCAGGGGAGACCGTGTCAGAATCCTGAATCCAGGTTTCAGTGAGGGCCAACAGATGAAGAGAGTTGTTCAGAAAGTAGTTGTGCAGGAAGGTTAGCTTGTTGCATGCAGACCGTGGATTCCAGAGGGCACAATTAAACGAAGGAGATGAGGGAGTGCAAGTAATATTAATAAGATTATTATGGTTTCGATATAAGGTAGGGTAGGGATTGAGGTTGGGGGATGGTGGACCAGGGTTGGGGGAGATGTCCCCTGAAATCAGTAGGAGTAGGAAGATAAAGAGTAGGTAGTTGTTGGAGTTGTAAGTCGGTTTTTTCTGTGATGTGTTTGGGCAAGATGGGCTGAGGTTTCTCAGGAAGGTGAGGAGTGTATGGGAGCTGTACATGGGAGAGGGAAGTATGGAGGGGCTGATGTGTATGAGTCGTGATGGAGGGGGGATGGGGCGGTGAATGTGGATGGCAAGGGAACACAGGAGGATAGAGGTAAAGTACATAATTAAAAAGAAAGCAAAGTGTGGACTACCTGATTCCTGCCCTGATTAACTGCCATGGATAACTGCCGTTTACACGATGCTTGACTTCTGTGATGCTTAGCTTTCTGTGATGCGTGCACCCCACACATGCGTGCACACCCTTAGACTAGTCCTAAATATATAGCCCACACTACAGGGTTAGGAGAGTGGGATTGTGGGAACTGGTTTGGGATAATTTGGCAGCTGGGGCCAGCACACCAGGGGGTGGTTAAATGATCAAGGGCCTAGACCTGGCAACATCTATATGCTTTAGCACCTTCCACCTGATTAGATCTACAGAGGCCCAATTCACAGGATATGAAGCAGTAAGTATTAAACAGTGCTAAAATGAATTATACTAAAGCTTTAGCAGGCACATTAAAATATGTAGCAAAATGGTAAAGCAGCAGATGACAGACAGTGAGCAGAAGTATGGAGTTGTACCATTGGGATATATTGCAGCAGAAAAGACAGCCAGCAGAGGTGGGGATTGTACCATTCAGCTGCTTGCTGACAATGAATGCAGTGCATACATGCAGACAGGACAATTCAGAGGTTGAATGATTTGATTACCATTGGGATATATTGCAGCAGAAAAGACAGCCAGCAGAGGTGGGGATTGTACCATTCAGCTGCTTGCTGACAATGAATGCAGTGCATACATGCAGACAGGACAATTCAGAGGTTGAATGATTTGATTACCATTGGGATATATTGCAGCAGAAAAGACAGCCAGCAGAGGTGGGGATTGTACCATTCAGCTGCTTGCTGACAATGAATGCAGTGCATACATGCAGACAGGACAATTCAGAGGTTGAATGATTTGATTACCATTGGGATATATTGCAGCAGAAAAGACAGCCAGCAGAGGTGGGGATTGTACCATTCAGCTGCTTGCTGATAATGAATGCAGTGCATACATGCAGACAGGACAATTCAGAGGTTAGAATCATAGAATCATAGAATGGTAGAGTTGGAAGGGACCTCCTGGGTCATCTGGTCCAACCCCCTGCTCAAAGCAGGATTCTCTAAATCATCCCAGACAGATGTCTATCCAGCCTCTGTTTGAAGACTTCCATTGAAGGAGAACTCACCACCTCTTGTGGCAGCCTGTTCCACTCATTGATCACCCTAACTGTCAAAAAGTTTTTTCTAATATCTAATCTGTGTCTCCTCCCATTCAGTTTCATCCCATTGCTTCTAGTCTTTCCTTGCGCAAATGAGAATAAAGATGATCCTTCTACAATGTGACAGCCCTTGAGATATTTGTAGACAGCTATTAAGTCTCCTCTCAGTCTTCTTTTTTGCAAGCTAAACATTCCCAAATCCTGCAACCGTTCCTCATAGGACATGGTTTGCAGACCGGTCACCATTCTGGTGGCTCTTATCTGAACTTGCTCCAGTTTGTTGATGTCTTTTTTAAAATGTGGTGCCCAAAACTGGACACAGTATTCCAGATGAGGTCTGACCAAAGAGGAGTAGAGGGCAATAATGACCTCACGTGATCTAGACTGTATGCTTCTGTTGATACATTCTAGAATTGCATTTGCCTTTTTTGCTGCTGCATCACACTGTTGACTCATGTTAAGTCTGTGATCAATTAGTATACCCAAGTCTTTTTCACATGTGCTGTTACTTAGCCCTATTCCTCCCATTTTGTATATGCTTTTTTCATTTTTATTGCCCAGATGTAGTACTTTGCATTTTTCCCTGTTAAAATCCATTCTGTTAGTTGCTGCCCACTGCTCCAGTTTATGTATATCTTTTTGAATCCTCTCTCTCTCTTCTCTAGTATTAGCTACCCCTCCTAGCTTTGTGTCATCAGCAAATTTGATCAGTTTACCCTCAATTCCTTCATTTAAATCATTGATAAAGATGTTGAACAATACAGGGCCCAAAACAGAGCCTTGTGGTACCCCACTTGAGACATTCTTCCAACTGGATGTGCAGCCATTTACAACCACTCTTTGGGTCCGATCACTAAGCCAGTTATGAATCCACCTAACAGTTGCCTTGTCCATTCCATACTTAGTCATTTTTTCAATAAGGATTGTGTGAGATACTTTGTCAAATGCTTTGCTGAAGTCAAGATATACTATATCTACAGCATTTCCCTGATCCACCCAGTCAGTGATTCTGTCATAGAAGGAAATTAAGTTAGTCTGACATGACTTATTAGTTACAAACCCATGCTGACTCTGTTTAATCACTTCATTCTTATCCAGGTACTTGCATACATGTTCTTTAATAATTTGTTCAAAGATCTTTCCTGGTATAGAAGTCAGACTCACCGGCCTGTAGTTCCCTGGGTCCACCTTCTTCCCCTTTTTGAAGATAGGAACAACATTTGCTCTTCTCCAGTCTTCTGGGACTTCTCCTGTTCTCCAAGAATTTTCAAAGATTATGGACAGTGGTTCAAGAATTTCTTCTGCTGTCTCCTTCAGTAACCTGGGGTGTAATTCATCTGGACCTGGAGACTTGAATTCATTTAGGTTAGCTAAGTGTTTCCTCACTGTCTTTCTGTTTATAGATATCCTGGATTCTTCTATTCCTTTAATAGGACAGTGAAGATCAGTTGATGTTACATTTCCTTTCTGAGAGAAAACAGATGCAAAATAGGAATTTAAAAGTTCAGCCTTCTCAACATCCTGACTTACCATTTCTTCATTTTCATCCTGTAAAAATCCTATAGCACTTTTCTTTTACTTTTGACGTATCCCCAAAATCCTTTTTTGTGCTTTTGACGTCACTTGCAAGCCTTAATTCATTGTCAGCTTTAGATAATCTGATTTGTGCCCTGCAGGTTCTGCAGACGGCATTATATTCTTCTTTAGATATGCCTCCCTCTTTCCATTTGATAAACATTTCTTTCTTCCTTTTTAGCATGTGTTTAAGTTCTATGTTCATCCATCCTGGTTTCCTTAAATGCTTCCCATTCTTCCCTCTTTTCGGAATTGTTAACGATTGTGCTTTGAGAATCTCATTTTTCAAGATTTTCCATCCTTCCTGGACATTTTTGTCCTTAAGGATATCCAGCCATTGGATCCCTCCAATTCTCTTTCTGAGTTCCTTAAAATCTGCCTTTCTGAAATCTAACCTTGACGTCTGAGTCTTCACAGGTCTTCCTCCTCTTGTTATCCAAAATTCTAAAATAGCATGGTCACTACCTCCTAGGGTCCCAGCCACTCTTACCTCCTCCACCATTTCCTCCCTGTTTATGAGGATTAGATCCAAGGTAGCAGATCCCCTTGTTTTCTCCATTACCTTTTGGAAGATAAAGTTGTCAGCAAGAGAGGATAAGAATTTCCTGGACCTGTTAGTTTTGCCTGAGAGAGATTCCCAACAAATGTCTGGATAGTTGAAATCTCCCATGACCACTATGTCATATTTTTTGGAGAACTTGGCCATTTGATGCATAAAGAGTTCATCCATATCTTCAGCTTGCACAGGCGGCCTGTAGTAAATGCCTACAATGGTGTCCTTTCCATTGTTCTGTCCTTGTATTCTTACCCAAACAGTTTCCACAGAACTTCCAGTCTCTGAAGCTTCAATCTCTGTGCAGATATACGCTTTTCTAACATACAATGCAACACCTCCTCCTCGTTTATCAAGTCTGTTTCTTGCAAATAAGTTGTAACCTTCTAGCCTTGTATTCCAATCATGTGTATCGTCCCACCAAGTCTCAGTGATTCCAATGACATCATATTTCTTCTCCTGCGTTAGTAGCTCCAGTTCTCCTTGTTTGTTGCCCATGCTTTGTGCATTCGTATAGAAACACTTTAGTTTGTGATTGGTTTCTCTTTCTTCAATATTTTTATTATGTAGATTTTTTTGTCTTTGTTCTTCCCCTTCACTTCTAATAGCAGAGTTCTCAATAGCATTTGTCAGGTGTATGGCTTTTGCTGGCGTTTTGCTTCCCTTCCCACATTGTTCTAGTTTAAAGCTCTCCTGATGAGTGTAGCAAGGCGACTTCCAAATACATGTTTTCCAGTCTTCGTAAGGTGCACCCCATCTCTAGCAAGTAATCCATCGTACAGGTAATTCACTCCGTGATCCAGAAATCCAAATCCTTGCTGACGGCACCATCGACGTAGCCAGTTGTTCACCTGCAGAATCTTATTCCACCTCCTTGTTCCATGGCCATCCACTGGAAGGATGGAGGAGAAGACCACCTGCGCTCCCAGTTCTTTCACTTTCTTACCTAAGTTTTCAAAGTCACTGCAGATGGTTTCCAGGTCACTTCTTGTGGTGTCATTTGTCCCCACATGTATTAGCAGGAATGGGTAGTCATCTTTAGGTCTGAAGAGTCCTGATATCCTGTCAGACACATCTTTAATTTTTGCACCTGGAAGACAGCACATTTCTCTTGAGGTTATATCTGGTCTGCAGATAGCAGCCTCTGTTCCTCTCAACAGGGAATCCCCCATGACAACAACTCTCCATTTCTTCTTCACAACATTTTTCTTTCTCCATTCAGAAGGACTCTGAGGGCGTACAAGGTTACTCTTTGTGGGCAAAGTCTTATCCTGATGTATTTCTTCATCGTTCTCCTGTGTAAGGGCCTGGTACTGGTTTCTGAGCAGAATTGGTGCTGACTGCCTCCTGATCCTCCTGCTTCTTTGGGTCACATGCTTCCATTCCTCTGTTTCTTCAGTTGCACTTCGAATTTCTTCTCTTTCTGTACCATGAAGAGATAATTCTGCTCTGTCTAAGAACTCTTCACCTTCCTTAATGGTCTTCAATGTAGATAACCTCTCTTCCAGATTTTGCAACTTTTCCTCCAACAGGGACACAAGCTTGTATTTGTGGCATGTGAAATTTGGCTTTTCCACTGGTAAGTCTATGAACATGTAGCAAGAAATGCAGCTCACCACATGGCTCCTAGCCTCTTCCATGTTCTTATTGTTGAAGAGATAATCAAGCGGTGAAATATAAGCCAAAACTCGCGCGCCTAGCGGCGCGCGGTTTACTGATGTCCTCCTTTCAGCTGCAACAGCCAAAATCCAGTGTTCCTTGAGCTCGCGGAGACTCTTCACTTATCCCAGAAGGCACTGGGAATATGCAAATTATCTCCTCGGGACTCCTCCCCTGGTTTACTGATGTCCTCCTTTCAGCTGCAACAGCCAAAATCCAGTGTTCCTTGAGCTCGCGGAGACTCTTCACTTATCCCAGAAGGCACTGGGAATATGCAAATTATCTCCTCGGGACTCCTCCCCTGGTTTACTGATGTCCTCCTTTCAGCTGCAACAGCCAAAATCCAGTGTTCCTTGAGCTCGCGGAGACTCTTCACTTATCCCAGAAGGCACTGGGAATATGCAAATTATCTCCTTGGGACTCCTCCCCTGGTTTACTGATGTCCTCCTTTCAGCTGCAACAGCCAAAATCCAGTGTTCCTTGAGCTCGCGGAGACTCTTCACTTATCCCAGAAGGCACTGGGAATATGCAAATTATCTCCTCAGGACTCCTCCCCTGGTTTACTGATGTCCTCCTTTCAGCTGCAACAGCCAAAATCCAGTGTTCCTTGAGCTCGCGGAGACTCTTCACTTATCCCAGAAGGCACTGGGAATATGCAAATTATCTCCTCGGGACTCCTCCCTGATTTACTGATGTCCTCCTTTCAGCTGCAACAGCCAAAATCCAGTGTTCCTTGAGCTCGCGGAGACTCTTCACTTATCCCAGAAGGCACTGGGAATATGCAAATTATCTCCTCGGGACTCCTCCCCTGGTTTACTGATGTCCTCCTTTCAGCTGCAACAGCCAAAATCCAGTGTTCCTTGAGCTCGCGGAGACTCTTCACTTATCCCAGAAGGCACTGGGAATATGCAAATTATCTCCTCGGGACTCCTCCCCTGGTTTACTGATGTCCTCCTTTCAGCTGCAACAGCCAAAATCCAGTGTTCCTTGAGCTCGCGGAGACTCTTCACTTATCCCAGAAGGCACTGGGAATATGCAAATTATCTCCTCGGGACTCCTCCCCTGGTTTACTGATGTCCTCCTTTCAGCTGCAACAGCCAAAATCCAGTGTTCCTTGAGCTCGCGGAGACTCTTCACTTATCCCAGAAGGCACTGGGAATATGCAAATTATCTCCTTGGGACTCCTCCCCTGGTTTACTGATGTCCTCCTTTCAGCTGCAACAGCCAAAATCCAGTGTTCCTTGAGCTCGCGGAGACTCTTCACTTATCCCAGAAGGCACTGGGAATATGCAAATTATCTCCTCAGGACTCCTCCCCTGGTTTACTGATGTCCTCCTTTCAGCTGCAACAGCCAAAATCCAGTGTTCCTTGAGCTCGCGGAGACTCTTCACTTATCCCAGAAGGCACTGGGAATATGCAAATTATCTCCTCGGGACTCCTCCCCTGGAATTTTTTGCCATATTCAAAAATACATTGGGGAGGACTGGAGTGAAGTTGCGCCAAATTTTGCAACTTTTTAATAAGTCGCAATTGATGATTCATGCAAAATATCTGGAATAAGTAAACTCCGCCCACAAATGCAAAAAAAAGAACCAAAAAATAGGTTACCGACATATAAAATAGCTGTCAAAATAGGTACAAACAAAAGAATGAATTAGATGCAAACAATAAAGGCGCAAGGCACACAATATTAGACAAAATAAGGCACAAAGGCAATGATGATTCAGGACCTATGAGTCTAGCTACTTTATATACTAAAATGATTGTCCATTTAGTTTGCCTTCTGTATCATTCATTTTGTTTAGATCTCTGTGGTTTTGTGTCTCAGGATTAGAGTTGAGCATTCCGATACCGCAAGTATCGGGTATCGGCCGATATTCGCTGTATCGGAATTCCGATACTTAGTTCCGATATTTTTCATATATCGTATACCGGAATCGGAAGTTCCCATAATTCTTTGAGAGGCAATGTGATTTTAGACAGCCAATGAGGAATCCTAGGAAGTGTGGGCACATCCTGTAATGCTGCGGTCATGTTAACTAATGGCATGGCTGTGATTGGATGCTGAAATAATGTCAGAATGCACTATAAAAGGCGCCGCCGCCATTTTAGCGTCACTGTGCTGTGAATTCAGTTAGGGACAGAACGCTGCTCTGCTGACTCTGAGGGACAGTTACAGATAGCGTTTTTGTGAATTGCTGTGTAGGCAGGCTATTTGAGAAACCGCTCTGTAAATCATCCTTTTTCCTTGCAGTGTTGTTTTCACAGCTCTGTGCAAGGTGTGTGTGTGTGAGTGCAAGTGACGCTGCAGTTTGCTCTGCATCCAACGCTGTTTGTAGTCATCTGCACGTGTCACTCACTGACTCTTTTTTTTTTTATTTTGTGGAATTGGTGCTGCTCCATTCAATTGAAATTAACAATGATCTATTAGTGTGACGTGCTTCCATCCGTATCCAATACATTGGTTGCAAACACTATAGAAGTACACAAAGGAGCCTTTCACAGCTAGTGAACAGTTGTGTGCAGTGTTCACTGTAGTCTGAGGTTTTTATTTTTTGAGTGCAGATCACGCTCCAGTTAGTTCTTCAACCACTGCTGGTTGTAGTCTGCTGAGTGTGTGTCACTGCCTCATCCTTGACATTTTTCTCTAATTGGTGCTGCTCCATTCTATTTCAAATAACTCAAATCTATTAGTGTGACGCGCTTCCATCCGTATACAATACATTGGTTGCAAACACTATAGAAGTACATAAAGGAGCCTTTCACAGCTAGTGAACAGTTGTGTGCAGTGTTCACTGTAGTCTGAGGTTTTCATTTTTGGAGTGCAGATCACGCTCCAGTTAGTTCTTCAACCACTGCTGGTTGTAGTCTGCTGAGCGTGTGTACACTGCCTCATCCTTGACATTTTTCTCTAATTGGTGCTGCTCCATTCTATTTCAAATAACTCAAATCTATTAGTGTGACGCGCTTCCATCCGTATACAATACATTGGTTGCAAACACTATAGAAGTACACAAAGGAGCCTTTCACAGCTAGTGAACAGTTGTGTGCAGTGCTCACTGTAGTCTAAGGTTTTCATTTTTGGAGTGCAGATCACGCTCCAGTTAGTTCTTCAACCACTGCTGGTTGTAGTCTGCTGAGCGTGTGTCACTGCCTCATCCTTGAAATTTTTCTCTAATTGGTGCTGCTCCATTCTATTTCAAATAACTCAAATCTATTAGTGTGACGCGCTTCCATCCGTATCCAATACATTGGTTGCAAACACTATAGAAGTACACAAAGGGGCCTTTCACACCTAGTGAACAGTTGTGTGCAGTGTTCACTGTAGTCTGAGGTTTTCATTTTTGGAGTGCAGATCACGCTCCAGTTAGTTCTTCAACCACTGCTGGTTGTAGTCTGCTGAGCGTGTGTCACTGCCTCATCCTTGAAATTTTTCTCTAATTGGTGCTGCTCCATTCTATTTCAAATAACTCAAATCTATTAGTGTGACGCGCTTCCATCCGTATACAATACATTGGTTGCAAACACTATAGAAGTACACAAAGGGGCCTTTCACACCTAGTGAACAGTTGTCTGCAGTGTTCACTGCAGTCTCTGCGGAATACTTAGGCCTTATAACTTTTCTGACTTTCTTTATCAATCTACCAAGATGAAGAAGGCAGGGAGTAAGGCACGTGGTCATGGCCGTGGAGTTTCAGCAGGGAGAGGACGTGGGAATTCTGTGGCTGCTGCCGCCCCCAGTGACACAGCATCCACCAGTTTTCCCCGTGAGCGTTCCTTTATGCGCACTTTTGTAGGAGCTCGGCGTACCCCCCTGCTGCGGGAAGAACAAATTGAAGCCGTTGTTGGTTGGATGGCAGCCAATGCATCGACTTCAATTGCTTCCACCTCCTCTCAGGACCACAGCACTGTTGAACAACCATCTGTCTCTTCACCGCCTGCCAAATTGCCCAGGCAGTCAGAGAGTTCTGTACAGGAGCCAGCTGAGTCTCTGCTTCTGTTCTCAGAATCTGTTGGCTTGCAAACAGGGGCCCAGCCAAGCAGCATTCTGGAATGTGAAGAAGAGGGAGTATGCAGTGATGCGCAACAGCTGTGTCTCTCTGAATCAGAAGAGGCGGGTGAGCCAGTGCCGATGGTCAGCACACCGCAGAACGCATCTGATGATGATGAGACTCAGGTGCCAGTTTCTGTTGAGCATGGTGCTGGCCAGACCACCCAACAGCAGCAGGTGTTGGAAGAGGGTAGTGGAGATGATGAGGTCCAAGACCCAACATGGCGTGAGGAACAGGAAGGTGGTGGGAGCAGCTCTGAGGAAGAGATTGCCCCAACGATCCAAACAGGAGGGAGAGGTAGGCTGCAGACTCGTTGCCTGTAGCCTCCAGTTTGGCACCTGTTCGGAGCAGTTCTCTTCCAAAAGTTAAAACGGGCGCTCCCAGGACTTGCACTGCGTGGTCCTTTTTTGTCACACTTGCAGATGATATTTGCTATGTCAAATGCAAGCTGTGTAATCAAAAAGTAAAAAGAGGTAAAAGTGTCAGTAACCTCAATACCACAAATATGTGGAAACATGTGCGGACAAAGCACGTAGTTGAGTTACAAAGACACACTGGAGATATAGGCCAACCTACAGCACCACCTACATCTTCAGGTCGTGTTGGAGCCTCTTCCTCCAGCTCACACACAGCTGGTTCGGCTTCCTCACAGGATCGCCATGGAAGAACCTTGGTCACTGTTGTCCAGAGACAAAGTGTTATTCCACCCACAGCAGCAAGTTCCCTGTCATCCTCACACTCCCAGGCCACAAAACAGCCATCGGTAGCACAGGCATGGGATAAAAGACGGCCATACTCGGGAAACCATCCACGAGCACAGGCTCTGAATGCTGGCATTGCAAAACTCCTGTCCCTTGAAATGCTGTCATTCAGGCTGGTGGAGACTGACAGTTTCCGTAACTTAATGGCATTGGCAGTCCCACAATACAATGTGCCAAGCCGATTTTATTTCAGCAGGCATGCCGTCCCTGGTCTGCAAAAGCATGTTGAGGGAAAAATTAAACATGCGCTACTAAACGCCGTCAGTAGCAAGGTCCACCTGACCACCGATGCGTGGACCAGTACCCATGGCCAGGGACGATACCTTTCCCTCACTGCCCATTGGGTCAATGTTGTGGAGCCGGGTACAGATCTTGCGAGTGGCACTGTACGTGTTCTGCCAACTCCAAGGATTGCAGGAATCAAGTCTGTACACATTGACTCCTCCTCCTACTCCAGTTCCTCAGAATCATCGCTGCAGGAGCCGTCACGGTCTACCTTCACATGGACCCGTGAACGCTTACCTGTTGCGACCGATATGAGCACAGCCGTGGCCAAACGTCAACAGGCCGTCCTGAAATTAATTTCCATGGGGAATCGAAGCCACACAGCGCAGGAGCTCTGGAATGCCATCAAGCAGGAGAGCGACGTGTGGTTTTTGCCAGCGAATCTCCAGCCAGGCTTGGTAGTGTGTGACAATGGCCGAAATCTGGTGGCAGCTCTGGGCCTTGGCAACCTCACTCACATACCATGTCTGGCACATGTGCTCAACTTGGTCGTGCAGAGTTTTTTGAGGGACTATCCGGATCTTGATGCACTGCTGCACAAGGTCCGCCTAGAGTGCGCTCACTTGCGACGTTCCAGCATGGCCAGATCGCGCATTGCTGCTCTGCAACGCAGATTTCGCCTTCCTGAACATCGCATCATATGTGTAGTAGCCACCAGGTGGAATTCCACGTTACATATGTTGGAGCGGTTGTGTGAGCAGCAGCCAGCAGTAATGGAGTATCAGCTGCATCAGGCGCAATCAACTCGCAATTTGCGCCGTTCACACTTCACCACTACTGAGTGGGCCTCTATGAAGGACATCTGCTACGTTTTGCGTGCGTTTGATGAGTCAACGCGGATGGCGAGTGCAGATGATGCACTAGTCAGCCTGACTGTCCCCCTTATCTGCCTGCTTCAAAAAACACTGCAAGCACTAAGGGATGAGGTTTTGGAAGAGGTGGAGGATGAGGAGTCACAAATTCCATCACCTTCTGGACAGTCAGCGCAACGTGGTTCCTCACAAAGGGCTGGGCAGGGCTCACTTTGTGAGGAGGATGAGGAGGAGTCAATCGAGGAGGAAGACATTGCTCCAGAGGGAGGTACACAACGCTCTAGTCAGTATGTAGAGCGAGGGTGGGGTGATGCACAGCAGGCAGAGATTACGCCTCTTGCAGGGGACTGCGTTTCTTGGCCAGTTGGGAGTCTGCAGCACATGGTTGATTTCATGCTGCAGTGCCTGAGAAACGACCGCCGCATTGCCCACATTCTCACCACGTCTGATTATTGGGTGTTTTGTGGCTGCGCCACCAATGTGTACGCCATCCGAGACGGCTCCAGTCAGCAGGAGGCAACGTTTGCGTAAGATGGTGACAGACTACATGTCTTGCCCTCTCAGATTACTCCCAGATGGCTCTTCCCCATTCAAGTTTTGGGTCTCTAAGCTGGATACATGGCCAGAGCTTAGCCAGTATGCATTGGAGGTGCTGGCTTGCCCTGCTGCCAGTGTATTATCGGAGCGCGTCTTTAGTGCTGCAGGTGGTGTACTAACAGACCGTCGCATGCGACTATCCTCCGATAATGTAGACCGGCTTACTTTTCTGAAAATGAACAAGGCATGGATCTCGCCTGAATTTGCCTGTCCGCTTTCCGATTAAATAACTGGTTGGCAACGTTATCCATGTCTCCTGTTATGTATATCTTTTGTAGGGATCCGCTCTGGTAGGCAGGGGCCGGGTCACAGTAATGAGGTAAACACACAGGCGTTCAGTTCAAAGTTCAGTGGTTTTAATGACGGGTTCAACAAAAGTCCAGATAACAAAATCAAAACAGAACATAAATCACTCCAGTTTGGAGAACCACTGGTCCCAGACTCACCCTTGCTTGGGACGGCCTTAACTAAGCGGCTGCAGGTCAGCAGAGACCGCCAGGTGCCATTCCGGGTGGTCTGGTACTCGCTTCCTGGTGCACACTGACACACTGTAACAAAACACTCTTCCAGCCTGTCTCCAGCCAAACTCCTTCCTTCCTTCCCCTCCTCATACTCCCACAGCTTCTTGTTAAATAGGCCTAGTCCACACCCTCAGGTGAGGTACACATCAGCTGACCTGATCACGTGACTATGACCTCATCACAGGTCCTTGTGATCATGGAAAATCCTGACCAAACTTCAGTCTGCTAGAAGAAATATATCTCCCATCCAGCAAGATCCCCTTTGGTGTACCACATACCTCCCCCCTTTGTTCAACCTTAGGAGGGTGGACACATGACATACAGTGAACTCTGGACAGTACATCTGCGTTCCCCTGTAATTTACCTGCCCGATGCTCTACTGAAAATGTGAAATTTTGCAGGGACATAAACCACCTGGTGACTCGTGCATTTCTCTCTTTGGCTTGACTCATTTAAGTCAGAGGGGAATGATCAGTTACCAACCGAAACGTTCTCCCCAACAGATAGTAGCGCAATGACTCCAGTGCCCATTTGATGGCCAGGCACTCTCTCTCTACAATGCTGTATCTGGTTCCAGCTGGAGTAAGCTTTCGACTCAGGAAACTAATGGGATGCTCCTCCCCGTTAACCTCCTGAGACAGCACGGCACCCAGACCTACCTCTGACGCATCAGTCTGGACAATGAATTCTCTTTTGAAGTCGGGTGTGATCAGAACTGGTGACCCACACAGTGCCCCTTTTAGTTTTACAAACGCTTCTTCAATCTGATCATTCCAGCCAACCATTACTGACTTCCTCCCTTTCAGGCAGTCAGTTAACGGCGCCGACAGGGTTGCAAAATTGGGAAAAACCGATGGTAATATCACACTAACCCCAAAAACCCTTTCACTTGTTTTGTGGTGAGGGGACGGGGCCAGTTTTGGATTGCCTCCACTTTGTTTATTTGAGATTTGATAACTCCTCTCCCAATCACATACCCCAGGTACCGAGCTTCCTCCAACCCTATGGAACACTTCTTTGGGTTGGCAGTTAGCCCTGCTTGTCGCAGAGAATCAATCACCGCCTGTACCTTGGCTAAGTGACTTTCCCAGTCTGCACTGTACACCACAATATCGTCGAGATAGGCCGCGGCATATCGGCGATGAGTACGAAGAACAACATCCATTAACCTCTGGAAAGTCGCTGGAGCGCCATGCAACCCGAAGGGTAGGACTATATACTGGAACAGTCCCTCGGGTGTTACAAAAGCAGTTTTCTCTCTTGCTGCTTTTGTTAGGGGCACCCGATATGGCTTTAATCGGACTTTGGCCTGCGGCTCCGTGACAATGTCATGTTGGATTAGGGAGGTACGGCCAGGGAGCTCTGAGAAAACATCGGTATTTCGGCTAACAAACTCTTGGACCTCCTGAACTTGTCTAGGAGACAAAGTGTCTGCTATTTTGACGGCGGAGAGGACTTCTCTTGCCTTCTCCTGAGGCAAGGGAGCCCTCTCTACTGGAAATGCAGGCCGTGGACAATCCTCACCAAGAGGGTCTCTGTCTTTCCATGGTTTGAGCAGATTCACATGGTATACCTGTTCTGGCTTTCTTCGCCCTGGTTGGTGTACTTTATAGTTTACGGGACCCACCTTCTCCATAATCTCGTAGGGTCCCTGCCACCTTGCAAGGAACTTACTATCCACTGTAGGCACAAGTACCAACACCCGATCCCCAGGGTTAAATGACCTTACCCGTGCCTCCCGGTTATAGACCTGCCTCTGTGACCTTTGTGCTGCTTCCATATGTTCTCGGACTAATGGTAGGACTGTCTCCATTCTCTCTTGCATTTAGGCCACATGTTCTATCACACTTTTGTGGGGAGTTGGTTGGTTTTCCCAGGTCTCTTTAGCTATATCGAGTAAGCCACGGGGATGTCTGCCATATAATAGTTCGAAGGGCGAGAACCCCGTAGATGCCTGGGGCACCTCCCGCACTGCAAACATCAGGTATGGAAACAAGAGATCCCAGTCCTTACCATCTTTAGAGACAGCTTTTTTCAACATATTCTTCAGGGTCTTATTGAACCTTTCTACCAACCCGTCTGTTTGAGGATGATAGACCGATGTGCGCAACTGTTTAACACTCAACAAGTGGCAGAGTTCCTTCATGATTTTTGACATAAAGGGGGTCCCCTGGTCTGTTAAGATTTTTTGAGGGATTCCCACCCGAGAGAACATACCCATGAGTTCTTTTGCAATAAGTTTGGCAGAGGTGTGGCGCAGGGGAATAGCCTCAGGATACCTGGTAGCGTAATCTAGAACTACGAGGATATGTTGGTGACCCCTCGCTGATTTATTAACAGGCCCCACCAGATCCATGGCTATTCTCTAAAATGGGACCTCTATAATTGGTAATGGTACTAAGGGACTCCGAAAATGAGGCTGCGGACTGGTTACCTGACACACGGGACAAGAGTTACAATACCGTTTAACGTCTTCATAGACCCCTAGCCAGTAAAACCGTTGTAGAATTCGGTCTAGGGTTTTCTTTTGACCCAGATGTCCCCCCAGTGCATGCGCATGCGCTAGGTCCATTACCAACTTACGATACGACTGGGGTACCAGCAACTGCTCGACAATGTCCCCACGTACTTTTTCAACCCCATACAGCAAATCTTGGTTCAGCTCGAATCGGGGAAATACTGTAGCTGCCCCGGGTTGTTGGGGTTCCCCATTGACAACCAGTACATTTTCCCGAGCTCGAACCAACGTAGGGTCCCGGATTTGCGCCGTACCAAAATTGTCACCTGTCACATTTAAGTCTGACAATTCCGGTCCCGGTGGCAAATATTCCATCTCCCCAGCTAACACTTGTATAGGAGAGGGGTTTTCCTCCTCCACCGAAGGCAAAGGTACTCCTACCGCCAGCACATCTTCCTCTGGGCCACCAGGTTCATGCCCGATTTCTGGAGAATGCAACCTGGTTGCCACTGGTGCCGACGACTGTTCCGTGGGAGGGGTAATTACAGGCCAAAGCACAGAAAATAACGGAAAATCTCTCCCCATTATTACCTCATAATGCAAATTAACCACCACCCCCACCTCGTGGCACCTCCTCCCCGCTGGCGTGTTGATCATCACCAGGGCGGTAGGATAATGTTTTAGGTCCCCATGTATACACAATACACCCATTTTCCGACCAGTATACTCGCTGATTTGGACGTGGCTGGCTCGTATTAGGGTTACGAGACTCCCTGAGTCCAGAAGAGCCACAGCAGGGTTACCCTCCACCTCCACTTTACACAAATGGTTCATACTGGGTCCCTCTGGTTTGCCCACTGCACACATGTGTTCGGCATAGTGAGACTGATAGTACCCATAGTTTGTGTCCATGGGCTCAGTCAGGTGGGGGCAATCAGCTCTCACATGTCCTGGTTCTTGGCACCGCCAACAGATTATGGGGCCTCTTTCGTCCCCAGACGTGTCTTGGGTGGCCTTCCGAGTCTCTGCTCGCCGAACGGCAGGTGAAGGTTTGGGAAATTTACTCATTACCTTCCGGGTAGTCTCTCCCTGTATCTCCTTGGTAGCCCCATATCTTTCAATGAGGTCTACCATTTGGAGACCATCAGTAGGGGCTGCCTGTCCAACCCAGGTTTGCAGGGTGTGGGGCAAAGTCCTACAGAATTTATCAGTCACTATACGATCCAGCATAGCACGGGGTGACAACACCTCCGGCTGCAACCACTTTTCCATCAGGTGTATCAAGTCATAATACTGGGACCGAGCTGTCTCGGAAGTGGAAAACTTCCACTGGTGTACCCGCTGGGCCCGGACTAACACATTTACCCCAAGACGTGCGAGTATCTCACCCTTGACGATCTCGTAGTCCGTCTGATACTCGGGGGTAGGTCCCTATAGGCTTTCGCGGGTCCTGGAGCCAAAAACGGAGCCACGATCTCGGCCCACTGGTCCCGGGGCAGTCTCTCCCTCTTAGCCACGCCTTCAAACATCTCCAGGTATACCTCGACGTCATCTGATTGCTCCATCTTTGGGATCGCTGTACACACCTCTTTCTGGACATCCTGGCATCCCCGGGCAGCTCCTGCTGTCTGCGGCGCTGCGATGTGCTGCATCAGTAGACTATTGGTTTCCTGTTGCTCCTGCATAGCCTGCTGTTGCTGCTGTGTAGCCTGCTGTTGCTGCTGCATAGCCTGCTGCTGCTGTCGCATGGCCTCCACCAGCATCTTTACTGTGCTCTCCATCTCCGGTCAGTTCTCCACCGGGTTTTGCGTTACTTTTTCACCCAGGACATCGACTGTCATGCAGAGGAAAAAAAAACAAACAATACCACAGCCTAACCTCACTGCGTGTGCCCGCTTTCAAGCCACCAATTGTAGGGATCCGCTCTGGTAGGCAGGGGCCGGGCCGCAGTAATGAGGTAAACACACAGGCGTTCAGTTCAAAGTTCAGTGGTTTTAATGACGGGTTCAACAAAAGTCCAGATAACAAAATCAAAACAGAACATAAATCACTCCAGTTTAGAGAACCACTGGTCCCAGACTCACCCTTGCTTGGGACGGGCTTAACTAAGCGGCTGCAGGTCAGCAGAGACCGCCAGGTGCCATTCCGGGTGGTCTGGTACTCGCTTCCTGGTGCACACTGACACACTGTAACAAAACACTCTTCCAGCCTGTCTCCAGCCAAACTCCTTCCTTCCTTCCCCTTCCCCAGCTTCTTGTTAAATAGGCCTAGTCCACACCCTCAGGTGAGGTACACATCAGCTGACCTGATCACGTGACTATGACCTCATCACAGGTCCTTGTGATCATGGAAAATCCTGACCAAACTTCAGTCTGCTAGAAGAAATATATCTCCCATCCAGCAAGATCCCCTTTGGTGTATCACACTTTCTACCACCTGAACTCTACTCCCTGGGCTACAACACTGCCAGTTGCTGCTCAGAAGTGTCGTGTCCACAGACCAATACACAAGCTATAGTGTTAGTGGGGTTTAGTAACGCCAGCTGTTCCCCTGCTGTGTGTACGGCAAAAAGTCCTGCTGCCTCCACCCTCTTCTTTCTCATCCCTGGGCTCCAACAACGCCAGTTGTTGCCATGAAGTGCTGTTAGCACAGTCAACACTTGCTCCTGTGTTACTGGGGTTCAGTAATGTCAGCTGTTCCCCTGCTGTGTGTACGGCAAAAAGTCCTGCTGCCTCCACCCTCTTCTCTTCTCATCCCTGGGCTCCAACAACGCCAGTTGTTGCCATGAAGTGCTGTTAGCACAGTCAACACTTGCTCCTATGTTACTGGGGTTCAGTAATGTCAGCTGTTCCCCTGCTGTGTGTACGGCAAAAAGTCCTGCTGCCTCCACCCTCTTCTCTTCTCATCCCTGGGCTCCAACAACGCCAGTTGTTGCCATGAAGTGCTGTTAGCACAGTCAACACTTGCTCCTGTGTTACTGGGGTTCAGTAATGTCAGCTGTTCCCCTGCTGTGTGTACGGCAAAAAGTCCTGCTGCCTCCACCCTCTTCCCTTTTCATCCCTGGGCTCCAACAACGCCAGTTGTTGCTCGGAAGTAATTGGCACGGGTACTGACTCCTGCCCAGCCTGGTTACAGCACGACAGCTGTTTCCTGGCAGTGTCAACGTCAATTAGCCTCCAATAAGTTGTCCTGTCGTGTTGCATTCGGGTTAGCCGACTCTATGGTGCCTGCAGTTTAGGTGATTCCTATGTGTGCTGTGGGATATGTAAATAAAGGCTGTTTCCGTTGTGACAATAGGACAAGCACCCACTGTAGGACTGTGTGATTCGGTAACTGCGGATGGCTTGCGGCCTGTCAACTTATATTTTCATGGGTGCCTTATGGTACCCGTCCGGGTTCCAGTACCATCAGCTGGTTCTCCGCAGTGCCTTTGGCCTAGGTGCCTCCATCTCGGTATCCGAGTTCCAGCAACGTCTGCTGGTCCTTGGTAGTGCTTTGGAGCACAGGTACCTCCTGCTTAGTAACCGTGTCCCAGTAACGTCAGCTGGTCCTCGGTTGTGCCATTGGCTCTTTTCCTTCTGCTGCCCCTCCGGGTTCCAGCACAGTCAGCTGGTCCTCGTTACTTCCATTGTCTCTTGTACCATCTGATACCCGTCCGGGTTCCAGTAACGTCAGCTGGTTCTCGGAAGTTAGTCAGCCTTCTTGTACCTTCAGCTACATTTACAAATTTAAGATTTTTTAAATGTTTTTTTGGGTAATCACTCTGGATCTCCAACAATGAAGACGACGACCCTGATGACCACCCCGAAGAAGATGACGACCACAAGGACGACGAGCATCAAGCCAACCAGCCTGAACACCATCACATAGAAGAAATAAAAGATTACCCAGAAGAAGATCACCAACAGGACAAAGAAGGTTAAGACAAACTACAAGATACAGAACAAGAGACAGAAGAACAATAAGCAGAAGATCAAAAAGCAGAAGAACATGAAGTATAAGACCAAAATGAAGAGCAAAATATATGCTCTAAATTATAAGCAGAAGAAGAATAAGCAGTGTATGGGGGTGAGTCCGTTCCTCCTCGTGGTGCCCCTGGAAAATGCCTGCTGCTGCAGGCTAAACTGAACACGGACAAATACTGTTGTAATTTAAATCTTTTGTGACAGCAAGAACGGAAGGAAGAAAAATTCATACTTTTACAGATTACAAGTACAGGAATCTCTGTCACAAATAAGGATGAAGAAGATGAAGATGAAGTAGAATATGAAGAAGAATAATAGTTTAATAAGAACAATATGAGTAATGTTAACAAAAAGATGAATAGCAAGAAGTTTAAGAAGAAGATAAAGAAGGTGAAGATGAAGAATAATTGGATGAAAAAGATGATGCTGCTGAAGATTATGAAGGAGAAAGTGTGGCAAAAGTTAAAAAGGTGAAGAGCATGGAAGTTGTGAAACATACATATTTGCCAAAATAGAAAAAAGGTTAACAACATTGTCAATTTCTTCGTCAATCCGAACATCTTTAAAAAAAAAAAATTAATGCTATTCCATTTGATTGGGTTAAACATCTATGCCTTTAATGTCTCCTCAACCTCCCCCAATACATTCTACATTACTCTTTGTTGTTTTCCTTCATGTACAATTAACCAACAAGGCAAGAATGGGGTTTTTTTAATTCCGATATTTTGTTCCCATAGACTTACATTGGATTTCTGGTATCGGTATCGGGTATCGCCGATACTTTTTGGGTATCGGCGATACCAATTCCGATCCGATACTTATTGGTATCGGAAAGTATCGCTCAACTCTACTCAGGATTAAAAACACAATAGTTTTACAGTAACTTACAGCAGTTTTAAAAATAGGTTTGGGCAGGTGCCTTTTATGTATTTTGCTTGTGAAAACCGCACAAGAGATTGAGAATTTGCAAGAAGCAAGCGAAAACCAACCGTGTATGCTTGTGCTGCACTACATGCTACTGTTAGCTATACAGGCACTTTTATCTGTTTGAAATGGGTGTGTTCAGCTCTCTTATATAGAAAGGTTGTCTATGTCCATGTACTCTTGCCCATGGTATAAAATACAAGTTAAAAGTACAAATGTATACATTGAAGCAAAGCTGTGTATTCTTGCAGCTACATCTACACACGTGGTCAAAATTGTTGGTACCCCTCGTTTAACGACAGAAAAACCCACAATGGTGACAGAAATAACTTGATTCTGACAAAAGTAATAATAAATAAAAAATCTATGAAATTGAACAAATGAAAGTCAGACATTGCTTTTCAACCATGCTTCCACAGAATTTTTTAAAAACTAAAACTCATGAAATAGATCTGGACAGAAGTGATGGTACCCTTAACTTAATATTTTGTTGCAAAACCTTTTGAGACAGGTATTTTTGCCCACTCCTCAAGCGCAAACTGCTCCAGTTGTCTCATGTTTGAAGTTTGCCTTTTCCAGAAGGCATATTTCAGCTCTTTCAAAAGATGCTCAATAGGATTTAGGTCAGGGCTCATATAAGGCCCCTTCAGAATAGTCCAATGTTTTCCTCTTAGCCATTCTTGGGTGTTTTTAGCTGTGTGTTTTGGGTCATTATCCTGTTGCAAGACTCATGACCTGCGACTGAGACCAAACTTTCTGACACTGGGCAGCACATTTATCACTAGAATCCCTTGATAGTCTTGAGATTTCATTGTACCCTGCACAGATTCAAGACACCCTGTGCCACATGCAGCAAAGCAGCCCCAAAACATAACAGAGCCTCCTCCATGTTTCACAGTAGGGATAGTGTTCTTTTCTTGATATGCTTCATTTTTCTGTCTGTGAACATAGAGCTGATGTGCCTTGCCAAAAAGTTTCATTTTTGTCTCATCTGTCCATAGGACATTCTCCCAGAAGCTTTGTGGCTTGTCACCATGTAGTTTGGCAAATTCCAGTCAGGCTTTTTTAGGATTTTTTTTCAACAATGGTGTCCTCCTTGGTCATCTACCATAAAGTCCACTCTGGCTCATACAACGACGGATGGTGCGATCTGAAACTGATGTTCCTTGATCTTGAAGTTCACCTTTAATCTGTTTAGAAGTTTTTCTGAGCTCTTTTGTTACCATTTTCCTCTTGCGGCCATGTCTAGGAAGGTTGGCTACAGTCCCATGGAGCTTAAGTTTCTGAATAATATGTGCAACTGTAGTCACAGGAACAAGCTGCTTGGAGATGGTCTTATAACTTTTACCTTTAACATGTTTGTCTATAATTTTCTTTCAAAGCTCCTGAGACAACTCTTTCCTTTGCTTCCTCTGGTCCATGTTGAGTGTGATACACACCAAGTCACCAAACAGCACAGTGAGTATCTGTGGCCCTCTATACTGGCCCACTCACTGATACCAAGATTGTAGACACCTGTGATGCTAATTAGTGGATACACCTTGATTTAGCATGTTCCTTTTGACACATTATTTTCAGGGGTACCATCATTTCTGTCCAGGACTATTTCATGAGTTTTATTATTTTTTTTAAATTCTGTGGAAGCATGGTTGAAAAGCAATGTCTGACCTTCATTTGTTTATTTTTGTAGATTTTTAATTTATTATTACTTTTGTCAGATTCAAGTTATTTCTGTCACCATTGTGGGTTTTTCTGTCATTAAACGAGGGGTACCAACAATTTTGACCACGTGTGTATATCTTGCACTTTTTGAGTTGTGTACTACAACCTTTTGAACTTTTCAACCATTTCTTATTTATCATGCATATTAGAATGCTTAACCCCTTCACGACATATGACATCATATGTCGTGTGCCTGCTTTTGATGCGGGCTCGCACGCTGAACCCGCATCTTTCCCTGCACATGATGACTGATTTAATCAGGCATCATGTGCCTATTTATTCCTACTTCTTTGTTGATGACACTTCAATTGAGAATCCCAGTGCATGCTTGGTTTCTCAAACGAAGCCTCATCAGGAGGCAGCCTCTGCCACCTGCCTGAAAAAGAGTTTCATCATCAACACTTGTTTCAGGGCATTGGCCAGTCCCTGTGCGCTGTGCACTGTTTATTGTTCACAATGCCAACATGCTCCCTTGCAGACTCACATCGGTAAAAACGAGCCAGGAATAGAGTGCACTGTCAGTGCACTTGGTCTGAGCACCCGAAATTCAGAAACCAGGGTTGCCTCAGCATGCTCTGGGATTCTCAAATGAAGTGTCACCAGAAAGGAATTAGGAAAAAAAATAAGAAAAGCAGTTACACAATGTAGTTAGGAAGGATAGGTAATTTTTAATTAAAATTATATTAGAATCATAGAATCATAGAATCATAGAATGGTAGAGTTGGAAGGGACCTCCTGGGTCATCTGGTCCAACCCCCTGCTCAAAGCAGGATTCTCTAAATCATCCCAGACAGATGTCTATCCAGCCTCTGTTTGAAGACTTCCATTGAAGGAGAACTCACCACCTCTTGTGGCAGCCTGTTCCACTCATTGATCACCCTAACTGTCAAAAAGTTTTTTCTAATATCTAATCTGTGTCTCCTCCCATTCAGTTTCATCCCATTGCTTCTAGTCTTTCCTTGCGCAAATGAGAATAAAGATGATCCTTCTACAATGTGACAGCCCTTGAGATATTTGTAGACAGCTATTAAGTCTCCTCTCAGTCTTCTTTTTTGCAAGCTAAACATTCCCAAATCCTGCAACCGTTCCTCATAGGACATGGTTTGCAGACCGGTCACCATTCTGGTGGCTCTTATCTGAACTTGCTCCAGTTTGTTGATGTCTTTTTTAAAATGTGGTGCCCAAAACTGGACACAGTATTCCAGATGAGGTCTGACCAAAGAGGAGTAGAGGGCAATAATGACCTCACGTGATCTAGACTGTATGCTTCTGTTGATACATCCTAGAATTGCATTTGCCTTTTTTGCTGCTGCATCACACTGTTGACTCATGTTAAGTCTGTGATCAATTAGTATACCCAAGTCTTTTTCACATGTGCTGTTACTTAGCCCTATTCCTCCCATTTTGTATATGCTTTTTTCATTTTTATTGCCCAGATGTAGTACTTTGCATTTTTCCCTGTTAAAATCCATTCTGTTAGTTGCTGCCCACTGCTCCAGTTTATGTATATCTTTTTGAATCCTCTCTCTCTCTTCTCTAGTATTAGCTACCCCTCCTAGCTTTGTGTCATCAGCAAATTTGATCAGTTTACCCTCAATTCCTTCATCTAAATCATTGATAAAGATGTTGAACAATACAGGGCCCAAAACAGAGCCTTGTGGTACCCCACTTGAGACATTCTTCCAACTGGATGTGCAGCTATTTACAACCACTCTTTGGGTCCGATCACTAAGCCAGTTATGAATCCACCTAACAGTTGCCTTGTCCATTCCATACTTAGTCATTTTTTCAATAAGGATTGTGTGAGATACTTTGTCAAATGCTTTGCTGAAGTCAAGATATACTATATCTACAGCATTTCCCTGATCCACCCAGTCAGTGATTCTGTCATAGAAGGAAATTAAGTTAGTCTGACATGACTTATTAGTTACAAACCCATGCTGACTCTGTTTAATCACTTCATTCTTATCCAGGTACTTGCATACATGTTCTTTAATAATTTGTTCAAAGATCTTTCCTGGTATAGAAGTCAGACTCACCGGCCTGTAGTTCCCTGGGTCCACCTTCTTCCCCTTTTTGAAGATAGGAACAACATTTGCTCTTCTCCAGTCTTCTAGGACTTCTCCTGTTCTCCAAGAATTTTCAAAGATTATGGACAGTGGTTCAAGAATTTCTTCTGCTATCTCCTTCAGTAACCTGGGGTGTAATTCATCTGGACCTGGAGACTTGAATTCATTTAGGTTAGCTAAGTGTTTCCTCACTGTCTTTCTGTTTATAGATATCCTGGATTCTTCTATTCCTTTAATAGGACAGTGAAGATCAGTTGATGTTACATTTCCTTTCTGAGAGAAAACAGATGCAAAATAGGAATTTAAAAGTTCAGCCTTCTCAACATCCTGACTTACCATTTCTTCATTTTCATCCTGTAAAAATCCTATAGCACTTTTCTTTTACTTTTGACGTATCCCCAAAATCCTTTTTTGTTGCTTTTGACGTCACTTGCAAGCCTTAATTCATTGTCAGCTTTAGATAATCTGATTTGTGCCCTGCAGGTTCTGCAGACGGCATTATATTCTTCTTTAGATATGCCTCCCTCTTTCCATTTGATAAACATTTCTTTCTTCCTTTTTAGCATGTGTTTAAGTTCTATGTTCATCCATCCTGGTTTCCTTAAATGCTTCCCATTCTTCCCTCTTTTCGGAATTGTTAACGATTGTGCTTTGAGAATCTCATTTTTCAAGATTTTCCATCCTTCCTGGACATTTTTGTCCTTAAGGATATCCAGCCATTGGATCCCTCCAATTCTCTTTCTGAGTTCCTTAAAATCTGCCTTTCTGAAATCTAACCTTGACGTCTGAGTCTTCACAGGTCTTCCTCCTCTTGTTATCCAAAATTCTAAAATAGCATGGTCACTACCTCCTAGGGTCCCAGCCACTCTTACCTCCTCCACCATTTCCTCCCTGTTTATGAGGATTAGATCCAAGGTAGCAGATCCCCTTGTTTTCTCCATTACCTTTTGGAAGATAAAGTTGTCAGCAAGAGAGGATAAGAATTTCCTGGACCTGTTAGTTTTGCCTGAGAGAGATTCCCAACAAATGTCTGGATAGTTGAAATCTCCCATGACCACTATGTCATATTTTTTGGAGAACTTGGCCATTTGATGTATAAAGAGTTCATCCATATCTTCAGCTTGCACAGGCGGCCTGTAGTAAATGCCTACAATGGTGTCCTTTCCATTGTTCTGTCCTTGTATTCTTACCCAAACAGTTTCCACAGAACTCCCAGTCTCTGAAGCTTCAATCTCTGTGCAGATATACGCTTTTCTAACATACAATGCAACACCTCCTCCTCGTTTATCAAGTCTGTTTCTTGCAAATAAGTTGTAACCTTCTAGCCTTGTATTCCAATCATGTGTATCGTCCCACCAAGTCTCAGTGATTCCAATGACATCATATTTCTTCTCCTGCGTTAGTAGCTCCAGTTCTCCTTGTTTGTTGCCCATGCTTTGTGCATTCGTATAGAAACACTTTAGTTTGTGATTGGTTTCTCTTTCTTCAATATTTTTATTATGTAGATTTTTTTGTCTTTGTTCTTCCCCTTCACTTCTAATAGCAGAGTTCTCAATAGCATTTGTTAGGTGTATGGCTTTTGCTGGCGTTTTGCTTCCCTTCCCACATTGTTCTAGTTTAAAGCTCTCCTGATGAGTGTAGCAAGGCGACTTCCAAATACATGTTTTCCAGTCTTCGTAAGGTGCACCCCATCTCTAGCAAGTAGTCCATCGTACAGGTAATTCACTCCGTGATCCAGAAATCCAAATCCTTGCTGACGGCACCATCGACGTAGCCAGTTGTTCACCTGCAGAATCTTATTCCACCTCCTTGTTCCATGGCCATCCACTGAAGGATGGAGGAGAAGACCACCTGCGCTCCCAGTTCTTTCACTTTCTTACCTAAGTTTTCAAAGTCACTGCAGATGGTTTCCAGGTCACTTCTTGTGGTGTCATTTGTCCCCACATGTATTAGCAGGAATGGGTAGTCATCTTTAGGTCTGAAGAGTCCTGATATCCTGTCAGACACATCTTTAATTTTTGCACCTGGAAGACAGAAGAAAATAGTTTAGATCATGGCATTAAATAGATAAGTGTTTAGGATGAAAATTAATTTGTATTTTGGACCACCCCTTTAAAACAAGAAACAAGCAATAATCTGAGGAATAAGCAACATAATCTTCAAATTACTGAATCCAGCAACCTTTTTATAATACTTACAAACAGAAATGTTATTAAAAGTTAAATCAAGTAAAATGTTTGGTTTCAAATTAAGAAAACAAGATCAAAAGGCATAGTATTGTAAAGTTAATATATGTGAATATCTGTAGGTCTTAATGAATACTTTCAAATGAAATGATTAAAAATGGAATCCGGGCGGTAGGGCTAGCTGGCAGGCATTGATTGCCATTTGTCTGGCTATGCAATTGTAAGCTCCTCTAGGTACTTTGACCACTCCTGTCAAATTTGCATTTCCTGCTGTTTCCTTTGTGACTAGAGTTGTTGAAAATATTTTCCATGAAAATCTAGTGGGCAAAGTTAAAGGAAAATATATTTTAATTTTAAAATGGCATCAAAAAGGGTTTAACTATGCTCTGTAATTTACAATAGAAAATGTAAAAGTTGCTTCAATTTATTTCTGACTGCATAAAGTAGCATTTAAAATTAGAAGAAGTATTATTCATAAAGTACCTGTTACCGGCTTGTGTGATAATTACAATGTTCTACATGTAAACCTTTCTCTGTCAACTTTTTCCATTTCCACAATAAGCCAATTTCATTAAGGTTAACTCTTTGGCTACTACTTTTTATTGCTTAAAATGGTATTTATTAATGTAAGGAGTTTCATAGCTCTTTAAAATCAGTGGCCTATTTTTATTGATTGGTGGAGAATGGAACTGACTTTTTTCACCTCTTCCAAAATAATAAATTACAACTTAAAGAATACCTGTAAAAATATAGTATAAATGAACAGCCTTATATTGCACATGATCCTCATGGTATTCTTTCACTTTTTGATCCTCCCAGTTGTTCATATGTTTCCCCCTAGCATACCGATTAGCATGAAATGCTTCTTTAAAGGTTATGGATTCTTTTTAAGTGGAAATTTTACAGCGTTAGTGTTTACTTTTAGATAATAAAATTGCACTAAGTTTCAGTCAGTAAATGTCATTCCTTTATTAATTTCCAGACCCCCTAATGTACAAATTGAAGCTTGACAAAAGTTTTTTCTCTTGTGGGACTGTTCACCGGTAGTACAGTCTGGATGTGAAATCTGTATGTGACCAGGGAGCTGAGGTTGTCAGTAACACATGCATCAGCACAGATTCTGCACTTATTTGCTTTAAATGTACTTTCCCATGTATTTGTAGCATGTTTTGTCTGTCCTCCCAGAGATACTATTTCCCAACTGCATGATATGTACAGTTGAAACCAGAAGTTTACATACACTACATAAATAGACATATTTGCATGTTTTTCTCATTATCTGACATGAAAACAGAATAAACCTTTCCCATTTTAGATCAATTGGGATTACCATAATTATTAATATTTGCCAAATGCAATGAGAGAATGAGAATGTTTTAAGGCATATTTATTACTTACTGCAAAGACAAAAGTTTGCATACTCTAAGATTACTATGCCTTTAAACAATTCTGGACTGCCCATATGATGATGTCATGTGTTTGGAAGCTTCTGATAGTTTTTGACAGCATCTCAGTTAATTAGAAACACACCTGTGGATTTATTTTAATGCACACCTGAAACACACTGCTTCTTTGTATAGCATCATGGGAAAGTCTCAAGAAATCAGCCAAGATATCAGGAAGAGAATTGTGGACTTGCACAAGTCTGGCTCATCCTTGGGTACAATTTCAAAATGCCTGAAAGTGCCTCATTCATCTGTACAATCAATAATACACAAGTACAAACAAGATAAGAATGTTCATCCATCATACCGCTCAGGAAGGAGACGGGTTATGTTTTCCCAGAGATGAACGTGCTTTGGTCTGACATGTGCATATCAACCCAAGGACAAAAGCAAAAGACCTTGTGAAGATAATGGTGGAAGCTGGTAAGATTGTGTCAATATCCACAGTGCAAAGAGTACTGTATCAACATGGGCTGAAAGGCCACTCTGCCAGGAAGAAGCCATTATTCCAAAAGAAACATAAAAAAAGCCGGATTAATGTTTGCAAATGCACACAGGAACAAAGACCTTAATTTTTGGAGACATGTCCGGTGGTCTGCTGATGAAACTAAAATTTAACTTTTTGGGCATAGTGACCATCATTATGTTTGGAGGTAAAAGGGAGAAGCTTGGAGGCCTAAGAACACCATCACAACTGTGAAGCAAGGGGGTGGCAGTGTCAAGGTAAAATATAATTTTATACTTTTATACTTTCATATTCATAGTATGTATATGTATTTTATAAACACAAAGTTTTCCTTAAAAGAATAATAAGATAATGTTAGTATCTGCTGGTGTTTGTCTCCATCTTGTGTCCTATCACTGTATTACACTCTACTGAAATACCCCCTCCTTTGGAGAATTGAGGACATACATGATACCCGAGAACAATAGAATCTTTCTTCAAGAAACGAAACTGAGGATGACAACACGATCAAGGAGGACTTAGAAGAAGATCTAAGGACCAATTAGGATGACCAGATGCTGAGTGTGTACATATATAGACATGATTCAGCTTATCTCTTTTTCCTCAATCCCGCCTTTACTCCACCCCAATATTCTGTGTATGAAATCTCGTGTATGTGAATAAAGAGTTCAGTGCTTACTGGAGATGGCCGCCTAATAGCACCATTTTCTTTAGGGCACGTTCTGAAGTCTGAACCAGCGTAACGCCTGATTCATTCTCGGTCGACCCGTGCTCCTAGTCTAATCTGGGGTGACTGGAGGATGAGTGGTTTGTCATTTTAATTTCATCAATTGGCGCCTAATAACGTGGGGCCGTGGATTGCCGCCCGTCCGGACCCGTCCCGGGGACTTTGCGGTGTTGCCCGCGGTGACTGAAGCGAGGACTGCAGCCTCCGTTGAACACGGTAAGTTGGATCATATATTTTATATGCGTCCCACTTGCCTGTGTGTCAGTCATTGTGGGCTTAAGCTGTATTGTCTTTTTGGGTCTGGATGGGTGACTGGTTGAGTGGTGAGACCAAGGGCAATCCCACGCCACGAACCAGCAAGTGTGACCGAGTGACGTTGCATTGCCTGCACGTGCTTGAGTCAAAACACCACGTTCCTCCTCCTCCGGTCACTGTACCTTTATGTAGATAATTGCCTCCCGTGACTGTTAGAATAAAGTTGGGACAAATTTTAGATTCTTGAAGTGTTGAGTGGGATAGAAGACGCACATGATAGTCTAATCAGTGACGAATGGAGCCGGGACTCTTCGTCTGAGAAGTGACAAATGGAGCAGGGGCTCTTTGTCCAACACGGGGAGTCTCATTAGGAGAAGCCCCAGTGTCAGTGCATGGACGGGGACTCTGTACTGTGTAGAGTGTTACGGTGGACTGTGCTGTAAAGTTATCACCCACAGTTAGGGAAGGGACAAATTGAGCAGGGACTTTTTGTCTTGTCAACACATGGAGCGGGGACTCTGTATTGACGGGTGGTGACCTGCAAGTGGCACCGGTGGTCTGAGTCGCGACAGATCATTTCACTCTGTTAAATCATGATGCGTCTGTTTAAATCTGAAAAACTCCATAAGTTAGAGGGTGGTGCTTTGGGAGTGGTTGAATTGATGGAATCACGTGGAGGCAAGAAGGCTGTTAAGAAAGTGAGCTTACCGAGTATGAGCAGATTTCAGCCTTCAGTGTAGAAGGATTATGTAGCATAGAAGAAAGGAAAGTTGGGTGATAAGGGACTTCTGCATCAAGCCCAAGCACATTTAAGAGTAGTAAATGATTTGAAAGTTGAGGGTTGGAAAGAGGTAGATGGAATAAGGAGGTTCGGAAAGTGCTGAGCCTTTGTTCGGATATGTAAAATGCTCTGCATATGATCTTGTTGATGTAACTAAAATGGCCGCTCCAAGCCCTCGGCCACCGCCCTATAATGGTGCCGATCTCAGAACAAAGGGAGGTTGGACCTGTCATGTGTGTGGTGAACAGAATCCGCCCTGGGCGGAGACCTGCCGTGTCTGTGGGGTGGGTCGCTCCTGGTGTAATGCCCAGCCCATCGCCCCTCCCACACCCAGCGGCCATTTTGGTAAACCCAGTGGCCATCTTAATACACCCGGAAATGGTCGACATCCCATCTCCTCCGGTGGCCATCTTGAGACACCCAAGCACACCCAGTCAGGCCTATATCCCTTGCTGACACCAACTGGGGCCTACTACCAGCCCCCACCTGCACCTGTGCAGGCCACAGCTCCCAGCATGGCACCAGATGCAACACCATTGTTCCCTTTCACTCACCCCAACCCGGCCATTGCTGCAATGCATAAATCTTCAGCTTTCCAGACAATGATCAGAAGCCGTCGCCGTGATATTACGGGATCCAATGAAGGGGAGGAGGATCAGGAGATAGAAGAGGGGTGGGTCCCTCAACAGCTACCATTATCCCCAGCAGCACCAGTATCTTCTCTTCCCTCCTCCATTCCCCCACCACCATTGTTAACCCTGGTCCTAGGGCTTATTCCACCCCCTACTCCAGAGATAAAGCACCTTCCTCTCCTTCACAAATCCTTAGAGAGGACAGTCGCTCTGTAAGATTCACGGAAACCCCGGTCAGGCCCCCAGCTCCGGTGTACTTGAAAACTGGAATCCCTGCCATTCACAGCATTACACAGACCGCAACGGAAATCCAGTGACATTGTCCGTAGGGTACGGTGATATCCTGACACATCAGGTTGGTGCTATAGTTAGTCCTGCCAACTCCAACTGCTCGAACAAAGGGGGCTTGGCTCTGCTGATAGCCCAAGCCGGTGGTCCCATTGTTACTGCGGAATGCATGGCTCATATACACACTCATGGTCCCTTGTCACCTGGACAAACTCTGACTACTCATGCAGGGGACCTTCCCGCTGATATCATCATCCATGCAGTAGGTCCAGTTCATGATCCCCTAAACCCAAATGAGTCACGGGCCACCCTTCGGGCCACCATACATTCAATACTCCATCATGCTGGTATGTTAAAAACAGAAGACATTAGGCACCAGGAATTATTTGAAACCAATGATAAAATAGCAAATTTGTGATTGCTTTGTCTAAAGAGTTAACTAACACCCACTCTGCAGTGTCTGCTTCTCTCCCAGAATTTACAGGTGACACGGTGCATGATTTCTCGCCTGATGACCTTATATATATAAAAATTTATGGGAAGAGACTGTCTCCAGCCCAGATTTGAGGGTCCCTACACTGTGATCCTGTCCACCCCTACTGCCCGAAGCTCGAGGGCAAGAGCACCTGGATTCACGCCTCCCATTGCAAGAAGGACAAGATTAATCAGCAGTCATGAAGTTTCTGATCTACATATCCTTTTGAGCTATATCCTGATCTCCAGTAGTGCCAGTATGCCCACCTTCTGGGTTAATACTACAACCCCTGTGGTTGTCTTTAAGTTCGATTTCTATCAAATATTTAACTGTGATAGGAATGATTTCAAGGGATCAACGCACCAGACTCAGGGGAAAAGGGATATTTTATCTCAGTGTCACCCGCCCAGGGAATAAAAACTGTCATGATTGGCAGATGAAGCTAGATACAATAGATTGATAAATGAGATATACAAGTATTATATTTGTAGGAACGGATCTAAGAATGCAGGAGTCAGTGACAGCAAGCAAAGGTATAAGGGAGGAAGTGCTGGTAGCAGCGAGATGGTATTTTGCTGTACACCAAGGTCATTCTACAGATAAGGAAGCTGAAGGCTGAGGGAGAGCACACTAACAAACTGCGCAGCGACCCGACTTACCCCTCCCATCAGGCATTCAACATAGAGACGCAGAGCCAGAGTGCAGTAGGTTTCAGATTTCTAATCACCTCTGTTGAATATGTTTTTAGAATAGACACAGTACGTAAGAATCGAAGGGCTAGGCATGTGAATAGAAGGTCAGAGTATGTGAGAAGATAGACAGGCAGAGAAAGGAAGTGACAGAAAGCTGAAAGTAAGTAGACCGGATTAGAGATCAGTTAAAGCAGAGGATCTAGCCAGAATAGCACAGGGGGCACAACATGATTTAGTGCAGGCAAAAAGAGGTAGCTTGCACATGAACCCCCTTGTCTCCTTACCCCCCACTCCTAATTGCACAGTACAGGTGAACCTACCAGGGGGACATGAGGTTGAGTTCCAAGTGGACACGGGGGCAGACAATTCAGTAATTACAGAAGAGGACTGGCCATTTGGGAAAAGTGATTTCTCCCACCATGTTATAGCGACTCCTTATAACTCTCCATCTATCCTGCTCCCCGTCACTAAAAAGATTCCCCTGCAAATTCAAGGAACCACTGTGCACACACGGTTGGTGATATCACCACGGGGTCAATGTGATCTTTTAGGATGTGATGTGTTGTTACAATTGCAAGCACGTATTGAGTATTATCCGGTTGGAACTGTCACTATGACACCAGAACTGAAGCAGAGCACTCTTTGTAAAATCATGTCGCTAGACGTTGCTAGTACACAGAGGAAAGAGAAGATTTTCAGGAAATATATTCCAATGTTAATCCTAGACCCCACTGTCATGATGTACTCTTTAGGATAAGGACAGGGGATTTTACGAAACAACATGTTGGGGTCATAGTAAATGCTGCAAATAATCAACTCCACTATGCTGGAGGACTGGCCGCAACAATTTCACAGAAAGGAGGACCCATGATACAGGACGAATCTAATTCGTATATACAAACGTGTGGTCAGGTAGAAATAGGACAGGTCCCAGCAACCAGAGCAGGACAGCTGCCGTGTCAATATGCAATATATGCAATGAAATCACGATATACTTCTACTAATATGCCTAGGTCCCAACAATTACTTACTGAAGCTGTCCAGAATGTAATCCTGTATGTTTTCCCTGTCCACTCCGAACAATCATTTTGCAAGCAGGCAGCTGCAGGTCCAAGGACAGTTCTTATCAGTGCCCACATAGCAAACTCCAGCCCCCCTTCAACTTAACCCTGTGTACGGGTTGGTACAAAAATTATGGGCAGTTAATGCAGCTACTGATCTGGAAACTCCAGTGGTGTCTAATATATATATATACACTTTTGTTCCAGATATCTCAGGATGCTGCTTAGTTTACAGTTATTGATTTTGCCAATGTTATTTTTATAATATGTTGATGATTTACTGATTTGTGCCCCCTCCAGGAAACAGTGTCGTATTGCAACAATATTACTTATGTTGTTTTTGTACCAAGCAGGTTGTAAGCGTTAAAGGATAAACTGCAATTCTGTAAATCTTCAGTTATCTTTTTGGGACATTGCATTACACCGGGGGGAGCGACATCTGACCAGCGCTCGCAAAGAAGCTGTACAGAACTTTCCTATTCCTGTTAATGTTGCCGCTCTTAGGACATTTCTTAGACTGATTTTCTACTGCAGGCAGTGGATACATGCTGTATCAATCCTCATGCAACCTCTCTATGACTGTATCACCATTGTGCTTTTTAAACTAACTCCTGAAGGTATAGACGGTTTTTATTTTTCCCTCAAAAACAGGATTGTGGCAGCTCCAGCGCTAGGAACCCCCAACTATGAACTACCATTCATCCTGTATCTTTATGAACAGCGGGGACACGCGGCAGGAGTATTGACTCAGTTACATGGTGACAATCAAAGGCCAGTGGCCTGTTTCAGTGGAAGACTAGATGCAGTGGCTAGAGTGCTCCGTCCTGTGTATGGGCGGTACATGCTGTAGGACTATTGCTCCACAAATCATCAGATATCGTTCTTGATTATCCACTGACAGCACTTACACCTCATGATGTATACACCATACTGAACCAGGTGCAACCGGCACACCTTTCAGCTGCACGTCACCTTCGATTGCAATGTGCACTTTTAATGCCTCCAAATGTTTCTTTGCAGAGATGTACCACACTTAATCCTGCCACATTGTTACCTCTCTCGGATCTAGGGGGAGGTCAGGTATTGTACGGTATTGTACAAAGAAGATCCAAGAGAGGAGATTCCTTATGATTATGTTCAGCTTATGGCACAGGAAACAGCAGGCCTACCCACAGTGTTTGAAACTGAAAGACATAATGTTGACTTTAAATCTTTTGTAGAACTCGCTATCAAGATGACTCAGGTGCCTTCCACACCAGGTATGCCATCGTCTCCCTGAATGCAGTAATCAAAGCAGAACCAATGCTCCTACATCAGTCGGCCCAGGAGGCTGAACTTAGGGCTCTGACCGAGGCCTGTAAGATAGCTGAAGGTAGAATTGTTAACACCTACACAGATTCTAGATAAGCATTCGGTATAGCTCATGATTTGGGTCCAATTTGGAAGTCTAGAGGATTCCTGATGGCAGCAGGACATCCCATTAAAAATGCTGACGCAGTCCAGCAGTTAATTGATGCATTACAATTACCAAAAGAAGTAGTTGTCAAAAGTTAAAGCACATACCAGATGCACTGATCAGGTGAGTAAAGGAAACGCAATGGCCGATGCAGCAGTAAAAACAGCAGCCAGTAGACCACTCCAAGGGGTAACGATGCACCAGGTAAGCGCTCCCAAAAATCCCTTTGTGTCGGAGGATGCCTTAGCCCAGATGCAGGCTCAGGTGCGCCAGGAGGAAGTAGAAAAGTGGGAAAAAGAAGGTGCATGTCTGAATGCAGCAACTGGGATATGGGGAAGAGGGATGCGCCGATGCCTTCCAAGAGCGTTGTACCCTGCGGTCGCCCAGATGTTACATGGGCCAACCCACCAGTCCAAAACTGCTGTGATGAGCGTGATGCAGAAGCATTGGGCGGCACCAGGCTTTTCCACCTGTATAGAAGGTTTGATCCAGGGATGCATGGTATGTGCTACACATAATCAGGGAAGGGTAGTCAAGACACCACCCAAACACGCCCCTCGGCCCTTCTATTCTTTCCAGAGACTGCAGATTGATTATATTCAGTTGCCAAAATCAGGTTCATGGGAGTACGTGTTGGTGTGTTTTTGATTTATTCTCAGGTTGGCCGGAGGCTTTCCCGATTGCCAAGGCTACGGCTGCGGCAATCGCAAAGAAGCTGCTTGCGGAGGTGGTGTGCAGGTATGGAGTACCAGAGGTGATCGAAAGTGACAGAGGTACACATTTCACAGGTGAAATAATGAATGAAGTCTTGACAGCGCTGGGAATTCAACAAGTTTTCCACACCCCATATTACCACAAAGCGGTGTAAAAGTAAAAGGACTAAATAGGATATTGAAGTTAAAAATCTAAAAGGCCATGGCTGAAACAGGGAAATCTTGGCCTGAATGTTTACCATTAGCCCTATACTCAGTAAGGTACACTCCAAGTAGGAAAAACTGGACTTTCTCCGTATAAAGTACTATTTGGCAAAGTGCTTAGTTTAGGATGTTTCTTTTCCCAAGCATTGGAAATAAGTGACCATGTATTAAGCTCATATGTAAGGGATTTGTATAAAAGACTCAAGAAAGTATATGATAATGTTTTCAGTTCTCTTCCAGATCCGAACCAGGATCCTGGGAGTCACAGCCTGCAGCCCGGAGACTAGGTAGTCATTAAAAGACACGTGAGAAAGAGTCTGGATCCGAGAATATAGCTCCACTGATATCCAGAAAAAGAAGGAGTCTGGGTCAGCTGCACACCGGTTATGCTGAGGATCCCAAAGTTTATATGGATCCCATAGGTGTTCCTAGGGGGGTCCCAGACGAATACAAAGCTCAGAATCAGATCCTGGCGGATTTCCGTTCTCTCATCCCAACTGTGCAGATCAATTACAATGTAGATTGGATAAACTATATATACTACACTGAGCAAAGATTTATCAATTTTAGTCAAGATGCTTTCCAGGGTATAGTTGAGAAACTGGGCCCAAAACAAAAGACTGACTCTTCAAAATAGACTGGCCATTGACATGATTCTAGTTGAAAAAGATGAAGTCTGTGGGATGATAGGGGAAGAATGTTGTACTTATATTCCTCAGAATTCTGGAGTCAATGGTAAAACTATAGTGGCCCTTACAGAGATTAAAAATCTGGCTGAGGAAATAAAAGCCAATGCAGAAGTAAATACCTCTTTCTTCTTAAAATGGCTTGGAGGACTTAAAGAATTTCTCCAACAAGCCTGCTTAGTGGTAACAGGGCTTTTGGTGCTAGGATTGATAATTCTATGTTGTGTGATATCTATGTATAGGAAAGCTGTGACCAATGCAGCCGCCTCCTCAGGTACTTTCCTTCATCAGGAAGTTGTGTCCCTGCTATATGATGACACTGATAAGGGTGATATGGAGAAATATACTCCGCAGGATAAACCTGATAAAACCCCCTATAACAAAATACAAATGGAAATAAGAGATTTAGTTTAGGGATAGTGGGAGAACTCCATGTGCAGGTTTGGTAGGGACTTGGTTGTTTGGGGGCAGTCCATAAGGGGCTAGCTTCTAAAATGACCAAGCGAAGAAATCCACTACCCCTGTCCCCACACATGGACAGTCTCGAAGGCCGCATAAATTAAGGGAAAAACTTAGTGTTTAGGGGGGATTGTCAAGGTAAAATATAATTTTATACTTTTATACTTTCATATTCATAGTATGTATATGTATTTTATAAACACAAAGTTTTCCTTAAAAGAATAATAAGATAATGTTAGTATCTGCTGGTGTTTGTCTCCATCTTGTGTCCTATCACTGTATTACACTCTACTGAAATACCCCCTCCTTTGGAGAATTGAGGACATACATGATACCCGAGAACAATAGAATCTTTCTTCAAGAAACGAAACTGAGGATGACAACACGATCAAGGAGGACTTAGAAGAAGATCTAAGGACCAATTAGGATGACCAGATGCTGAGTGTGTACATATATAGACATGATTCAGCTTATCTCTTTTTCCTCAATCCCGCCTTTACTCCACCCCAATATTCTGTGTATGAAATCTCGTGTATGTGAATAAAGAGTTCAGTGCTTACTGGAGATGGCCGCCTAATAGCACCATTTTCTTTAGGGCACGTTCTGAAGTCTGAACCAGCGTAACGCCTGATTCATTCTCGGTCGACCCGTGCTCCTAGTCTAATCTGGGGTGACTGGAGGATGAGTGGTTTGTCATTTTAATTTCATCAGCAGCATCATGTTGTGGGGTTGATTCGCTGCAGGAGGGACTGCGGCACTTACCAAAATAGATGGCAGCATGAGAAAAGAAGATTATGTGACAATACTGATGCAACATCTCAAGACATCAGCCGGGAATTTAAAGCTTGGGTGGAAATGGGTCTTCCAAATGGACAATGACCCAAAGCATACTTACAAAATGGTAACAAAGTGCCTTAAGGATAGCAAAGTCAATGTTCTGGAGTGTCCATCACAAAGCCCTGATCTCAATCCTATGGGCAAAGCTGAAAAGGCAGGTGCGAGCAAGGCGACCTACAAACCTCGATCAGTTACACCAGTTTTGTCAGGAGGAATGGGCCCAAAATCCAACCAACTATTGTGAGAAGCTTGTGGAAGGATATCCCAAACGTTTGACTCAAGTCATTTAGTTTAAGGGCATTGGTACCAAATAATAATGAAATGTATGTTAACTTTTGACTTTGCACTAAGTAATAAAAATGCCTTAAAACATTTTCTCTCGCTCTCATTATTCTGGCTTATTTTGGCAAATATTAATAATTATGGTAATCCTAAGTGACCTAAAACGGGAAAGGTTTATTCTGATTTCATGATATTGAGAAAAACATCCATATGTGTCTTTTTATATAGTGTATGTAAACTTCTAGTTTCAACTGTATATCTCTGAACAATCCCCCTCACTGCTTCAGTCTCTAACACTGATGGAAGGTAGGGGGAGTAGAAAGCCATTAGAAACAGGAACAGAAACATTTGTAATGTTTTTGCAAAAGCACTCATGTGCTGCCCAGAGCAGGGCCTGCTCCAGGTTTTCGTGGGCCCTGGGTGAAAGAGTCTCAGGGGGTCCCTTTAACACATACCACGATTAATGATGCACAGATACAGTGGAGAAATATAGGTATACAACACAAAGCTCAGCCTGCCACCTCATCCTTGACATATGCAGACATGTATACAAGGTACGCAGACATGCACACATACACAAGATACGCAGATATGCACACATACGATATGCAGACACGCACATACGCAAATATATATACACATATACAGTACAGACAAAAGCTTGGACACACCTCATTTAAATATTTTTCTGTATTTTCATGACTATGAAAATTGTACATTCACACTGAAGGCATCAAAACTATGAATTAACACATGTGGAATTATATACTTAACAAAAAAGTGTATAACAACTGAAATTATGTCTTATATTCTAGGTTCTTCAAAGTAGCCACCTTTTACTTTGATGACTGCTTTGCACACTCTTGATATAGGAAAGATGTGTATCTTCGTACCGTGTTAGCCAGTCTTTGCCTGATGAAGAGACCGGAGTAGTCTCGAAAGCTTGCAATTTGTTACCATCTTTTCAGTTAGCCATTAAAAGGTATCAACCACTGAGGACTCTCAAGTCTAAATATTTTTCTTGCACACTCTTGGCATTCTCTTGATGAGCTTCAAGAGGTAGCCACCGGAAATGGTCTTCCAACAATCTTGAAGGAGTTCCCAGAGATGCTTAGCACTTGTTGGCCCTTTTGCCTTCACTCTGCAGTCCAGCTCACCCCAAACCATCTTGATTGGGTTCAGGTCTGGTGACTGTGGAGGCCAGGTCATCTGACGTAGCACCCCATCACTCTCCTTCTTGGACAAATAGCCCTTACACAGCCTGGAGGTGTGTTTGGGGTCATTGTCCTGTTGAAAAATAAATGATGGTCCAACTAAATGCAAACCGAATGGAATAGCATGCCGCTGCAAGAAGCTGTGGTTGCCATACTGGTTCAGTATGCCTTCAATTTTGAATAAGAAAGAAAACCGTGAGCACAACCTGAATGAAACTGGTGCTTTAAAGTCTAGGTTCCCACACCGAGTACATACTCATGGAAATCAAATCAGCAGGCTCAGACAGCGTCCTGGCAGAGCTCCAGTCTACATAGCGGTGGATACCGCAAGATTAGTCACTGGATATTTCTACTGAGCATTCTTATAAGCTACGTTTGTCTTTAAGCAGCACACTTTCCTTGGGGCACGCACCTCTCCTCTTTTTAGGAGACAATCTTCTATATAAAAATAAGTAGTCACTGATGAAGGTCTTTTCTGACCGAAACGTTTGGAGATACTACTAATAAACCTTTTAAGTTGAGTGCTTAAGCCTTTTTCATTATTTTCAATTTTGAATAAATCCCCAACAGTGTCACCAGCAAAGCACCCCCACACCATCACACCTCCTCCTCCATGCTTCATGGTGGGAACCAGGCATGTAGAGTCCATCCATTCACCTTTTCTGCGTCGCACAAGGACACTGTGGTTGGAACCAAAGATCTCAAATTTTGACTCATCAGACCAAAGCACAGATTTCTACTGGTCTCATGTCCATTCCTTGTGTTCTTTAGCCCAAACAAGTCTCTTCTGCTTGTTGCCTGTCCTTAGCAGTGATTTCTTAGCAGCTATTTTACCATGAAGGCCTGCTGCACAAAGTCTCCTCTTAACAGTTGTTGTAGAGATGGGTCTGCTGCTAGAACTCTGTGTGGCATTGACCTGGTCTCTAATCTGAGCTGCTGTTTACCTGCGATTTCTGAGGCTGGTGACTCGGATAAACTTATCCTCAGAAGCAGAGGTGACTCTTGGTCTTCCTTTCCTGGGGCGGTCCTCATGTGAGCCAGTTTCTTTGTAGCGCTTGATGGTTTTTGCAACTGCACATGGTGACACTTTCAAAGTTTTCCCAATTTTTCGGACTGACTGACCTTCATTTCTTAAAGTAATGATGGCCACTCGTTTTTCTTTACTTAGCTGCTTGTTTCTTGCCATAATACAAATTCTAACAGTCTATTCAGTAGGACTATCAGCTGTGTATCCACCAGACTTCTGCACAACACAACTGATGGTCCCAACCCCATTTATAAGACCAGAAATCCCACTTATTAAACCTGACAGGGCACACCTGTGAAGTGAAAACCATTTCCGGTGACTACCTCTTGAAGCTCATGAAGAGAATGCCAAGAGTGTGCAAAGCAGTCATCAAAGCAAAAGGTGGCTACTTTGAAGAACCTAGAATATAAGACATAATTTCAGTTGTTTCACACTTTTTTGTTATATAATTCCACATGTGTTAATTCATAGTTTTTATGCCTTCAGTGTGAATGTACAATTTTCATAGTCATGAAAATACAGAAAAATCTTTAAATGAGAAGGTGTGTCCAAACTTTTGGTCTGTACTGTATGTACTGTGATAGGTTGACTCAGCAGCTTTCAGAGGTAGACACAAGAACACTTCTTGGGCTAATCTTCAGCTAATTTATTAAAAACAACATAAAGCATGGCAGGATTTAACACAATAAACACAGCCTTTCTGGCCTAATGGCAAAACAAAATATAATGTATAGCAGAGTCCATATGCCTGTGGGACTTACAGCTCAAGATACAATAAATCTTCAGCTCCCCCTGGAGCTACTGTCTGGAGACTATCCTGTCTCCAAACACACAGAAAGAGAAAAAAACACAGTAGCTGGACACTTAACTTAAATTTATTACCCCCACCCCTCTGCCCAAAGCTGTGGTTTTCACACCTTCAAACACCCAGAAAGGAATTTGGGAGAGAGCATCTGCATTACTGTGTAACTTTCCAGGTCTATGTAAAGTAAAGTCCTGGAGGCCTCAGAACCACCAAGTCACCCAGGCATTCTTACCCTTCTTTTCCTTTAACTATCTCAGAGGGGCATGGTCCGACACTAGTTTAAACCTCCAGCATAGTAGGTTCAGCGGCCCATTTTGTGGCTAAACAGTACACTCTTTCTCGACAATGGCATAGTTTTTCTTGCAGGAAGAGAGCATCCCGCTCAGATACAAGGTGGGATGTTTTTCCCTATTTATTTCTTGAGATAGCATGGCTCTGAACCCGACTTTTGAAGCATCTGTCTGAACCACAAATTCTTTGCTGAAGTCCAGGGACAGATGTTTACATAAAGCCCACTTCAGCTCCTGGAATGCCATCTCTGTCTCAGCAGTCCACTTGGTCATCATTGATTTGGTTCCTCTAAGGAAATCCATCAGTGATGCGGCAATTATGGCAAAATTTGGGATAAACCGCAGGTAATATCCCACAATACCAAGGACCGCCCTCATCTGCTTCTTGGAAAGCAGTTGCAGCCACTTCAGAATCACCTCAACCTTGTTTATATGGGGCTTGGCATCGCCTCTCCCGACAATATAGCCTAAGTACTTGGCTTCTTACTTTCCTATGGCAGATTTTTTCTGATTTATGGTAAACTGTTGTGAATGTGTTAGAAATGAATTCTGAGCAGAAGCTCCCTCTGGTGGTTACAAACAGTACTGAACCATTCAATGAAGATTGTGAAGATTGGCAATCAGGAGTTACAAACAGATCTTATATAAGGGAGGTTCCCTCCCATCAGGGTTGCCGGTGATCAATTGTTCTTGTCTCAACTTTGGTTCCTGGTTCACTTGAAAGCTTGCTGAGTCTTGCCTGCATCTTCTGCTAAAAGATAAGATATTTTCTGCTTTTATTTTTGTGCTTGCTTTTGCATTTTTTCCTGCACTTCTGTGGAGGTCAGCCAGGTCCTCTCCGGGGGCTTGTGCTCCTCTCAGTTTATATGAGCCACTGTTATTTGTCCATTTGCCTTTTCCATTTTTTTCAGTGGCTGCGGCTTAGTTTTGTTACACCAGAGAACTAATTTAGGTGTAGTTAACCTCTCAGGCTGTGACGAGGCGTTTAGGACCAACGTAGGTACGCTCCACGGCTGCCTTTAGTTGTGGTGGTTAGTCAGGGTACTGCAATCCAGTAGATTCCAACCTCTCTGGTGTATTGCCGTTTTTACCTGCTCTCCTCAGCTACCAAATCATAACAGTATCACCGGCCAAACTGAAAATTATATGGTACTCACAGAAGGGAAAAATAGTGTGAAAAAAAAAGGTTGTCAGAGTTGTCAGAGATTTTTTTTTTCTGTTTGTTGCATTTTTTCCCTCTTTTTCTCTGGGTGCTGAGGATTTTTTTTTCTCTCTCAATGGAGTTTCCACAGTTGTCTGGCCGTGTGGATCAGCTTGCCACTGAAGTTCGGAGTATTGCTACCTATCTTGCAGGGTTGCCGGTTGTGGAACCTAGGATCCCCATGCCAGATTTGTTTTTAGGGGATCGAGCTAAATTTCTGAATTTCAAAAATAACTGTAAGTTGTTTTTTGCCTTAAAACCTAAGTCCTCAGGGAAGGCAGCACAGCAGGTTCAAATTATCATCTCTCTCCTGTGCGGCGATCCTCAGGATTGGGCTTTTTCCCTGACACCTGGGGACCCTGTTTTGAGTAATGTTGATGTATTTTTTCTGGCTCTGGGGTTATTGTACGATGAACCTAATGTCACTGATCAAGCTGAAAAAACCTTTTTGGCATTAAATCAGGGGCTTGAGAACGCTGAGTTATACTGTCAGAAATTCCAAAAGTGGACAGTCCTGACCAAATGGAATGATGATGCTTTGGCAGCCCTTTTTCGGAAGGGTCTGTCAGAGAATGTAAAAGATGTTATGGTGGGTTTCCCTGCTCCCTCTGGTCTCAATGATTCTATGTCATTAGCGATTCAAATTGACAGACGTTTGCGTGAGCATAGAGGTATGCGTGGAATAGTGTTGCCTTGTGAACCAGCTTCTGAACCCATGCAGTGTGATAGAGTGGCTTCTGGGGCACAGCGTCATGAGTTTCGAAAATGCAATGGGTTATGTTTCTACTGTGGTGACGCCTCTCATGCTATTTCAGTCTGCCCTAAGCGGGGAAGACGTTTTGCACGCTCAGTTGTCTTGGGTAGTGTTCAGACTAAATTTCTGTTGACTGTTACCCTGATTCGCTCCCTGTCCACATTTTCTGCTCAGGCTTTTGTTGATTCGGGAGCAGCTATTAACCTGATGGATTTTGATTTTGCTAAACGTTGTGGGTTTCCCTTGATACGCCTACGGAAGTCTATTCCCCTACTGGGGATTGATTCTACCCCTTTGGCTGAGAATAAACCCCAGTTCTCTACTCAGGTGATAATGAGGGTTGAACCTGATCATCAGGACAGTTGCAAATTTTTGGTGCTGTATAATCTGCATGACATTATTGTACTAGGTTTCCCTTGGTTACAGTCTCATAATTCTGTTTTGGATTGGAAATCTGTGTCTGTGACCAGTTGGGGCTGCCAATGTGTTAATGCCAACACTCCTGTTTTTTCTGCCTCTCCCAGGCTCAGGATGTTCCTGACTTTTTGACTGATTTTTCTGATGTGTTTAGCGAAAGTAAATCTGCATCCTTGCCCCCCCATAGGAGCTATGACTGCGCTATTGAATTAGTGCCTGGTAGTAAATTCCCTAAAGGTCTTATATCAAGGAGTCATTGGAGAAGGGTCATATCAGACCATCCTTTCACCCTTGGTGCCGGTTTTTTCTTTGTGGCCAAAAAGGGTGGTTCATTAAGGCCGTGTATTGATTATCGTCTCTTGAACAATATCACTGTGAAATATCAATATCCGTTACCCTTGATTTCTGACCTGTTTTCCAGGGTGAAAAGTGCTACTTGGTTTACCAAGCTTGACCTCAGGGGGGCGTATAACCTTATTCGCATTAAGCACGGGGATGAATGGAAGACGGCATTTAATACCCCAGAGGGGCATTTTGAGTACCTAGTGATCCCTTTGGGCTCACTAATGCTCCTTCCGTCTTCCAGTCCTTCATGAATGACATTTTCAGGATTTTGTGGATAAATTTCTGATTGTTTATTTGGATGATATCTTGATTTTTTTCCAATGACTGGGACTCTCATGTGAAACATGTTCGGACTGTGTTCCAGATTTTGAGAGAGAATGCTCTGTATGTGAAGGGATCAAAGTGTCTTTTTGGCGTACAGAGGATCTCATTTCTGGGATTCATTTTGTCCCCATCTGTTATTGAAATGGACCCGGTCAAGGTTCAGGCCATCTGTGATTGGGTCCAACCTACTTCATTAAAGGCTCTTCAGAGATTCTTGGGTTTTGCCAATTTTTATCGTAAATTTATTGGTAATTTCTCTGTTATTGTTAAACCATTGACTGATTTGACCAAAAAGGGTTCTGATGTGGTGAATTGGCCTCCTGAGGCAGTCTCTGCATTTCAGGAACTTAAGCAGAGATTCACTTCTGCTCCTGTTCTACGGCAGCCTGATGTTTCTCTGCCATTTCAGGTGGAGGTTGATGCCTCTGAAATTGGGGCAGGTGCCGTTTTGTCCCAAAGAGATCCAGAGACCTCTAAAAGTAACCCTTGTGCCTTTTTCTCTCGAAAATTTTCTCCAACTGAACGTAATTATGACGTGGGTAATTGGGAGTTATTGGCCATGAAGTGGGCTTTTGAAGAGTGGAGACATTGGCTGGAGGGAGCCAAACATCAGGTGGTGGTCCTCACGGACCATAAGAATCTGGTTTTTCTGGAATCAGCCAAGCGACTTAATCCTAGACAGGCCAGGTGGGCCTTGTTTTTCACACGTTTTAATTTTGTGGTTTCCTTTCTTCCTGGCACTAAGAATGTTAAGGCGGATGCCCTTTCGAGGAGATTCCTTGCGGACTCTCCTGAGTTATCTGATCCTGTTGTTATTTTGAAAGAGGGTGTAGTTCTTTCCGCCATCTCGCCCAATTTGAGACTGGCTCTGGAAGGGTGTCAGGAGGATAAACCCGAGCGCTGCCCTATTGGGAAATTGTTTGTCCCAGACCGGTGGAAAAAGAGTGTGATGTCTGAGATTCATTGTTCCGCGTTGGCCGGTCATCCCGGAATTTTTGGTACCAGAGACTTGGTTAGTCAGTCCTTTTGGTGGCCTACTTTGTCTCGTGACGTCAGGGAATTTGTGCAGTCCTGCGGGACTTGCCCTCGCTCCAAGCCTTGCTCTCGCTCTAGTGGTTTGTTGATGCCATTGCCTGTGCCCAAGAGACCATGGACCCATATCTCTATGGATTTCATTTCCGACTTTCCTGTTTCTCAGAGAATGACCATTATCTGGGTGATTTGTGATAGGTTTTCCAAGATGATACATCTTGTGCCATTACCTAAGTTGCCTTCCTCCTCCGAATTGGTGCCTTTGTTCCTTCAGCACGTGGTTCGGTTACACGGCATTCCTGAGAACATTGCGTCTGACAGAGGAGTCCAGTTTGTTTCCAGATTTTGGAGGACTTTTTGTTCTAAACTTGGTGTTCAATTGTCTTTCTCCTCAGCTTTTCATCCTCAGACCAATGGACAAACTGAGAGAACAAACCAGACATTGGAGACTTATCTGAGATGCTTTGTGTCTGCTGATCAAGATGACTGGGTCTCTTTTTTGCCTTTGGCTGAGTTTGCTCTTAATAATAGGGCTAGCTCTGCCACTTTGATGTCTCCATTTTTCTGCAATTTTGGGTTTCACCCTCGATTTTCTTCGGGACAGACGGAGGCTTCTGTCTGTCCAGGTGTTGACTCTGTTGTGGAGCGTATGCAGCAGATTTGGGACCAGGTAGTGGAG
>JARQOD010000006.1:331404943-331589517 GCA_033576555.1 Oophaga sylvatica | reverse complement strand
TCTTTATTTGCGACTTTGCAGACTTTATTTGCAGGAGTGATATCCTCCGGATCGCAGCTGGGTTTCCATATATACAGTCCAAACTCAAAACCGGTTGCCATGAACGATTGCACCGCCGTGTCTTTTGGGTGTGTCAGCTGCCTGAAGTAACTGGCTCTGTGTTAGCTTCACAAAGATATGGGTTGTACAGAGACAACCTGCTCTGCAGCTTGCAAACTCCAAACTGACACACCCAAAGCAAAAACTGGACGATTTACCCCTTCATGACCCAGCCTATTTTGACCTAAATGACCTGGCCATTTTTTTGGCAATTCTGACCAGTGCCATTTATGAGTTAATAACTCAGGAACGCTTCAACGGATCATAGCGATTCTGAGATTGTTTTTTCGTGACATATTGGGCTTCATGTTAGTGGTAAAATTTAGGTAGATAATTTTTTGCGTTTATTTGTGAAAAAAATGGAACTTTGGCCAAAATTTTGAAAATTTTGCAATTTTCAAATTTTGAATTTTATTCTGTTAAACCAGAGAGTTATGTGACACAAAATAGTTTAAAAATAACATTTACCAATGTCTACTTTACATCAGCACAATTTTGGGAACACATTTTTTTTGTTAGGAAGTTATAAGGGTTAAAAGTTGACCAGCGATTTCTCATTTTTACAGCAAAATTTACAAAACCATTTTTTTTAGGGACCACCTCACATTTGAAGTCACTTTGAGGGGTCTATATGGCAGAAAATACCCAAAAGTGACACCATTATAAAAACTGCACCCCTCAAGCTACTCAAAACTACATTTCAAGAAGATTATTAAACCCTTCAGTGCTTCACAGGACTAAAGCAACGTGGAAGGAAAAAATGGACATTTTAATTTTTCCAACAAAATTTTTTTTTTTTCGCATCAATTTTTCATTTTTGCATGGGCAACAGGATAAAATGACCCTAAAATTGTTGGGCAATTTCTCCTGAGTACACAGATACCTCATATGTGGTCATAAACCACTGTTTGGGCGCACGGCAGGGCTCAGAAGGGAAGGAGCGCCATTTGACTTTTTGAATGGAAAATAATGCTGGAATATTTAGCGGTTGCCATGTCGCAATTTTGGAGAGTCCCTGTGTGCCTAAACATGGGAACTCCCCCACAAGTGACCCCATTTGGAAACTAGACCCCCAAGGAACTTATTAGATGCAGAGTGAGCACTTTGAACCCCCAGGTGCTTCACAAATTGATCCGTAAAAAAAAGAAAGTACTTTTTTTTTCACAAAAAATTTCTTTTAGCCTCAGTTTTTTCATTTTCACATAGCAACAGTTATAAAAATGGATCCTAAAATTTGTTGGGAAATTTCTCCTGAGTACACCGATACTCATATGGTTCATAAACCACTGTTTGGGCGCACGGCAGGGCTCAGAAGGGAAGGAGCGCCATTTGACTTTTGAATGGAAAATATGCTGGAATATTTAGCGTTGCCATGTCGCATTTGGAGAGTCCCTGTGTGCCTAAACATTGGAGCTCCCCCACAAGTGACCCCATTTTGGAAACAGACGCCCTAAGGAACTTATCTAGATGCATAGTGAGGCACTTTGAACCCCCAGGTGCTTCACAATTGATCCGTAAAAAAAAGAAAGTACTTTTTTTCACAAAAATTCTTTTTTTAGCCTCAGTTTTTTTCATTTTCAATGGCAACAGTATAAATTGGATCCTAAAATTTGTTGGGCAATTTCTCCTGAGTACACAGATACCTCATATGTGGGTCATAAACCACTGTTTATGCGTACGGGCAGAGTCAGAAGGGAAGGAGCGCCATTTGACTTTTTGAATGGAAAATATGCTGGAATATTTAGCGGTTGCCTTGTCGCATTGGAGAGTTCCTGGTCCCTAAACATTAGAGCTCCCCCACAAGTGACCCCCATTTTGGAAACTAACCCCCCAAGGAACTTATCTAATGCAGAGTGACACTTTGAACCCCCAGGTGCTTCACAAATTGATCCTAAAAAAAAGAAAGTACTTTTTTTTTCACAAAAATTAGCTCCAGTCGTTACGGACACCATGTCATGTTTGGAGAGCCCCTTATGCCTAAACTTGGAGCTCCCCCACAAATGACCCTATTTTGGAAACTAGACCCCTAAGGAACTTATTAGATGCACAGTGAGCACTTTGAACCCCCAGGTGCTTCACAAAAGTTTATAACGCAGATGTTGTTTTTCGGTAGCTGAGGAGTGCAGGCAAAAAAGACAATACACCAGAGCAGTTGGAATCAAAGAGATTGAAAGTACCCTGACTAACCACAACAACTAGAGGCAGCCGTGGAGCGTTCCTACGTTGGTCCTAGACGCCTCGTCACAGCCTGAGAAACTAACTACACCTAAAGATAGAAATAGGAAAGCTATCTGCCCCGAGCAGAACCCCAAAGATAATAGAAAGCCCCCAAACTGTAATGGCGGTTAGACAAAAGAAATACAGACACAGACAGAAAATAGTATGAGCAACGTTGGGGCCCAAACTAACTAAATAGAAAAAGGATAGGAAGGGTACTTACTGCAATCCCAGAAAACCTGAAAAGCACCAACTCTACTAATTTCAAAAACACCTGAGATCACACGACCTCTACCACCTAAATTAGTTCTCTGGTGTAACAAAATCAAACAGCAGCCACTAAAAAAAACTGGAAAAAGCAAAGATACAAACATCAGTGGCTGAACTAAACTGAGAGGGCAAAAGCCCCAGGAGGGACCCTGAAGGCCCCCACAGAACTGCAGGACAAAATGCAAAAATCAAGCACAAAAACAAAAAGAAAAAATGTCTTATCTGTTAGCAAGATGCAGACACGACACAGCGGCTACAAAGGAAACAGGAATCAAGGATTCAGACCAGAACAATTGATCACCGGCAACCCTGATGGGAAGGTGACTCCCTTATATAAGACCAGTCAGTAACACCTGATTCCCAATCCTCACAATCTTCACTGGACAGACCAGCACCGCTTGTAACCACCAGGAGAGCCTCTGCTCAGAATCACCCCAAAGCCCACTCACAACAGCAGAGCCGGAAAAAAAAAATATTTTTTTTTTTCTCAAAAATGATTATTTAGCCCCCTATTTTTTTATTTCACAATGTTACAGGAGAAATTGGACCCCAAAAGTTGTTTCTAATTTGTCCTAATACGCTAGTACCTCACATTGGGGAGAACCACGGGTTGGGCACACGTCAGGGCTTGGAAGGATGTAGTGACGCTTTGAAATGCCAACTTGATGGAATGGTCTGCGGGCGGACAGAGCCCCTGATGTGCCTAAACAGTAGAAACCCCCAAAAAGTGACCACATTTGAAACTAACCCCTCAAGGAATTAACTAGATGTGTGGTGAGCACCTTGAACCCCCACGTGCTTCACAGAAGTTTGTAATGCAGAGCCGTGAAAATAAAAAATCATTTTTTTCCTCAAAACAGATTTTTTTAACCCGCAATTTTTTAATTTCAGAAGGGTAACAGGAGAAATTGGACCACAAAAGTTGTTGTACAGTTTGTCCTGAGTACACTGGGACCCCATATGTGGGGGGGAACCACTGTTTGGTGCATGGAGAGCACAGAAGGGAAGGAGCACCATTTTTGGGAATGCAGACTTGATGAATGTTCTGTGGGCGTCATGTTGCGTTGCAGAGCCCCTGATGTGCCTAAACAGTAAAACCCCCCACAAGAACCCCATTTTGGAAACTAGACCCCCCAAGGAGCTTATCTAGATGTGTAGTGAGCACTTTGAACCCCAAGGGCTACACAGAAGTTTATAACGCCGGCCATGAAAATAAAAAAATCATATTTTTTCCACAAACATATCTTTTAGTCCCAATTTTTTTATTTTCCCAAGGGGTAACAGAGAAATTAACCTTTAAAAGTTGTTGTCCAATTTGTCCTGAGTACGCTGATATCCCATATGGTGGAAAAACTACTGTATGGCACACTTCGGGGTCGGAAGGGAAGTAGTGACGTTTTGAAATGCCGACTTGATGGAATGGTCTGCGGGCGTCATGTTACGTTTGCAGAGTCCCGATGTGCCTAAAAAAGTATAAACTCCCCACAAGTGACCCCATTTTGGAAACTAACCCCGCAAGGAACTTATCTAGATGTGTGGTGAGCACTTTGAAACCCCCAAGTTCTTCACAGAAGTTTACAACGCAGAGCGTGAAAATAAAAAATCATATTTTTTTCACAAAAATAACTTTTTTAGTCCCCAATTTTTTTTTCCCAAAAGTAACAGGAGAAATTAGAACCCCCAAAGTTGTTGTGCAATTTTTTCCCGAGTACGCTGATACCCCATAATGTGGGGTAAACCACTGTTTGGGCACACGTCGGGGGTTGGAATAAAGGGAGCACTGTTTGACTTTTTGAACGCAAAATTTGCAGGAATCAATGGTGGCGCCATGGTCGCGTATGGGGAACCCCTGAGTACCTAAATAGTGGAAACCCCTCAATTCTAACTCCAACCCTAACCCCAACACACCCCTAACCCCAACCCTAACCCCTACACACCCCTAAACCTAATACAAACCCTAACCATAACCCTAACCCCAACACACCCCTAACCTAATCCCAACTCTAACCATAAACCTAAACCACAAGCCTAACCCTAATCCCAACCCTAACCCCAAAACACCCCTAACGCTTATCCTAACTCTAACCCTAACCACAAACCTAACCCTAATTCCACCCTAACCCTAATTACAACCCTTACCCTAGTTCTATCCCTAACACTAGTTCTAACCCTAAGGCTGGTTCATATTGCGTTTTACCAGCCCGTTCAACAATAGCGTTGACGAGCTGGTAACGGTATAGCATAACGCGATCGCGTTATGCTATACCCGCTAGTGAGAGGAATCAGCGATGATTCATCTGTGCTAGTGGTGATGGAGCCCAGACGCTGCAGCCTGCGTCCAAGGCTCCGTCACTGAATGACGACACGTCGCGAACGCATGCCGCTTCATGGCATGCGTTGCGATGCGCACACAAATGGGGTGAATGGCAGCGTTAACGGACTGCGTTACACCGCGTTATACCGCGGTGAAACGCAGTCCATCTAACGGACTGCCATAATGCAATATAACCCAGCCTGACCCTAAGGCCCCGTGCACACGTTGCGGATTCACTTGCGGATTTTTCAAAAATTCGCAGGTAAAACGACCTGCCTTTTACCTGCGTATTTAGCGCGGATTTGCTGCGGTTTTTCTCTGCTTTTTACGCCTATAAGGGAATAGGTGTAAAATCGCTGGGGAAAATCCGCACAAAGAATTGACATGCTGCGGATTTAAAACCGCAGCAAATCTGCGCTGAAAAATCTGCAGCATGTGCACAGCGAAATCAGCTGTGGATCAGCAGCGAAACCCAGCTGCGGATCAGCAGCGAAATCCGCTGCGGATCAGCAGCGAAATCCGCTGTGATCAGCAGCGAAATCACTGCGGATCAGCAGCAAAAACAGCTGCGGATCAGCAGCGAAATCAGCTGCGGATCCGCAGCAAAATCCACAACGTGTGCACAGGGCCTAATAGGAAAAAAAAAAATTCTTTATTTATTTGTCCCTACCTATGACAGGGGGGTTCACTTACTTTTTTTTTTTGATCACTGTGACAGTTTATCACAGTGATCAAAATACATTTTTTGACTCTGCAGGGCGCACTGCGCATGCGCCGGCCGGCGGGCGCACTGCGCATGCGCCCGCCATTTTCCAAGACGGCGGTGCCCATGAAGAATCCCGGGCAGCCGCCGGGAAGGATCCAGGGACATCGGTGACCGGGAGAGGTGAGTAGGGGGGTCGGAAGTGAGGGGGGGTTCGGAAAGTGGGGGCAGCGGAGGCCGGGACGAGGGAGCTTTTAGTGACGGCGGTGACCGACCGCTGCCATCTTTCGGTGGCGGTGGCCGATCGCCGCCGTGAATCCGTGTGGGGGGTCAGGGCTCGGTGTCCATCATGGCAGATGCTATTGCAGCATCAGCCATGGCTGGATTGTAATATTTCACCAATATATTGGTGAAATATTACAGATTGCTCTGATTGGCTGTTTCACTTTTAACAGCCAATCAGAGCGATCGTGGCCACGGGGGGTTAAGCCAACCCCCCTGTGGTGAAGCACAAAGGTCCTGTGCCGGGCGGGTCGGGTGACCTTTCAGTGACCCCCGGTCACCCGACCCGCAGGAACGCGATCCTTTCATGATGCCACATAGGCGTCATGGGTCGGATTGGCACTGACTTTCATGACGCCTACGTGGCGTCACAGGTCGGGAAGGGGTTAAATAGAATCGTGGCCATAGACCCGCTTCCAAAACCCGGAGTGATTCGCCCCACTACCAAACCTGCAACCCTCTAAACATAAAAGCCCTTAATGGGTTTTCCTAAAAATCTGACTGAGTCCCCTACTTGGACCCAATCCATTCTTTCTTTTATTTTGCCTTGTGACTCACAGGCGTCCTGCTGTGAACACAAGGCTCTCCAGCTGGTTTAATAGGAGTCTATCCGCATCTTGGATAGTGATGAGTGGTGTTCAAAGCGAACTGTTCGCCTATTTCAAATTCGAGCTGTTTTGGGCAGTGTTCGAGCCGTTCGACGAACCCGAACGATTTGAAAAATCCGGCTGTTCAAGGTTATGTTCGATAACTGTTCGTGCACCTAAATCGTCACTGGATTTTTCACAGTAATGCTGAGAATCACTGTTAATACACAGTTTGAGTGTACAGCGGGGCGGGGGGAGGGCATGGATGGATCTCTGCAGAAATAATGAAGATCTCCATTTTTTTTTCTCTTTCTCGCATTTCCAGTGGTGGTGCAGTCTGTCACCTATCAGCAGCGCACACAAGTGCGAAGTGCTTTTTTTCACACAAGCAAGGGCATGTGTCATTGGCTGTGTATGTCACATGTCCTTGCACTATAAGACCTAGCCATTTCCCCCCTCGCCACCATTTTCTCACTGCTGCAGCACAGTGTTAGACGGCACTGCTGCTGCTCTTAGCGTTATCTTTCTAACAGTGACTGTGAAGCGAATTTGCAGTTAAACAAGGAAGGTTTAGGGAGTAGGAGGGACTAGTTTGTAATTGCAGCCCTTTTGAGGGCTAGGTTACATCATTGCTATCACTTTTTGCCAGCTCCACCAGCGTTGAAATACTCATAATTTTTGGCTGCATCTTGCCTGTAATATAATTGTGGGCATAGTAGCAGTCTGTGTACTCATTGTATTAGGTGTTATGTTCTGCTACAAGTACTAAGGAAAGAGGGGAAATCTGTCCCTACGATAGAACTAAGCTAGATCCCTACGATGTAACGGGAACCTGATCCTGCGATCAGACCCGCAAAAGTCCTCAGCTAGTCTGTACGAAGACCTATAGATGCGAGGGAGGGATCCCTACAAGAACTAGGGACTGGAGAAAGATGGACACCTCCTAACAGAAGTTGTAGCAGTAAAAGACAAACAAACAACATAGAACATAGAGGTCCGAAGACCAAGCAAAACTAATTGAGTAAGGTAACAAAGCACCTGGCTAGCTTAAGAGTAGAAATTACAATGAAGTCCAGCAAAGCCAGAAGGACGGGGCAGGATTAAATAGGCAAAAAAGGTCGTGTGACCAGCAGATATAAAAAACCTAACAGGAGAGTTCTAACATTAGGCCATCTATACAAAGCTCCACCAGCGTTCAAAAAAAAGATTTTTTATCTGCATCTGCCTGGACAATAATTTTGGGCACAGTAGCAGTGTGTGGTACTCATTCTATTAGGCCATCTATACAAAGCTCCACCAGCGTTCAAAAAAAAAAAAATTTTTTTATCTGCATCTTGCCTGGACAATAATTTTGGGCATAGTAGCAGTGTGTGGTACTCATTCTATTAGGCCATCTATACAAAGCTCCACCGACGTTGAAATAAATAATAATTTTTTACTGCATCTTGCCTGGACAATAATTTTGGCATAGTAGCAGTGTGTGGTACTCATTGTATTAGGCCACTTATACAAAGCTCCACCAGCGTTGAAATACTCATAATTTTTTGCTGCATCTTGCCTGTAATATAATTGTGGGCATAGTAGCAGTCTGTGGTACTCATTGTATTAGGCCATCTATACAAAGCTCCACCACGTACAAATACTAAGAATTTTTGCATCCATCGTTTTTTTGTGCAAACAACTCCAGAGTTGTCAATTAGGTAACCACCAAAATGAGTGGCAAAAGGCCTGCTGCGGGTGGAAAGGGGAATAGCGTGTTGGAAGGAAAAAAATGTTGTGTCCGTGGGTAGGTGTTAAAGAAACAGTAACATCTGCAAAGAAAGACCATCTTCCAGCCAAACTAAGATGTCTACTTCTTTTAGTGGACAATGTGGTACGATCCCTTTCTTACTGGCACACCCATCGCTACAAATTCCAGATGAGGCACAAAAACAGCAGGTGCTTCAACAGATATCAAGTGCTCCTTTAAGTCGGCTCTCCTCCACCTCAACTTCAACATCACAAAAACTCCAGTCCTCAGAGGTGTCACCCCAATCGCACTTGCTTCCTCACAGCTCCCAAGTCTCCAGCTGCCCGTCTGAGTATGGGGTAGAACAGATGGTTGAGTCTGCAGAGCTGTTTACTCATACTATAGCCTGGGAATCAGAGATTGTCTCCACAGCTTCTGTGAATCCAGACGAGGAAATGATCTGCACTGATGCCCAGAATGTTTATGAGTCGGATCCAGGACGAGATGAAGAAGGTTCTGAGCATAATGTAGACCCTCGTTCCAAACTGTAACTCCTGTTAGTGGAGACAATGAGGAAAACGATGATGAGACTCAAATACCTGATTTGAGCGACAACTTGAGTTTTGTCTCAGGGCAGGAAGAGGTTGGCTCTGAGGACGATGGGTGTGAGAACACACAGGGTGATGATGACGAGGTTGCAGATCCCATTACTGTCAACCCACAGTCAGACAGTCGATGAGGTCAGCAGAGGAGGTGGAGGAGGATTCGAGTGACGACGAGGTCAGGGTGCGCCTTCCTGGACAGAGACGTAGTACTGAAATCACGTCACCAACTGCATCCTCAACCACAACTCTGCCTCTGACCACAAGTCAAGGTGGCTCTTCAGGTTGCATGGGTTCTAAGCCTTGCATAGCCTGGGCATTTTTAAACATCAATAAGGATGACCCAACTCGTGTTATCTGTAACATTTGTGACCAAAGCTAAGTAGAGGCCAAAAAATCTATAGTTTGAGTACTTCTGTGAGGAACTAAGCCTACCGCCACACGTAGCCCGGGTATCACAGCTTCTGATCCCACCGCCGCTACCAAATGTGAAGGACGACCCCTTTCCTCCCACGTCACCAATGGGACGTAACTCCACAGGTACAGCTCTCCGGTGCCCCTTTGTCTCTCAGGTCAGTAAGGGAACTGCACCTAGAGCAAGTGGCCGCCGGGGAGGGTGTCCTGTTACCCACTGGGTATTCTAAGATTCGTGATCAGAGTAAAAGCATCGGCCCAAGATTAATTTTATGGTTTAATTGCCATAAGGGCGCACTAGATAATTACAGAAATATACAGTAAAGCTATACAACGTAATTACAATGGATTTGCAGTCAGAGTAAAAATACCACAATAATGTACAAGGCTTAAAGGTATTAGCTATAGATCAATATTACCGGGTTGTATGGACATGGGGAGGCAGGGAGCTCTGCGGTCCCCAGGTAACAGTCTTTAGTTGCTGGACAGTCTACCAAAGCATGTGCTGCTGCTCCCTTGGCAAGGCAAATCAAATCTGTCCCTTGGTCCTTCTTAGTCCATCTTCTTGGCTTCTGAGTGTAAAATGGATTGAGAACAGCCTGTCATGGCTACAGTTCTTAAACCTGCTAGGCCCCTCCCCTTTGCTTTGAAGCACGCATATTAACTGGCCTGCAATTCATATGGAGCAGGAAATGCTGGCTTGAGTCTGAGCTATTTAACATACTAATGACCATCTTATTCAGACACTGGCCTAAACTAATTAGCATACTAAAGCCCTTTTGATTCATAGTGGACATCAAAACCGGTCGTACTGGATATGCTAACAGGCCCTGTGTAGTTAGCAGTCTGTGGCTCTGTGAACCGACAAAATGGAGGCTGGTATAGGCCCTATACAAGATGGCGGCGTCTCGACCTTACACCTCCCTGCTTTTGAGGGCGCTTGGGGTATCACATTCCTGTGTTCCCCTGTGCGCCCTACCGCACCCTCTCCTTGGCTAGGTGGCAGATCCAGGAGATTTCTGACTCTCTGTCCTCTGAAAGGTTGCACACTGGTTGGGCATAAGCCTCCCGCTCATGGTGGGCCTTCATCATGTTCACATGGAAGGCCTTCCTCCTTCCACGGGCGTGGTCCAGGTGACCAGGTAGGTGACGGAGTTGAGCTGCTCGTGCACGAGGTATGGACTCTCCCAGGCCGCCTGGGACCCCACACCTTTTGACCCAACTGGTAGGTCCGCTCACAAGCATTCTTGTCGTACCATCGCTTCTGGTCAGCCTGAGCTTGGGTCATATTGTCATGCACCAGTCGTGTCAAGGCCATCAGTTGGTCCCGGAAGCACACGACATACTCAATGACCGACACTCCAGGGGTGGCTAAATCCCCTTCCCATGCTTCCTTCACCAGAGCAAGGGGCCCCGTACACATCGCCCGTACAGGAGCTCAAAGGGGAGAACCCCGTTGAGGCCTGTGGACCTCCCGGTAGGCAAACAGCAGGTGTGGGAGATACCGCTCCCGTGGGAGTCGACCAACATCTTCAGCATCTGCTTTAAGGTGCCATTGAACCGCTCACACAAGCCATTGGTCTGTGGGTGATACGGGCTGGCCACCAGATGTTGCACCTGTACCTGCTTACAGAGAGACTCCATCAGCTGCGACATGAACTGGGTCCCTCGGTCGATGAGCATTTTCCTTGGGAAACCCCACTCTGGAGAAAATCTCCAGTAAGGCAGTTGTTGTGAATGGGTTTGAGATGAGTTCTGAGCAGAGGCTCCCTCTGGTGGTTACAAGCGGTACTAGTGAGGATTGTGAGGACTGGAAATCAGGTGTTACTGATTGGTCTTATGTAAGGGAGTCATTTTCCCATCAGGGTTGCCGGTGATCAATTGTTCTGGTCTGAATCCTTCTTTCCAGTTTCCTTGTAGCCTGCTGTGTCGTGTCTGCATCTCCTGCTATCAGATAAGACAATTTCTTATTTTGTGTCTGTGCTATATTTTTGCATTTTGTCCTGCACTTCTGTGGGGGCCTTCAGGGTCCCCTCCGGGGGCTTCTGCCCTCTCAGTTTAGTTCAGCCACTGTGTTTTGTACTTTTGCTTTTTCCAGTTTTTTTTTCAGGGGCTGCTGTTTTGTTTTTGTTACACCAGAGAACTAATTTAGGTGGTAGAGGTCGTGTGATCTCAGGTGATTTTGAAATTAGTAGAGTTGGTGTTTTTTCGGGGTTTTCTGGGATTGCAGTAAGTACCCTTCCTATCCTTTTCTATTTAGATAGTTTGGGCCCCAGCGTTTGCTCATACTATTTTTTTTCTGTGTCAGTATTTCCTCTTGTCTAACCGCCATTACATGTTTGGGGCTTTCTATTGTCTTTGGGGTTCTGCTCCGGGGCAGATAGCTTTCCTATTTCTATCTTTAGGTGTAGTTAGTTTTTCAGGCTGTGACGAGGCGTCTAGGACCAACGTAGGAACGCTCCACGGCTGCCTCTAGTTGTGGTGGTTAGTCAGGGTACTGCAATCCCATAGATTCCAACTGCTCTGGTGTATTTCCTTTTTTACCTGCACTCCTCAGCTACCGTAACATAACAGTATCACCGGCCATAAAAATTGTATGGTACTCACAGAAGGGAAAAAATTATTTTGAAGGAAGAAAAGTTGTCAGAGATTTTTTCTGTTTGTTGCATTTTTTTTTTTTTTTTTTCCCTCTGTATCTCTGGGTGCTGGGGAGGATCTTTTCTCCCAATGGAGTTTGCACAGTTGTCTGGCCGTGTGGATCAGCTTGCCACTGAGGTTCAGAGTATTGCTGCATATCTTGCTAGGTTGCCTGTTGTGGAACCTAGGATCCCCATGCCAGATTTGTTTTTAGGGGATCGAGCTAAGTTTCAGAATTTCAAAAATAATTGTAAATTGTTTTTTTGCCTTAAAATCTAAGTCCTCAGGAAACGCAGCGCAGCAGGTTCAAATTATCATCTCTCTCCTGCGCGGCGATCCTCAGGATTGGGCTTTTTCCCCTGATATCTGGGATCCTATTTTGAGTGATGTTGATGCATTTTTTCAGGCTTTGGGGTTATTGTACGATGAGCCTAATGTCACTGATCAAGCTGAAAAAGCCTTGTTGGCATTAAATCAGGGGCTTGATGACGCTGAGTTATACTGTCAGAGATTCCGTAGGTGGGCAGTCCTGACCAAGTGGAATGACGACGCTTTGGCGGCCCTTTTTCGGAAGGGTCTGTCAGATAATGTAAAGGATGTTATGGTGGGATTCCCTGTCCCCTCTGGTCTCAATGATTCTATGTCATTAGCGATTCAAATTGACAGACGTTTGCGTGAGCGGAGAAGTATGCGTGGAATGGTGTTGCCTTGTGAGCCAGCTTCTGAATCCATGCAGTGTGATAGAATGGTGTCTGGGGCACAGCGTCATGAGTTTCGAAAGCGCAATGGGTTATGTTTCTACTGTGGTGATGCCTCTCATGCTATTTCAGTCTGCCCTAAGCGGGAAGACATTTTGCACGCTCAGTTGTCTTGGGTAGTGTTCAGACTAAGTTTTTATTAACTGTCACTCTGATATGCTCTCTGTCCTCATTTTCTGCTCAGGCTTTCGTTGATTCTGGAGCAGCTATTAACCTGATGGATTATGATTTTGCTAAACGTTGTGGGTTTCCCTTGATACCCCTACAGAAGTCTATTCCTTTACTGGGATCGATTCTACCCCTTTGGCTGAGAATAAACCCCAGTTTTCTACTCAGGTGATAATGAGGGTTGAACCTGATCACCAGGAGTGCTGCAAATTTTTGGTTCTATATAATCTGCATGACATTATAGTGCTGGGTTTCCCTTGGTTACAGTCTCATAATCCTGTTTTGGATTGGAAATCTGTGTCTGTAACCAGTTGGGGCTGCCAATGTGTTAATACCAACACTCCTGTTTTTTCTGCCTCCCCCCAGGCTGAGGATGTTCCTGACTTTTTGTTTGATTTTTCTGATGTGTTTAGCGAAAGTAAATCTGCATCCTTGCCTCCCCATAGGAGCTATGACTGCGCTATTGAATTAGTGCCAGGTAGTAAATTCCCTAAAGGTCGCCTTTTTAACTTGTCTGTACCTGAACATGACGCTATGCGGTCTTATATCAAGGAATCATTGGAGAAGGGTCTATCAGACCATCCTCTTCACCCTTAGGTGCCGGTTTTTTCTTTGTGGCCAAAAAAGATGGTTCATTAAGGCCGTGTATTGATTATCGTCTCTTGAACAATATTACTGTGAAATATCAATACCCGTTACCCTTGATTTCTGACCTGTTTTCCAGGGTGAAAAACGCTACTTGGTTTACCAAGCTTGACCTCAGGGGGGCGTATAACCTTATTCGCATTAAGCACGGGGATGAATGGAAGACGGCATTTAACACCCCTGAAGGGCATTTTGAGTACCTTGTGATGCCCTTTGGGTCACTAATGCTCCTTCCGTCTTCCAGTCCTTCATGAATGACACTTTCAGGGATTTTGTGGACAAGTTTCTGATTGTTTATTTGGATGATATCTTGATTTTTTCTAATGACTGGGACTCTCATGTGAAACATGTTCGAACTGTATTCCAGATTTTGAGAGAGAATGCTCTGTATGTGAAGGGATCAAAGTGTCTTTTTGGCGTACAGAAGATCTCATTTCTGGGATTCATTTTGTCCCCATCTGTTATTGAAATGGACCCGGTCAAGGTTCAGGCCATCTGTGATTGGGTCCAACCTACTTCATTAAAGGCTCTTCAGAGATTTTTGGGTTTTGCCAATTTTTATCGTAAATTTATTGGTAATTTCTCGGTTATTGTTAAACCATTAACTGATTTGACCAGAAAGGGTTCTGATGTGGTGAATTGGCCTCCTGAGGCAGTCTCTGCATTTCAGGAACTTAAGCAGAGATTCACGTCTGCTCCTGTTCTACGGCAGCCTGATGTTTCTCTGCCATTTCAGGTGGAGGTTAATGCCTCTGAAATTGGGGCAGGTGCCGTTTTGTCCCAAAAAGATCCAGAGACCTCTAAAAGTAACCCTTGTGCCTTTTTCTCTCGAAAATTTTCTCCTACTGAACGTAATTATGACGTGGGTAATCGGGAGTTATTGGCCATGAAGTGGGCTTTTGAAGAGTGGAGACATTGGCTGGAGGGAGCCAAACATCAGGTGGTGGTCCTTACGGACCATAAGAATCTGGTCTATCTGGAATCTGCCAAGCGACTCAATCCTAGACAGGCCAGGTGGGCCTTGTTTTTCACACGTTTTAATTTTGTGGTTTCCTTTCTTCCTGGCACTAAGAATGTTAAGGCGGATGCCCTCTCGAGGAGTTTCCTTGCGGACTCTCCTGAGCTATCTGATCCCTCTGTTATTTTGAAGGAGGGTGTAGTTCTTTCCGCCATCTCGCCCAATTTGAGACTTGCTCTGGAGGGGTGTCAGGAGGATAGGCCCGAGCGCTGCCCTGTTGGAAAATTGTTTGTCCCGGACCAATGGAAAAAGAGTGTGATGTCTGAGATTCATTGTTCCGCATTGGCTGGGCATCCCGGAATTTTTGGTACCAGAGACTTGGTTAGTCGGTCCTTTTGGTGGCCTACCTTGTCTCGCGATGTCAGGGAATTTGTGCAGTCCTGCGGGACTTGCTCTCGCTCCAAGCCTTGCTCTCGCTCTAGTGGTTTGTTGATGCCATTGCCTGTGCCCAAGAGACCATGGACCCATATCTCTATGGATTTCATTTCCGATCTTCCTGTTTCTCAGAGAATGACCACCATCTGGGTAATTTGTGATAGGTTTTCCAAAATGATACATCTTGTGCCATTACCTAAGTTGCCTTCCTCCTCTGAATTGGTGCCGTTGTTCCTTCAGCACGTGGTTCGTTTACACGGCATTCCTGAGAACATTGTGTCTGACAGAGGAGTCCAGTTTGTTTCCAGATTTTGGAGGACTTTTTGTTCTAAACTGGGTGTTCAATTGTCTTTCTCCTCGGCATTTCATCTTCAGACCAATGGTCAAACTGAGAGAACAAACCAGACATTGGAGACTTATCTAAGATGCTTTGTGTCTGCTGATCAGGATGACTGGGTCTCTTTTTTGCCTTTGGCTGAGTTTGCTCTTAATAATAGGGCTAGCTCTGCCACTTTGATGTCTCCGTTTTTCTGTAATTCTGGGTTTCACCCTCGATTTTCTTCAGGACAGACGGAGGCTTCTGTCTGTCCAGGTGTTGACTCTGTTGTTGAGCGTATGCAGCAGATTTGGGACCAGGTAGTGGAGAGGTTGTCCCTCTCTCAGGAGAAGGCCCAGCGGTTTGCTAACCGGCATAGGACTGATGGTCCTCGGTTTAAAGTGGGGGACTTGGTCTGGTTGTCCTCAAAGAATATTCCTATGAGAGTAGCATCTCCTAAATTTAAGCCTAGGTTCGTTGGACCTTATAAGATCATGGAGATTATTAATCCTGTTTCTTTTCGTTTGCTTCTTCCAGGGACATTTAAGATCCATAACGTGTTCCACAAGTCCTTGTTGAAGAGGTTTGTTGAGCCAGTGGTTCCTGCTGCTGTGCCTCCTGACCCTGTTTTGGTTGAGGGCAATCTGGAGTATGTGGTTGAGAAAATATTGGATTCTCGTTTTTCTAGACGAAGACTCCAGTATTTGATTAAATGGAGAGGTTATGGTCAGGAAGACAATTCTTGGGTGTTTGCTTCGGACATCCATGCTAGGAGACTTATCCGTGCGTATCATAGAACTCATCCTGACCGACCTGGTTGCTCAACTGAGGGTTCGGTGACCCCTCCTCAAGGGGGGGTACTGTTGTGAATGGGTTTGAGATGAGTTCTGAGCAGAGGCTCCCTCTGGTGGTTACAAGCGGTACTAGTGAGGATTGTGAGGACTGGGAATCAGGTGTTACTGATTGGTCTTATGTAAGGGAGTCATTTTCCCATCAGGGTTGCCGGTGATCAATTGTTCTGGTCTGAATCCTTCTTTCCAGTTTCCCTTGTAGCCTGCTGTGTCGTGTCTGCATCTCCTGCTATCAGATAAGACAATTTCTCATTTTGTGTCTGTGCTATATTTTTGCATTTTGTCCTGCACTTCTGTGGGGGCCTTCAGGGTCCCCTCCGGGGGCTTCTGCCCTCTCAGTTTAGTTCAGCCACTGTGTTTTGTACTTTTGCTTTTTCCAGTTTTTTTTCAGTGGCTGCTGTTTTGTTTTTGTTACACCAGAGAACTAATTTAGGTGGTAGAGGTCGTGTGATCTCAGGTGATTTTGAAATTAGTAGAGTTGGTGTTTTTTCAGGGTTTTCTGGGATTGCAGTAAGTACCCTTCCTATCCTTTTCTATTTAGATAGTTTGGGCCCCAGCGTTTGCTCATACTATTTTCTTTCTGTGTCAGTATTTCCTCTTGTCTAACCGCCATTACATGTTTGGGGGCTTTCTATTGTCTTTGGGGTTCTGCTCCGGGGCAGATAGCTTTCCTATTTCTATCTTTAGGTGTAGTTAGTTTCTCAGGCTGTGACGAGGCGTCTAGGACCAACGTAGGAACGCTCCACGGCTGCCTCTAGTTGTGGTGGTTAGTCAGGGTACTGCAATCCCATAGATTCCAACTGCTCTGGTGTATTTCCTTTTTTACCTGCACTCCTCAGCTACCGTAACATAACAGGCAGTGGCCACTTTGTCGGCCCGAATGGACGACAAAGCTACCGCCTCCGGGTACCGGGTGGCATAGTCCACTACCGTTAGTATGAAGCATTTCCCGGAGAGGCTGGGAGTGGACAGAGGTCCAATGAGATCCACAGCCACCCTCGAGAAAGGCTCTTCGATGATGGGCAGAGCTACCAGTGGGGCTTTGGGGCGCGGCCCCGCCTTCCCCACCCTCTGACAGGTGTCACACGAACGGCAGTAGGCTATCACCTCGGTCCTCATTCCAAGCCAGTAGAAATGCTGAGCTAGCCTGGCCCTGGTTTTAGTGATCCCTAGGTGTCCGGCCATTGGAATCTCGTGTGCGATCCGCAACAATTCCGCCCGGAACGGATGGGGTACCACTAACTGTCGGTCCCTGGGCCACACCTCCGGTGAACCCTGCTGGACCGTTACCCAGTACAGCCGTCCCTGGTCCCAGACCACTCGCTCGCGGTCGGACTCCAGGGAGGCTGTGCCGCCTGCTCCTTGAGAGTCTTCAGGCTAGTGTCAGCTTCCAACGCTGCCTGAAATCCCTGACTTGATGTGGCAAGAATTGATGAAACTGCCATGTCCTCTGTCAGTTCCCCGGGATCTGTCTCCTGGCTACTGTCTGACTCGGCAGCCACTTGGTCGGAGAGGGGGAAACCGTCGGACCTCCGCGAGGCTCCTTGGGCTTCAACGCTCCCACTCCTGGTAACAGCAGCCACGACCGCTGAGACCATGGGTAGCGCCTGCTTTCCCTCGTCCCCTGACCAAGTCGCCGGGTCAGGCAGACTTCCCTGACTTCCTGACATCCCGGATGTGGGGAACTCCTGCCCTGGGGTCTTACCTGGTGGCTCCTCTCCCGGGACGCCCCCTCCCCATGGCCTGCTCCTCTTCCTGCAGGGGCCCTAGACTCAGCAGGCTGGGTTCACTTAGGGGTCCTACACTGCCCATAGCAGCCCCTCCCCCCACCTCTGAGCTCTCCCGTGCAGCCTCCTCACCTGTCCTCACTGTGAGCCCTGTGTGTGTAGTGTCCGTGCATGGCTTACCATCAGGTTTCACTCCCTCCTCCACTGTTGGAGGCACATTCAATACATTAACATTAGCATTCACAGTAGAGTCATGACATTCTTGGGGAGCTGAACTTGGGGGTTCAGTGGCCACATACTGGGACACTAGCCGCCCCAAATCGGTCCCAAGCAACACATTTGCAGGAATATTCGGCGTTACTCCCACCTCCCGCATCCCCCTCCCGGCACCCCAGTCCAAATACACCTTGGCAATGGGCAGCGCCGGTTCAACGCCTCCAATTCCGGAGACGGAAAGGGTTTTCCCAGGTACCAAGTCTTGAGGGGACACCACCTCAGGGCGTACCAGGCTTCGTTCAGCGCCTGTGTCCCGCAGTCCCATGACCGCTGAGCGGCCGATGGTGACGGGTTGGTAATTGTCTAGGGACCTCCTACCACCCCCTCCCACACACAAAACAGTGGTCGGTTTCTGGGACAGGGATGGGGCCTTCTGGCACTGGGGACACGCAGCCTTAAAGTGTCCTGGCTGATTGCAATTATGACAACGTCTGGGTTCTGTTCCTGGCCTGGAGAGGGCAGCCGGGGGGTACACCCCTTGCACTCTGGGGGCTGGATATGGGGCTGGGGCAGGATTGGGCTTACCCCCTCTCCAGGTGCTGCTGGCAGGCTTCTTTGGCTCCGGCGCCCTGTTGTTGGCATACTCGTCTGCTAGGGCGGCTGTAGCAGAAGCCCCTTTTGGTTTCCAGTCACGGAGGAACTGCTGGAGGTCCTCTGGGCAGTTCTACAAGAATTGCTCCATGACAAACAGTTCCTGGACCTCCTGGCGGGTAGTGAGCTCTAGACCCGAGGTCCTGTGCTCCGCAGCTCTCAGCAGGGCCCACATGTTGTCGGTCCAGGTGTCCTTTGAGCCCCGCTGCAGGCTCTTGAACTTCCTGCGGTACGACTCCGGGGTGAGATTGTAGTGCTGGATCAGGGCCCGCTTGATGTTGTTGTAGTCCTGCTCCTCCCCGGCAGGTAAGTCCCCAAAACTTCCAGGGACTTACCCCTCAAATGGGGGGTCAGGAACCTTGCCCACTGATCCAGGGCCAGATGGTGTTGGAGGCAGGTCCTCTCAAAGGCTAGCAGAAAGGAATCCAGGTCTCCATCCTTTTCAAGCAAGGGAAAGCCCTCCGCCCGGACCTTGGAAGCCTTGGTCTCCGGTGGGGCTGGAGCGTCCAGCGGGAGCCCGTGCTGAGCCATCTCCAGTCGGTGCCGGCGCTCTGCAGCTTCACAGCGCTCTGTAGCCTGCAACACACGTTCTGTATGCTCCCGCTCCGCCGCTCTCTCTGCCGCTGCTTGCTCCCGCTCTGCTGCTTTCTCTGCCGATGCTTGCTCCCACTCTGCTGCTTTCTCTGCCGTCACCAGGAGTCTGTCATAGGCGGCGTCATTACCAGCCTCGAGCTGTGCCATAGCCGCTTGGAAAAGGGCCTCCGATCTGGACAGGCTGGGACGGGCAGGGGGTGGACAGTCCACTGTGAGACTGAGCACGGGGGTCGGGCTCTTTGGGAGCCCTGGCTGAGCTCCCCCTCATCGGTATCGAACCCCTCATAGACCACAGCATTGGCCTCCCCCTTTGCCCTACTCCTGGTGCCTTCCGCCATCTTGGGAACCTTTGGTTACTGAAACAGCTGCAACCCCGACCTTGCACACAACTTATTATATTTACACTCTGACCGTCTAGTGCTGGGCTGACCTTAAGACCCCAGCAGTGAAAGTACCGCTGGTAGTCTCTAGTGTCTGGGAGTAGGGGTCCCACGCACACTATTACTCTTATCCCACCGCTGCCACCAATTGTGAGGAACTAAGCCGACCGCCACACGGTAGCCCGGGTATCACAGCTTCTGATCCCACCGCCGCCACCAAATGTGAAGGACGACTCCTTTCCTCCCACGTCACCAATGGGACGTAACTCCACAGGTACAGCTCTCCGGTGCCCCCTTTGTCTCTCAGGTCAGTAAGGGAACTGCACCTAGAGCAAATGGCCGCCGGGAGGGTGTCCTGTTACCCACTGGGTATTCTAAGATTCGTGATCAAAGTAAAAGCATCAGCCCAAGATTAATTTTATGGTTTAATTGCCTTAAGGGCGCACTAGATAATTACAGAAATATACAGCAAAGCTATACAACGTAATTACAATGGATTTGCAGTCAGAGTAAAAATACCACAATAATGTACAAGGCTTAAAGGTATTAGCTATAGATCAATATTACCGGGTTGTATGGACATGGAGAGGCAGGGAGCTCTGCGGTCCCCTGGTAACAGTCTTTAGTTGCTGGACAGTCTACCAAAGCATGTGCTGCTGCTCCCTTGGCAAGGCAAATCAAATCTGTCCCTTGGTCCTTCTTAGTCCATCTTCTTGGCTTCTGAGTGTAAAATGGATTGAGAACAGCCTGTTCATGGCTACAGTTCTTAAACCTGCTAGGCCCCTCCCCTTTGCTATGAAGCGCGCATATTAACTGGCCTGCAATTCATATGGAGCAGGAAATGCTGGCTTGAGTCTGAGCTATTTAACATACTAATGACCATCTTATTCAGACACTGGCCTAAACTAATTAGCATACTAAAGCCCTTTTGATTCATAGTGGACATCAAAAAAGGTCGTACTGGATATGCTAACAGGCCTTGTGTAGTTAGCAGTCTGTGGCTCTGTGAACCGACAAAATGGAGGCTGGTATAGGCCCTATACAAGATGGCGGCGGTCCCGACCTTACAACTTCATGCATGAATCGTCACATGGATATGAAGCATAAGTTGCAGTGGAAAGCTCACTGTGCTACAATGCGGCCTAGCGGGCCGGCCCAGCCACCGTCTGCCCCATCTTGTGCATTCGCGACCGCAGCCTCTTCATCCTCTGTGACTGGGGGGACAGCAGTCAAACCTGTTTTGAGACTCAGACCTGGCACCTCTTTACCCGCAACAGCCAGTCTGATTAGCAGGTCATCAGTTCATTTGGAAGTGGAAACACCAGCTGGTGTTGAGCGCTCTCCAACATCGAGAGCACCACCTTTGAATCAAGGCAACCTAACTTTTGCGCCTGCATCTTCCTCACAGACCATCAGTTGTCCGGGGACACCCTACTCAACCCCGTCTACGCACAACAGCCAGTCTTCGGTCCCTCTGATGTGGACAAGTAACAGACCATTTCCTCCTAGCCATGAGAAAGCTAAGAGGTTGAATTTCACCATCTGCAAGCTCTTGGCTACAGAAATGCTGCTTTTCTGCCTTGTGGACACAGAGGATTTTCGAGACCTTATGTCCGTCGTAGTGCCCCAGTACCAGGTGCCCAGTCGGCACTACTTCTCAAAGAAAGGTGTGCCTGCGCTCCACCAGCATGTAGCACACAACATCACCGCTTCTTTGAGAAACTCAGTGTGTGACAGGGTGCATTTCACCACAGACACTTGGACGAGTAGGCATGGACAGGGGCGTTACATGTCGCTGACTGGGCACTGGTTAACTATGGTGACAGCAGGACAAGGGGCTGCTGTCCAAGTCTTGCTGTCCCCACGAGTTGTGCGTCAATCCTCTTTATCTCAAAGTTCCTCCACTGCTTCTGCCTCCTCAACCTCCTCTCGGTCCTCCACCTGCACCCAAAGCCTGTCTGGTCAAGCCACGGGCTTTCTAACTGCGCAGAAGGGATCCTGCACACCTCCTTGCTATTCTGGCAGAAGGGCTCAACGTAATCAGGCAGTTTTTACGTTGAAATGTCTGGGAAATGTGAGTCACACAGCTGAAGAGTTGTGGTCAGCTCTGGAGAACAAGTTTCATGAATGGTTGTCTCCACTGGACCTGCAACCAGGGAAGGCCTGTGCGACAATGCCGCAAACCTGGGTGCGGCCCTTTGCCAGGGCAATGTCACACACGTGCCTTTTATGGCTCACGTATTGAACCTGGTTGTCCAGCAATTTTTAGCCCACTATCCCGGACTATATGGCCTTCTGCAGAGGGCACGGTCGCTGTGTGCTCACTGCCGCCGTTCGCATCCCGCAGCTCAGTGACTTACATCTCTACAGAAGTCGTTGGGCCTGCCACTTCACCGGCTAAAATGCGATGTGCCAACAAGGTGGAATTCAACTCTGCACATGTTGCAGCGACTGTGGCAGCACCGACAAGCCCTGGTGCAATACGTTCTGAATTATAGCCTGGGCCAATGAGATCCAGAGGTGGGGCTAATCATGCTGGAGGAGTGGTCTTAGATCAGGGACCTATGCACCCTTCTGCACAGTTTTGAAATGGTCACGAAGATGTTTAGTGCTGACGATACCATTATCAGCATGACTATTCCGGTGATTTACATGCTGGAGCAGATGTTAAACAGAATTCAGAGTCAGGTGGTGGAATAAGAGGAGGTGGAGGAAGTAGAGGAGGAGGAGTTGTATGCGGAAGGGATAACATCTGCAAGGTCCAGACTTTTGGCAGCACCAAGGCGGCTGGCATGGGAGGGTGGGGAAGAGGGATTAACCAGGGCGCATGGTAGCAGCCAAACTAGTGAGGAAGGTGCAGGAGCCCAGGAAGAAGTGGAGGACGAACTGGCCATGGGCATGGAAGACTCATCAGATGAGGGAGACCTTGATCACATTTCTGTTGTGCGAGGTTGGGAGGAGAGGGCAGAGGAAGGAAGCATGATTCGTACCTCGCCATCAACACAACAGGGACTTAGTGCTCCAGAATGCGCAAGACACAAGAGTGCCTTCTTGCTGCACTACCTGCAACATGACCCTCGAATTGTCAGAATGCGAAATAATCCTGACTACTGGGTAGCCACACTGTTAGATCCCCGGTACAAAATTAAATTTGCTGAAATAATTCCTGCCATAGAAAGGGGTGCATGCAGGAGTATCAGCAGAGACTGTTGCCAGAATATTACATGTGCTTTTCCAAAAAACATCAGTGGTGCATGTAGTGAATCTCACAGTTCTAACTTGCCATCCGTGGGACTGCCAACTCTTCAGCACTCAAACCGTAACAGAAACACAGTATCTGCTGGTGTTAACAGCAATTTTGCGGAATCCTTTCACCAGTTTTTTAGCCCATCCTTTGCAAGGCCACAGGAGACAAGAAGTCAGACACATAGTCAACGCCTAGAGACGATGGTACAGGAGTATCTCCAACTGAACATGGAAGCCATGACTGTGTCACTGGACCCTTGCTCTTTTTGGGCTTCCAATCTGGATAAATGGCCGGAGCTCGCCACTCACACCTTGGAGATCTTGTCATGCCCCGCAGCCAGCGTTCTCTCTGAACGTGTGTTCAGCGCTGCTGGTGGTATGCTGACAGATAAGCGCGTGCAGCTGTCCACTGAGAATGTAGACAGACTCACATTCATAAACATGAACAAATCATGGATCCGCAAGGACTTTTCTACCCCTGTATCATCCTGGGGAGAGTAAAAGCTTGAGGATTTGGTAAAATCACCTCACCAACCGTTTTAAGCTTTCAAATTACTAATAATTTTTAGCTGCATCTAGGCCGGAAAATAATTTTGGGCCTGTAGCAGTGTGTAGTACTCATTTTATTAGGCCATCTATACTAAGCTCCACCAGCTTTCAAATTAATACGAATTTTTAGCTGCATCTTGCCAGGACAATAATTTTGGGCCTGTAGCAGTGTATGGTGCTCATTCTATTAGGCCATCTATACTAAGCTCCACCAGCTTTCAAATTAATACGAATTTTTAGCTGCAACTTGCCTGGAAAATAACTTTGGGCCTGTAGCAGTGTGTTGTTCTCATTCTATTAGGCCATCTATACTAAGCTCCACCAGCTTTCAAATTAATAATAATTTTAGTTGCATCTTGCCTGGACAATAATTGTGGGCATAGTAGCAGTGTGTGGTACTCATTCTATTAGGCCATCTATACTAAGCTCCATCAGCTTTCAAATTAATAATAATTTTTGTTCTCTCTGAACTTGTGTTCAGCGCTGCTGGTGGTGTGCTGAGTCTGACAGATAAGCGCACGCGGCTGTACACTGAGAATGTAGACAGACTCATGTTCATAAAGATGAACAAATCATGCATCCGCAAGGACTTTTCTACCCCTGTGTCATCCTGGGGAGAGTAAAAGCTTGAGGATTTGTTCAAATCACCTCACCAACCATTTTAAGCAACTCTGGGGCAATTGATGCTACTTAAGTGGTATCTGTGCCCCAAATTTTTGGAAAAAATGGAGACTCTTTTTGGAGTCCCCTTGCTGTGTTTTAGGTGACATTGGCATCGTCAATTACAGGTGGGTTGGGTCTTTCCCTACCCCCCTTTTAACCGTAAGAAACTACATACACTCTGGCTTGGGGTAACACAGATGGTTGAGTGTGAAGAGCTGTTTACTCATACTATAACCTGGGAATCAGAGGTCTGCGCCAAAGCTTGAGTGTCTGCTAGTCAGCGGAGTAGCCACCGGCTGTAGATCTAATTACAAATTTTTAACTGCATCTAGCCCAGACAATAATTTTGGGCCTAGTAGCAGTGTCTGCTAGTCAGCGGAGTAGCCACCGGCTGTAGATCTAATTACAAATTTTTAACTGCATCTAGCCCAGACAATAATTTTGGGCCTAGTAGCAGTGTCTGCTAGTCAGCGAAGTAGCCACCGGAAGTAGATCTAATTACAAATTTTTAACTGCATCTAGCCCAGACAATAATTTTGGGCCTAGTAGCAGTGTCTGCTAGTCAGCAGATTAACCCAGCTGTTAAGCAAGCTACACCCTACACCACCTGTACTTTGGACACTTAATTTTTTCAAAGGAAATGCTTCGGGCCCCGGGACAATCAGTGAAGAGCATCGGGGAGGCACCCAAGGCACAGGGGCTGTGACTGGCGGTAGGACGCCTTGCGGTGGACCGCCAAGCTCGATCCTTATAAAAGCTTTTTAACTGCAGCATCTTTACTGGACGCTACTGGAGCAGGAATTACTGCGGCTGCTGGCATGAGACTTGCCCTCCAATAGATCTTTGTAAAAGGATTTAAAGTGTACTCATTCAAATTAGAGAGACAATTTTAATTAAAAAGATTAGACCTGCCTCCACCGCAGGGGGCTTGCTCGGCCCACTAGCGGACAGGCATCAGTATTGGGAGAGGGGGGCTGGCCGTCAGGGTCCACCGCAGCTCTGACACAAACCCGGCAACATGCAGGTCTCACGGGCAGTAACGGATTGGCCGTGTCGGCGTCGTACTTTTTTGGTTTTAGAAGGGCATGACATGCCTATATCTGTGTCTCCCCCTCCTTTTACTCCTCCACCTCTTTTCTTTTCGTATGACTATATGTACTTGTCACTTTTCCATGTGTTAGTTGTGTCTTCTGAGCAATTTGTCAGCTTTTGGACACATTTGAGGTGTTTTCTATGTGTTTCTATGTGTTTTGGTTTGCCTGCCATTGGTTTTAACGGTGTTCGACGAACAGTTCGACGAACAGTTCTGCGAACAGTTCTGCGAACAGTTCGTCGAACAGTTCTACGAACAGTTCGTCGAACACACGGCTGTTCGGCGAACCGAACCGAACTCGAACACTACGGGGGTGGTTCATCACTAATCCTGGACCCTCACTTATGATCCCCCTCACTGCCTCATACACCTTTGATATGAATTAGAATGGAGATTGCGAACCAGATCATGTCGTCCAATGTCAAGATTTGACCTCACAAATGGTCTTCTGAAGGAGCAGACCAACATTTCCACAGAAACACTCCAAAATCTTACAGAAATTCTTCCTAGAGGATTGGAGGCTGTTTTAGCTGCAAGTGGGGACTGACTCCATATTAATGCTTCTGGATTTAGAACGATAAACTTAGAGCTCCTGCTCGAATAATGTGCAGATATTACAACACTTTTGTCCATGTAGTGTAAGACCCTACACAGTCATCACTAATTGGTCAGCATCAGACTGCGTAGGGACAGACATACCCGACTGGTAACAGCCAAAAGTCAATATATTTATAAATTTCTAGAAGAAATAACAATTGGATTTCAAAGTGTAGAGCTATAAAGAATGATTCTGCAGAATTGTTATTTTATGAAAAAGACAGTTCTGCTTTAAGCCTTGGTCAGAGCAGGCTAGTTTCAAAATTAAATGAATCTCACATAAACTTTGCACTTACATTGTAATACTCTCATATGATTTATTGACTAATTTCCCTTTGCTTTCATGTAATTGTCCCAACCTATTCCAAAGTGCTGCAGAGAGAGCAATGCAAACATGTCAGCCACCGCTGGTAAGGTGGCACGCAAGCAAGTTTTTTTAAAGGGGCTAATTCACTTGTGTATTACCAATCTGTATTCTATTTTTATGTAGAAACATGGTTCAAGTGTATTTGACTGGTGTTCTGTACATTTCTATTTTTATGGGCATTTTTTTAAATACATGATGTTTTTTTTTAAATGTAACGGGTTTAAACAGATTATTTTTTTCAACCTCCATATTTGTTTTCTTTCATTTTCTTTTAGGCTCAGTATTTAAGCAAGATTACACAAACAGCAATAAAAATTTAATAAATATAATTAAAAATACATATCTTAAGACAATACAGAACAAATAGAATAAAATACACTACAAAAATGAAACAGATTGCACAAATGTATAGTCTCTGTTAGACACTGTAAACTTAGACGAGACAGTTACCAGATTTCTTATAGCGGCGGCTCATGCTGTTTGATAAACCTGGCTCATCTTTTGGCCAGGATCACACATGCGACAAACACGGCCGAGTCTTGCATGTGAATTCCCAGCACTGGCGCCGGCACTCGGGAGCGGAGTGTACGGCAGCATGTGTTTCTATGCAGCCGCTCGCTCCGCTCCAAGTCCGGAGTGCCGGCACCAGTGCTGGGAATTCACATGCAAGACTCGGCCGTGTTTCTCGCATATGTGATCCTGGCCTTAGACTGTTTAGTCTAAGTTTACATCTCCAATTAGCTGACTAACTTTGTGTCGGAAATTCTGAAGCAAATGGTTGCACATCAGGCCACACCCTTTACAACTATGACACACCCATTTTCAGTGAAACCACACCTTTTTGAATATGATGCAGAAAGAATCTACATCATAAATATGATGAAAGTCATGAAAGACAAATGTTTGTCTCAAATTGAATTTTAGTCCATTTTATTAATAAATCTCATTCATTTTAAAAAGAAAAAAAGATCTATATTATACATCCATATATAGTCCACACTTTTATATGTGTATATGAATGAACCCTTATAATAAAGTCACACACAGCAGATTTGTTACACAAATATTTGCCTGAAAAATATGATTTATACACTTGAATGCAGCTGTTTGTGCAACAAATTCGCCATTTTAACCTAATCTTCCAGGCACCACCACATTTTAATAGTCAAGTAATTAAGGATCAGTGCAATTTTTTGTAATTTTTGCATTCTGGGAGTCTTATAACTTTTGGATTTGCAGCTGAATGAATCCTTACTTTTGTGGAATTTTATTTTGGTGGCATTTTATGTAACAGTACATTATTTTATACAATCATTAATTTGTTTTATAGAAGGCGGGGAGTTGTTGGGATGGTAGGGTAATGAATCACCACAATAGTATTACTTCTTGTTTTTACTTTGTAAATCATTTATTGCATGCGTTGTTCCTGATGACGTGATACAAAAAATGCTTATATTTCGTTGTCTCATGGAATTTAAACTTAACACTCTTGATATCATGAAAAACTATATGTTTATGTGAATATGTGTGTTTTTTTTCAAATTTTATATACTGTATACACTCGTGTATAAGCCGACCCGTGTATAAGCCGACCCCCCTAATTTTGCCACAAAAAACTGGGAAAACGTATTGACTCGTGTATAAGCCGGGTGTATAAACTGCCCTCCTGCTCTGTGCTGCCCCCGTCCTGCTCCTTGCTCCCCCATCCAGCTCTGTGCTCCCCCATTCTCCTCTGTACTCCCCACTCCTGCTCCGTCCTCCGTTGTGCTCCCCCACCTTCGTCTCCTGTCCCCGTTCTTCTCCTGTGCCCTCCTCTCCCCGTCCTGCTCCGTGCTCCTCTGTGCCCTCCATCCTCCCCCCGTCCTGCTCCGTGCCCCTTGTGCCCTCCTCCATCTCCCCATCCTCCCCGTTCATTCCCCCATCTCCTCCATGCTTCCCCGTCCTCCGTTCTCCCCCCGTCCTCCATGCTTCCCCCGTCCCCGTTCTCCCCCCGTCCTGCTCCCCGTGCTCCTTGTCCTCTCCTCCATCATACTCACCCCTCCCCGTGCCATCGCTGAACGTCCCTGCAATCCTGCGTTCTCCCCGGCTTCCTGCAGCTCTCCAGCGCTGAGCGGTGACGTAATACCGCTCATTAAGGCCATGAATATGGACGCCACGCCTATGGGAGTGGCGTCACGTCCATATTACATGACCTTAATGAGCGGGTATTACGTCACCGCTCAGCGCTGGAGAGCTGCAGGAAGCCGGGGAGAACGCAGGATTGCAGGGACGTTCAGCGATGGCACGGGGAGGGGTGAGAATGATGTCCCAGCCACCGGCTTCTGCCGCGGCATCCCCTCCCCCGCTGGTTTCTGCCCTATGACTCGTGTATAAGCCGAGCGGGCATTTTCAGCACGAAAAAAGGTGCTGAAAATCTCGGCTTATACACGAGTATATACGGTAGCTTTATCACACAAATTAAATGATAGTATATTTCTAAGATATGCCATCACTTATTTATTGGATATAATCAAAGTGTTTGTAAACTTGCAGAACACTTACATAAGAGTGCATGAAATAACACCGAATCTGAAGTCAGAGCTCATCTTCTCATGTTCAATGCAATGTGGAACATATTAAGAACAGAGGCGTAACTATAGTGGGTGCAGGGGTTACAGTGGCATCCAGGTAGTGAAACCTATGGGGGTCTATATGAGAAGGTCAATTCTTTAAAAGACTCTCAATAGTTGGGGTTCCTGTTGGATATTTTGCATTGGACCCACAAGCTTCAAGTTACATTCCTGTATGGTAAGGGGTGGCCTAGCAAAGTATTAAAGTTGTTGGCCACTACTTTTTATTGACGGCCTATCTTTAGGATAGGCCATCAATATCTGATCGTTTGGGGGTGTGATATCTGGTACTTCCACCGATCAGCCTTTCCAGCACCAACCAGAAGTTCTTGATTTCTACAATAACATTGCAGCCCCGTCATTAGTGTGCACTTCAGATTTGCAACCCTATTCAAATGAGTAGGGCGTTGCACCGTAGCACCCGTCAGCGACCACCAAGATTTTGCAGGGATGTCGGGTGTAGCACCCTCCCCGATTAGATATCATATGAATAGGCCATCAATAGAAAAGTAGTGGTCAACTACTTTAAGTCACAAGGTTATGTAATACAGACATTTTGACTCCTCCTTTTAAAGAAGTCATAGCAGTCATACGCGCACCCAGGGCATGGTAAGAAATTTAGTATTATATAGTATCTGGAATGCAAAATTTCCAAAGGTCAATTGAGAAACTGATTTGGCTTTTATCCTAAGTCATATTGCAAGACTCGTTAAAGGGTTGATTGTGACTTATAGGATCGCTACTTCCAACATGTGGCGCTATAGAGTTCAAGTCCTCTTTTTCTCTGAAGAGGCAATTTGTATATCAAAGGTCAATTATGCATTCTACTGTTGGACCTTTTGGAATTTCTTCACTTGCCTATAATTCGCTTTTGTGGAAGTGTAATGTTGGCATTAATTAAAGATACTTGTAGGAAAAACTGTGAAGCACTTTGGCGTTTTTGTGAATCCCTGAGTCATGTATCACCTCACATGCCCTGCACAAGGCATAACATAGTAAATAGGTTCCTATAACATATTTTTAAGAAAGAGAGTAAACTAGTATTGTGTCGCTCCTGTTGGTTTATTAATCACTGCTGTATAAATAGGCAGGCAGATAAAAAGATAAGGACTGTACTTTTTAGCAACACACGGAAAATGTATCATTGTTATAAACAGCTAACTATTGTAATTACATGCATTTGGTATATATGACCAAAATCTTTTTGGCTTCCTGATGCAGTGAACAGATGCATTATGATGCATTATGATGTACAAATATATTTTTGGAGAAGTGTGAGGCATCAGAAAGAGTTGATGTTATAGCCTGAGGGATGCCAGGGGCTCGGGGGAAATATTCTCTTGCCATATTAGAAGCAGTGAAGATCAGCATGTCAAATGAAGGCAAGGTTGATTATTAAACAGGTTGGTGCTGAGCTGATGTTTAATAAAAAATAAGTACAAAAGAAATGCATGTGATTTAGATCTTCAATTTCTGTGTTCCTTAACTTTCACTCTGCATAATATTGTCACAATATTTTTGTTTTCTACAACCACTGAAAAATGTATGACAGACCAAATAGACATGGCACTAAGTACTTAATTTAAAGAGACATTGCCTGTTGGGTAAAAAATACATTTCATGAGTAATTCAGAACGGACACCAGTAAGCTGTAACAATGCAAGCACTCTTTTGGCTTTGAAAAGGAGCAGAGAATAGTGTTCAGCTATCCTACATTTACTATTGTTAGTTTTTGGAATGAATTGTGACTGCCCTATTAATTTCTATGTAGTAATGGGAGGCTTTTCTATGAAAATACTTCAACATTGGTTTGACTTTCCTAGCCTACTAATACCAGTCCAATGTTGTGCATAAATATATTATTCAGTGTGCAGTATAAATGAGCAAAAGTTCATAGAACTTTTTTTAACCCATAACATGAAAGTAAAGTTAACAACATAACATTTCTTACAATATCTCCAGTATTACTCAAATTAGTTGATGCAAAAATGAATACACTGCACACCAAAACCTACGACTTCTCGTATTTTGTATGACCTCCATGATTTTTAAGGACAGCACCGTGTCTTCTAGGCATGGAATGAAAAAGCTGGCTACAAATTGCAATATCTGTCTTTTACCATTCTTCAAGAATAACCACTTTTAGATCTTGGATCATGGATGAAGAGTGATGTTCAACTTGTTACTTCAAAAATGTCGCATAGGTGTTAAATTGGGTTCAGATCAGGACACATACTTGGTTTCTGAATAATTTTCATGTTGTTCTTCAGAAATTCAACAGATGTGTGTTTTGGATGGTCGTCATATTGGAAAAGTGCACGTCTACCAAGGGCAAGGAGTGATGGTAGCAGCTTCTCTTTCACTATTGAGCAGTACATATGTGATTTCATGTTACCATCAATGAAATGTAGCTCTCTACACCAACGGCACTCATGTAGCCCCACATAAGGACACTGTCATCACCATGTTTCACTGCAGGCACCATGCATTTTACTTTGTACTCTTCACCTTTACGATGTCATACAGTTTGAAGCCATCAATTCCCAAAACATTTATCTTGGTGTCATTACCCCAAAGCAAATAGTCAACAGAGTCTACACTCAGTCATGTGTATAGACATGTGACCGCTGCTGCCAGTCAGTGGCAATTCGGTGGCTGGAGAAGAGAAATATTGGTCATCACTGTCACATGCTCTCCCTGCCTAGAAGAGGAAGTGAGGAGCCAGGCAACAGCTGGGAAAATCGATAAGTATGTATAAATTTCTATATTTTGACCATGTAGGGCTGTTTTTTAGCAGAAAAAGTAGTGAATAAGGGCTTCATGTTTGCCAGAAGACTAAAAATAATAAGATCCTACCAATTACACTTACACCCAAGGATAATTAAATTTAATATTGCACACTTGGCTTAATAACACTGAAATAGACAAATCATAGACATTAATCAAAAAATGTTTTTGTTTCAGGAAAAATACATCACATTCTCTGTATAAAGCTGTGAAATCATCAGGATTGACCACAGTCTGCCTGGATCTGCTAAGAAACTTCCTCTGTCTCAAAAATATCATGAAACTGTAAATATATATCACGGATGAGGGAGATGTAGCTGCACCATCCCTGACATAAGGCACATTTACACTGGGCGATAATCCTTCAGATTCTAGCAGTACCGACCGATAGTTCCTTATAGTTATGTAATGTGAACAGGTTGAGAGACTGAACAATGTGTCCAAAAGCGCTCATTTATTGTGCAGGAAATTGTTTATGCAAGCGTAAAAATTCTCATTCATAAAATTGTGCAATGCTAGTGGAGATTGTTCGTTCAATTGTTAGTACGACAAATAGGAGGAGTGGAAATCCAAGTCTTAAATACGTATGGCTTTCAATGATTGATTGATTTGTTTCTGGGACAGTTTTTTAGCAGCAATTGGAGCATTTGAATGAGTTACAACTTCAGGCCATATTGTTCGTCGTTATTACTGCAAATGCCTCTGTTCATATGAATTTGTGAAATTGATTATTAAACATTTTCTCACTAATTTAATTACATTTTTTTGTACAGTATCAGTAGAAATGCTTGACCGTTACATTATTAATTGATGTATTTAAAATAAATAGTATCACTTATGAAATTTTAATGTTGAACACAATTACACTTTTCCTGTCTTCGTGAACACAGTGCACAATGATTGATGTCAATCGCTATTCAATCAATTCATTCATGATTTTTGTCCTGAAAAACACCACAAAACCTCAAAATGCAACAAAACTTCAAAAATGAACTTTAAAGGGCCATAGAAAACTCTGCAAAATGTTGTGTGTGAAGCCAGTCTACATTGTGTACAAAATTATTACATTTTTGAAGACTAATTTTATTATTGAACAACTCCAGGTCAATCCAAAACAATAATAAACCTAAAACCAGAATATTTAACCCCTTAATGTCCACTGACATGCACAGTCCGTCATGACCAGGTGTCAGTTTTGGCACCATGACGGACTGTGCACATCATGCCTTTGAACTACCACTGCGTGTAAACATGCAGTGGTAGTTCAGTGCCGACAGCTGTCTATGACAGCTGACAGGCACGACAAGCGGTGCGGGGACCCATGCCGTCGGTCCCCTCATCAACAGCTCTGTGATTGGTCAGTCAATCTGACTGAGCAAGCACAGCAGCGATCGGGCAGGAGATGTTGAAATTTCAGCAAATGCTGCCCGATCAGTGCAGGAGCTCAGCGCTGCAGTGGCTGAGCTTCCTGCACTGACAGCCGGGAGCAGCGTCCGCGCCACCCCTGGCTGTTAACCCCCTCACTGCTGCGAAAAGAGAAAAAGTGAAAGTCCCATAAAGGGACAAGGTAAAAGAAACATTTTTAAAAAAATTTGTAAAAAAAAAATTAAAAAATAATAAAAAAAAATTCCCCTAAAAAATACACATTTTTATGGAAAAAAAAATCAAAAAACAAAAAAATACACATGTTTGGTATCGCTGCGTCCGTAAAAATCCCATCTATAAAAGCATAACCCTAGTTAACCCCTTCAGAGAATGACGCAAAAAAATCCACAAAAATGTAGTAAATTATACTTTTTCCAAGTATCATCATACCTCTTGGAAAAAGTGCAATAACACGCGATCAAAAAGACGGATATAAATATACATGGTACCGCTGAAAACGTCATCTTGTCCCGCAAAAAATGAGCTGCCATGCAGCATCATCAACGAAAAAATAAAAAAGTTATAGCTCGCAGAATAAAGTGATGCAAAAATAATTATTTTTTCTATAAAAAAATTTATTGTGTAAAAAACGCCAAAACATAAAAAAAGATATAAATGAGGTATTGTTGTAATCGTAGTGACCCGACGAATAAAGTTGCCTTACCAATTTTACCACACGCGGAACGGAGGAAAAAAAAACAATTTCTGAATTGCTGGTTTTTGTTTATTTTGCCTTCATAAAAATCGGAATAGGAAGCGATCAAAAAACGTTATGTGCCCGAATATGGTACCAATAAAAACGTCAGCTCATCCCACAAAGAATAAGCCCGCACATAACTTTGTCGGCTGAAATATGGAAAAATTATAGCTCTCATAATACGGCAATGCAAAAATTTCTTACAAAAATTCTTACAAAAAAAGCGTCCTTTAGTTTGTGACCGAAGCTAAACATGAAAAAAGGATGTAAATCTGGTATCGCTGTAATCGCACCGACCCGAGGAATAAAGTCTCCTTATTACTAATACCGCACAAGGAACGGTGTAAAAAATAAAACCAATTCTTTACCTTTTGTGGATTTGTTCATTCTGCCTCCCAAAGATCGCAGTAAGGCGATCACAGTGGTTCCCCCCCACATATGGGGTATCAGCATACTCAAGACAAATTGCACATCAACTTTTGGGGTCCTATTACTCCTGTTACCCTTATAAAAATAAAAATTTGGGGGCAAAAAGATCATTTTTGTGGAAAAAAATATGATTTTTTTATTTTCATGCTCAGGCGTTATAAACTTCTGTGAAGCACTTGGGGGTTCAAAGTGCTCACCACACATCTAGATAAGTTCCTTGGGGGTCTAGTTTCCAAAATGGGGTCACTTGTTGGGGGTTTCTACTGTTTAGGCTCATCAGGGGCTCTCCAAACACGACATGGCACCCGCAGACCATTCCATCAAAGTCTGCATTCGAAAACAGCGCTCCTTCCCTTCCGAGCTCAGCCATGCGTCAAAATAGTGGTTTACCCCCACATATGGTGTATCAGCGTACTCAGGACAAATTGAACAATAACTTTTGGGGTCCTGTTACCCTTTGGAAAATAAAAATTGGGGGTGAAAAGATCATTTTTGTGGAAAAGATATGATTTTTTAATTTTACGGCTCTACGTTATAACCTTCTGTGAAGCCCTTGGGGGTTCAAAGTTCTCACCACACATCTAGATAAGTTCTTTTGGGGGTCCGGTTTCCAAAATGGGGTCACGTATGGGGGGTTCCCACTGTTTAGGCACATCAGGGACTCTCCAAATGCGACATGGTGTCCGCTCTCGATTCCAGCCAATTTGACATTCAAAATCTCAAATGATGCTCCTTCCCTTCTGAGCAATGCCGTGCGCCTAAAGATTGGTCTTCCTCCACACATAGGGTATCGGTGTACTCAGGAGAAGTTGTACAACAAATATTGTGGTTCATTTTCTCCTGATACCCTTGACAAAATTAAAAAAATTGTGTCGAAAGAAAAATTTTGGGGAAAAAAAGTTAAATGTTCATTTTTTTCCTTACACATTGCTTTCAATTCTTGTGAAGTACCTAAAGGGTTAATAAACTTCTTGAATGTGGTTTTGAACACCTTGAGGGGTGCAGTTTTTAGAATGGTGTCAATTTTGGGTATTTTCTGTCATATTGACCCCTCAAAGTCACTTCAAATGTGAAGTGGTCCTTAAAAAAATGGTTTTATAAATTTTGTTGTAAAAATGAGAAATTGTTGGTCAACTTTTAACACATAACTTCCTAACCCAAAAAAATTTTGGCTCCAAAATTGTGCTGATGTAAAGTAGACATGTGGGAAATGTTATTTATTAACTATTTTTTTCTGACATATATCTCTGATTTAAGGGCATGAAAATTAAAATTTGAAAATTGCTAAATTTTCAAAATTTTCGCCATATTTCCGCTTTTTTCATAAATAAACGCAAGTTATATTGAATAATTTTTTACCACTATCATGAAGTACAATATGTCACGAGAAAACATTCTCAGAATTGCCAAGATCCGTTGAAGCGTTCCAGAGTTATAAGCACATAAAATGACAGTGGTCAGAATTGTAAAAATAGGCCTGGTCCTTAACATACAAAATGGCTTGATCCTTAAGGAGTTAAAAAAAAGCAAAAGTGAGGTTTTATCTTTCTTAAGAGAATATATATATATATGTGCAGAATTATTGGGCAACTATTAGTGTGCATTTATTATGCAACTAAATAAAAAAAAGTAAAAATGTTCCCATCTCAGTTCTTTATTTTCATTGATAAAATAAGAATAATAGCCAAACAAAAAAATATACAAGTGACCAATATAGCCCTCTTTCTTTTCAATAAGACTCATAAGCCTTCCATCCATGGGCTCATTAATCTGGTCCGTCAATAGTCACTCTCAGCTAATCAGTCCATAAAATCTTAAAAATTTCTGTCTTCAGATAATTCTTGCCCAGTCTTGATGTTTCAACTTATGTGTCTTATACCATGGTGGTCGGGTTTCTGCCTCCCCTTCCTTGGCCATGTCTCTGAGCACTGAACACCTTGTACTTAAGGGCCTCTACTTAGGTTGTAGTTCTGGAATAAGACATCACTGGAGCATAATGACTTCCTGGTCATTCACATTTGATTTGTCTTAACTCTTTGGCAGTTAATGTGTGTGTTTTTTTCCAATAAGTTTTTTGCGACCCATTTAGCAAAATGTTTGATGATTTTGGGATCACACCACAATACCTAAGCAATTTCAAGAGTGCTGCATCCCTCTGTAAGACTTTTAACACTTTTTTTACTTTTCAGAGTCAGTTAACTATCTTTTTTAGGACAATTTTTCCTGAGAAAAATAAGCTGCCTAATAATCCTGCCCATTTTGATAAAGGGTGGTGATATCCTTAGGCCATACCATCCATCATAACAAAAATACACATCATCTGATCTGTTTCATCCAATAAGCATTGAAGCTTGTACAACTTGGAGTTGGAAAATATGCATAAAAATGATGATATGGTCAAAATACAATTTTGCACACGGGGCTTGATTCATCAACTCTTTCATGACCGAATTCTGATAAGTCTTGCAGTTGTGCATAAATTATGCGACTTTTGATGTTTTCATCCCAGATTCTACCAGCTCTACTGAAATGGACGGAGCTGAGACGATGACGAGGCTACCACTGCTCATTAAATTCATGATGAACATTGATGTTTGCTATGCCACAAATCTTACTCCAGCACCAGTAGGATTTGTGGCGAAGCACACACAGAGGTTGTGCCACATGTCCAATTATCTTGATTTATGAAGAGGCATATGCCTCTTCGTGAATCAGGAACCTCTCTTCTCCAGCACAGCCTCGCCAACACTGGTCTTTATGAATTGAGCCCAGAGTGTACAGGAGACTTTCTAGCTTTCTAGTTTCCATTTGGACCCTACTTTGAATCCCAAGTCTGCACTATATTTTTGTGATTTGTAGGTTTTCTATTTCGATTAATGAGATTGTGATTCTCCTGATGCATTATATTACTTATCCTTACACTTTAAAGCTCCAGTTCTTCAGTTATCTGTAGGCAACTTTGCTTTTTAAATGAACTCACATTTGGTGTTACTGTTATCAATAAAGTTGTTTTATATTTCATCATAAGAATTTGACTATGCATCGTTTGATGCTGTATAGTATATATAGATTGAATTTGTGTTGAAGCACGGTACTGTACAATTCATGTTCTACAACTGTTTCTTAAAGCCATAAAAAGGAAAAAATAAAAAAATAAAAATAAAAAAGCATCATGCCTACAATTTTTTAATAAACAAAATTATCATGCAGACAGAACACCAGAATAATTACAAAAAGAAATGGAACAAGCAGCAGCAACTATTCCATGACTTCTATAGATGACTTTATTGTAATAATGAGTGTCAAGAAAATGTAACATACCTTTAATGCGGGATCAAACTGAGCTAAAGTCAACCGCCAGTGAAAAATAAAAACTTAAAAATGCTCTTAGATGCTCTTGTACAGTACCTTTGTAAAGCAATTCAGTCTAATATGTAGTAGCTGGAGCTGCAGATTTCTATTTTTTCCTAATTTACTAACATGAAATTACTTATCACTATCCATCATGTAGTAGATAAAGAAGAGGAGAACTGCTGCTTGGTCACTGTTTCAACAAGATATAGATGAAAAAGAAAACGATCAATAAGTCCCAAGATTAGTTTGAAATACAAAATATTTTATTAATCATGAATTTAAAAGGCAGGGGAACAGAAGCAACAAAGACTCATGCCAATAAGCACTAGTGGGAGAAATGGGACACACAAGGGTGAAGATTTGACCACATTAAATTAATAACGAATAATCCATAGTCTGCAAATGTAGAGATCACATACATGTATTTATATATAGAAAATTGGCCAAAGCAGTCTTTAAGATGTTAATATAGCTGTGGAGTTTCAGATAACAATAAATTTGTCCCAGGATACTGATATTATCTCCATAATTCAAGGCATAAAATATGCATCAAAAGTTATTATAGTATCCCAGACACACAGGCTAACTAAACACATGAAACATCACCAGAATTGCAATTGATGCCATAGTAAGTAATGGTATACCTGTTTAGATGAGAGACTGACACCCGATGCGTCCACCCCGACGCGCGTTTCGGCTATTGTGCCTTCCTCAAGGGGTGATGGGAAAGGGGAAGTGAGGGGTATAAAAACAACCTGCCACCAATCACGTGTAAGCTACACACCTGTTTCATACTATCACAATAATTGTAGCATCGCTTAGAATTTAGCAGAAATTCACACACATTAGTACCAATGATCATATGTACACCTGCATATATAAATATAACTTGCCACCTCTCAAAATTCTTCTGCCACCGATAACTTTGATGCATGAAATACCGAGGACACAAGGTCGTCATCAAAGAGCTCTTAAATCAGCCTCCAGTGACGCGCACGTCGTCCGGACAACTGGAGACGCCTGACGGCGTCATGTGCCGGATGACGTCACATCACGTGATCAGTCACCATAGCACAGGAAGACACCGAGAACCACCAGGCATGTCCAGAGTCACGGCAGGGGGCGCGTGCCGGCCGTAAGTATAATAGGGAAGCGGCAATAGTATAACATGTGGATACAAAGCAAGGTTATACATCATAGAACAAGAAGACTGAATTGGTGACAAAAGAATCTATGGAGTGACATGGCACAGTAGATGGTCTAACAATGCTACCAGATATAAAAGTCATTTTACATAGACCTAATTGCATTTCACATAATATTAATAATGAAATATTGCAAAGATTTATGACATATTATAGAAGATGGGCAACAGCGATATTAGATGAGGAAGATTTGAAGATTGGTGAGGATAGTTTGATCTGATGAGATGAAGGTATCAAATAAACAATCAAATATTCTCCATCAGTAACAGAATGAAGGTGGAAGGAAACTAGAAAAAATATAAAAGCTTCTCGGCATCTTCATGTGCTATGGAGGCTGATTTAAGAGCTCTTTGATGACGACCTTGTGTCCTCGGTATTTTATGCATCAAAGTTATCGGTGGCAGAAGAATTTTGAGAGGTGGCAAGTTATATTTATATATGCAGGTGTACATATGATCATTGGTACTAATGTGTGTGAATTTCTGCTAAATTCTAAGCGATGCTACAATTATTGTGATAGTATGAAACAGGTGTGTAGCTTACACGTGATTGGTGGCAGGTTGTTTTTATACCCCTCACTTCCCCTTTCCCATCACCCCTTGAGGAAGGCACAATAGCCGAAACGCGCGTCGGGGTGGACACACCGGGTGTCAGTCTCTCATCTAAACAGGTATACCATTACTTACTATGGCATCAATTGCAATTCTGGTGATGTTTCATTTGTTTAGTTAGCCTGTGTGTCTGGGATACTATAATAACTTTTGATGCATATTTTATGCCTTGAATTATGGAGATAATATCAGTATCCTGGGACAAATTTATTGTTATCTGAAACTCCACAGCTATATTAACATCTTAAAGACTGCTTTGGCCAATTTTCTATATATAAATACATGTATGTGATCTCTACATTTGCAGACTATGGATTATTCGTTATTAATTTAATGTGGTCAAATTTTCACCCGTGTGTGTCCCATTTCTCCCACTAGTGCTTATTGGCATGAGTCTTTGTTGCTTCTGTTTCCCTGCCTTTTAAATTCATGATTAATAAAATATTTTGTATTTCAAACTAATCTTGGGACTTATTGATCGTTTTCTTTTTCATCTATATCTAGTAATCTAGCGATTGTCCTTTCATGTATGTCCATCTAAGTATGCCCAATTACTTCATTATATCAATCAGGCAGTGATCTGCATATGGGTATGTTTTCCATTAAGGTCATTTATTATTCACTGTTTCAACAAGCCTGATTGCTAATTTTTAGGCCTCATTCAATCTTTCATTTTTTTGTGGTACATGATTTTTGGATGTGACTGGGCAGTGTGTCTACTTTTAGTTTGTATCATCACTGATTTTCCATTATGCAAGGCAAAAAAAAAAATTACAAAGCTTTTCCTAAACATTTTAACACTAAAATCAAACATCACATGGATTGGAATCTGTGTGCTATCCGTGTTTTTCAAGGACCCATAGACAGATATGTGAACAACCCCATTGACTATAATTTATTATAGATTCAATACTCAAATATGCGCACACCAAGTTGTATATTGAAGCTACAATTTAACATCTAGAGATGTTGTTGCACATCTTATCTGTTTCCAAAAACACTGAAGAGAAAATGAATTATACTATTACTAAAAAAATCACTGTAGGCAATACAAAATTAACATGAGAGATCATGAAGAGAATCTTGAATACAGATCTAGAATAGAAATGCTTTGTAAGTAGGGTTGATCGAATAGCTTCGGATAAGTCCTTATGCGACTAGCTAAAGCCCTTACCCAATAGCTGCATCGGGAACCCGGATGCCTGGAGCGCTCCCAATAATCAGTGACAACACCACAACACATGCGTGGAGAGCCTGTGTGTTGGGCACCACGCAAGGGGAAATAAACATGTGTTTAACAAAACATCTAATTTCAATAATTTTCTGAAAGAAAAACAATTTCAAGGGTGACAACATTTTCAGCCATGACTGTAAAAGGCTACTGAGAAGTTTCAACTTGTAAATGGATATAAAGATGAATCCATTCCATTTCTTAGTGTACAGAGAAGTCAAAAGAGTTTCACAAAAATAGAAATCTATTGTTGGAAAAAGAACCAAAAAACCTTCTAATGACATTTTAAAGGTTTTACAATCAATGTTGAAGGAGTTATTAAGATGTGCTGCCACCTCTCAGTTTGTGACAGAATTCAACAGAACTCTGTTTTTGAGATAGATGAATGTCCTAGAGGTTAGACCCACATTCTTTAAACAATTATGGCATATTCTGTTGTTAAATAAATATTGCAAAAATTAATAAAATGTTAATCTGTCAAATGTAGTAAAGGAACTGGAGAGGTAAAAAGTGCAAATTGGGTCTTACCCAACATAGTTATTTAATATACTAACCTGATGCTGTTGAGGTTTGCGCATTTGAAGGCGTAATCAGCTCCTGTAGATCCACAGTTCACCAGACCGTTTGCAGATTTAGGGCCCATACCCATCACCATAAAAAAAATGGTCTGATATTGTTCCTGAAAGGTCAGGTGAGTGTCATGCAAGTGACATGCGACTTTCATGGAAGTACAATCCGATTTTTATTGCCTAGCATCTGACTGACATCCGAAATACATGCGAATACAATCCATTTGCAATGCAAATTTTAACATGAGCTATTACATTGAGTAGCGGATTATTCAGGATATTCTCCAAGCGTGTGACAACAGAGCTTCTTTATTCAGGAACAAACAGGAACAATGTAAGATAAGCTTAATATATCAAGAATAAATCATTTGTGTGTCTCTATCTGTGCAGCATCTACAGCAGGCTGCTTCTCTCAAACACAGATGCAGGAAAACAGGAAATACAGTCACATGCTCTCCCTGTGTGAGCCTCTGGAGATTTTTTTAACTTTATAAACAGCATAAAAATCTAGCAACTAAACACTCATATACAGGAATGGAGTTGTTGCATCAAACATATTCCAACTCCCCCACTCAACAACTAATTATCTTGTTAGTCAAATTGTGGTTCTGAAGTCCACAAATTTGGCTCTTGTTAATGGCTTTGTCATACCATCAGCTATCATCTTGTCAGACTCGCAATAAACAAACTTGAGTACACCACGTTCCACTAAGTCACGTAAGTGGTGATGTTTTACATCAATGTGCTTAGTCCTTGCACTAATCTTCTCACTGCTGGCAAGTTTAATGCATCCTTGATTGTCCTCATAGATAACTGTTGGTTGAGCTAATGGCTTGCCAAAATCTTCCAAAAGTTGTTTCAACCAAATTACTTCTTGACTTGCATAAGCAGCAGACATATATTCTGCTTCTGAAGAATATAATGCAACTGACACCTGTTTTCTGCTGGACCAAGAAATTAAATTTTCTCCTAACTTGAACAAGTAACCACTTGATGATTTCCATTCACTTGAATCTCCAGCCCAATCGGAATTCACATAACCTCTGAGAGTGAGATCTCCTGATACAGAGAATTCTCTTAATTGCATTCCAGTCTCTTTGACGTGGATTGCTTACACATCAGCAGAGAATTCCGACTGTGGCTGTGATATCCATACGAGTTGTGGTTGCTATGTACAGAAGCCCCCACTGCTTGTCTGTAACTCTCATTGCTGGGTAGCAGATCTTCTTCTTCCAACATTAAGTAGGACTGATCCATTGGTGTTGACATACCTTTGGCTTCTGACATTCCAAACTGGTTTAGGAAGTGTTCTGACCATATAAGAAAGGCATCTAGCTGAGATACCTTTGTTTGGCCTTTCTGATTAGTGTTGAGCCACCCTCATAGTGTTCGAGTTCGGTTCGTCGAACACCCGTATGTTCGACGAACTGTTCGTCGAACTGTTCATCGAACACCGTCGAACACCGTTAAAACCAATATCAGGCAAACAAAAACACATAGAAACACATAGAAAACACAGAAAACACTTCAAAGGTGTCCAAAAGCTGACAAACAGCACAGAAGACACAACTAACACATGGAAAAGTGACAAGTACATATAGCCATTTGACAAGAAAAGAGGTGGAGGAGTAAAAGGAGGGGGAGACACAGATATAGGCATGTCATGTTCTTCTAAAACCAAAAAAGTGCGAAGCCGACACGGCCAGTCCGTTCCTGCCCGTGCGACCTCCGTGTCGCCGGGTTTGTGCCAGAGCTGCGGTGGACCCTGATGGCCAGACCCCCTCTCCCAATACTGGTGCCTGTCCGCTGGTGGGTCGAGCGAGCCCCCCTGCGGTGGAGGCAGGTCTAATATTTTTAATTTAAATTGTCTCTCTAATTTGAATGAGTACACTTTAAATCCTTTTACAAGGATCTATTGGAGGGCAAGTCTCATGCCATCAGCCGCTGTAATTCCAGCTCCAGTAGCGTCCAGTAAAACTGCTGCAGTTAAAAAGCTTTTATAAGGATCAAGCTTGGCGGTCCATCGCAAGGCGTCCTACCGCCAGTCACAGCCCCTGTGCCTTGGAGTGCCTCCCCGATGTTCTTCACTGATTGTCCCGGGGGCCCGAAGCATTTCCTTTGAAAAAATTATGTGTCCAAACTACAGGCGGTGTAGCTTGCTTAACAGCTGAGTTAATCTGCTACTAGGCCCAAAGTATTGCTTGGGCTAGATGCAGTTTAAAATTTGTAATTAGATACTCTCGTTGGATGCTGAAAAAGCATTCCATAGAGTCTCCTGGCACGCCATATATTATTCTCTTAAAAAGCTTGGGGTAGGGGACCCTTTTATAGCCAAAATCATGGCCCTGTATCGCAATCCGTCAGCTAGGCTGAAGAACATTATCATCACCTTTCATAATCACCAATGGGACAAGGCAGGGATGTCCTCTGTCCCCTCTCTTATACATCCTAGTGATGGAGCACCTACTCTCATCAATTCACGATAACCCCAATATTAGGGGATTGAGGTGGGAGGCACCGAGTACAAGTGCTCTGCATTTGCTGATGAATGATGTCCTAGTATATATCACTCAACCACATATATCCATCACTGCTGTTATGGCTGAAATAGATCACTTTGGTACATGGTCAAATTTTAAAATCAATGCAGTGAAGTCTGAGGCCCTCGATGTTTCCCTCCCCATATCCATACAGGATTCCATCCAGTCCAACTTTCCCTTTGCCTGGCCCTCACAAGGTATCAAATACTTAGGAATTCGTATTCATAGAGCCCTCTCCCGTCTATTTTTTCTTAATTTTGGGCCTTTATTGAATAACTCCATAGAGGTCTTACTTCTTGGAAGGATTTTTTCTGGTTCGGCAGAATAAATATACTAAAAATGAACGTCCTACCTAAACTCTTATACCTCTTCCAAATCATTCACGTGGTAATTCCCTCAAATTTTTGGAAAAGACTACGCAGTAGCTTTTGCAGATTTATCTGGGCAAGTGGGCATCCACACTTTCGGGGGACGTTCTGATCAGACACAAACAAAAGGGGGGCCTTAGCCTTCCGGATTGTAGAAGGTATTACATGGCAGCAGTACACGCTAGAATCCTCGACTTCTTCCATCATTCGGAGGGGAAATTGTGGGTCAAAATAGCTCAATCCATTTGTCCTAAAGCTCTTACCACTCTCCCATGGTGCACCCATTTAATTGTCCCCTCTCTTGGCCTCATGTCATATAGTACTTATGCCACTGCTTTGGCTTTGAGATCCCAAAAAAAAGCTTATCCTCAATCGACCCCAGGGCCCCTTGCTCCCGATTTCAGATAATCCAGATTTCCCACCAGGACTATCTGCAAATAGATTTCTCGGTTCAAATAAATCTTATCCGATATTATTTTCTCATGTCATCTCCAATACTTCGCTGCTCCCCCTCAATGACTTGTTACAGGGAAGAGCTACTTCTCCGAAGGCAAATTTTGAATAGAGCTAGTTACAACACTTCTATTCAACTGTGAAGAAGCGCACACATCTTCATAGAGATCTCAAAAACTTTGAAAAATTGAGCCTATCATTGTCACCCCCTACACACTCCATCACCCTACTGTATAATCTCTTCATTGCCCAGGTAACTGACAATAGGCCAGGATTCTGCGGTGCATGGGAAAGGGAACTGGGGAAGTCCTTCTCTGACTCACAATGGGATAAATGTTTCATCCTAACACATAAAACCTCAATAGGGTCCAAAGCTCAGGAAACCTCTTTCAAAATTATCTCTAGATGGTACCGGGTACCAGCAGTCTTTCATAGATGGTATCCAGTGGTCTCAGATAGATGTTGGAGATGTGGGGAGGGGGAAGGGACAATGTCACACATATGGTGGGCATGCCCTATAATAAATGCATTTTGGACAAAGGTGGTTCCCATGATTGAGAAAATAACTGGTTTGACTATTCCTAATACGCCAAAAGCCCTCCTTTTATCAATGTTACCAATAAGTAAACGTAGTTATAAAAGGTCATCAATAGGCTACCTAATACAGGCGGCTAAGAATGTTATTCCACGACACTAGAAAAGCAGAGACCCACCCACTGTGGAGGAATGGTTTGCGCAGATCTCCCTCCTTAATAGGATGGAGTATCTGATTGCCATTTACCGGCTGATGTTGATAGATGCTGTGTGATTTGGAGGAATTGGATTGATTTGCAAAACTCTGACGCCTATCATCTAGCCCCCAACTAAAGTTATCCGTGATGTCGGCACAACAATGATCATAATCGCACTCTATTTATTGGTGGTCTGCCATGGTCTGCTCCCTCTCTCTCTATCTTTCATATTGAAAAATACATGCTTGATCTGGATATTGATGGAAAACCCTCCCTGTACCCCCCAATGTACTGTCATTATGCATAGATTTATAGTTATACTACCCCTTTTACTATGTATATTGTATTTACATGTCATCTGTTTACAAATATTTGTATGTTTATTCGTTTGCTCATCGGTTTATACACCCATCCGACATGGAACTCCTCAACTGTGTTTTAAATCACGGTTTAAAATATATTATTTTGCTATAACTGTAAAGCATGTCTAATAATGCTTTTTACTTCTGTACTATTGTTTCAGTATTAATGTTTTATAAAATGTTCAATAAAAACACTGAAAAACTATGTATATTGTATTTTCTTGTACTTTTTCACCACAAAATAAAAAATAAATTGAATTTGAAAAAAAAAATTGTAATTAGATCTACAGCCGGTGGCTACTCCGCTGACTAGCAGACACTGAAGCTTTGGAGCAGACCTCTGATTCCCAGGCTATAGTATGAGTAAACAGCTCTTCACACTCAACCATCTGTGTTACCCCAAGCCATAGTGTATGTAGTTTCTTACGGTTAAAAGGGGGGGAAAGAGTGTGGCTACCCAGTAGTCAGGATTATTTCGAATTCTGACAATTCGAGGGTCATGTTGCAGGTAGTGCAGCAAGAAGGCACTCATGTGTCTTGCGCATCCAGGAGCACCAAGTCCCTGTTGTGTTGGTGGTGAGGTAAGAATCATGCTTCCTTCCTCTGCCCTCTCCCCCCAACCTCGCACATCAGAGATGTGATCAAGGTCTCCCTCATCTGATGAGTCTTCCATGCCCATCGCCAGTTCGTCCTCTACTTCTTCCTGGGTTCCTGCACCTTCCTCACTAGTTTGGCTGCTACCATGCGCCCTGGTTAATCCCTCTCCCCCACCCTCCTAATTGACAACTCTGGAGTTGTTTGCACACAAAACGATGGATGGAAACCGAGCAGAGCTGAGTGGCCAAATTGTGGTACTAGCCCAAAAAGATTGGCTGGGTTAGAAGCAGTAAAACAATTTTATTAGATACACAGGTGGTAGAGCTTGGTATAGATGGCCTAATAGAATGAGTACCAAACACTGATACAGGCCCAAAATTATTTTCCAGGCAAGATGCAGCTAAAAATTATTAGTAAATTGAACGCTGGTGGAGCTTAGTATAGATGGCCTAATAGAATGAGTACCACACACTGCTACTATGCCCACAATTATTTTCCAGGCAAGATGCAGCTAAAAATTCGTAGTTATTTGAACGCTGGTGGAGCTTTGTATAGATGGCCTAATAGAATGAGTACCACACACTGCTACCATGCCCAAAATTATTTTCCAGGCAAGATGCAGCTAAAAATTCGTAGTTATTTGAACCCTGGTGGAGCTGGCAAAAAGTGGATAGGAACTGATGTAACCTAGCCCTTAAAAGGGCTGCAATTATAAATAGTCACTACTCCCAACCTATCTGTCTATTTATTAAGAGCACAGACCTGCCTGCTAAAAGTGCTAGGAACTGCTGTAACCTAGCCCTCAAAAGGGCTGCAATTACAAACTAGTCCCTACTCTCTAAATCTTTCTGTCTAGCAGAAAATTTGCTTCCAATTCACTGTTACAAATATAGCGCTAACAGCAGCAGCAGTGCCGTCTAACACTCAGCTGCAGCAGTGAGAAAATGGTGGCGACGGGGAAAATGGCTGGGTCTTATAGGGCAAGGACATGTGACATACACAGCCAATGACACATGCCCTTGCTTGTGTGAAAAAAAGCGCTTCGCTCCGTGTGTGCGCTGCTGATAGGCTGACAGACTGCACCTCCCCTCTGTAAATGTGTTAAAGAGAAAAAAAATGGAGATCTTCATTATTTCTGCAGGGATCCATCCCATGCCCCTCCCCCCGCCCCGCTGTACACTCAAACTGTATATTAACAATGATTATCAGCATTACTGTGAAAAAAATCCAGTTACGATTTTGGTGCACAAACAGTTATCGAACATAACCTCGAACAGCCGGATTTTTTCCAAATCGTTGGGGTTCGTCGAACGGCTCGAACACCGCCCAAAACAGCTCGAATTTGAGATTGGCGAACAGTTCGAGTCGAACACCGGTCATCTTTATTTCTGATCTCTTGACTGAAGGTTGACTTGGTACTTCTGTGTCTTCCTTGGTGGCTTCAGAGCTTATCCATTGTTATGAATTGGTAGCTGAGGAGGACAGGAGTAAAAAACAGCCAAGGCAGCAGAACACCAGAGAGGTTGGGAACTAATGGGTTGCAGATCCCTAAACTAACCGCATAACTAGTTGCAGCCGTGGGCCGTACCTACGGTGACCTAGATGCCTCGGCACAGCCGGAGAGTTAGCTACACCTAAAGATAGAAACAGGAAAGCTAACTGCCCCGGAGTAGAGCCCCAAAGGAATAGGTAGCCCCCACACATATAATGGCGGTTAGACTAGACAAAATACAATCGCAGGCAGAAAATAGAGTGAGCATACGCTGGGGCCAAACACTGCCTAGATAGGACAGGACAGAATACTATCGGCAACCAAGCAAAACCCTAGAAAAACTTCCAACACTTCTAATTCCAAAAATGCTGAGATCACACGATCTCGCCACCTGCTAAATCAGATCTCTGGTGTGACCAAGCGGCTAACCCGCAGCCACTCAAATAGCAGGGACAGAGCAATGGAAAAATTAACAGTGGCTACTGAAAATCAGAGAGTAGCACAGGCCCCTGGAGGGAAACCCGGATAACCTCCCACAAAAGTGCAGACAAAAAAATGGAAATAGCAAACACGATAGAAACAAGCAGAAAATATCTTATCTGAAAGTAGCAGACGAAGGCAAGACACCAGCTGACTTCCAAATGAACGAGGAAACAACAATTGATCACCAGCGAGGATCATGGGAAGGCAGCTCCCTTATATCAGCCAAGTCAGTCTCTCCTGATTGCCAGTCATCGCTCGCAGGTGATGGACTTCTACTATTCAACACTGGTTCAATACCCTCAGCAACCACCAGAGGGAGCCCCAACTCAGAAGTCATTTCCAACATGCTCACAACAATCCGTACTTCAGTATTTTCCATTTCAGTGTATGGGTTTGGTGATTGAGATTCTTGTTCTTGCTTCTTGCTTCTTAGGTTAAATGACTAGTGTAACTTCATGGAATTTGAGCAATACAGAGTTTTCATCAGTTACTACATCTCTGCTGATTGTTACTGTGTTAGTCTCTGGGTTCAGGATTCTGAATCCCTTTTGAGATTCTCTCTAGCCTATCAGGACTCCTTGCTTTGCATGTGATTCCCACTTGGAACGTTTTTCTTTGGGAACATATATAAACATTTTACTTCCAAATATCCTGAGGTGCTTCAGGTTAGACTTCTTGCAGTTCCATAGCTCTTAAGGGAGTTTTATTTGTGGCTTTACCTGGCACTCTGTTTTGAAGATAGCAAGCTGTCATGATGGCGTCTCCCCAATACATTGTAGGTAGATTCGCATCAAACAACATACTTCTTCCACTTTCACAGAGAGTACGGTTCTTTTTCTCTGCAATGCCATTTTGTTCTGGGTTGTATGGAATGGTAGTCTGTAACACGATTGCATTCTTTTTCAAAATGGTTTGTACCTTACCTGTTGTGAATACCTTGGAGGCGACTTTTGAGCTGGGGCTCCCTCCGGTGGTTGCTGAGGGTAATGAACTAATTACTGAATGGCCTTCAGCTGGCTCTGAATGGTATGATATAAGTGACCTGAGTTCCCAGCAGCCTGGCCGGTAATACTGTTATGTTTCGGTAGCTGAGGAGAAATTGCAAAAAATAGCCAAAGTAGCAATACACTAGAAAGGCTGGAAACTATTGGATTGCAGTAACCCAAACTAACCGCCACACTAGAAGTAGCCGTGGAGCGTACCTACGGTGATCCTAGATGCCTCGTCACAGCCGGAGAGATAGCTACACCTAAAGGCAGAAAGATGAATGCTATCTGCCCCGGAGCAGATCCCCAAAGAAAAATGCAAACAAATGTGACCCTTCTTTGAGATGATGCAGCTGTTATCTTTAAAAGTAACTACATTCCCTTTTGCGTGAGCTTCTTTATTGACAGAAGATTGCTTTCAAGGCTGGGAACATAGAGAACATCCTTTCCAAATTCTGCAGTCTGCTTTAAGGTGGCCAGGCTTTTTACAGGCAAAACATTCACGAGTTTCTCTTAGATTGCTCTTATATTTAGGGAAATCCTGTGTCTTTAATGCTGTTTCTGCTCTGGATTCTTACTGCTGCTTACATGCTGCGTTTTTCTCTTGAAATCATCCACAAGTTTGCTTTTAACATACTCTAGTGTCAGCTCATCATCTGTCCATGCATTTAGTGCAGTCACAAGTGTGTCATAACTTTTTGGAAGACCACTTAATAGAAGTACAGTAACATGAAAATCTTTAATTTCTTCTCCAATACCCTTGAGATGCTCCACAATCTCTAGGGTGTTTCTTATCTAGTCCTGCATATTCTGTCCATCACTTAGCTTAGATGGATACAGCTTTCTCATGAGATAAAGCTTATTGCTGAGATTTAATCTTTCATGCACTTTCTGTAACATCCCACATCTCCTTTGCAGTTGCACACTTGCATGTATGCACAATCTGATTATCATCTTCACTGACGGAAATCGGGCTTTGTGCTTTCTGATTCTTCTCTAGCTAATCATCTGGTAAAGGATGAGGCACTTGTTCTTGAGTATATTTCCACATACCTTCTCTTATGAGCAGCATCTTCACCTTGAATTTCCAGGACTGGTAGTTCTGGTTAGTGAGGCTTGGCACTGACAACTTGAACTTGAAAAATCCTTTATTGAATCGCTTGTCAGCTAAAAATGCTTGCTTGCATAGTAGGTGCTGCGGTTCATGTTGCAATTACATGTTTCGCTCCAAAAGATGAGCTTTGTCAAATTGCTAGGCTGCATGCTCACCGCGGACGCCAGCTTTTAAAATAAGCGCCAGTAATTCCAAAGCTCACCACCTTCTATGACATGATTAGTCTTTAGGTGTGGTTGGTTAATACTACTAAACTCCTTAATGCATTCAGCGAGCATCACTCACTTTTACAAGCACACTATTAACCGTATCAATGCCATTTATATACTATTCATCTTTGTTTTTGAATGATGTCTAGATGCTGATCTACTCATTAAAATATAGTAATGGATATGCTTCCGCGGTGAATCTGCTTACCTGCATTACATGAATATATGTTATGCAACTTTTATTTATATGCAAATGTCAAATATAATTCATTGTATTTTATTTTATTATATTAAATATATTAAAATACAATAAAATACAATGAATTATATTTGACATTTGCATATAAATAAAAGTTGCATAACATATATTCATGTAATGCAGGTAAGCAGATTCACCGCGGAAGCATATCCATTACTATATTTTAATGAGTAGCTCAGCATCTAGACATCATTCAAAAACAAAGATGAATAGTATATAAATGGCATTGATACGGTTAATAGTGTGCTTGTAAAAGCGAGTGATGCTTGCTGAATGCATTAAGGAGTTTAGTAGTATTAACCAACCACACCTAAAGACTAATCATGTCATAGAAGGTGGTGAGCTTTGGAATTACTGGCGCTTATTTTAAAAGCTGGCGTCCGCGGTGAGCATGCAGCCTAGCAATTTGACAAAGCTCATCTTTTGGAGCGAAACATGTAATTGCAACATGAACCGCAGCACCTACTATGCAAGCAAGCATTTTTAGCTGACAAGCGATTCAATAAAGGATTTTTTGACTTTACATGGAGCTGGATTGGATTCTATTATATGAACTTTCAACACGAAGCGGGGACGTCTCTACATAATCCTTTGCTCCTGAGAAGGACTCCATCAACAGGGAGGTGAGCTGTGCATTTCTTTGTGGCGCAAGCCTCATTTTTTGTATCATTAACTTGAACTTGACAGGATTGATGCTAGTCGACAACTTCTCTGTTGCTCTGTGCTGCTTTTGATTTGGGCTTCTGTGTCACTCTAGGCCCATAATCTGTTGGCAGCAGATTATTCAGGATACTCTCCAAGTGTGTGACAACAGAGCTTCTTTATTCAGGAACAAACAGGAACAATATATGATCAGCTTAATAGATCAGGAATAAATAATTTGCGTGTCTCTATCTGTGCATCATTTACAGCAGGCTGCTTCTCTCATACACAGACACAGGAAAACAGGAAATACAGTCACATGCTCTCCCTGTGTGAGCCTCTGGGAGTTTTTTTTTAACTTTATAAACAGCATACAAATCTAGCAACTAAACACTCAGAGACAGGAATGTAGTTGTTGTACCAAACATATTCTAACAAATTCCCTGTCATTTATAGTTTTCCAAGGAACTATTCTTCACTACATATATGTATCTACATCTATCTATCTATCTATCTATCTATCTATCTATCTATCTATCTATCTATCTATCTATCTTTATATATAGATTAGATGGATAGTTAGATAGATAGAAATAAGTGATTGAGATATATAATCAGTGCTTTGCTTGTGTAGCTTACTGTACATGTAATTTAGTAATATGTAAATTATTTTCATGAAAAAAATGCCGTGGGATACTCCAAAATGTTACTAACCAGCAGAGGGAAAGCAGACAGCTAGTGGCAGATGCTTATAGCCAGTGAATGGGGAAATACACATAGAGCTTCGCAGGCCATTAATTTCATCTCACAGCTGTATACTAAGCCTTTACTGGTTATTAATGTGGGGGACACCAAACAAAGAAAAGATGTAAGGTCCCCTTATAATTAATAACCAGCAAAGGCTAGGCAGACAGTTGTGAGCTGATATTAACCCCTTCATGACCGAAGGTATTTTTGGTTTTGCGTTTTTGTTTTTTGGTCCCCTTCTTCTCAGAGCCATAAAGTTTTTTATTTTTCTGTCAATATGGCCATATAAGGGTTTGTTTTTTGTGGGATGAGTTTTACTTTTGAACGACACCATTGATTTCACCATGTCGTGTAATAGAAAAACAGGAAAAAAATTCCAAGCGTGAAAAAATGCAATCCCACACTTGTTTTTTGCTTGGCTTTTTTAGTAGGTTCGCCAAATGTTAAAACTGACCTGCCATTATGATTCTCCAGTTCATTAGGAGTTCATAGACACCAAACATGTCTAGGTTCTGTTTTATCTAAGTGGTGAAAAAAAATTCCAAACTTTGTTAAAAAAAAAAATTGCAACATTTTCCAATACCCGTAGCATCTCCATTTTTCGTGATCTTGGGTTGGGTGGGGGCTTATTTTTTGTGCGCTAAGTTGACGTTTTTAATTATATCATTTTGGTGCAGATATAATCTTTTGATCGCCTGTCATTGCATTTTAATTCAATGTTGCGGCGACCAAAAAAGTAATTCTGACGTTTTTACTTTTTTTCTCGCTATGCCGTTTAGAGATCTGATTAATACTATTTTTACTGATAGATTCTTAACTCGGTGATACAAAATATGTGTATGTTTTATTTTGAATGGGGCGAAAGGTGGGTGATTTGAACCTTTATATTTTTAAATTTTTTTATATTTTTAAAAACATTTTTTTTCTTTTGGCATGCTTCAATAGTCTCCATGGGAGACTAGAAGCTGCCATAACCCAATCGGCTCTGCTACACAGAGGCAATGATCAGATTACCTCTATGTAGTAGAATTACTCACTTGCTATGAGCGCCGACCACTGGATGGCGCTCACAGCAAGCCACCGGTGACACGCGATCACATGACGGGGGTCACCAATGGGCGTGTTTCCGGCCTTATTTAAGGGAACCTGACAGCTGATTCAAGTTGCCCCAACCACACTCTCTCTCTCTCCTTCTGTACTTGTGTGTGCCTTGTATTGCTCACGTTTACTGTACTTGTCTATATTTGCCCCTTTACACATGTAAAGCGCCATGGAATAAATGGCGCTATAAAAATGTATAATAATAATAAAAATAACCACACACAATAAGAATTAGACACTGGCTCCATCATTTTAGCCAGGTATTTTTTAGCTGTGTCGTTTCAGAGAAAACATACATGAAAAAAATGGTTTGGAAGAATGTGTCTGTGGTTTGGGCAGCATGAAGCAGCTGTCAGGTGGTTCCCTTTAATGTTATAACCATTAGACATGTATGCATGTAGAAGTGCATACACCCAGTATATCTTAGACCTATGCCTCCCTAAAAATTGCATGCATTGGATACGGAGAGATATTCTTTACATCAGTTGCTGTCTATCTCTCTAGCTTTCATGTACAAAACGCGGCATGTTAATCAAGCAGTAAATTGCTCACAGGTGACTCCATTCAGTTAAACAGCACTTCTTGTAAAGTCTAATCCTGTACCCAGATTTTTATGTGCTTGTTCTTCATTAGCCATCTGTTCAGGAATGGGATTTTCTCTGGTTTCTGAGAATTCCAGGTGCTAGACTCACTTACATGAGTAAAGCTGGAATCAGAGCATTTGTTTATTATCATGCTAAGGGTTACATCGCAGTAATGCATAGTTAAAGGATAAGCAGCTGTCACTCAGCAGCATTCAGATATTGATTTAGGTTAGCTTACAGAAAGTTATAGAGTGTAACTTTATATTCATTGTCTGTCTGTACATGGAAATGTTTTGCTTTGATGGTTTGACTGTTAATTACACTGTATATTTGTGATAAGCATAATTGTCAATAAAATTCACTTCACTTGAGAAAAATGAACAAGTTCCTTCTAAGGCTTCATTCAAATGAACAGTATTTGGTCAGTATTTCACCCAAAAGTCATTATCTCAGTAAATTAGAATACTTTATAACACCAGCTTGAAAAATAATTTTAAAATCCAAAACGTTGGCCTACTGAAATGTATAAAAAAAAACAAGAGAAACCAAGGGAATTAGGCAAATAGTACAAAATTATTTATTAAATCACATACAACAACACAGGAGAAAAATCACAAGATACAAAAAACGCCAGGAGTGCAAAAACTATTCAATTGTGCCCTGATTAGGAATGAATGACAAATCTAATCATTTGCCCAATATGTTATAGTAGTACTAACATATATAAGAAAAAAGGCTCAGCATAATAACCTATGATGTAACAATAGGACAAGTGTCCATAACAAATAACAAACTGAGTCACAGAATACAATTTTGGAGGCAAAATGACTCTGTAAGGGGCATAAAAAACTTGTGCCCATACAGCATGTATATAAAGCAGAAATGTCACGTCAGACAGGACTGAGAGGTGTCAAACATTTGTGGCTCAAAAGGCTCAAGACATCTCAAACAGTCCCACCATCCTAAAAAATCTTACAGGGCAAAGACAAATAATACCAGAGCAGAGCAGACTATATTCTTGTATGAAATCATATGCCCAAGTATATTGCCATACTATCTATAAATAAGATGATAGGGTTCAGTAACCAACATAATATAGATATAAGGCCTGTTCATATCTGGGACAGCCTGTCCTGGTACAAAAAAACTCCAAAAGAGGCATATAAAATCTATAATAATGATATTGCACATAAGCCCAAAGTGCTGCCTAAAGGAGAAATATAACCAGAAAATGCAAGCAAGTGCTGAGTGCACATACCTGGCGTAAGGGGAACCTTAGGCCGGCGTCACACACAACGACAAAACATCGGTCCGTTTTAGACGGTCGATTGTCGGATCAAAATGCAAACATCACACATCCTTCTGGCATCCGATTTTCCTTCAAAGATGCGATTTAGTCGCATGTGTGTGTACCTTGTAACATCCGATTTTCATCCGACTTGCGAGATTTTCTCGCAGGCTTGCAAAACTGACATATAATGGATCCAAAAGAATAGTATTTCAATCACAAAAGAAAGAATAGATATATACACATAGAACACATATATATATATATATATATATATATATACATATCATTGTGGCATGTATATATACATATATTTATAGTTCCTAGACTTCTACATACTGTAATAGCCGCAAATTTAATTGCCGGCTTCTGTGAAATCACAGAAGCCGACATGAAATGATACATTGTTTCCACACAGTTAACCATGTAATTTCCTGTATTTTGATATTTGTTTAGAACTTACAATTACATGAGTGTATTTGTGCAAAATTTCAGACATGTAGGGGTTAATTAAAGGTGTAAATTCGTTGACAACAAAATGCGTGGGCTCCCGCTGTATTTTCTCCACCAGACAGACAAAGCAAGCGAGTGGGGGCAGATAATAACAGCCTAGGGGGGGTACATTTTTTTTGGTGCCCTCCCTGGCTACTAACATCTGTCCCCAGACACCCCAGAAAGGGCAAATCTATAATTAGATTCGCCCTTTCTGGCACTTTGCCCGTCTATTCCCATTGCCCTGTAGCGGTGGCGAATGGGTTAATAAACTCACCTTAATGTCACCTTAGTATTGAAAGGTGACCTTAAGGCAGGTTAATAATTGAGAGCTGTCAATTAGACAACTATCAATTATTAATCCTATTGTATGAAAGAAAAATCAAACACACACAGTTTAATAAAAAAGAATTTTAATGAAATAATCACACAGTTTTTGACAATATTTTATTTTCCTGCTAAAACCATTTCCTGTAATAAAAATAAAAAAAAAAAGCAAAATCATACTTACCAATCCGATGTACAGTGAGGTCCCACGCTGTAATCCATCAGAAAGGGTTAAGAGGTTACAGTTAGCAGAGAGATAATTCTGTCTCCTAGCTGTAACCCCTGAATGAATAAGTTCCTCTACCACAGAAAGTAGAGGAAGTGATTCATGAATGGAGCTTAATTGATTTATTGGCAATTTAACTTTAGTGACCTGACCTAAAGGGAAAGTGGACACAATCAATTAAGCTTCATTCATTAAACACATCCTCTCCTGTCGCCAGGAGAGGAACTTATTCATTCAGGAGCTTTGAGCTGAGCATGCAGGATTACTTGCACTGCTTGGCTCAAAGCTAGTTAACCCTTTGTGAAGGATTACAGCGTGGGACGTGACAGATTGCCAGATAGGTAAGAATAATGTTGTTTTATTATTTTATATTTATTTTAGAAGAACAAGGGCTTCGAACGGATTAAGACTTAAATAAAAGATGGTCAAAAATATGTGTTTTTATTTCATTAAAATTATTTATTCTTAAAGTGTGTGTGTGTTTTTTATTTACTTCAATAGGATTAATAATTGATAGTTGTCTAATTGACAGCTCTCAATTATTAACCTGCCTTAAGGTCACCTTTCAATACTAAGGTGACATTAAGGTGAGTTTATTAACCCATTCGCCACCGCTACAGGGCAATGGGAATAGACGGGCAAAGTGCCAGAAAGGGCGAATCTAATTATAGATTTGCCCTTTCTGGGGTGTCTGGGGGCAGATGTTAGTAGCCAGGGGGGGCACCAAAAAAATGTACCCTCCCTAGGCTGTTATTATCTGCCCCCACTCGCTTGCTTTGTCTGTCTGGTGGAGAAAATACAGCGGGAGCCCACGCATTTTGTTGTCAACGAATTTACACCTTTAATTAACCCCTACATGTCTGAAATTTTGCACAAATACACTCATGTAATTGTAAGTTCTAAACAAATATCAAAATACAGGAAATTACATGGTTAACTGTGTGGAAACAATGTATCATTTCATGTCGGCTTCTGTGATTTCACAGAAGCCGGCAATTGAATTTGCGGCTATTACAGTATGTAGAAGTCTAGGAACTATAAATATATGTATATATACATGTCACAATTATATATATATATATATTATATATATATATATGTATTCTATGTGTGTATATCTATTCTTTCTAGTCTTTATTAAAGCTGTCAGTGTGATTTTACAGTATAGCCGGGGATGAATTGCCGGCTTTTCTAAAGGACACCGATGCGATTTCATCGCAAGTCACACATGCAGTCCGTTTGTAATCAGATTTTTCATCGCTCCCATAGACTTGCATTGGCGATTGTCGACCCACAATCGGTGACAATCGCAGCATGCTGCGATTGCTCACGGACGTTTAAAACGGACCACAAAATAATGGATACTGGGAGCTGCTCCATAGATTAACATAGGGCAGACTGCAATATGATTTTTCATCGCATTGCAGTCGTCCGATTCTGTCGCCAGTGTGACGCCTGCCTTACTCTCCTTGTGGAGTGTGTCAATGACTGCCTTCTGGACATCTGTCAATTCAGCAGTCTTCCCCATGGTTGTGGAGCCTACTCAAACAGACTAAGTGACCTTTCTAAATGACTAGGAAGCCTTTTCAGGTGTTTTTTGTTAATTATTCTAATTTATTGAGATAATACTTTTGGGTTTTCATTGGCTGTAAGCCATAATCCTCAACATTAACAGAATTAAACACTTGAAATAAATCTGTTTGTAATGACTCTATATAATATATGAGTTTCACTTTTTTGTATTAACCCCTTACTGCCATCGGACGTACTATCCCGTCCATGGTACCTGGGCCCGTATGACCATGGACGGGATAGTACGTCTCGTGCGATCGGACGCGCTCCCGGGGGGAGCGCAGCCGATCGCGGCCGGGTGTCAGCTGATTATCACAGCTGACACCCATGACTGTGTGTCAGGAGCGGTCACGGACCGCTCCCGGCACATTAACCCCTTGCACACCGCGATCAAACATGATCGCGGTGTACTGGGGGCACAGGGGAGGATCGCGCAGGGTGGGGGCTCCCTGCGCGCCCCCCTGAGACCCTCAGAGCAGCGCGATGTGATCGCGCTGTTCTGAGGGCTTCCTCCCTCCCAGGACCCGGATCCAAGATGGCGCCGGGGTCCTGGAGGGAGGCGGCTTCCTCAGTGCCTGCTGAGAGCAGGCACTGAGAAGCCTGCTGCACTGCCTGAGTGATCGCTGGTGTGACAGAGTGCTGTGGACACTGTCACACCAGCGATCTGACAAAATACAGTGATGCCCCACCCTGGGACAAAGTAAAAAAGTTAAAAAAATAAAAAAACATGTTTAAAAAAAAAAATCCAAAATAAATAAAAAAAAAAAAAAATTCCCCAATAAATTCACTTCTTTCTGTAAATAAAATAAACAAAGCAATAAAAGTACACATATTTGGTATCGCCGCGTCCGTAATGACCCCCCTATAAAATTGTCCCACTAGTTAACCCCTTTAGTGAACCCCTTAAAAAAAAAAAAAAAAAAGTAGCAAAAAATCAATGCTTTATCATCATACCGCCGAACAAAAAGTGGAATAACACGCGATCAAAAAGACCGATATAAAAAAACATGGTACCGCTGAAAACATCATCTTGTCCTGCACAAAACGAGCCATCATACAGCATCATCAGCGAAAAAATAAAAAAGTTATAGCTCGCAGAATAAAGCGATGCAAAAATAATTATTTTTTATATAAAATTGTTTTTATTCTATAAAAGCGCCAAAACATGAAAAAATGATATAAATGAGGTATCGCCATAATCGTACTGACCCGAAGAATAAAACTGCTTTATCAATTTTACCACACGCGGAACGGTATAAACGCCTCCCCCAAAAGAAATTCATGAATTGCTGATTTTTGTTCATTCTAACCTCCCAAAAATCGAAATAAAAAGCGAACAAATAAAGTCACGTGCTCAAAAATGGTACCAATAAAAACGTCAACTCGTCCCGCAAAAAATAAGACCTCACATGACTCTGTGGGCCAAAATATGCAAAAATTATAGCTCTCAAAATGTGATGATGCAAAAACTATTTTTGCAATAAAAAGCGTCTTTTAGCGTGACAGCTGCCAATCATAAAAACCCGCTATAAATAGTAAATCAAACCCCCTTTATCACCCCCTTAGTAAGGGAAAAAATAATAAAATTAAAAAAAAGTATTTATTTCCATTTTCCCATTAGGGTTAGGGTTAGGGTTGCGGCTAAAGTTAGGGTTAGGGTTGGCGCTAAAGTTAGGATTAGGGTTAGGGTTGGAATTAGGGGTGTGTTAGGGTTAGGTTTGTGGTTAGGGTTGGGACTAGGGTTAGGGGTGTGTTGGGGTTAGGGTTGGAGTTAGAATTGGGGGGTTTCCGCTGTTTAGGCACATCAGGGGCTCTCCAAATGTGACATGGCGTCTGATCTCCATTCCAGCCAATTCTGCGTTGAAAAAGTCAAACGGTGCTCCTTCACTTCTCAGCTCTGCCATGCGTCCAAACAGTAGTTTATCCCCACATATGGGGTATCAGCGTACTCTGGACCCCAAGAGTTATTGTGCAATTTGTGCTATTTCTTCTGTTACCCTTGGGAAATAAAAAACTGGGGGCGAAAATATCATTTTTGTACAAAAAAAAAAGATTTTTTATTTTTACGGCTGTGCGTTATAAACTTCTGTGAAGCACTTCGGGGTTCAAAGTGCTCACCACACATCTAGACAAGTTCCTTGTGGGGTCTATTTTCCAAAATGGGGTCACTTGTGGGGGGTTTCCACTGTTTAGGCGCATCAGGGGCTCTCCAAATGCGACATGACGCCCCCAGACCATTCCATCAAAGTCTGCAATCCAAAACGTCACTACTTCCCTTCCGAGCCCTGACGTGCGCCCATACAGTAGTTTTCTCCCACATATTGGGTATCAGCGTACTCAGGACAAATTGGACAACAACTTTTGGGGTCCAATTTCTCCTGTTACCCTTGTGAAAATAAAATATTAGGGGCGAAAAAATCATTTTTGTAAAAAAAAAAGAGATTTTTTATTTTTACGGCTGTACGTTATAAACTTCTGTGAAGCACTTCGGGGTTCAAAGTGCTCACCACACATCTAGATAAGTTCCTTGTGGGGTCTATTTGCCAAAATGGGGTCACTTGTGGGGGTTTCCACTGTATAGGTGCATCAGGGGCTCTCCAAATGTGACATGACGCCCCAGACCATTCCATCAAAGTCTGCAATCCAAAACGTCACTACTTCCCTTCCGAGCCCTGACGTGCGCCCATACAGTAGTTTTCTCCCACATATTGGGTATCAGCGTACTCAGGACAAATTGGACAACAACTTTTGGGGTCCAATTTCTCCTGTTACCTTGTGAAAATAAAATATTGGGGGCGAAAAATCATTTTTGTAAAAAAAAAAAGATTTTTTATTTTTACGGCTGTACGTTATAAACTTCTGTGAAGCACTTCGGGGTTCAAAGTGCTCACCACACATCTAGATAAGTTCCTTGTGGGGTCTATTTGCCAAAATGGGGTCACTTGTGGGGGGTTTCCACTGTATAGGTGCATCAGGGGCTCTCCAAATGTGACATGACGCCCCCAGACCATTCCATCAAAGTCTGCAATCCAAAACGTCACTACTTCCCTTCCGAGCCCTGACGTGCGCCCATACAGTAGTTTTCTCCCACATTTTGGGTATCAGCGTACTCAGGACAAATTGGACAACAACTTTTGGGTTCCAATTTCTTCTGTTACCCTTGTGAAAATAAAATATTAGGGGCGAAAAAATCATTTTTGTAAAAAAAAAAAGGATTTTTTATTTTACGGCTGTACGTTATAAACTTTAGTGAAACACCTGGGGGTTAAAAGTTCTCACCACACATCTAGATAAGTTCCTTCAGGGGTCTAGTTTCCAAAATGGTGTCATTTATGGGGGTTTCCACTGTTTAGGCAGATCAGGAGCTCTCCAAACACGACATGGCGTCCAGCCAATTCTGCGTTGAAAAAGTCAGACGGCGCTCCTTCCCTTCCAAACTCTGCCATGCACCCAAACAGTGGTTTACCCCCACATATGGGGTATCAGCGCACTCAGGACAAATTGCACAATAACTTTTGGAGTCTTGTTACTCTTGGAAAAATAAAAATTGGGGTGAAAAGATAATTTTTGTGGAAAAAATATGATTTTTAAATTTTACGGCTCTACATTATAAACTTGTGTGAAGCACTTGGGAGTTCAAATTGCTCACCAAAGATCTAGAAAAGTTCCTTAGGGGGTCTAGTTTCCCAAATGGGGTCATTTGTGGGGGGTTTCCACTGTTTAGGCACATCAGGGGCTCTCCAAATGCAACATGGCATCCAATCTCAATTCCAGCCAATTTTGGTTGGAAAAAGTCAAATGGTGCTCCTTCCATTCCGAGCTCTGCCGTGAGCCCAAACAGTGGTTCCCCCCACATATGGGGTATCAGCGTACTCAGGACAAATTGGACAACAACTTACGTGGTCCAATTTCTCCTGTTACCCTTGGGAAAATAAAAAATTAGTGACTAAAAGATAATTTTTGTGGGAAAAAAATAGGATTTTTTATTTTCATGCCCGGGCATTATAAACTTGTGTGAAGCACTTGGGGGTTCAAAGTGCTCACCAAAGATATAGATAAGTTCCTTAGGGGGTCTAGTTTCCAAAATGGGGTCACTTGTGGGGGGTTTCCACTATTTAGGCTCATCTGGGGCACTGCAAACGGAACATGACCCCCATCAACGTCTGCATTCCAAAACGTTACTACTTCCTTTCCAAGTCCTGCCGTGCACCCAAACAGTTTCCCCCCCCACATATGGGGTATCAGCGTACTCAGGACAAATTGGACAACAACTTTTGGGGTCCAATTTCCTTGGGAAAATTCAAAAATTTGGGACTAAAAAAATCATTTTTGTGGAAAATTGTTTTTTTTTTTTCACACCCAGGCATTATAAGCTTTTGTGAAACATCAGGGGCTCTCCAAACACGACATGGCGTCCAATCTCAATTCCAGCCAATTTTAGTTTGAAAAAGTCAAACGGCGTTCCTTCCCTTACGAGCTCTGCCGTGTGCCCAAACAGTGGTTTTCCCCCACATATTGGGTATTGGCGTACTCAGGAGAAATTGCATAACAACCTTATCTGTCCATTTTCTCCTTTTACCCTTGTCAAAATAAAAAAAAAGTTTGTAAAAGATCATTTTTGTGGCTAAAAAGTTAAATATTCATTTTTTCCTTCCACGTTGCTTTAGTTCCTGTGAAGCACCTGAAGGGTTAATAATCTTCTTGAATGTGGTTTTGAGTACCTTGAGGGTGCAGTTTTTAGAATGGTGTCACTTTTGGGTGTTTTCTGCCATATAGACCCCTCAAAGTGACTTCAAATGAGAGGTGGTCCCTAAAAAAAATGGCTTTGTAAATTTTGTTGTAAAAATGAGAAATCGCTGGTCAACTTTTAACCCTTATAACTTCCTAACAAAAAAAATTTTGGTTCCAAAATTGTGCTGATGTAAAGTAGACATGTGGGAAATGTTATTTCTTAACTATTTTATGTGACATATTTCTCTGTTTTAAGGGAATAAAAATTCAAAGTTTGAAAATTGCAAAATTTTAAAATTTTCGCCATATTTGCGTTTTTTTTCAAAAATAAACGCAAGTTATATCGAAGAAATTTTACTTCTAACGTGAAGTACAATATGTCACGAGAAAACAATCTCAGAATCGCGAAGATCCGTTGAAGCGTTCCAGAGTAATAACCTCATAAAGAGACAGTGGTCAGAATTGTAAAAATTGGCCCGGTCATTAACGTGCAAACCACCCTTGGGGGTGAAGGGGTTAAAGAACTGAAATAAATTAACCTTTTTGATGATATTCTAATTTTGTGAGAAGCACCTGTATTATAGTGTAGCTCCATATAGCATAATTCTGCCACGTAGAGTAAAATGCAGCCCATACAGTATAATGCAGCCCTATACAGTACCTGCCCTTTCTTTTATAGGCAGCATTTTGGCTTTAAATCGGAACTATTCAAGTTAAGTCTTATAATTCTCACAATTACTATTTTTGATCTAACAGAGTGGGATATTTGTATTTGTTAGTGGGCAATTACTCCCACCATCCTTGCTTTTTCATGTTTTGGAAAATGGCAACATTTTTTTCTTGCAAACTTTGGATTTATTTTTGCACCACTAAAAAAAACCTATACATTTGGTGTCTTCATACTCGTACTAACCTGGGGAGTCATAATGGCAGGTCAGTTTTAGCATTAAGTGAACATGGTAAAATAATACCCAAAAAACTATTGTGGAATTTAAATTTTTTGCAGTTTCACTGAACTTGGATTTCTTCATGTTTTACAGTACACTATATGATAAAATAAATGTGGTCATTCAAAAGCACAACTCGTCCAGCAAAAACAAGCCCTTATGCCACCATACTGACAGAAAAATAAAAATGTTTTGGCTCTACAAAGAAGGGGAACAAAAAGCGAAACGTAATTTAATCCTCTCTTTTTCTGGGATTTTCAGTCCAGTGGGCAGTTCTTTCAGTGACTGACAGCTTTCTTTGTATAGGAATGCATACAGAGATAACTGTCAATCACTGATAGGACCACGCACTGGACCGAAAATCCCAGAAAAAGAGAGAATTAAATGATAAAAAATACAGGTTATACTGAATCTTTTCTCACAAAACTGTATATCAATAAACCCAGATCCCATTGCTCTATAATAAGATGAGGGCAGATAGGACTGCCTTTTGATGGTGACAGGTTCCCTTTAACTAGAGTTTTTCTAACTATTTCTCCAAAAATACAGTGTAAGAAATGTGTCTAAATATTGTGATACTATCTTGAGATGACCATATAAAATTTCATTGAATATTGGCATTTTAGAGAAGTGGTCTTTCTAAAAGAAGCTGAAAACAATGCATAATATATGGTGGAACTTAAAATTTGTCATAGGAAATCTGGTCTCAATAAGGTTGTCAGTGTCACGCATGTGGTTGTGCAACCAATGTGCCATGGTCCGGGGAGAGCCTGCAGGGGTGTGGATAAGCAAACAATTGGTTCTTCATTAGAGCCCCTAACAGTATAGTTAGACTTTAGTCCAGGTAAATGTCAGCTGCTACTCCAGGACGGACCCTGGAGCCGTCGAAGCTTACTCTCAAAGCGGCAGTGGAGCAGGAGCGGCAAGAAACTAGAACACAGAGGAACATACAGCTGGTAGACAGAAAAGGTACCGGATCAAGAATGAACTTGATGAGATGGTTGGGATCACAGGTGCAGGTTTAGACTGGATTGGTGAGGGTAGCGGTAAAGGTGCGGACAAGATGGATCAGGCTCAGGACTTGTTAGAGGGAGGGCAGACTCAGGAACAGCATACAGCAGGGCATACAGGTACCAGTTCAGACAGGGCAGGCATGATTGAATGCAGGCAGGACAGACAGGCTCAGGTTCAGACAGTACAAGCAGGACGGACCGGGTCAGGTTCGAACAGAGAACAGGTACAAGGACCTTACAACTTGGTAGCAGAAAACAGACTGAATACTGAAGTTGCTAAGGCACCTCCTAATAGGGAATGGTGCTTTAAATATCAGATGTCTCCCAGCTAATGGCTGGGAAAGTTATCAGAAGCACATTCTGGCCCTTTAAAAGGCAGGGAGCATACCCTAATCATACTCCAAGGAGACCCGCATGGTGTGCGCAGGTCGTGAGAAGAAGCAGATGCCGAAGGAGTATGGACTGGTAAGTGAGAATGCCAATGTCCCTGCAGGGAGGAGGGAAGGGGATTCGTGCAGGGACGCCTGCACGAGTGGTGGTCTTTTGAGGGGCATTCTCTTTATTGAAATTTCTATAAAAGTTCTATCAAATTATGTTTGCTGTTTCCCACGAGAAAGCAGTCTATTAGGTCATTATGGTGAAGCACAGCACAATAAAGCAGTTATTAAATCAATGTTGCAGTACACTTGGTAGCATTTACTTTTATTACTGTTATTGGACTACTAGATGGTGGCCTGATTCTAATGCATCGGGTATTCTAGAAAATGTGTGTAGTTTATTTATGCATGGCTTCGCTCCCACCCTCCCATCCTTGTATGCATGGCTCCCCCTCCCATCCTTGTATACATGGCTCCCCGTCCCATCCTGTATACATGGCTCCCCTGTCCCATCCTGTATGCATGGCTCCTCTCCCCCTCCCCTCATTGTATACATGGCTCCGCTCCATCCTCCCATCCTTGTAAGCATGGCTCTGCTCCCACCCTCCCATCCTGTATACATGGCTCCGCTCCACCTTCCCATCCTTGCATACATGGCTCCGCTCCCCTCTCCAATCATGTATGCATGGCTCCTTTCCCCCTCCCATCTTTGTATGCATGGCTCCACTCCACCCTCCCATCCTGTATACATGGCTTCGCTCCACCCTCCCATCCTGTATACATGGCTCCGTTCCACCCTCCCATCCTTGTATACAATGCTCCGCTCCACCCTCCCATCCTGTATACATGGCTCTGCTCCACCCTCCCATCCTTGGATGCATGGCACCGCTCCACACTCCCATCCTTGTATGCATGGCTCCGCTCCACCCTCCCATCCTTGTATGCATGGCTCTGCTCCACCCTCCCATCCTGTATACATGGCTCCGCTCCACCCTCCCATCCTTGTATGCATGGCTCCACTCCACCCTCCCATCCTTTATACATGGCTCCACTCCCAACCTCCCATCCTGTATACATGGCTCCGCTCCACCCTCCCATCCTTGTATATATGGCTCCGCTCCACCCTCCCATCCTGTATACATGGCTCCACTCCCAACCTCCCATCCTGTATACATGGCTCCGCTCCACCCTCCCATCCTGTATACATGGCTCCGTTCCACCCTCCCATCCTTGTATACAATGCTCCGCTCCACCCTCCCATCCTGTATACATGGCTCTGCTCCACCCTCCCATCCTTGGATGCATGGCTCCGCTCCACACTCCCATCCTTGTATGCATGGCTCTGCTCCACCCTCCCATCCTTGTATGCATGGCTCTGCTCCACCCTCCCATCCTGTATACATGGCTCCGCTCCACCCTCCCATCCTTGTATGCATGGCTCCACTCCACCCTCCCATCCTGTATACATGGCTCCACTCCCAACCTCCCATCCTGTATACATGGCTCCGCTCCACCCTCCCATCCTTGTATATATGGCTCCGCTCCACCCTCCCATCCTGTATACATGGCTCCACTCCCAACCTCCCATCCTGTATACATGGCTCCGCTCCACCCTCCCATCCTGTATACATGGCTCCGCTCCACACACCCATCCTTGTATACATGGCTCCGCTCCACACTCCCATCCTGTATACATGGCTCCGCTCCACACACCCATCCTTGTATACATGGCTCCGCTCCACACTCCCATCCTGTATACATGGCTCTGCTCCACCTCCCATCCTTATATGCATGGCTCCGCTCCACCCTCCCATCCTGTATACATGGCTCCGCTCCACACTCCCATCCTTGTATGCATGGCTCCGCTCCACCCTCCCATCCTGTATACATGGCTCTGCTCCACCCTCCCATCCTGTATACATGGCTCCACTCCCAACCTCCCATCCTGTATACATGGCTTCGCTCCACCCTCCCATCCTGTATACATGGCTCTGCTCCACCCTCCCATCCTTGGATGCATGGCTCCGCTCCACACTCCCATCCTTGTATGCATGACTCCGCTGCACCCTACCATCCTTGTATGCATGGCTCCGCTCCACCCTCCCATCCTGTATACATGGCTCTGCTCCACCCTCCCATCCTTGTATGCATGGCTCCGCTCCACCCTCCCATCCTGTATACATGGCTCCACTGCCACCCTCCCATCTTGTATACATGGCTCCGCTCCACCCTCCTATCCTTGTATACATGGCTCCGATCCCACCCTCCCATCCTTGTATACATGGCTCCGCTCCACCCTCCCATCGTTGTATACATGGCTCCGCTCCCACCCTCCCATCCTGTATACATGGCTCCGCTCCCACCCTCCCATCCTGTATACATGGCGCCGCTCCACGCTTCCATCCTGTATACATGGCTCCACTCCATTCTCCCATCCTGTATACATTTCTCCGCTCCACCCTCCCATCCTGTAATCATGGCTCTGCTCCCACCCTCCCATCCTTGTATACATGACTCCGCTCCACCCTCCCATCCTGTATGCATGGCTCCACTCCACCCTCCCATCCTGTATACATGGCTACACTCCCACCGTCCCATCCTTGTATGCATGGCTCCCCTATCCCATCTTTGTATGCATGGCTGGGCTCCACTGGGCTCCCCCGTCCTCCCCATCATACTTACCCTCACACCGTCATTGCACGTCCCTGCATCTCTATCCCGGCGCATCAGCTTCTTCCTGTGTGGTGCGGTCACATGTTACCGTTCATTAAGGTCATGAATATGGACGCCACGCCTATGGGAGTGGAGTCGTGTCCATATTCATGACCTTAATGAGCGGTACTATGTGACCGCACCGCACAGGAAGAAGCAGACACGCCAGGACAGGGATGCAGGGACTGAAGGTGAGTATGTACGTGGAGATGACCAGCAGCTACCGTCGGGAGATCAGCGGCTAGCGCCACTGATCTCCCGATGATAGCGGTGGCGTGCATGGTTCAAATCCTGTGCCAATTTGCGGCCGGACTGTGCCTGCCGCTGATTGGTCGCGTCCGGCCGGGTGCGACCAATCAGTGATGCAGATTTTCCATTACAGACAGACAGAATTAGACAATTATATAGTAGATAGGATTTGGTATCCCAGTATGTTCATTTCTATAAGCTACTCTATAGCACAGAAGAGCCTACAGCCTTACAATAAATTCCAATGATTAGACCAGGCCTGCAAAACATACGATCTGCAGGCCGCATATGGCTTGCGGGAGAATGTTGTGCGGCCCACAAAGACCTGGGAGACCCTGATTCTCATCTTCCTGTGTTCAGCTGTATTTGTGAATACATTTAAACACTTTGGCACCGGGCAAGGGACAGGGCAGAGGAGCGTTTATCTGCTCCTACACCGATGTGCAGCTGTGACCTCATGTGGGCAGAGGAGGCAAGAGGGCACCGGAAAAAGTAAGCGCTCCTGGAGGTGCCGATGATTAAATATGCTATAATAGGAGGAAGTTTGGGGGTTACTGTTACTATGAGACCACATTATGGGGCAACAGGGGAGAAAGTGTGAAAGGATGTACAGTTTGCAGAGGGGCAGGGTGTGTGGTGAATATTACAGAGAGGAGCGATTTGGGGGGAATATTATGGAGAGGAGCCGTGTGGGGTGGATTTAGCATAGAGCAGCTATGGCGGGAATATTATGGAGTGAGCAGTGTGGGGGGAATATGATGGAGAAGAGAGGTGTGGGGAGGAATATTACAGAAAGAGGCAGTGAGGGGGACAGTATGGAGAGGGACAATGTATATTTTGTGCAGGAAACACACTGAGAGACGATTATTTGTTCAGGGGTGCAGCATGAGACATATTTATATTTTTGGGTCGGAATAATAATACTTATTTTATGTTTAAGCACTTCCTTGTTGGGAAGTGCTGCTGAAGACGGAGAGGAGGGGAGTCTGCAGAGACCAGCACTGGGCATGAAATCCCATCATGGCGTCTGTACTTCATGGAGACAAAATGGATTGGAATGATCAGAGGAGATGTCACCTATAAGGTACCTAGATGTAAAAGTTTATTTGTATACCTTCCTGTGTCTCATCAGTGCTGTGGTTCCTATATAGTCTACAGTCTGATGATGGCTGGCAACAACAACTCTCAGTATCTATAATAATAATAATATCTCCTGTTCATTGTTAAGGACATACTGGGAGTTTCACGTTTACATGATATAACTCTATATGGGGCTGTATATGATCACTGTACTAAGCTTGGTGATGTACTCCTGTACTGACAGTGGTTCTGGCGCTGCTTTCACATACTAATGGTGGCTTTGGTGCTGCTTTCATGCACAGTGGTTTCTGATCATGTCGCAAACCATAACACATTTCATGCTAAAACCAAAAAATACTCAAAACTTGTTTTTTGATATTATGATGAGGATTTGGTTGAATTTCTGCTCCAAACACTTAGTATAAGTTTGGTTTTGTTCAAATTGATTTTTGTGGAGCAGAAACTCTCCAAATTCTTTTCAAATACTCAAAACTTGGTTCCGCTGATGTATTCATATAAATACCCCTTTACATTTTTTTGGCGACTGTTCAGTTTGGTTCAATATGACAATGTAGCTATTTGACCAAAAGATTATGTGCACCCGTGGCCTAGATGACGGTACAGTAGTGAACTCCTATTATGCTATTAAAGAAAAAGCAAATGTGTGATTTAGCAGGTAGATAAACTCGCTCTAATTCACAGCTGTGTCAGAAATGCCATCACATACAAGGTACTTTTATCTTCCAAATGCCTCAGTAGGTAGAATGCTTCTCTTGTGTAGTGAATGAATATCTCCTTTGCTTTTAATAAACTGGTATACATTGATTTGGGCTTGACATTCTTTTAATGCGCTTCACACTAGATAAAATCAGTGTCACTTATAATCTGTACATGAAACTACGCAGATTGTGTTTGATTATGATCATGTGACAAATTGTCATAAGTCGTTTGCATAGAAATCAAACAAGGGTCATCTCGATTAAGGCAGTAGCCAGAGAACTGATTACGGGTGGGCGGCATTTGCTTTCCAATGGTTTCAGCACGACAAATAAATTATTGTTCTGCACAATAACTAATGAACTCAGACAAGTAGTGCTGCAGGAGGATTGAACGCTCCATGCTGACTCACTTGCTTACAGAAACATACATATGCTTTTTATAAAGTTTCTGAATCCCCCTCTGTATTATTTGAGACCTGAAAAGCTAATAGCACAGTGGGTAATCATGCCATTATCAGGTTACAATGTAGTAAAGTCTGTTCAAACGATGATTACATATGTTAATGAGCGTCGTTATAATGCACTACACAGCACATTACCTTCATAAATATAATTGTTTATGCACTGTAATGAGGGGATACAATGCCCCCAAACTAATGGCATTCACTAAATTGTTATTTATTGCTATAAAAGACTGCCATTAGGCAAGAAAATCTTAGAATACCTCTTACTGTATGTGTTCCGAGTATTTTTGAAAAAGCTGCCACTCAGCTCTCCCTCCTTCTGACACGGAGAAGGAAAAGCTGTGAGACTTTCCACAAAATTCCATCTAATGCTTCGCTCTACCTGCAGAAGCAGGAGGTGGGTTCATTTACAGAGTTTAATGAAGGTCATTAAGTTTTACCCCTCAGTCAGGGTTAATGCATTACCTGGCAACCAAAATTGGATCTCACATCGGAACCTTGGCTGTGAATCAAACTACTCAAACGCAACCGTTGTATGAAATTACCCACAGGGAAGGTAAAAAATAAAGGACAGAAATCAGAATGGATGTAATCTCAGTTCAATGTGGCCGTTTATTCACTGGAAACTAGGACAGACCCGGAGTTGGAAAATAGGAGGCAGCGTTGGGGGCTGCGCTTGTGAACATCGGGGTGTTAATTCTATAAAGTCTGCAATATGCAAGGACGATCTCAACATCGCCGGAGCTTCTTGGGGAAGAAATTGCAATATTGCTCATACAAAATGTGAGACTTTTTGGCAGAACATTGATTAATAAAGCCAAATTGCTCTGCTGAAAACATGCCACCTTTTGTACCAGTCATGTTGCTAACGGATAGAAATTCTGCTACCAAGAATCTCCTGCGAGGCCAGGACTAACCCATGGTGAGTTAGAACATGGTTGTATGGCATATTTTCACTCTATTAACATATTGGAAGCATATTTTTTATATCACTTTATAAAATAGATTCTTATTATCAAGACTCCCTTAGTTTAAGGGTATCTGTAACCTGTCATAACTAAAGGGGGCACTGCTGACTCTGATGACGTGGGCACCTAAAGCTGGCACCACGATCTTACACTTGGTGGAGACTTAATGCAGCTTCACATGCTAATTGTATGTTAGGACATACTACTGTATATAGCAAAGAGACTAGTGGTGTTATTTGTACACCTTTTTGTTTGGCCACTGTAGCTTACACCAAAGTATACCTTCAGGGGCATTTTATTTTTCAATTAAATGCATACATTTTTGACTAATAATTATTTTTGTCTAGGAATGGAATCTTGGACCCATGGGCGTACCAGGATCAAAACTAAGGGGGGGGGGGCAAGCCAATGTCACATCTTATACAGGTTACATCATATACACTGTACATTATCCTGCATATTAGGTATGGAGCATTAGAACTGTTGTATATTGTATAATACAGCAATGTATGTGACACTACACTGTATATACCATATATTATACATGGCACACTCACCTCTATACAAAGAATAAGAGGCATTATAACCTGTATATGAAAAGTATAATACAGCAGTGTATATACACTCTATATACCGCACACGATGTGTATGACCCTGTATACACCATATACTACACTGCTACAAATACAATACTTAAAATAAAGAACAAGTAAAGTTAAAAATCAACTAACTTACTGGTATTTCAATGGGAACTATGGGCCTTCTATTGGCTAATGAGATGGTCAATGTTCGGTTCCATATTTGTCACAAGTGAAACAATTTTTCTCTTTCTTGATATCATTATTTCCTAGGGATTCCAAATTGCTATTAGTAAAATACCAATATATATACAGCGCTACAAAAACAATATACCAGCAATAAAACTGCCCACACAGAGACATACAGCCTGCACTGCCCATCACTACAGCCTTGCCAATCCATATCATTTCATCCTCATCAGTGCACATATTGGCGCAACTCCGCTTTTAGCTCAGGCTCAGACTGGTGTGGTGCGAAAGTCCCTAATAGGCAGGTAAATGTCCCCAATAGGCAGCATTGGTCCCCAATAGGCAGGTAAATGTCCCAATAGGCAGCACTGGTCCCCAATAGGCAGCATATGTCCTCAATAGGCAGCATAGGTCCCCAATAGGCAGCATAGTCCCCAATAGGCAGCATATGTCCTCAATAGACAGCATAGGTCCCCAATAGGCAGCATAGGTCCCCAATACGCAGCATATGTCCTCAATAGGCAGGTAAATGTCCCAATAGCCAGCATAGTCCCCAATAGCCAGCATAGTCCCCAGTAGCCAGCATAGTCCCCAATAGGCAGCATAGGTCCCCAATAGGCAGGTAAATGTCCCAATAGGCAGCATAGGTCCCCAATACGCAGCATATGTCCTCAATAGGCAGGTAAATGTCCCAATAGGCAGCATAGTCCCCATTAGGCAGCATAGTAATTTCCCCCCGGGATCAATAAAGTGTATCGTAGTAGTCCCCAGTAGGCAGCATAGTAGTCCCCAGTAGGCAGCATAGTAGTCCTCCATAGGCAGCATAATCCCCATAGGCAGCATAGTAATCCCCAATAGGCAGCATAATCCCCATAGGCAGCATAGTAGTCCCAAATAGGCAGCATAGTCCCCCATAGGTAGTATAATCCCCCATAAGCAGCATAGTCCCAATAGGCAGCATAATCCCCCATAGCCAGCATAGTACCCCATAGCCAGCATAATCCCCAATAGCCAGCATAATCCCCCATAGCCATCATAGTCCCCCATAGGCAGTATAATCTCCCATAAGCAGCATAGTCCTCCATAGCCAGCAGAATCCCCCATAGCCAGCATAGTTCCCCATAAGCAGCATAGTCCCCAATAGGCCGGGCCCGGCATTAAAAAAAAAAATGGCAGTACTCACCTATCTCCCCCGCAGCTCTGAAGAAGCGCGCTCTGGACTCCGTCTTCTCCTGGCACAGGCGGCGTGACGTTATGGGGAAGCAGCATAGTCCCCAATCGGCAGCATAATCCCCCATAGCCAGCATAGTCCCCCATAGCCAGCATAATCCCCAATAGCCAGCATAATCCCCCATAGCCAGCATAGTCCCCCATAGGCAGTATAATCTCCCATAAGCAGCATAGTCCCCCATAGCCAGCAGAATCCCCCATAGCCAGCATAGTCCCCCAAAGGCAGCATAATCCCCCATAAGCAGCATAGTCCCCAATAGGCAGCATAATCCCCCATAGCCAGCATAGTCCCCCATAGCCAGCATAATCCCCAATAGCCAGCATAATCCCCCATAGCCAGCATAGTCCCCCATAGGCAGCATAATCTCCCATAAGCAGCATAGTCCCCCATAGCCAGCAGAATCTCCCGTAGCCAGCAGAATCCCCCATAGCCAGCATAGTCCCCCATAAGCAGCATAGTCCCCAAAATAGGCCGGGCCCGCCGTTAAAAAAAAAAAATGGCAGTACTCACCTATCTCCCCCGCAGCTCTGAAGAAGCGCGCTCTGGACTCCGTCTTCTCCTGGCACAGGCGACGTGACGTTATGGGGAAGCAGCATAGTCCCCAATAGGCAGCATAATCCCCCATAGGCAGCATAATCCCCCATAGGCAGCATAATCCCCCATAGCCAGCATAATCCCCATAAGCAGCATAGTCCCCAATAGGCAGCATAATCCCCCATAGCCAGCATAGTCCCCCATAGGCAGCATAATCCCCAAAAGCCAACATAATCCCAAATAGCCAGTATAATCCCCCATAAGCAGCATAGTCCCCCAATAGGCAGCATAATCCCCAATAGCCAGCATAGTCCCCCATAGGCAGCATAATACCCCATAAGCAGCATAGTCCCCAATAGCCAGCATAATCCCCCATAGCCATCATAGTCCCCCATAGGCAGTATAATCTCCCATAAGCAGCATAGTCCTCCATAGCCAGCAGAATCCCCATAGCCAGCATAGTTCCCATAAGCAGCATAGTCCCCAATAGGCCGGGCCCGGCATTAAAAAAAAAATGGCAGTTACTCACCTATCTCCCCCGCAGCTCTGAAGAAGCACGCTCTGGACTCCGTCTTCTCCTGGCACAGGCGGCGTGACGTTATGGGGAAGCAGCATAGTCCCCAATAGGCAGCATAATCCCCCATAGCCAGCATAGTCCCCCATAGCCAGCATAATCCCCAATAGCCAGCATAATCCCCCATAGCCAGCATAGTCCCCCATAGGCAGTATAATCTCCCATAAGCAGCATAGTCCCCCATAGCCATAGCAGCATAGTCCCCATAGCAGCATATCCAATAGCAGAAATCCCATAGCAGCATAGTCCCCATAGGCAGCTAATTTCCCATAAAGGTATCGAGTCCCGTAGCAGCATAATCCCCATAGCAGCATAGTCCCCATAGCAGCATAATCCCATAGGCGCTGTAACAAAGCAGTAATCCCCATGCGCGTAGTCAAAGGCGCTCTGGATCCATACCTGCAAAGGCAGATATCCAAGCACATAGTCCATAGCGCATAATCCCATAGCAGTAATCCCATACATCTATCCCCATAGCAGATAATCCCCATAAGCAGCATAGTCCCCATAGCAGCAAATCCCCAACCAGCATAGTCCCAAGGGCGCATAAAAAAAAGGCAACATATCCCATAGCCTTATCCCCCTGAAGCGGCTATATAAGCAGCATAGTCCCCAAGGCGCATAATCCCCATAGCAGCATAGTCCCCATAGACAGCATAATCCCCCATAGCCAGCATAGTCCCCCATAGCAGTATAATCCCATAAGCAGCATAGTCCCCATAGCCAGCAGAATCCCCATAGCCAGCATAGTCCCCAAAGGCGCATAATCCCCATAAGCACATAGTCCCAATAGGCAGCATAATCCCCCATAGCCAGCATAGTCCCCATAGCAGCATAATCCCAATAGCCGCATAATCCCCATAGCCAGCATAGTCCCCCATAGGCAGCATAATCTCCCATAAGCAGCATAGTCCCATAGCCAGCAGAATCTCCGTAGCCAGCAGAATCCCCATAGCCAGATAGTCCCATAAGCACATAGTCCCAAATAGGCCGGGCCCGCCGTTAAAAAAAAAATGGCAGTACTCACCTATCTCCCCGCAGCTCTGAAGAAGCGCGCTCTGGACTCCGTCTTCTCCTGGCACAGGCGACGTGACGTTATGGGGAAGCAGCATAGTCCCCAATAGGCAGCATAATCCCCATAGGCAGCATAATCCCCATAGGCAGCATAATCCCCCATAGCCAGCATAATCCCCATAAGCAGCATAGCCCAATAGGCAGCATAATCCCCCATAGCCAGCATAGTCCCCATAGGCAGCATAATCCCAAAAGCCAACATAATCCAATAGCCATATAATCCCCCATAAGCAGCATAGTCCCCAATAGCAGCATAATCCCAATAGCCAGCATAGTCCCCCATAGCGCATAATACCCCATAAGCAGCATAGTCCCCATAGCCAGCATAATCCCCCATAGCCATCATAGTCCCCCATAGGCGTATAATCTCCATAAGCAGCATAGTCCCCATAGCCAGCAGAATCCCCATAGCCAGCATAGTTCCCCATAAGCAGCATAGTCCCAATAGGCGGCCCGCATTAAAAAAAAATGGCAGTACTCACCTATCTCCCGCAGCTCTGAGAAGCACGCTCTGGACTCGTTTCTCTGCACAGGCGCGTGACGTTATGGGAAGCAGCATAGTCCAATAGCAGCATAATCCCCATAGCCAGCATAGTCCCCCATACCAGCATAATCCCAATAGCCAGCATAATCCCATAGCCAGCATAGTCCCCATAGCAGTATAATCTCCCATAAGCAGCATAGTCCCCATAGCAAATCCCATACACATATCCCAAGGCAGCATATCCCATACAGATAGTCCATAGGCGCATACCCATACAAGTCCATAGCAGCAATCCAAATACACTTCCCATACACTATCCCTAGCACTAATCTCTAACAATAGTCCCATAGCAGCAGAATCTCCCGTAGCCAGCAGAATCCCCCATAGCCAGCATAGTCCCCATAAGCACATAGTCCCCAATAGGCCGCCCGCCGTTAAAAAAATGGCAGTACTCACCTATCTCCCCCGCAGCTCTGAAGAAGCGCGCTCTGGACTCCGTCTTTCCGCAGGCGACGTGCATGTTATGGGGAAGCAGCATAGTCCCCAATAGGCAGCATAATCCCCCATAGGCAGCATATCCCCATAGGCAGCATATACCCCATAGCCACATAATCCCCATAAGCAGCCATATCTCCCCATAGCGCATAATCCCCCATAGCCGCATAGTCCCCATAGGCGCAGTAATCCCAAAAGCCAACATAATCCCAAATGCCAGTATAATCCCCAAGCAGCATAATCCCCCAATGCCAGCATAGTCCCCATAGGCAGCTAATCTCCCCATAAGACGGCGAGCATCAGTCCCCAATAGACAGCATAATCCCCCATAGCCAGCAATTCCCCACAGTAAATCTCCCATAACAGCATAGTCCCCCATAGCCAGCAGAATCCCCCAAGCAGCATAGTCCCCATAGGCAGCATATCCCCCATAGCAGCATATCCCCAAGAGCATAATCCCCCATAGCAGCATAGTCCCCCATAGCCAGCATAATCCCCAATAGCCAGCATAATCCCCCATAGCCAGCATAGTCCCCCATAGCAGCATAATCTCCCATAAGCAGCATAGTCCCCATAGCAGCAGAATCTCCCGTAGCCAGCAAATCCCCATAGCCAGCATAGTCCCCATAAGCAGCATAGTCCCCCAAATAGGCGGGCCCCGCGTAAAAAAAAAAAATGGCAGTACTCACCTACTCCCCGCAGCTCGAACCCAGCCTGGACTCCCTTCTCCTGGCACGGGCGCGTATATGGGGAAGCACATAGTCCCCATAGCAGCATAATCCCCCATAGGCAGCATAATCCCCCATGGCAGCATAATCCCTAGCCAGCATAATCCCCATAAGCAGCATAGTCCCCATGGGCGCATAATCCCCCATAGCCAGCATATCCCCAAGGCAGCATAATCCCCAAAGCCACATAATCCCAATAGCCATAATCCCCCATAAGCAGCATAGTCCCCAATAGGCTAGCAAATCCCCAATAGCCAGCATAGTCCCCATAGGCAGCATAATACCCCATAAGCAGCATAGTCCCCAAGCCAGCATAATCCCCATAAGCCATATAGTCCCCCATAGGCAGTATAATCTCCCATAAGCACATAGTCCCCCATAGCCATAAATCCCCATAGCAGCATAGTCCCCATAGCAGCATAGTCCCCAATAGGGCCTAGCCGGCATTAAATCACAAAAAAGGCATACTCACCTATCTCCCCAGCTCTGAAGAAGCACGCTCTGGACTCCGTCTTCTCCTGGCACAGGCGCGTCTGACGTTATGGAAGCAGCATAGTCCCCAATAGGCAGCATAATCCCCATACCCAGCATAGTCCCCCATAGCCAGCATATCCCCAATAGCCAGATAATCCCCCATAGCCAGCATAGTCCCCCATAGGCAGTATAATCTCCCATAAGCAGCATAGTCCCCCATAGCCAGCAGAATCCCCCATAGCCAGCATAGTCCCCCAAAGGCAGCATAATCCCCCATAAGCAGCATAGTCCCCAATAGGCAGCATAATCCCCCATAGCCAGCATAGTCCCCCATAGCCAGCATAATCCCAAATAGCCAGCATAATCCCCCATAGCCAGCATAGTCCCCCATAGGCAGCATAATCTCCCATAAGCAGCATAGTCCCCCATAGCCAGCAGAATCTCCCGTAGCCAGCAGAATCCCCCATAGCCAGCATAGTCCCCCATAAGCAGCATAGTCCCCAAAATAGGCCGGGCCCGCCGTTAAAAAAAAAATGGCAGTACTCACCTATCTCCCCCGCAGCTCTGAAGAAGCGCGCTCTGGACTCCGTCTTCTCCTGGCACAGGCGACGTGATGTTATGGGGAAGCAGCATAGTCCCCAATAGGCAGCATAATCCCCCATAGGCAGCATAATCCCCCATAGGCAGCATAATACCCCATAGCCAGCATAATCCCCCATAAGCAGCATAGTCCCCAATAGGCAGCATAATCCCCCATAGCCAGCATAGTCCCCCATAGGCAGCATAATCCCCAAAAGCCAACATAATCCCAAATAGCCAGTATAATCCCCCATAAGCAGCATAATCCCCAATAGCCAGCATAGTCCCCCATAGGCAGCATAATCTCCCATAAGCAGCATAGTCCCCAATAGACAGCATAATCCCCCATAGCCAGCATAATCCCCCATAGGCAGCATAATCCCCCGTAATCAGCATAGTCCCCAATAGGCAGCATAATCCCCCATAGCCAGCAGAATCCCCCATAGCCAGCATAATCCCCCATAGCCAGCATAGTCCCCCACAAGCAGCATAGTGCCCAGTAGGCCGGGCCCGGCGTTAAAAAAAAAATGGCAGTACTCACCTATCTCCCCCGCAGCTCTGAAGAAGCGCGCTCTGGACTCCGTCTTCTCCTGGCACAGGCGGCATGACGTCATCAGGGCGTGCAGGCGGCGTGATGACGATCACATCGTCTGTGCTGCATATGGAAGGCCGCAAGGCCTTCCTCACTCACCACATTCCGCCCGCGATTAAAGGGCCCGCCAGCACTGAACTGTCAGTTCATTGTCGGCGGGCCAGTTCTTTCACTGTGCGCCCCTGCTTCTAGGGGGGGCAGCTGCCCCCCCTGCCCCATGGTGGGTACGCCCATGCTTGGACCTGCTACAAAATCAGTCCATATGTGCAAATTAGCTGAGCCAAAACACATGAGGCAGATGGGTGCACATGCAAGCTAGTAAGCGTAGCGAACACAAAGGAGAAAACTGACGGCACACCAAAAAATAAAAAAGTTTATTGCGGCAATTCAAGCCATCTTAAAAACAAGTCATCTGATTCGTTTCGAGTGTGCCTCTTGCGCTCTTAGTCATAGGATACAGAAACTTGTAATGAAACAAGATGAACCAATCAAAAGAGAACAGTCATTTATAACATATGTGCAAGAAGTAATCGCAGGAAAAACTCCAGAAGGAAAACCACTTTCAATAAATATAAAATAGGTCATTTTTAGAATTCATACCAAGGGGAAATTTGGTATTCAATTTAAGAATCCAATATGCTTCACGCATAAAAAGCATTTTCTGTTTGTTTCCCCCTCATGTTGGATGACAAATTTTTTCAAATGCAAAAAACTTGAAAGAAAAAGTATTACCTTGATGAAAATGTACAAAGTGTTTAACTGCACCTGAGTAACATGCGTTTTTATTAGAAATACTAGTAAGGTGTTCTGTAATGCGTTTTTTATTTTTCTGGATGTACATCCAATGTATTGCACATTGCATGCCGTACAAAAAATGCAGTATATTACACATTGTGAATTACAATTAATGAAAGAAGAAATTTTTTGAGCAAAACCAGAAACAGAGGAAGAAAAAATTTCTTTAGTTTTATCTTCGGCAAAAGTGCATACATTGCAACGGTTCTCAGCGCACTTATAGAAACCCTCAAGGGACATCCATGATTTAGTAGTTGAAACCTCCCGAAATAAACTAGATGAAAGTGCATTATTTCGACTAAAGCCTTTGCTTTGCTACATAACAACATCCATGACTTAGATTTCGTACTTAATTTCTCATCCTGGTTCAAAACTGGCAAATAATTTTTGACTATAGGCTTTGATGAAATTGAACTGGAGGCTATATGGTGTGGAAAACGTAATTAACGAATTGGAAGGAATAGAAGCATTGGAAAAAATTCTGGGTTGGTTAGAAACCTTGTCTTTTGACAAGTTTTTATGGCACGATCATTGTAACCTCTGTCCAAAAGACGATGTGTCACAATGCGACTTTCCGTCAAAAAGTGCTCATACTCAGAGCAGAGGCGTCTTTGAATAAATCCCCAACAGTGTCACCAGCAAAGCACCCCCACACCATCACACCTCCTCCATGCTTCACAGTGGGAACCAGGCATGTAGAGTCCATCCGTTCACCTTTTCTGCGTCGCACAAAGACACGGTGGTTGGAACCAAAGATCTCAAATTTGGACTCATCAGACCAAAGCACAGATTTCCAATGGTTTAATGTCCATTCCTTGTGTTCTTTAGCCCGAACAAGTCTCTTCTGCTTGTTGCCTGACCTTAGAAGTGGTTTCCTAGCAGCTATTTTACCATGAAGGCCTGCTGCACAAAGTCTCCTCTTAACAATTGTTGTAGAGATGTGTCTGCTGCTAGAACTCTGTTTGGCAATGACCTGGTCTTTAATCTGAGCTGCTGTTAATCTACAATTTCTGAGGCTGGTGACTCAGATAAACTTATCCTCAGAAGCAGAGGTGACTCTTGGTCTTCCTTTCCTGGGGCGGTCCTCATGTGAGCCAGTTTCTTTGTAGCGCTTGATGGTTTTTGCAACTGCACTTGGGGACACTTTCAAAATTTTCCCAATTTTTCAGACTGACTGACCTTCATTTCTTAAAGTAATGATGGCCACTCGTTTTTCTTTACTTAGCTGCTTTTTTCTTGCCATAATACAAATTCTAACAGTCTATTCAGTAGGACTATCAGCTGTGTATCCACCAGTAGAGTTGAGCGATACTTTCCGATATCCTAAAGTATCGGAATCGGAATGGTATCGCCGATATCACTAAAATATCGGCGATACCCGATACCGATACCGGAAGTCCCATGTAAGTCTATGGGAACAAAATATCGAAATTAAAAAAAACATTCTTGCCTTGTTGGTTAATTGTACATGAAGGAAAACAAGAAAGAGTAATGTAGAATGTATTGGGGAAGGTTGAGGAGACATTAAAGGCATAGATGTTTAACCCAATCAAATGGAATAGCATAAATATTTTTTTTTTTAAAGATGTTCGGATTGACGAAGAAATTGACAATGTTAACGTTTTTTATATTTTGGCAAATATGTATATTACACAACTTCCATGCTCTTCATCTTCACCTTTTTAACTTTTCACACACTTTCTCCTTCATAATCTTCTGCAGCATCATCTTTTTCATCAAATTATTCTTCATCTTCACCTTCTTTATCTTCTTCTTAAACTTCTTGCTATTCATCTTTGTTAACATTACTCATATTCTTCTTATTAAACTATTATTCTTATTCATATTCTGCTTCATCTTCTTCATCATATTCTTATTTGTGACAGAGAATCCTGTACTTGTAATCTGTCAAAGTATGAATTTTTCATCCTTCCGTTCTTGCTGTCACAAAAGATTTAAATTACAACAGTATTTGTCCGTGTTCAGTTTAGCCTGCAGCAGCAGGCATTTTCCAGGGGCACCACGAGGAGGAACGGACTCACCCCCATACACTGCTTAGTCTTCTTCTGCTTAGAATTTAGAGCATATATTTTGCTCTTCATTTTGGTCTTATACTTCATGTTCTTCTGCTTTTAGATCTTCTGCTTATTGTTCTTGTGTCTCTTGTTCCGTATCTTGTATTTGTAGCACAATCTTGTACCAGCTGATGTTACTGGGACACGGTTACTAAGCAGGAGGTACCTGTGCTCCAAAGCACTACCAAGGACCAGCAGACGTTGCTGGAACTCGGATACCGAGATGGAGGCACCTAGGCCAAAGGCACTGCGGAGAACCAGTTGACGGTACTGGAACCCGGAGGGGCAGCAGAAGGAAAAGAGCCAATGGCACAACCGAGGACCAGCTGACGTTACTGGGACACGGTTACTAAGCAGGAGGTACCTGTGCTCCAAAGCACTACCAAGGACCAGCAGACGTTGCTGGAACTCGGATACCGAGATGGAGGCACCTAGGCCAAAGGCACTGCGGAGAACCAGTTGACGGTACTGGAACCCGGACGGGTAGCAGAAGGTACAAGAGCCAATGCAAGTAACGAGGACCAGCTGACTGTGCTGGAACCCGGAGGGGCAGCAGAAGGAAAAGAGCCAATGGCACAACCGAGGACCAGCTGACGTTACTGAACCCCAGTAACACAGGAGCAAGTGTTGACTGTGCTAACAGCACTTCCGAGCAACAACTGGCGGTGTTGGAGCCCAGGGTCAAGGAGGATGTTTAAATACTAGATCAAGTAATTTCCTTGTTTACCTGTCAATTTTAAATGTCTATACTTCAAACAAGAGAAAGATAACCTTTACTACCATAAGATGATGATTTCATTTAAACTAATATCTAGATAAATAAAGAATTGACAAACATAAACACATACATTAACATGTTGAACAGCAATGCAAACCACAAAATAAATTAGTTAAGGAATCTGCTATACGGTTGTACATAAAAGCATACAAGTACATATCTGAATCCATTAATGATGGATAAGTAACAGTATGTACACCATTTTTATTGTATAGACAATGAATGTCTGACTTCAAAACATCATCAGCATTACAAGTTATCTGTGATATTACTAAAATGTTCCATTTGCTGAATAATGTCACTAAATATTTTATACAAAATTATACAATTTCCATCATGTAATACTCATAATATGTGGCAATAATCATTTTTATTAACAAACATAACCTTTCAAAAGTGCATAGTGCATAGTGAAAATTGCTATTTATGGCTGACTGTGACTGTCGACTTGGAAGCATGACAACAGATAGATAAGGTATATATAGATGAGACTGCATAGCCACAGATGGTGAATTGCGATGTAATACTGTACCTCAATAAAGTGTGCGTCACTACTACATAATTTTTTTTATATAGCTTTATAAACAGGGTACATGGATGTATGCTTGTGCCTTTGTTTTGACGCACAGACTGCCTTCCTGCTGAGACGCATTGGGTAGTGAACAGTTGTGTGCAGTGTTCACTGCAGTCTCTGCGGAATAACCACACTTAGACCTTATAACTTTTCAGACTTTCTTTATCAATCTACCAAGATGAAGAAGGCAGGGAGTAAGGCACGTGGTCGTGGAGTTTCTTCAGGGAGAGGACGTGGGGATTCTGTGGCTGCTGCGGCCCCCAGTGACACAGCATCCACCAGTTTTCCCCGTGAGCGTTCCTTTATGCGCACTTTTGTAGGAGCTCGGAGTACCCCCCTGCTGCGGGAAGAACAAATTGAAGCCGTTGTTGTTTGGATGTCAGCCAATGCATCGACTTCAATTGCTTCCACCTCCTCTCAGGACCACAGCACTGTTGGGCAACCATCTGTCTCTTCACCGCCTGGCAAATTGCCCAGGCAGTCAGAGAGTTCTGTACAGGAGCCAGCTGAGTGTCTGCTTCTGTTCTCAGAATCTATTGGCTTGCAAACAGGGGCCCAGCCAAGCAGCATTCTGTAATGTGAAGAGGGAGTATGCAGTGATGCGCAACAGCTGTGTCTCTCTGAATCTGAAGAGGCGGGTGAGACAGTGCCGATGGTCAGCACACCGCAGAACGCATCTGATGATGATGAGACCCAGGTGCCAGTTTCTGTTGAGCATGGTGCTGGCCAGACCACCCAACAGCAGGTGTTGGAAGAGGGTAGTGGAGATGATGAGGTCCAAGACCCAATATGGCATGAGGAACAGGAAGGTGGTGGGAGCAGCTCAGAGGAATAATAATAATATTTATTTATATAGCGCCATCATATTCCGCAGCGCTTTACAGTTTAGCCGTTTCAGAACACAAGTCATAAGTAACAACGTTAACAATACAATAATTTAAGCTAAATAAGTCGCCCCTGCTCGTGACAGCTTACAATGTACAATGAGATGGGGGAGATACAAAGTATAGGTGTTTATATACAATGGTGCATTTACAATGATGTTCCAGCCATCTTAAGGGACTGAGGGATGGAGATAGTGAATGGGCTAGAGACACACACACACTTACACAGAATACATAGAATGACTTTGATTAGTGAATGTGATAGGCCGCTCTGAACAAATGTGTTTTGAGGGAGCGCCTGAAACCATGCAAATTGTGGATAGTCCTAATTTCTTGGGGTACAGCATTCCAGAGGATTGGCGTAGAGCAGGAGAAGTCTTGGAGTCGGGAGTGGGAGGTACGTATTAGTGCAGAGGTTAGTCGAAAGTCGTTTGCAGAGCGCAGCAGTCGGTTAGGCCGATAGATAGAAATGAGGGAGGAGATGTAGGAGGGGTGCTGCACTGTGGAGAGCTTTGTGGGTGAGAACCAGTACTTTGGTTGAAAGCTGGGAGAGGCCTAGAGAAATGGTTAGTGATAGAAGGAAGATAGAGGAAGACATTGCCCCAACGGTACAAACAGGAGGGAGAGTTAGGCTGCAGACTCGGTTGCCTGTAGCCTCCAGTTTGGCACCTGTTCGGAGCAGTTGTCTTCCAAAAGTCAAAACGTGCGCTCCCAGGACTTGCACTGCGTGGTCCTTTTTTCACACACTTGCACATGATATTTGCTATGTGAAATGCAAGCTGTGTAATTAAAAATTAAAAATAGCTAAAAGTGTCAGTCACCTCAATACCACAAATATGTGGAAACATGTGCGGACAAAGCACGTAGTTGAGTTACAAAGACACACTAGAGATGTAGGCCAACCTACAGCAGCACCTACATCTTCAGGTTGTGTTGAAGCCTCTTCATCGAGCTCACACACAGCTGGTTATGCTTCCTCACAGGATCGCCATGGAAGAACCTCGGCCACTGTTGTCCAGAGACAAACTGTTATTCCACACACAGCAGCAAGTTCCCTGTCATCCTCACACTCCCAGGCCACAAAACAGCCATCGGTAGCACAGGCATGGGATAAAAGACGGCCATACTCCGCAAACCATGCACGAGCACAGGCTCTGAATGCTGGCATTGCAAAACTCCTGTCCCTTGAAATGCTGTGATTCAGGCTGGTGGAGACAGACAGTTTCCGTAACTGAATATCATTGTCAATCCCACAATACAATGTGCCAAGCCGATTTCATTTCAGCAGGCAAGCCGTCCCTGGTCTGCAAAAGCATGTTGAGGGAAAAATTAAACATGCGCTACTAAAAGCCCTCAGTAGCAAGGTCCACCTGACCACCGATGCGTGGACCAGTACCCATTGTTATGATCTGCTACAACCAGTAAGGAAAGAAGGGAATTCTGTCCCTACAATACAACTAAGCTGAATCCCTACGATGTAACGGGGAACCTGATCCTGCGACCAGACCCGCTAAAGTCCTCATCTAGTGTGAACGAAGACCTATAGTTGCGAGGGAGTAATCCCTACAAGATCTAGGGACTGTGAGAAAAGGTGGACACCTCCTAACATAAATTGTAGCATGGATAATTAAACAGAAAAATAAATACTTTGTGATCCTAACATCAAGCAAAACTGACAGATTAAGGCACCTAAGCACCCGGCTAGCTTAACAGTAGATAATACAATGAAGTCAAGCAAAGCCAGAAGGGGGAGCCAGACTAAATAGGGAAAAAAGGTCATGTGACCAGCAAACTGAAACAAAACCTAACAAGAGGGTTCTAACACCCATGGCCAGGGACAATACCTTTCCCTCACTGCCCATTGGGTCAATGTTGTGCAGCCGGGTACTGATCTTGCGAGTGGCGCTGTACGTGTTCTGCCAACTCCAAGGATTGCAGGAATCAAGTCTGTACACATTGATTCCTCCTCCTATTCCAGTTCCTCAGAATCATCGCTGCAGGAGCCGTCACGGTCTACCTCCACATGGACCCGTGAACGTTTACCTGTTGCGACCGATATGAGCACAGCCGTGTCCAAATGTCAACAGGCCATCCTGAAATTAATTTCCATGGGGAATCTTAGCCACACAGCGCAGGAGCTCTGTAATGCCATAAAGCAGGAGAGCGACGTGTGGTTTTTGGAAGAGAATCTACAGGCAGGCTTGGTAGTGTGTGACAATGGCCGAAATCTGGTGTCAGCTCTGGGCCTTGGCAACCTCACTCACATACCATGTCTGTCATATGTGCTCAACTTGGTCGTGCAGAGTTTTTTGAGGGACAATCCGGATCTTGATGCACTGCTGCACAAGGTCCGCCTAGAGTGCGCTCACTTGCGACGTTCCAGCATGGCCAGATCGCTGATTGCAGCTCTGCAACGCAGATTTCACCTTCATGAACATCGCATCATATGTGACGTACCCACCAGGTGGAATTCCTCGTTACATATGTTGGAGCGGTTGTGTGAGCAGCAGCCAACAGTAATGGAGTATCAGCTGCATCAGGCGCAGTCAACTCGCAATTTGCGCCGTTCACACTTCACCACTACTGAGTGGGCCTCTATAATAAGAATAATAATATTATTTATTTATATAGCGCCATAATATTCCGCAGTGCTTTACAGTTTAACAGTTTCAAAACACGAGTCATAAGTAACAACGTTAACAATACAATAATTAAAGCAAAATCAGCCGCCCCTGCTGGTGAAAGCTTACAATCTACAATGAGGTGTGGGAGATACAAAGTACAGGTGTTTATATACAATGGTGTTTTTACAATGATGGTCCAGCCATTTTAAGGAAGTGAGGGATGCATGGAGATAGTGAATGGGCTACACACACAGAATTACACATAGAATGACTTTGATTAGTGAATGTGATAGGCCACTGTGAACAAATGTGTTTTGAGGGAGCGCCTGAAACCATCCAAATTGCGGATAGTCCTAATTTCTTGGGGTAGAGCATTCCAGAGGATTGGCGCAGCGCGGGTGAAGTCTTGGAGTTGGGAGTGGGAGGTACGGATTAGTGCAGAGGTTAGTCGAAGGTCGTTTGCAGAGTGCAGCAGTCGGTTAGGCCGATAAATATAAATAAGGGAGGAGATGTAGGGGGGTGCTGCGCTGTGGAGAGCTTTGTTGGTGAGAACCAGTAATTAGAATTGGATCCTATAATGAATGGGCAGCCACTGCCAGTGTAATGAGTGGCGAATAACTCTATGAAGGATATCTGCCACGTTTTGCGTGCGTTTGATGAGTCAACGCGGATGGCGAGTGCAGATGATGCACTAGTCAGCCTGACTGTCCCCCTTATCTGCCTGCTTCAAAAAACACTGCAAGCACTAAGGCATGAGGTTTTGGAAGAGGTGGAGGATGAGGAGTCACAAATTCCATCACCTTCTGGACAGTCAGCGCAACGTGGTTCCTCACAAAGGGCTGGAGGACTTTCAAAGTACCATGCTGTATCAACAATTGAACCTCCAGAGTCGCTGTCTATATTTTCATAACCATTACAAACTTTTAATGTATTTACAAAGCACATAATGTACATTTTTTGTCTATCCTTTTGTAATGGTATTGTGTTTCCATAAACATGATGTTACAGAATTATGATACAAAGTTTTTAAATTTTGAGTTTTAAATTTTGTAAATTTATATGTATTTGAAGGACTTTGTGAGGAGGATGAGGAGGAGTCAATGGAGGAGGAAGACATCGCTCCAGAGGGAGGTAGACAATGCTCTAGTCAGTATGTAGACCAAGGGGGGTGATGCACAGCAGGCGGAGATGACGCCTCTTGCAGGGGACAACGTTTCTTGGCCAGTTGGGAGTCTGCAGCACATGGTTGATTTCATGCTGCAGTGGCTGAGAAACGACCGCCGCATCGAACACATTCACACCACGTCTGATTATTGGGTGTACACCCTCCTAGACCCTCGCTACCGGGACAACTTACAAAGCCTCATCACACCGTTGAACCGGGAGCGTAAAATGCGGAAGTACCAAGACACACTGGTGCAATCCATAATGTTCTCCATTCCAGCCGAGAGCACTGCTGCTGCTACTGATTTACAAAGCAGCTCTGTGCGTCGAGGCAGTGGAGACAGCTCTGCAACAAGAGGGAGCACAAGCAGCGCCTCTGCACAGGGCAAGAACAGTATGTTCCAAATGTGTCGAAGTTTTGTGGCAGCGCCACCAATGTCTACACCATCCGAGACGGCTCCAGTCAGCAGGAGGCAACATTTCCGTAAGATGGTTACAGACTACATGTCTTGCCCTCTCAGTGTACTCTCAGATGGCTCTTCCCCATTCAAGTTTTGTGTCTCTAAGCTGGATACATGGCCAGAGCTTAGCCAGTATGCATTGGAGGTGCTGGCTTGATCTGCTGCCAGTGTATTATTGGAGCGCGTCTTTACTGCTGCAGGTGGTGTACTAACAGACCGTTGCATGCGACTATCCTACGATAATGTAGAACGGCTTACTTTTCTGAAAATGAACTAGGCATGGATCTCGCCTGAATTTGCCTGTCCGGTTTCAGATTAACTAACTGGTTGGCAACGTTTTCCATGTCTCCTGTTATGTTCATCTTTCTACCACCTGAGCTATACTCCCTGGGCTACAACACTGCCAGTTGCTGCTCAGAAGTGTCGTGTCCACAGACCAATACACAAGCTATAGTGATAGTGGGGTTCAGTAACGCCTGCTGTTCCCCTGCTGTGTGTCCGGCAAAAATTACTGCTACCTAGCTACACATGTTTAAAAAAACATGACATGTTAAAGTGGCTAGTGCTACACATAGATATCAGGCTACACCCTTATTTCTAAGCTGTAAACAAGTGAAACGTCAAATTTAAAACCATTCAATGATTAGTGTTGGTAACAAATCTGTAACTAAATAATTGTGACATATTATGGCAGATATCCACATGTCTAACACAAATGCTAACACAAAAGCATACTTATGCTATAGGGTACTGATGGTGAACCTTCTCACTCCATAACTTTGACCAATCCAACTCACATCATGCCTCAAATGCTGCAATGTTGGAAGTGCATAATGTGGGTTGAACTTTGACAACAGCTGCAGTGCGAAGGTTATCCTTCTGTGTTCTTGGCTTTTAAATAAAAGCATACAAGTAAATATAATAATACATTGTTGATTAAGGGACATGATGTACACCTGTAATATTGTGCAAACAATGGATGTAGGACTATTCCTCTTCAACATTACTTATATTTGTGTCATTTGAAAAAATACATATTTTAGTTAAAAATTAAAAACCCATGTTCAGTAGCTGTGAAAGGCCCGTTTGTGTACTTCTATATTGTTTGCAACCAATGTATTGTATACGGATGGAAGCGCGTCACACTAATAGATTAGATTTATTTTAAATGGAATGTAGCAGAACCAATTGGAGATAAATGAAAAGGATGAGCCACTGAGACACCTCAGCAGAGTACAAGCAGCAGTGCTTGAACAAGTAACTGGAGCGTGATCTGCACTCAAAAAAGTAAAAAACACAGACTGAAGTGAACACTGAAACACAACTGTCCACAATCTGTGAAAGGCTACTCCTTTGTGTACTTCTATAGTGTTTGCAACCAATGTATTGTATACGGATGGAAGCGCGTCACACTAATAGATTAGATTTATTTTAAATGGAATGTAGCAGAACCAATTGGAGATAAATGAAAAGGATGAGCCACTGAGACACGCTCAGCAGAGTACAAGCAGCAGTGCTTGAACAAGTAACTGGAGCGTGATCTGCACTCAAAAAGTAAAAAACACAGACTGAAGTGAACACTGAAACACAACTGTCCACAATCTGTGAAAAGCTCCTTTCTGTACTTCTATAGTGTTTGCAACCAATGTATTGTATACGGATGGAAGCGCGTCACACTAATAGATTAGATTTATTTTAAATGGAATGTAGCAGAACCAATTGGAGATAAATGAAAAGGATGAGCCACTGAGACACGCTCAGCAGAGTACAAGCAGCAGTGCTTGAACAAGTAACTGGAGCGTGATCTGCACTCAAAAAAGTAAAAAACACAGACTGAAGTGAACACTGAAACACAACTGTCCACAATCTGTGAAAAGCTCCTTTCTGTACTTCTATAGTGTTTGCAACCAATGTATTGTATACGGATGGAAGCGCGTCACACTAATAGATTAGATTTATTTTAAATGGAATGTAGCAGAACCAATTGGAGATAAATGAAAAGGATGAGCCACTGAGACACGCTCAGCAGAGTACAAGCAGCAGTGCTTGAACAAGTAACTGGAGCGTGATCTGCACTCAAAAAAGTAAAAAACACAGACTGAAGTGAACACTGAAACACAACTGTCCACAATCTGTGAAAAGCTCCTTTCTGTACTTCTATAGTGTTTGCAACCAATGTATTGTATACGGATGGAAGCACGTCACACTAATAGATTTGATTTTTTTCTAATATAATGGAGCTGCACCAATTCCACTAAATAAAATAAAAAAAAAAAAAAAAAAAGTGACACGTGCAGATGCCTACAAACAGCGGTGGATGCAGAGCAAACTGCAGCGTCACCTGCACTGTCACACACACACCTTGCACAGAGCTGTTAAAACAACACTGGCAAAATGAAGCTTTACACAGCGGTTGGTAAACTAGCCTGCCTCAAGCACAGTAGTACACAAAATCGCAATATCTAACTGTCCCTCAGAGTCAGCACAGCAGCGTTCTGTCCCTAACTGAGTTCACAGCACAGTGACGCTAAAATGGCTGCGGCGCCTTTTATAGTGCATTCTGACATCATTTCAGCAGCCAATCACAGCCATGCCATTAGTTAAGATGACCGCATCATTACAGGATGTGCCCACACTTCGTAGGATTCCTCATTGGCTGACTAAAATCACATTGCCTCTCAAAGAATTATGGGAACTTCCGATTCCGGTATACGATATTGAAAAAGTATCGGAATTAAGTATCGGAATTCCGATAACGCGAATATCGGCCGATACCCGATACTTGCGGTATCGGAATGCTCAACACTATCCACCAGACTTCTGCACAACACAACTGATGGTCCCAACCCCATTTATAAGGCAAGAAACCCACTTATTAAACAGGTCACACCTATGAAGTGAAAACCATTCTCGGTGCCTACCTCTTGAAGCTCATTAAGAGAATGCCAAGAGTGTGCAAAGCAGTCATCAAAGCAAAAGGTGGCTACTTTGAAGAACCTAGAATATAAGACATATTTTCAGTTGTTTCACACTTTTTTGTAAAGTGTAATGTATAATTCCACATGTGTTAATTCATAGTTTTGATGCCTTCAGTGTGAATATACAATTTTCATAGTCATGAAAATAAAGAAAAATCTTTAAATGAGAAGGTGTGTCCAAACTTTTGGTCTGTACTATATACGAGGTATATATATTTACAATTCATAAAATTATCTTCAAAATATTTATTATTTCAAATAAAACAATGTTTGGTTACATTTGGTCTGTACTGTGTGTATATATATATATATATATATATATATATATATATATATTTCTGTAGTCAGCTATGGACAATGGTACATAGAGGCTGTAGCAGTTAAATGGTCCAAAATGTTTAATAAAAAGATGACTTTGTTCATATATATCCATTGTTCAGGTATACACGGAACACTTTGGTGGTGAAACACCTACTGTTTTTTTGGAGACAGCATACATCAAGGAAGGTTTCACAAACAAAAACAAAGCATTTCTGGCTTAACCCCTTAATGTCCACTGACGTGCACAGTCTGTCATGGCAAGGTGCCAGTTCCGGCATCAGGACGGACTGTGCACGTCATGCCTTTGATCTACCACAGCATGTAAACACGCAGTGGTAGATCAGTGCCGACAGCTGTCATAGACAGCTGACAGGCACGGCAAGCGGTGCGGGGACCTTTGCCGTCGGTCCCCGCACCCACAGCGCTGTGATTGGTCAGTCAATCTGACTGACCAAACACAGCAGCGATCGTGCAGGAGAAGCTGAAATTTCAGCTTCTCCAGCGCGATCGGTGCAGGAGCCGGCGCTGCAGTGGCCAGGCTTCCTGCACTGACAGCCAGGAGCGGAGCCCCCACCGCCCCTGGCTGTTAACCCCCTGACTGCTGCGATCCAGCGCGATCGCAGAGCTCAGGGGGGAGACAGAGGGTCGGGAGCTCCCTCTGCCTCAGATCGGCGCCCTGCAATGTATTTGCAGGGCCCGATCTCTGCCTTGATGACCCGGGGTTGTCATGACAACCTCCGGGTCATCTAGCTACGGGAAGCTGCTGTGATCATGTCACAGCAACTTTCCCCATAGGTACAATGCATTGCAATGCTGGAGCATTGCAATGCATTGTAACTGCAATAAAAAGTAAAAAAAGTGAAAGTCCCATAAAGGGACAAGTTAAAAAAAATCATTTTTTAAAAAAAATTGTAAAAAAAATATTAAAAAATAATTTTAAAAAAATCCCCTAAAAAATACACATTTTTATGTAATAAAAAAATAAAAAACAAAAAAAATACACATGTTAGGTATCGCCACATCCGTAAAAATCCCATCTATAAAAGCGTAACCCTAGTTAACCCCTTCAGTGAAAGCCGTAAAAAAAAAACACAAAAAAGTAGTAAATTATACTTTTTCCAAGCGGTATCATCATACCGCTTGGAAAAAGTGCAATAACACGCGATCAAAAAGTCAGATATAAACAATCATGGTACCGCTGAAAACGTCATCTTGTCCCGCAAAAAAAAAAGCCACTATTCAGCATCATCAGCGAAAAAATAAAAAAGTTATAGCTCGCGGAATAAACTGATGCAAAAATAATTATTTTTTCTATAAAATTTTTATTGTGTAAAAAACGCCAAACATAAAAAAAATATATAAATGAGGTATCGCTGTAATCGTAGTGATCCGAAGAATAAAGCTCCTTTATCAATTTTACCACACGCGGAACGGAGGAAAAAAAAAACAATTCCTGAATTGCTGGTTTTTGTTCATTCTGCTTCCACAAAAATCGGAATAGGAAGCGATCAAAAAACGTTATGTGCCCGAATATGGTACCAATAAATACGTCAGCTCGTCCCGCAAAAAATAAGCCCACAGATAACTCTGTCGGCCGAAATATAGAAAAATTATAGCTCTCAAAATACGGCGATGCAAAAATTTCTTACAAAAAATTATTCCAAAAAAAAGCATATTTTAGAGTGTGACAGAAGCTAAACATGAAAAAAGGATGTAAATCTAGTATCGCTGTAATCGCACCGATCCGAGGAATAAAGTCGCCTAATCACTAATACCGCACGAGGAACGGCGTAAAAAAGAAAATCAATTCTTCACCTTTTGTAGATTTGTTCATTGTGCCTCCCAAAGATCGCAGTAAGGCGATCACAGTGGTTCCCCCCCACATATGGGGTATCAGCGTACTCAAGACAAAATGCACAATAGCTTTTGGGGTCCTATTTCTCCTGTTACCCTTAGAAAAATAAAAATTTGGGGGCAAAAAGGTCATTTTTGTGGAAAAAAATATGATTTTTTTATTTTCACGGCTCTACGTTATAAACTTCTGTGAAGCCCTTTGGGGTTCAAAGTGCTGACCACACATCTAGATAAGTTCCTTGGGGGGTCTAGTTTGCAAAATGGGGTCATTTGTGGGGGGTTTCTACTGTTTAGGCACATCAGGGGCTCTCCAAGCGCGACATGACACCCGCAGACCATTCCATCAAAGTCTGCATTTAAAAACGGTGCTCCTTCCCTTCCGATCTCTGCCATGCGTCAAAATAGTGGTTCCCCCCACATATGGGATATCAGCATACTCAGGACAAATTGCACAATAGCTTTTGGGGTCCTATTTCTCCTGTTACCCTTATAAAAATAAAAATTTGGGGGCAAAAAGATTATTTTTGTGGAAAAAAATATGATTTTTTTATTTTCACAGCTCTACGTTATAAACTTCTGTGAAGCACATGGGGGTTCAAAGTGCTCACCACACATCTATATAAGTTCCTTGGGGGGTCTAGTTTCCAAAATGGGGTCATTTGTGGGGGGTTTCTACTGTTTAGGCACATCAGGGGCTCTCCAAGCGCGACATGACACCCGCAGACCATTCCATCAAAGTCTGCATTTAAAAACGGTGCTCCTTCCCTTCCGATCTCTGCCATGCGTCAAAATAGTGGTTCCCCCCCATATATGGGATATCAGCGTACTCAGGACAAATTGCACAATAGCTTTTGGGGTCCTATTTCTCCTATTACCTTTATAAAAATAAAAATTTGGGGGCAAAAAGATTATTTTTGTGGAAAAAAATATGATTTTTTTATTTTCACGGCTCTACGTTATAAACTTCTGTGAAGCACTTGGGGGTTCAAAGTGCTCACCACACATCTAGATAAGTTCCTTGGGGGGTCTAGTTTCCAAAATGGAGTCACTTGTGGGGGGTTTCTACTGTTTAGGCACATCAGGGGCTCTCCAAACGTGACATGACACCCGCAGACCATTCCATCAAAGTCTGCATTTGAAAAAGGCGCTCCTTCCCTTTCGAGCTCTGCCATGCGTCAAAATAGGGGTTTACCCCCACATATGGGGTATCAGTGTACTCAGGACAAATTGCACAATAACTTTTGGGGTCCTGTTACCCTTTGGAAAATAACAATTGGGGGTGGAAAGATCATTTTTGTGGAAAAGATATGATTTTTTAATTTTACTGCTCTACGTTATAACCTTCTGTGAAGCCCTTGGGGGTTCAAAGCTCTCACCACACATCTAGATAAGTTCCTTGGGGGGTCTAGTTTCCAAAATGGGGTCACTTGTGGGGGGTTTCCACTGTTTAGGCACACAGGGGCTCTCCAAATACGACATGGCGTCCAATCTCAATTCCAGACAAAAAAGTCAAATGGCGCTGCTTCCCTTCCGAGCTCTGCCATGCGCCCAAATAGTGGTTTACCCCCACATATGGGGTATCAGCGTACTCAGGACTAATTGCACAATAACTTTTGGGGTCCTTTTATCCTTTGGAAAATAAAAATTGGGATGAAAAGATCATTTTTGTGGAAAAAATATGATTTTTTAATTTACGGCTCTACGTTATAACCTTCTGTGAAGCGCTTGGGGGTTAAAAGCTCTCACAACACATTTAGGTAAGTTCCTTGGGGGGTCTAGTTTCCAAAATGGGGTCACTTGTGGGGGGTTTCCACTGTTTAGGCACACAGGGACTCTCCAAATGCGACATGGCGTCCAATCTCAATTCCAGCCAAAAAAGTCAAATGGCGCTGCTTCCCTTCCGAGCTCTGCCATGTGCCCAAATAGTGGTTTACCCCCACATATGGGGTATCAGCGTACTCAGGACTAATTGCACAATAACTTTTGGGGTCCTTTTATCCTTTGGAAAATAAAAATTGGGATGAAAAGATCATTTTTGTGGAAAAAATATGATTTTTTAATTTTACGGCTCTACGTTATAACCTTCTGTGAAGCCCTTGGGGGTTAAAAGCTCTCACAACCCATTTAGATAAGTTCCTTGGGGGGTCCAGTTTCCAAAATGGGGTCACTTGTGGGGGGTTTCCACTGTTTAGGCACACAGGGACTCTCCAAATGCGACATGGGTCCAATCTCAATTCCAGCCAAAAAAGTCAAATGGCGCTGCTTCCCTTCCGAGCTCTGCCATGCGCCCAAATAGTGGTTTACCTCCACACATGGGGTATCGGTGTACTCTGGAGAAATTGTACAACAAATATTGTGGTTCATTTTCTCCTGATACCCTTGACAAAATTTTAAAAAATTGTGTCGAAAGAAAAATTTTGGGAAAAAAAGTTAAATGTTCATTTTTTTTCCTTCCACATTGCTTCAATTCTTGTGAAGTACCTAAAGGGTTAATAAACTTCTTGAATGTGGCTTTGAACACGTTGAGGGGTGCAGTTTTTAGAATGGTGTCACTTTTGGGTATTTTCTGTCATATTGACCCCTCAAATTCACTTCAAATGTGAGGTGGTCCCTAAAAAAAATGGTTTTGTAAATTTTGTTGGAAAAATGAGAAATCGCTGGTCAACTTTTAACACTTATAACTTCCTAATAAAAAAAATGTTGGTTCCAAAATTGTGCTGATGTAAAGTAGACATGTGGGAAATGTTATTTATTAACTAATTTTTGTGACATATCTCTCTGATTTAATGGCATAAAAATTAAAAGTTTGAAAATTGCAAAATTTTCAAAATTTTTGCCATATTTCCGTTTTTTTTCATAAATAAATGCAAGTTATATTGAAGAAATTTTACCACTGTCATGAAGTACAATATGTCACGAGAAAACAATCTCAGAATCGCCAAGATCCGTTGAAGCGTTCCAGAGTTATAAGCACATAAAGAGACATTGGTCAGAATTGTAAAAATTGGCCTGGTCTTTAACCTACAAAATGGCTTGGTCATTAAGGGGTTAAGGGGAAAAAAAACACAAAAAACAAATAAAGGGTAACAGAGTCCTTTCCTCTGCAGGTCTCAACCTGCTAGGCACCAGGCATTGTCCTCCTCTCCTCCTTGGAGCTATGTGGGAGTACTTCCTCTCCCAAGACACCACCTCCACTGTCTCACATGTCCAGGTATTTAACAAGGACCATGTGATGATCACATGATTGTGACATCACCGCAAGTCCTGCTAGTACACCTGCCTGTGTTGGCTGCAGGAAGAGATATGGTGAGCACTCTCCCGCCCACTCTGAGCGCTCACATAAAACCAGCCCATGTATGCAGCTTACTTTAACCATCCCAACACTTAGTGTGCTTGAGGATAAATATCCTGGTTTTATACCACTGACGCCAACATGCACAGTGACACATATCTCACCTCATACACTGTGCCAGTGACCCTGTCATATATCGACCCCTCTGCCCAAAGCCGGGGGTTTTGGCACCTTCAGACACTAAACAGGGAATTCTGGAGAGAGCATCCGAAATTGGCATGTAACTTTCCTGGCCTATGCTCTACATGGAAAGTGAAGTCTTGAAGGGCTAAGAACCACCTAGTCACCCTAGCGTTCTTACCCTTCTTCTCTCTTAACCATCTTAGAGGGGCATGGTCTGAAACTAACTTAAACCTGCGGCCTAATAGGTAGTACTTCAGAGTGTCTATGGCCCATTTTATATCCAAACACACCTTCTCCACTATGGCGTAATTCTTCTCTCAAGAAGAGAGTTTCCGGCTCAGGTATAGGATAGGATGCCCTTCTCCATTTATCTCTTGAGACAACATGGCTCCCAACCAAACCTCTGAAGCATCAGTCTGGACCACAAATTCCTTGCTAAAGTCTGGTGTGACCAGAACCGGATGCTTACACAGAGACCGCTTGAGCTATTGAAACGCCATCTCTGTGTCAGGAGTCCATTTTACAATTATTGACTTGATGCCCAGTAGGAGATCAGTTAATGATGTGGCAATTATGGCAAAGTTTGGGATAAAACGCCGATAATACCCCACAATCCCAAGAAATGCCCTCACTTGCTTCTTGGAGAGTGGTTGCGGCTACTTGTGAATTGCCTCTATTTTGTTCAACTGGGGCTTGATTTCGCCTCTCTTGACAATGTAACCCAAGTACCTGGCCGCTTCCTTCCCTATTGCACACTTTTTGGGATTTATGGTGAATCCCGCTTCCCTTAACGCATCGAGGATCGCCTGTACCTTTGGCAGATGCGAGCTCCAGTCCGGGCTGAAAATGACTATGTCATCCAAGTAGGCTGCGGCATATTTCTTGTGTGAAGTCAGAATTCAATCCATCACCCTCTGGAAGGTAGCTGGGGCTCCCTGAAGTCCAAAGGGCATCCTGGTGTACTGAAAACACCCATCCGGCATCGATAAAGCCATTTTCTCCTTGGCGCTCTGGGACATGGGGATCTGCCAGTACCCCTTCGTAAGGTCAAGGGTTGTGATGTACCTTGCGGGTCCCAGTTGCTCAATGAGTTCATCCACACGGGGCATCGGGTATGCATCAAAACTAGACACCTCATTGAGCCGGCGGTAATCATTACAAAACCGCCACCCGCCATTGGGCTTCGGTACAAGAATGATGTGACTTGACCAGCCACTTCTTGACTCCTCTATCACCCCGAGGTCCTGCATTCTCTTCACCTCCTTGGATATGATCTCCTGGCAGGCTTCGTGGATTCTGTAGGGTTTGAGGCTTACCCTTACATGTAGTTCTGTTAGGATGTCATGTTCCACGACCTGTGTGCGCCCTGGCAATTCTGATAATAGATCACGGTTCTGTTGCAACAGTCCTCGACACTGCTGCTTCTGAGCCGGCATTAACGTCTCTGCAATCACAATTTCCTTGACCTTGGCTTTGGGACCTTCCAGTGGTTCACGGTGCCGCCAGTGTTTGAGCAGGTTCACATGATACACCTGAAATGGCTTTATGAGACGGGCTGGTGTACCTTATAATTCACGTCCCCAACTTTCTCCATGACTTCATATGGGCCTTGCCACTTGGCCAGAAACTTGCTCTCCACTGTTGGTATGAGTACTGGCATGCGATCGCCGTGCTGGAACTGCCTCAGCCTTGCTGACCGGTTGTACACCCTGGCTTGAGCCTCCTTCACGATGTTCCTTCATGATGGGCATTATGTAAGCCAGCCTCTCCTGCAGCTGGGTAACATGCTCTATCATGCTTCAATGTGGCGTGACCTCGGCTTCCCAGGTTTCCTTGGCGGTGTCCAGGAGCCCTCGTGGATGTCGGCCTTACAGAAACTCAAACGGCGAGAACCCCGTGGATGCCTGTGGAACTTCTCTAATAGAGAAAAGCAAGAATGGGAGCAGATAGTACCAGTCTCAACCATCCTTCTCAACAACCCTCTTGAGCATGGCCTTCAAGGTCTTGTTGAAACACTGCACCAGGCTATCGGTCTGTGGATGGTACACGGAGGTTCGCAGCTGAGTGATCTGGAAGACTCATAAACGACGTTACCTGATCCGTCAAAATTTCCTTGGGAAAACCGTTCCTGACAAAGATGTGTACTAGCTCCCGAGTGATACTCTTAGCCGAGGAGTTCCTCAAGGGCACTGCTTCGGGGTATCAGGTCGCATAATCCATAACCACCAAAATGTATTGATGGCCTCGTGCCGACTTAACAAGTGGACCCACCAAGTCCATAGCGATTCTCTCAAAGGGAATTTCTGTCACCGGCAATGGGACTAAGGGGCTTCTGAAGTGAGACACAGGAGCAGTTATCTGGCAGGTAGGGCAAGACCTACAGTAATTTAGAATCTAGCGGTAACAACCTGGCCAATAAAATCTCTGTAGTACTCTCTCCTGGGATTTCTCCACCCCTACCCAGTATATGTGCATGGGCCATATCTAGAACCCTCCACCAGTACGATGTCGGAACTAGCAGCAGTTCCACAATTTTTCCACCCCTCAGTTTAGTCCCCTGATATAGTAGCTCATTAGTGTACAGCAAAATGAGGGAACTTGGTATCAGTCCCTGTCTCTTGAGCAACCCCATTACATACAGTGACATTTTCAAAAGCATATTTTAATGTGAGATCTTGAAGCTGAGCAGTCCCAAAGTTCTCATTGTGCACCTCTAAGTCAGGGAAGCCGGGCTTCTCTGTCACCATCTCGTCCTCCTCTCCTGCAAGGACACATAAGGGAAACTCCCCAATCTTTAATTTCGTCGGAGCCTCCTCCAGAGGGGCCTGGCTTTTCACCGGGACACTATGTGCAGCCCCCTTTCCCCATAAGTTCCAAAGTAACAAAATAGGGAAAATCCCATCCCATCCCAGGATGACTGGATGGATTAAGTCTTTTACTACCCCAACCTTATGGGACTTGTTTCCTCAGTCTGTTCCTATGGTCACGCTGGCTACATGGTAATCCTTGTCATCTCCGTGTATGCAGCGGAAGCCCACAGACTTATTAGGGATTAGCAGGTGAGTACAGAGTTATTAGGGTCAAAAAACTTCCCGAGTCCAACAGTTCTAGAACCATTACCCCATTGAGTGACACGGCACATGATTGGGGCACTTCGCCGAGTTGACAGTCCACACTGCAGGCTGGGTAGGCATAGTAGGAGCAGCGCCAGCCTAAACTACAGTCCATAGACTCGGCGGTCATATGACACCTGGCGGCGACATGTCCAGGATTGTGATACCGCCAACAGACCACATCCTTCATAGCTGACTTAGGTAATCCCTCAGCAGGGTTGGGACGCCCCCCCAGTTGTGAGTATAGCCACCCTCCGTTGTGAGCCCGCCCTCTTTTCGGTGTCCCAGTATGAGAAAGTGGCAATGTCTGGTTTCCCGAAGAATTTCTCCACCACTGGGTATCTCTCAATCAGGCCGACCAAGTCATCTGCATTCCGGGGGTCACCCTGGGCAACCCAGGTCTGTATTGGTCTGGGCAGGGAGAGGACAAACCTGTCCATGACCACACACTCAACCATTTGGGCAGGAGTGGAAGTCTCTGGCTACAGCCACTTTTGAACCATGTACTACAAATCAAACATCTGGGAGCGTGGGGGTTTGTCGCCATCATACGCCCAGCAGTGGACTCTCTGAGCCCTTACACACATTGTCACTCCTAGGCGTGCCAGAATCTCAGTTTTTAATTTTCTATAGTCTTTATCATCCTGGAGGGCTAAGTCATAATATGCTTTTTGGGGTTCAGCAGTCAAATAGGGGGCAAGCACCTCTGCCCACTGTTCTGGCAGTAGCCTCTCATGCTCTGCTACCCACTCAAACACAGTCAAAAAGACTTCAACATCCCCAGGGTCATTTTTTGTAAGGCTCGTCTTACCACCTTCTGGACATAGGCATCATCAGACTTGGGTTTGGGGCATTCGTCCCGCCCTGGATGGCGGTCGCAAGAAGCTGCATCTGCTGCCGCTGTTACTGCTGGCTCTGCTGGATCTGTCTCTTGCTGCTGCTGCGAGTGGACAAGGTGTTTCAGAAGGTCCTCCATGCAGCCAGATGTCTTGTGCTGGATGACGGATTTAACCCCTTAACAACCGCCAATACGCCTTTTAACGGCGGTAGTTAAGGGTACTTAATACACAGCGCCGTTAATTAACGCCGCTGTGGAAAAAGTGTAAAGCACCCCCCAGAGTTTGATTTTCTCCAGTGTCTTGGCTGCCGGGGGGTAGCCGAGACCCCAGAGAACATGATTCGGGCCACTTTTGCGATCGCCGTTATTAACTGTGTAAAGGCGACCGCAAAAAAAAGCTGCGATTTTGCTTTCACTTTCTCTCTCCTCTGATGTGATCGCACATCAGAGGAGAGAGAAATAGGGTTCCCGATCCCCTCGGTACCTCCTGGTGGTCCTCGGGCCCTTCTGCCTCCTCCGATGGGCGCCGCCATCTTGGTCCGGGAAGAAAATGACGGGTGCATGCGCAGTGCGCCTGCCGAATCTGCCGGCCGGCAGATTCCATTCATTCAATGTAGATTTTGATCACTGTGATAAACCCTATCACAGTGATCAAAATTAAAAAAAAGTTAATAACCCCCCTTTATCACTTCCTTAATTAGGGAAATATAATGAAATAAAGAAAATATATTTATTTTCATTTTTCCATTAGGGTTAGGGTTAGAATTAGTGTTTGGGTTTGAATTAGGGTTAGAATTAGGGTTAGGGTTGGAATTAGGGTTAGGGTTGGGATTAGGGTTAAGGTGTGTTGGGGTTAGGGTTGGAGCTAGAATTGAGGGGATTCCACTATTTAGGCACATCAGGGGTCTCCAAACATGACATGGCGCCACCATTCGGTCCAGCCAATTTTGCGTTCAAAAAGTCAAATGGTGCTCCCTCGCTTCGAAGCCCAGACGTGTGCCCAAACAGTGGTTTACCCCAACATATGGGGAATGAGCGTATTCAGGACAAATTGCACACCAACATTGGGGGTCTAATTTCTTCTGTTACCCTTGGGAAAATAAAAAATTGGGGGCTAAAAAAATCACTTTTGTGGAAAAAAAATGATTTTTCATTTTCACGGCTCTGTGTTATAAACTTCTGTGAAGCACTTGGGGGTTCAAAGTGCTCACCACACATCTAGATAAGCTCCTTCAGGGGTCTAATTTCCAAAATGGGTTCACTTGTGGGGGGTTTCTACTGTTTAGGCACATCAGGGGCTCTGCAAATGCAACATAACGCCCGCAGAACATGCCATCAAAGTCAGCATTCCAAAATGGCGCTCCTTCCCTTTCGAGCTCTCCCATGTGCCCAAACAGTGGTTCTCCGCCACATATGGGGTATCAGCGTACTCAGGAAAAATTGCACAACAACTTTTGTGGTCCAATTGCTCCTGTTACCCTTGTGAAAATAAAAAATAGTGGGCTAAAAAATCATTTTTGAAGAAAAAAATGATTTTTTTATTTTCACTGCTCTGATAAGTTCTGCTAGATAAGTTCCTTAAGGGGTCTAGTTTCCAAAATGGGGTCACTTGTGGGGGGGTTTTCACTGTTTAAGCACATCAGGGTCAGAGCCGTATTTAGAGTTTATGCTGCCCTAGGCACTTTTAGTGCTGCCTCCCCCATTGGCAAGTATGACTAATGCAGACACTATTGGCAGTGACTTAAGCTACTTTCACATCAGCGATTTTTGCCATTCGTGGCAGATATGGCTGTTTTTCCGCATCTGCCGCGTAATGGATCACTTACAGCAACACTGCATTCAGCCTCATTCATTCCATATGGGACTTGCAGATATGTGTGGCACTTGTGGCTTTGCCATGATCAGGCAAATTCGGTATTTGCAGCAATGGAAAAAAACGCTGCTAACAGTGTTTTTTTGTCTCACCGCAAGTGCAAAACCGCAAGTGCCGCACATGTCCACAAGTAGCCATCACTACCTGTCCCTGCACCTTGCTAGCTCATCCCTAATGATATAGTGAACATGGTGAAAAAAACCCCAAAAGACAAGTGTGGGATTGCACTTTTTTTGCAATTTCACTCCTTTTTCAGATATAAGATGCGGCCACCGCCTTTAGGGTCTTATCTACAGCATTCTGGAATGCTGTAGATAAGCCCGCGATGTAACCTGAAAGATAAGAAAAACAAGTTTTATTATACTCACCCGGGGGGGCGGTCCGATGCGGTCCGGTCCAATGGGCATCGCAGGTCCGGGTCCGGCGCCTCCCATCTTCATTCGATATCGTCATCCTCCTTGCTTCTGTCGCAGATCCTGCACAGGTGCCGCGACACGAAGCAAGTAGGATGACGACATCACATGAAGATGGGAGGCGCCGGACCCAGACCTGCGACATCCATCGGACCAGACCGCCCCCGGGTCAGTATAATATAACTTGTTTTTCGTATCTTTCTGGTCGTATCGGGGGCTTATCTACAGCATTCCAGAATGCTGTAGATAAGACCCTAAAGGTGGTGGCCGCAGCTTATATCCGAAAAAGGAGGTGACAGGTTCCCTTTAATGGTTAATTCTGTGACAATGTTAGGGATTATAGTGTTTTTTTTACTGAAAATGTAGGTAAAACATGATGTGAAGTCAGAAATATAAATGCCACATCCAGTCACCAGAGAACCCTCCATGTCTGGCAGCAGCACCCATCCCCTCAGTGCAGGCTGTGGGTGGAAAGTTTCCACAGGCTTCCCGACACCTCATGAAATATTCAGCATCTCCTCTCCGGTTACTGAGTGACAGTGGGGGCTGAGCTCTTCTCCTGCTCTTGTCACTGTGTCCTACAGTGAACAGGACACTATATGACTGCAGCCATAAACACAGCAGTGAAAACAGCGGCTCGGGTGTGAGAGGACTGGGGAAGTTTAGCGCCGCTCCCTCCCGCCGTCCTCTTACCTGGCTCTGTACATTATTCGTCCCTGGAAAGTTTGTCACTGAGGAGCTGAGGTGGGTGGGGGGGCTGATCCCCGGCCAAAAAAAAAATAAAATAGAAAAACTATGCTCAGGTGCTGCCCCCCCCGCATCCTGCCGCCCTAGGCACATGCCCACGAGTGCCTAATTGTAAATACGGCCCTGATCAGAGTCTCTCCAAATGCAACATGTCATCTGATTTCAATTCCAGCCAATTCTGCATTGAAAAAGTCAAACGGTGCTCCTTCCCTTCTGAGCTCTGTCATGCACCCAAACAGTGGTTTACCCCCACATATGGGGTATGGGCGTACTCAGGACAAATTGCACAACAACTTTGGGGTTTAATTTCTCCTGTTACCCTTGTAAATAAAAAAAATTTGGGGGCGAAAAGATCATTTTTATGGAAAAAAAAAGGATTTTTTATTTTCACCGCTCTACGTTATAAACTTCTGTGAAGCACTTGGAGGTTCAAAGTACTCATCACACATCTAGATAAGTTCCTTAAGGGGTCCAGTTTTCCAAAATTGGGTCACTTGTTGGGGGTTTCCACTGTTTAGGCACATCAAGCGCTCTCCAAACGCAACATGTCGTCCGATTTCAATTCCAGCCAATTCTGCGTTGAAAAAGTCAAATGGCGCTACTACCCTTGCGAGCTCTCCCGTGCACCCAAAAAGTGGTTTACCCCCACATATGGGCTAGTGGCGTATTTAGGAGAAATTGCACAACAAATTTTGTGGTTTATTTTCTCTGTTAACATTTGTGAAAATAAAAAAAATTGGTTCTGAAATAAATTTTTGGCAAAAAAGGTAAATGTTAATTTTTTCCTTCCACATTGCTTCAGTTCCTGTGGAGCACGTAAAGGGTTAATACATTTCTTGAATGTGGTTTTGAGCACCTTGTGGGGTCCAGTTTTTAGAATTGCAGAAGGAATTATCCAGCAGAATAGAAGGCAGCTAAAATTTAATTTTTATTCCAGTAAAAAATAAAAATATAACATAGCACAAGAAGTCGGGTGTGAAGCACGTATGATAGATCAACGCGTTTCGACTAGAAGAGTCTTTTGTCAGTCTTTGTTAAGATTAGTGTTGAGCATTCCGATACCGCAAGTATCGGGTATCGGCCGATATTCGCTGTATCGGAATTCCGATACTTAGTTCCGATATTTTTCCAATATCGTATACCGGAATCGGAAGTTCCCATAATTCTTTGAGAGGCAATGTGATTTTAGTCAGCCAATGAGGAATCTTATGAAGTGTGGGCACATCCTGTAATGCTGCGGTCATCTTAACTAATGGCATGGCTGTGATTGGCTGCTGAAATGATGTCAGAATGCACTATAAAAGGCGCCGCCGCCATTTTAGCATCACTGTGCTGTGAACTCAGTTAGGGACAGAACGCTGTTCTGCTGACTTTGAGGGACAGTTAGATATTGCGATTTTGTGTACTGGGCTTTAGGCAGGCTAGTTTACCAACCGCTGTGTAAAGCTTCCTTTTGCCAGTGTTGTTTTAACAGCTCTGTGCAAGGTGTGTGTGAGAGTGCAGGTGACGCTGCAGTTTGCTCTGCATGCAACGCTGTCTGTAGGCATCTGCACGTGTCACTCACAGACTCTTTTTTTTTTTCTTCAGTGTAATTCTTGCTGCTCCATGCAATTTAACTATTAGTGTGACGCGCTTCCATCCGTATCCAATACATTGGTTGCAAACACTATAGAAGTAGACAAAGGAGTAGCCTTTCACAAATTGTGAACAGTTGTGTTTCAGTGTTCACTTCAGTCTGTGTTTTTTATTTTTTGAGTGCACATCACGCTCCAGTTACTTGTTCAAGCACTGCTGCTTGTACTCTGCTGAGCGTGTCTCAGTGCCGCATCCTTTTCATTTTTCTCCAATTGGTGCTGCTCCATTATATTTGAAAAAAATCTAATCTATTAGTGTGACGCGCTTCCATCCGTATACAATACATTGGTTGCAAACACTATAGAAGTAGACAAAGTAGAAGCCTTTCACAGATTGTGAACAGTTGTGTTTCAGTGTTCACTTCAGTCTGTGTTTTTTATTTTTTGAGTGCACATCACGCTCCAGTTACTTGTTCAAGCACTGCTGCTTGTACTCTGCTGAGCGTGTCTCAGTGCCTCATCCTTTTCATTTATCTCCAATTGGTTCTGCTCCATTCCATTTAAAATCTAATCTATTAGTGTGACGCGCTTCCATCCGTATCCAATACATTGGTTGCAAACACTATAGAAGTAGACAAAGGAGTAGCCTTTCACAGATTGTGAACAGTTGTGTTTCAGTGTTCACTTCAGTCTGTGTTTTTTATTTTTTGAGTGCACATCACGCTCCAGTTACTTGTTCAAGCACTGCTGCTTGTACTCTGCTGAGCGTGTCTCAGTGCCTCATCCTTTTCATTTATCTCCAATTGGTTCTGCTCCATTCCATTTAAAATCTAATCTATTAGTGTGACGCGCTTCCATCCGTATCCAATACATTGGTTGCAAACACTATAGAAGTAGACAAAGGAGTAGCCTTTCACAGATTGTGAACAGTTGTGTTTCAGTGTTCACTTCAGTCTGTGTTTTTTATTTTTTGAGTGCACATCACGCTCCAGTTCTTGTTCAAGCACTGCTGCTTGTACTCTGCTGAGCGTGTCTCAGTGCCTCATCCTTTTCATTTATCTCCAATTGGTTCTGCTCCATTCCATTTAAAATCTAATCTATTAGTGTGACGCGCTTCCATCCGTATCCAATACATTGGTTGCAAACACTATAGAAGTAGACAAAGGAGTAGCCTTTCACAGATTGTGAACAGTTGTGTTTCAGTGTTCACTTCAGTCTGTGTTTTTTATTTTTTGAGTGCACATCACGCTCCAGTTACTTGTTCAAGCACTGCTGCTTGTACTCTGCTGAGCGTGTCTCAGTGCCTCATCCTTTTCATTTATCTCCAATTGGTTCTGCTCCATTCCATTTAAAATCTAATCTATTAGTGTGACGCGCTTCCATCCGTATCCAATACATTGGTTGCAAACACTATAGAAGTAGACAAAGGAGTAGCCTTTCACAGATTGTGAACAGTTGTGTTTCAGTGTTCACTTCAGTCTGTGTTTTTTATTTTTTGAGTGCACATCACGCTCCAGTTACTTGTTCAAGCACTGCTGCTTGTACTCTGCTGAGCGTGTCTCAGTGCCTCATCCTTTTCATTTATCTCCAATTGGTGCTGCTCCATTATATTTGAAAAAAATCTAATCTATTAGTGTGACGCGCTTCCATCCGTATACAATACATTGGTTGCAAACACTATAGAAGTACAGAAAGGAGCCTTTCACAGATAGTGAACAGTTGTCTGCAGTGTTCACTGCAGTCTCTGAGGAATAACCACACTTAGGCCTTATAACTTTTCTGACTTTCTTTATCAATCTACCAAGATGAAGAAGGCAGGGAGTAAGGCACGTGGTCGTGGCCGTGGAGTTTCAGCAGGGAGAGGACGTGGGGATTCTGTGGATGCTGCCGCACCCAGTGACACAGCATCCACCAGTTTTCCCCGTGAGCGTTCCTTTATGCGCACTTTTGTAGGAGCTCAGCGTACCCCCCTGCTGCGGGAAGAACAAATTGAAGCCGTTGTTGGTTGGATGGCAGCCAATGCATCGACTTCAATTCCTTCCACCTCCTCTCAGGACCACAGCACTGTTGAACAACCATCTGTCTCTTCACCGCCTGCCAAATTGCCCAGGCAGTCAGAGAGTTCTGAACTGGAGCCAGCTGAGTCTCTGCTTCTGTTCTCAGAATCTGTTGGCTTGCAAACAGGGGCCCAGCCAAGCAGCATTCTGGAATGTGAAGAAGAGGCAGTATGCAGTGATGCGCAACAGCTGTGTCTCTCTGAATGTGAAGAGGCGGGTGAGCCAGTGCCGATGGTCAGCACACCGCAGAACGCATCTGATGATGATGAGACTCAGGTGAAATTTTCTGTTGAGCATGGTGCTGGCCAGACCACCCAACAGCAGCAGGTGTTGGAAGAGGGTAGTGGAGATGATGAGGTCCAAGACCCAACATGGCGTGAGGAACAGGAAGGTGGTGGTAGCAGCTCTGAGGAAGAGATTGCCCCAACGGTCCAAACAGTAGGGAGAGGTAGGCTGCAGACTCGGTTGCCTGTAGCCTCCAGTTTGGCACCCGTTTGTAGCAGTTCTCTTCCAACAGCCAAAACGGGCGCTCCCAGGACTTGCACTGCGTGGTCCTTTTTTGACACACTTGCAGATGATATTTGCTATGTCAAATGCAAGCTGTGTAATCAAAAAGTAAAAAGAGGTAAAAATGTCAGTAACCTTAATACCACAAATATGTGGAAACATGTGCGGTCAAAGCACGTGGTTGAGTTCCAAAGACACACTGGAGATGTAGGCCAACCTACAGCAGCACCTACATCTTCAGCTCGTGTTGGAGCCTCTTCCTCCAGCTCACACACAGCTGGTTCGGCTTCCTCACAGGATCGCCATGGAAGAACCTCTGTCACTGTTGTCCAGAGACCCAGTGTTATTCCACCCACAGCTGCAAGTTCCCTGTCATCCTCACACTCCCAGGCCACAAAACAGCCATCGGTAGCACAGGCATGGGATAAAAGACGGCCATACTCGGCAAACCATCCACGAGCACAGGCTCTGAATGCTGGCATTGCAAAACTCCTGTCCCTTGAAATGCTGTCATTCAGGCTGGTGGAGACTGACAGTTTCCGTAACTTAATGGCATTGGCAGTCCCACAATACAATGTGCCCAGCCGATTTTATTTCAGCAGGCAAGCCGTCCCTGCTCTGCAAAAGCATGTTGAGGGAAAAATTAAACATGCGCTACTAAACGCCGTCAGTAGCAAGGTCCACCTGACCACCGATGCGTGGACCAGTACCCATGGCCAGGGACGATACCTTTCCCTCACTGCCCATTGGGTCAATGTTGTGGAGCCGGGTACAGATCTTGCGAGTGGCGCTGTACGTGTTCTGCCAATTCCAAGGATTGCAGGAATCAAGTCTGTCCACATTGACTCCTCCTCCTACTCCAGTTCCTCAGAATCATCGCTGCAGGAGCCGTCACGGTCTACCTCCACATGGACCCGTGAACGCTTACCTGATGCGACCGATATGAGCACAGCCGTGGCCAAACGTCAACAGGCCGTCTGAAATTAATTTCCATGGGGAATCGAAGCCATACAGCGCAGGAGCTCTGGAATGCCATCAAGCAGGAGAGCGACGTGTGGTTTTTGCCAGCGAATCTCCAGCCAGGCTTGGTAGTGTGTGACAATGGCCGAAATCTGGTGGCAGCTCTGGGCCTTGGCAACCTCACTCACATACCATGTCTGGCACATGTGCTCAACTTGGTCGTGCAGAGTTTTTTGAGGGACTATCCGGATCTTGATGCACTGCTGCACAAGGTCCGCCTAGAGTGCGCTCACTTGCGACGTTCCAGCATGGCCAGATCGCGCATTGCAGCTCTGCAACGCAGATTTCGCCTTCCTGAACATCGCATCATATGTGACGTACCCACCAGGTGGAATTCCACGTTACATATGTTGGAGCGGTTGTGTGAGCAGCAGCCAGCAGTAATGGAGTATCAGCTGCATCAGGCGCAATCAACTCGCAATTTGCGCCGTTCACACTTCACCACTACTGAGTGGGCCTCTATGAAGGACATCTGCCACGTTTTGCGTCCGTTTGATGAGTCAACGCGGATGGCGAGTGCAGATGATGCACTAGTCAGCCTGACTGTCCCCCTTATCTGCCTGCTTCAAAAAACACTGCAAGCACTAAGGGATGAGGTTTTGGAAGAGGTGGAGGATGAGGAGTCACAAATTCCATCACCTTCTGGACAGTCAGCGCAACGTGGTTCCTCACAAAGGGCTGGGCAGGGCTCACTTTGTGAGGAGGATGAGGAGGAGTCAATGGAGAAGGAAGACATCGCTCCAGAGGGAGGTACACAACGCTCTAGTCAGTATGTAGAGCGAGGGTGGGGTGATGCAGAGCAGGCAGAGATGACGCCTCTTGCAGGGGACAGCGTTTGTTGGCCAGTTGGGAGTCTGCAGCACATGGTTGATTTCATGCTGCAGTGCCTGAGAAACGACCGCCGCATCGCCCACATTCTCACCACTTCTGATTATTGGGTGTACACCCTCCTAGACCCTCGCTACCGGGACAACTTACAAAGCCTCATCACACCGTTGAACCGGGAGCGTAAAATGCGGGAGTACCAAGACACACTGGTGCAATCCATAATGTTCTCCATTCCAGCCGAGAGCACTGCTGCTGCTACTGCTTTACAAAGCAGCTCTGTGCGTCGAGGCAGTGGAGACAGCTCTGCAACAAGAGGGAGCACAAGCAGCGCCTCTGCACAGGGCAAGACCAGTATGTTCCAAATGTTGCGAAGTTTTGTGGCAGCGCCATAAATGTCTACACCATCCGAGACGGCTCCAGTCAGCAGGAGGCAACGTTTCCGTAAGATGGTGACAGACTACATGTCTTTCCCTCTCAGTGTACTCCCAGATGGCTCTTCCCCATTCAAGTTTTGGGTCTCTAAGCTGGACACATGGCCAGAGCTTAGCCAGTATGCATTGGAGGTGCTGGCTTGCCCTGCTGCCAGTGTATTATCGGAGCGCGTCTTTAGTGCTGCAGGTGGTGTACTAACAGACCGTCGCATGCGACTATCCTCCGATAATGTAGACCGGCTTACTTTTCTGAAAATGAACAAGGCATGGATCTCGCCAGAATTTGTCTGTCCGTTTTCAGATTAAATAACTGGTTCGCAACGTTATCCATGTCTCCTGTTATGTTCATCTTTCTACCACCTGAACTCTACTCCCTGGGATACAACACTGGCAGTTGCTGCTCAGAAGTGTCGTGTCCACAGACCAATACACAAGCTATAGTGTTACTGGGGTTCAGTAATGTCAGCTGTTCCCCTGCTGTGTGAACGGCAAAAAGTCATGCTGCCTCCACCCTGTTGTCTTCTCATCCCTGGGCTTCAACACCGCCAGTTGTTGCTCGGAAGTGTCATTGGCACGGGTACTCACTCCTGCCCAGACTGGTTACAGCACGCCATCTGTTTCCTGTCAGTGTAAACGTCACTTAGCCTCCAATAAGTTGTCCTGTCGTGTTGCGGTCGGGTTAGCCGACTCTATGGTGCTTGGAGTTTAGGTGCTTCCTATGTGTGCTGCGGGATATGCAAATAAAGGCTGTTTCCGTTGTGACAATAGGACAATCACCCACTGTAGTACTGTGGGATTCGGTAACTGCGGCCGGCTCGCGGCCTGTCAACTTAAATTTCCATGGGTACCTTCTGCTACCCGTCCGGGTTCCAGTACCGTCAGCTGGTTCTCCGCAGTGCCTTTGCCCTAGGTGCCTCCATCTCGGTATCCGAGTTCCAGCAACGTCTGCTGGTCCTTGGTAGTGCTTTGGAGCACAGGTACCTCCTGCTTAGTAACCGTGTCCCAGTAACGTCAGCTGGTCCTCGGTTGTGCCATTGGCTCTTTTCCTTCTGCTGCCCCTCCGGGTTCCAGCACAGTCAGCTGGTCCTCGTTACTTGCATTGGCTCTTGTACCTTCTGCTACCCGTCCGGGTTCCAGTACCGTCAACTGGTTCTCCGCAGTGCCTTTGGCCTAGGTGCCTCCATCTCGGTATCCGAGTTCCTGCAATGTCTGCTGGTCCTTGGTAGTGCTTTGGAGCACAGGTACCTCCTGCTTAGTAACCGTGTCCCAGTAACATCAGCTGGTACAAGGTTGTGCTACAAATACAAGATACAGAACAAGAGACACAAGAACAATAAGCAGAAGATCTAAAAGCAGAAGAACATGAAGTATAAGACCAAAATGAAGAGCAAAATATATGCTCTAAATTATAAGCAGAAGAAGACTAAGCAGTGTATGGGGGTGAGTCCGTTCCTCCTCGTGGTGCCCCTGGAAAATGCCTGCTGCTGCAGGCTAAACTGAACACGGACAAATACTGTTGTAATTTAAATCTTTTGTGACAGCAAGAACGGAAGAATGAAAAATTCATACTTTGACAGATTACAAGTACAGGATTCTCTGTCACAAATAAGAATATGATGAAGAAGATGAAGTACAATATGAATTAGAATGATAGTTTAATAAGAAGAATATGAGTAATGTTAACAAAAAGATGAATAGCAAGAAGTTTAAGAAGAAGATAAAGAAGGTGAAGATGAAGAATAATTTGATGAAAAAGATGATGCTGCTGAAGATTATGAAGGAGAAAGTGTGTCAAAAGTTAAAAAGGTGAAGAGCATGGAAGTTGTGAAATATACATATTTGCCAAAATAGAAAAAACGTGAACAACATTGTCAATTTCTTCGTCAATCCGAACATCTTTAAAAAAAAAAATATTTATGCTATTCCATTTGATTGGGTTAAACATCTATGCCTTTAATGTCTCCTCACCTTCCCCAATACATTCTACATTACTCTTGTTGTTTTTCCTTCATGTACAATTAACCAACAAGGCAAGAATGGGTTTTTTTTTAATTCCGATATTTTGTTCCCATAGACTTACATTGGATTTCCGGTATCGGTATCGGGTATCGCCGATATTTTTTGGGTATCGGCGATACCATTCCGATTCCGATACTTTTGGATATCGGAAAGTATTGCTCAACTCTAGTTAAGATCTTAACACCCTTGGATTGGAGAAGGCTGCCACATGCCATAAGCTAAGCATTAGGTACAGGGTACTAAGAAAGTCTGTGGATGCTGACGCAGGTCAGGTGCCATAACTCTGCCGCTTTTACAACCAACAGTATCACTATGCTTGATTGGCCAGCAAACTCACCTGACCTTAATCCCATAGAGAATCTATGGGGTGTTGTAAAGAGGAAGCTGAGAGACACCAGACCCAAGAATGAAGACAAGCTGAAGGCTGCTATCAAAGCATCCTGGGCTTCCATAACACCTCAGAAGTGCCACAGGCTGATCGCCTCCATGCCACACCGCACTGATGCAGTAATTGATGCCAAAGGAGCCCCGACCAAGTATTGAGTGCATTTACTGAATATACATTTCAGTAGGCCAACATTTCAGATGTTAAAATCATTTTTTCAAGCTGGTGTTATAATGTATCCTTATTTACTGAGATAATTGTTGCACAGCTTCTGAGTCCACACCTTTGCAGTAGAAAACTTCACAGAGCAGGCTGCATGGGATAACAAGCTTTTACTTCTAACATCATGAGGTAAAGGAAGAATGCACAGTCATTTTAGCATTGCATCAGGAAACAGGAACAAAACGAAAGTGAAAGTACAAGTGAGAATATTTCTTATACAATACATTACAATACAATACAATACATTAAACAGAAGGAAACGTTACACAACATCGCCATCTATTGTCTGGTCAGCATAAAGTCCTCCTTTTACTTATAATAAGTCCTAATCTGCTGCATATGCCAACACCCTTTCTCAACAATAAGGGCTTATTCAATCAAACCCAACTCTTTTATTAGTCTCTGATGTTTATCAGCATTCAACGCCTTCATGAAAATGTCTGCTGTCATTTCTTCCGTAGGGCAACACTCCAACTTCAAGACTCTTTGATCTTGATGATCTCTCAAGAAATGATATTTCACATCAATATGCTTGGTTCTTGGATTGACTCTTTCCATCTGAGCAAGAACAAGACATCCTTGATTGTCCTCTTTTAGTTTTGTTGGTTCCAACTGTGGTTGTCCTAATTCTGTCAACAATTGTCTAAACCACAGTACTTCTTGACTCGCATGTGCCGCTGCAACATATTCTGCTTCTGTTGAAGACAGTGTCACAATTGACTGTTTCTTACTTGTCCAACTTATTGGTCACCAGAGAGAAAAAAATATGTCCACTGGTAGATCTTCTGTCAGTTGGATCTCCAGCCCAATCTGCATCAACATATCCTGTTAAAATGCAATTATCACCTGTGGGTAATTTCAGCTTAACATTGCTAGTTCCTTTCAAATAATGTATTACTCTCTTCATGGCATTCCAATCAGCTTTATTTGGTTTTGATACCTTTCTACTCAGAATTCCTACTGCTGCTGCAATGTCTTGTCTTGTAACAGTCGCTAGATACAGTAGTTTTCCTATTGCTGTTCTGTATTCTTCATTGTTTGGTAGCATATTTTTTTCACTGTTCATCTCTTTGAGATAATTAGTTTCCATTGGAGACTTTACTGTTTTTGCATCCTTTAGTCCAAATTTTTCTGTTATGTCTTGAATCATGTGATTTTGATTCAGTAGGAAACTTCCATCTTCTTCTCTTTCTATCTGTATTCCTAGGTACTGTTTTACATTTCCTAAGTCTTTGATTTCAAAATGTTGTTTCAGGGTTTTTAGAATGTTTTTTTTATCCCTTTCTTGTTTAAAACAAATCAAAATGTCGTCTACATACATGAGTACATAAATCCATCTATTACTCAGCCTTATTGTGTACAAGCATGGATCAGCTTTGCTTCTTTGAAATTTTTCATTTGTTAGTACTTCCGTGATTTTGTCATTCCACGCTTTAGCTGCTTACTTTAAACCATATATGCTTTTCTGTAGTTTACAAACTTTGTTTGGATTTCTTTCATCTTTGAATCCTCGAGGTTGTTCCATGTAAATGTCTTCTGTTAATCTCCATTCAAAAAAGCTGTCTTTACATCCAGATGTCTTAGTTCCATCTTTTCCATTGCTGCAACTGTAAGTAAAGTTCTTATTGTAGTGTGTTTGACAACTGGAGCAAATGTTTCATCATACTCTTCTCCTTATTTTTGAGAATACCCTTTAGCTACGAGTCTTGCTCGATATCTTTCAGGTGTGCCATCTGTTTGGTATTTTGCTTTAAAAATCCATTTACATCCTATGGCTTTTCTTTCTTCTGGCAAATCTGTTAGTGTCCATGTATTTGAATCATGCATGGATTTAATTTCTGTTTCTGTTGCTTCTATCCATTTATTAGCTTCTTCTTCAGGAATTTAGATATGTCTTCCCAAGAGGTAGGCTCATAGATTTTTCTTATTTTTTGTTTCAACTGAAATCATAATGTCTTCATTTAAATCTTCAATGAATGTCACAATGTTACTCACTGTAACTCTGTTTTGGGATCTAAGATTCTATATCCTTTGCAATTTTCACTATATCCAGCGAATATTCCTTACATGGATCTGTTTTGAAGTTTGGAACGTTTTTCTGTTGGAATAAATATAAAAACTTTACATCCAAAAACTTTTAAATGATTGACACTTGGTTTCATACCTTGCCACAGTTCATATGGAGTTTTCTTCAGTTTTCTGGAAAAAAGTCGGTTCTGTAGATATGTAGCTGTCATTGCTGCCTCACCCCAATATTTCTATGGTAGTTTAGAATCTGTCAGCATACATCTCATCATTTCTGTTAGAGTTCTGTTTTTCCTTTCTGCTACTCCATTTTGTTCAGGTGTGTATGGAACAGTTTTCTGATGTTCTATTCCATTTTGTCTTAAGTAGTCTTCTATTCTGTGACCTGTAAATTACCCTCCATTATCACTTCTAATGACAATTGGCTTTCTTTGAAATTTGTTACTTGATCTTGTTACATAGTCTACAATTTTATCAAAAACTTCACTTTTGTTCTTATTAAGTATGTGACTGTGTATCTTGAGTAGTCATCTATAAAAGTCAACATGTATCTATTGCCTCCTGATGTAGTCACTTTCATGAGTCCACATACGTCAGTATGCACCAAATCAAGTGGTCTTTCGCTTTTCATCTCTCTTTCTTTTGGAATAGATATCCTTGTGGCTTTAGATTTTATACAACATTCAATATTATGGTAATTGAGCAATCTGATATCTTTAAATCTTTTGTCAATTCTTTTTTCTGTAGTTCCCTTATACTGTCTGGGTGTCTATGTCCTAGACGTCTATGCCACATGTGAATACAGTTTTTGTGATCATGTGTACACACCTTCATCTGTTCCTTTGGTTTGTCAAAATGATATAATTGTTCATCTGCCTTGACTTTGGTTATCATCTTGTTTCCTGCAATAATTGCACACTCATTATCTTTGAATTTTACTGTAAGTCCTTTTGCTGTTAAACGTTTCACAGATAATAATCCGCCTTCCAATTTTGGAACATACAGCACATCCTGTACAAGTATCTTTGAATCTTGTCCGAACTTGTTTGAACAATTTAGCATACCTTGTCCGATACCTTCTGCGGTTATTTTGCTTCCAAATTCCAAGATAAATGGCTTCTTTCTTATTTAAATCAAGATCAGTAAAGAAATTCTTGTCACTTGTCATATGACTCGTTGCTCCTGAATCAATAAACCAACCAAGTGATGATTTCTTGTCTCTTATTCTTAATGTGCCATTCCAATTATTCTCACACGAATCGGAAATTGTGTTTTTCACTTTCTGTGTATGCTTTTTATGTTGTAATTTTTGTTGTTCTTCTTTCCATATGGTACAGTCTTTCTTTAAATGACCTATTTTCTTACATCTGAAGCATTCTCTTGTCTCTTTATTATAGGGTTTTTTAAATTCTGTAGCTTTAAGAGCGTTTTCATTATCTTTTTCAGCAGAAGAATCATTGCTTTGTTCTTTTCTTCTCTGATATTCATCTATGAGTCTTGTTTTCACAAACTCTAATGTAATGTCTGTTTCAAGTCTTGTCTCTAGTGCATTTATTAAAGCAGTATATGAATCTGGTAAACTGCACAACAATATAGCTGCTATATGGCTTTCTTTAATATCTTCACCAATAGATCTTAGCTGTGATATCACTTCCATCATTGAGAATATGTGCTTCTGCATGTCACTGTCTGCTCTTAGTCTCATACTGTAAACTTTCTTAATAAAAATAATTTGTGATTTAAGCTGGGTCTCTTATATAGCTTTTTTAATTCTTCCCACATTCCTTTCGCTGTTTCTTCATTTCTTATATGTATTAATTGAGCATCATCCACTAATAAGCTAATGGTGGCTCTCGCTTGTCTATTCTTTTTATCCCATGTCTGATTATCCTGATCAGGTCTATCTGTAGTGATTACTTCCCATAAATCATCTTTAGACAATAACATCTCTACTTTGAACTTCCATAGCTGACAGTTCTCATCATTCAGTTCAGCTACTGTGAGTTTTAGCTCTGTGTTATTCATCATCTTTATATAGACTTACTTGTTCAGAGAGTTGTACTGAAGATATACTTCTGCATTCACCAGGGTCTTGCTGAGCATCCCAGTGTCCTGGGTATCTGGTATTCTTGGTGCTTGGGATCTGTGGTGTCTGGATTCTCTGGTGTACGCTGTATCTGGGCACGCTGTGTCTGGATGTCTGGGTCTGGGGTGTCTGTGTCCTGGGCCAATAACCTGTTTCACAGCTTCTGAATCCACACCTTTGCAGTAGAAAACTTTACAGAGCAGGCTGCATGGGATAACAAGCTTTTACTTCTAACATCATGAGGTAAAGGAAGAATGCACAGTCATTTTAGCATTGCATCAGGAAACAGGAACAAAACGAAAGTGAAAGTACAAGTGAGACTTTCTTATACAATACATTAAACAGACGGAAACGTTACACAACATTGCCATCTATTGTCAGGTCAGCATAAAGTCCTCCTTTTACTTATAATAAGTCCTAATCTGTTGCATATGCCAACAACAATGACTTTTGGGTTTTCATTGGCTGTAAGCCATAATCATCAACATTAACAGAAATAAACACTTGAAATACATCACTTTGTTTGTAATGACTCTATCTAATATATGAGTTTCACTTTTTGTATTGAAGAACTGAAATAAATTAACTTTTTGATGATATTCTAATTTTGTGAGATGCACATGTACTGTTTATATAGTGTTTTCTTCCCTTATACTTTCTTAGAGCAATGTATATATTTTTGTGACTTGTAATGCTGTTATGTACCGTATTTTTCTGACTATAAGACGCACTTTTTTCCCCCCAAAATCGGGGGGAAAATGAGGGTGCGTCTTATGATCGGAACGTACCTGTAAATGGGGTTCAGCGGCATCATAGGAGCTCGGAGCCGGCGGTGGAGCGGCACTGCGGGAGCCTCCAGCGTTGATGCAGCATGGCGGGACCGTCAGCGGTGGAGCAGGAGCCGCCGGCGGTGAAGTGAAAGCCGCCGGCGGTGAAGTGGGATAAAGCCGCCGGCGGAGAAGCAGGAGCCGCCAGCGGGGACACAGAAGCCGCCGGCGGTGAATCAGAAGCCGCCGGCGGGGACTCAGGGCTGTGGGAGCCGCCGGCGGTGGAGCACGAGCCGCCAGCGGTGAAGCAAGAGTCGCCGGCGGCTCGTGCTGCACCGCCGGCGGCTCCCACAGCCCTGCGTCCCCGCCGGCGGCTTCTGATTCACTGCCGGCGGTGACGCAGGGCTGTAGGAGCCGCCGGCAGTGGAGCACGAGCCGCCGGCGGTGTAGCACGAGCCGCCGGCAGTGAAGAAGCCGCCGGCTCTCTGAAGCGGCAGCCTCCGCTGTGTGAGCCGCCGGCGGTGAAGCGGCTGCCTCCAATGTGTGAGCCGCCGCTCTGAATATAGTGCGGCCACACTAGACAAGAAGTAGGAGGTTCTCCCTGCTGGTCATGTGCTGCAGTGACAGATTGTCATGTGCTGCAGCTCGTGAATTGGATGAGAACATACCATACATCCTGTCTAGTGTGGCCACAGAAGTGAGGTACATTAAGTATTAAAGTTAACTAGTTAGGGTATGGTCCGCTCCGCCCAAATCCCCTCCCCCTTCTGAACGCTCGGTGATTCCGGATGTGCTCATTGAACACATCCGGAATCACCGCAGCGCTACACAGCCCTGTGTTACCGTATTTCCCTTGCAGCGACGGAGCGTCGCCGCAAGGGAAAAGGACATGCTGCGATCTAAAAAGATGCGCCGCATGTCCGTTAGCGCAGGTCTGCCGCCTGCGTGTTTTTACGCATAGTGGAGATGGGATTTCTTGAAATCCCCTCCACTATGCTGTAACATCTGGACGCTGCGTGTTTGACGCTGCGCCAGTACACAGCGTCAAACACGCAGAGTTTACTAACCGTGGAAACATACCCTTAAAGGGAATCTGTCACCCCATTTTTTCCCTATGAGATGCGGCCACCGCCATCAGGGGCTTATCTACAGCATTCTGGAATGCTGTAGATAAGCCCCGATGTCACCTGAAAGTGACGAAAAAACAGTTCTATTACCGTATACTCACCCAGGGGCGGTCCGCCGTCCGATGGGCGTCGTGGTCCGGTTCGGCGCCTCCCATCTTGTAGCTAAGCCCTCCTCATCTTTCCGTCCTGTCGCGGCTCCTGCGCAGGCGCACTGATCTGACCTGGTGAGGGCAGAGCAGAGTACCACAGTGCGCAGGCGTCGGACCTCTCTGACCTTTCCGGCGCCTGCGCACTGCAGTACTCTGCTCTGCCCTCACCAGGGCAGATCAGTGCGCCTGCGCAGGAGCCGCGGCGGGACAGAAAGAAGAGGCCGGCTTCGCTACAAGATGGGAGGCGCCGAACCGGACCGCGACACCCATCGGACTGGACGGAGGACCGCCCCTGGGTGAGTATACGGTAATATACCATAACTCGTTTTTCTTCACTTTCAGGTAACATCGGGGGCTTATCTACAGAATTACAGAATGTAAGATAAGCCCCTGATGGCGGTGGCCCTATCTCATAGGGCAAAAATGGGGTGACAGATTCCCTTTAAAACATTATCACTACTGTGGTGAACTATAACTCCCAACATGCTACAGGAGCTGCAGGTCATGTTGGGAGTTACCGTATAGTTCTCCAAAGCACTTGACATACGGTATAAAAAATGGCACCTATGATATACGGTAGGCTGTCAAATGCACAGGCAGCGTGTATTAGGGTACTGTATGTTTCCATGGTCACATACCGGCATCACTTTGGACGCAGCACATGTCCGCTCCGTCCAAAGCGCTGCCGGCTTTTGTAAGTGTGATTCGCTGAACACATGCGTCTCTGCAAGATACTGTAAATACCGTAGACATGCTGAGGTCTAAATGCCACAGCATGTTAGAGAAAAAAAGTGGCTAAAGTCATACAGCCCATTGTTACACTAATACCGTACATGCTGCCTATGCATTGGACAGCCCGTATCGTACTTTAAAAGCCACCTGGAGACTACAGTAGTTAGACACGTGGGTCCCCAGCAGCTCCTCCCCATCCGCTGCCATTGAGTGCCAATTTTCTCTCTGCGTGTACGTACAGGAAGAGACCTGTCATTGATTGGCAGCAGGAGGGGAAAAGCCAAAGTACGGTACGGTGTGTTTTTCTCTGAAACGCCGTAGCATTTCAGAGTGAAGCATACTGTACCTGCATACCGACCTATCCGTATGTGTTTGGAGTGTGGGAAGAAATCGGAGAACCCGGAGGAAACCCATGCAAACATGGGGAGAACATACAAACTCCTTGCTGGGGTGTTGCTCCATACAACAGTGTTGCACAACCTGTGGCCCTCCAGCAGCAGATCCCCCACCATAACAGAGTCAGCAGCAAGACAAAGTACCGTACTGATACCATAATTTTGTATTTTCTTGCAGAAAGATACGATCGTGTACCGTACTCTCCTGGGAAGATGTCAAAGCAGAAAAGGATGTCATATAAAATCCCTTTTAAACTGGAGGTAGTGAAGTACGCCAAAGAACATGGGAACAGAGCAGCGGAGAGACACTTTGGGCCACCTCCAACTGAAAAAATGATACGGGAATGGAGGAAACAGGAGGATCAGCTGCAAAAAATGGACAAAGACAAAAAATGTTTTCGTGGGCATGCTGCAAAGTGGCCACATTTAGAAGTGGATGTGAAAGAGTGGATCATACGTCACAGGAACAATGGATATTCTGTATCTACAAAAATGATCATTTATGAAGCTAAACGTCTGGCTGCAGAGAAAGGCATTGAGGACTTCACAGGATCACCATCATGGTGCTATAGATTTATGAAGAGATGTGGCCTTGCTATGCGCACAAAAACTAGGATTGCACAAAAAATGCCAATAGAATATGAAGCCAAGATTGTATCTTTTCACAAATTTGTCCTGGAAGCAAGAAAGAAAAATGGATACGAAATGACTCAGATTGGGAACATGGATGAAGTCCCGTTGACTTTCGATGTTCCATCAAACAAAACCGTTGATGTGAAAGGTGCCAAAACTATAGCCGAGAAGACCTCAGGGCACGAGAAAACCCATTATACAGCAGTGTTGTCCTGCTGTGCAGATGGCACCAAACTGCCCCCACTGCTGATTTTCAAGAGAAAAACCATGCCAAAAGAGGCGATCCCAAGAGGTGTCATTGTTCATATTCATGAGAAGGGATGGATGGACGAAAATGGCATGAAGATATGGATAGAAAAAGTGTGGTCCAAACGTCCTGGAGGGCTTCTGAAAAAACCTGCTCTATTAGTGCTGGACCAGTTCAGGCACATATCACTGAAGCCACAAAAAGGAGATTTAAAGAAGAGAAAACCCATCTTGCCGTAATTCCTGGGGGGCTTACCAGTCAGTTGCAACCTTTGGACGTTTCCATAAATAAGCCATTTAAAGTTTTCATGAGAGAACAATGGAATAGATGGATGGCTGCTGGAAATCATGACCTGACACCAACTGGACGAATGAAGAGGCCCACTATCACCCAGGTTTGCGAGTGGGTGAAAACCTCATGGCAGTCAGTTAAAGATGAAACCATTGTAAAGTCCTTCAAAAAATGTGGCATCAGCAATGCTTTAGATGGCACCGAAGATGACATCCTCTATGAACAGAGTGATGACAGTGAAACTAGTGATTCTGAGGAACCGAGCTTCCTAAATATGGACAGTAGTGACGAGGAGTTCTTGGGGTTCCCTGATGACTGAGGAGTTTCTGTACATAAATCAATAATGGTTGTTAATGCTGCTGCTGAGTTCTGTTTACATTTGCATTGGTGAAATATTATGTTATTTATGTTATTAAATATTTTACCCCATTATTTGCTTCAAAACATTTTTTTCCTATTTTCAACCTCTAAAACCTAGGTGCGTCTTATGGTCCGGTGCGTCTTATAGTCCGAAAAATACGGTATATGTTATGTATATGTATATCTACTGATGTGTAGATTATTGCATATAGGGAAAGCGTAGTACATTTGTTAGTCCACTAGATGGGGACATATTAGTATACTGTAGTATACTTAGTCTAAGATAAGTAGAGGTTAATATTAGGTGGAACTAACCGCAGCTAAGCTAGAGGAATTCCCTGTTTTCTAGTCAGATAAGCCAGGGAGGAGAGACAGGCTAGTTGGGTCTGTGAGACCAGTAGGGGCCTAATGCCCATGTAGGGCAGTCAGCTCCACAACGTTTAGCTAGGTACCCAGCCATCCAGAGTCCGGATGGACAGAAGTGCAGCTGAAGCAGCATTGCGACCGCAGTTGGGAGCAGAAGATTGAGAAATGGTCCTACATCAGTTACAGGGGCGCAAGTTGCTCATCATGTGGCAGGTCATTGCATGGGCCGATGCCCTGAAATCCGGGGTGAAACATACGAGAGAACCCTCAAACGTAGTGAGTCTGGACAGGGTGGACCCTGTGTTACCGCAAGAGGCGGTCGGTCCCCGTAATGTACTGAAGGACGTAGAGAGGAGTGCAGAGGAAGTGTTTAATGTGAACTGTGTGGAACCATATGCTGATGTTGTTACTGACAAGGAGGTGCTGCGAAATGAAGCAAGTAAAGTTCTGCATTTTAAGTTTGAAATGGACTCTGTGCGCAACAAAGCCAATGGCGGAACTTCAGCAAGCCCGATGGGACCCTGACGGTGCAGAAGGCGAAGCATTTGCATGTGATTGGGAGCCAGGGCACGCCAAAGCCACTAACCTCAGCCACGACTACAGCCCTGGCCCTGCCCCTCACACTAGGAGGCCTCATAGTGTTGTAAATGTCTTTGTAGTGCAATTGGTGGCTTTGGAGTACTTTCAATTCACTGCAAATGCCTTCCATTGAATCAAATTTTCTGTGCAAATTCGTCAGAGACATACAGTACAGACCAAAAGTTTGGACACACCTTCTCATTCAAAGATTTTTCAGTATTTTCATGGCTATGAAAATTGTAGAATCACACTGAAGGCATCAAAACTATGAATTAACACATGTGGAATCATACATTACACTTTACAAAAAAGTGTGAAACAACTGAAAATATGTCTTATATTCTAGGTTCTTCAAAGTAGCCACCTTTTGCTTTGATTACTGCTTTGCACGCAGAAAAGATGAATGGATGGATTCTACATGCCTGGTTCCCACCGTGAAGCATGGAGGAGGAGGTGTGATGGTGTGGGGGTGCTTTGCTGTTGACACTGTTGGGGATTTATTCAAAATTTAAGGCATAATGAACCAGAATGGCTACTACAGCATCTTGCAGCAGCATGTTATTCCATCCGGTTTGCGTTTAGTTGGACCATCATTTATTTTTCAACAGGACAATGACCCCAAACACACCTCCAGACTGTGTAAGGGCTATTTGACCAAGAAGGAGAGTTTTGGAGTGCTACGCCAGATGACCTGGCCTCCACAGTCAACAGACCTGAACCCAATCGAGATGGTTTGGGGTGAGCTGGACCGCTCACCGCTTCAATTTTGAATAAATCCAAAACAGTGTCACCAGCAAAGCACCCCCACACCATCACACCACCTCCTCCATGCTTCACGGTGGGAACTAGGCATGTAGAGTCCAGCCGTTCACCTTTTCTGCGTGCAAAGCAGTAATCAAAGCAAAAGGTGGCTACTTTGAGGAACCTAGAATATAAGACATATTTTCAGTTGTTTCACACTTTTTTGTAAAGTGTAATGTATAATTCCACATGTATTAATTCATAGTTTTGATGCCTTCAGTGTGATTCTACAATTTTCATAGTCATGAAAATACAGAAAAATCTTTGATTGAGAAGGTGTGTCCAAACTTTTTGGTCTGTACTGTACATTAGTAACAGTAATCTGTAGCGATACAATAAAGTCAAACAATATGGGTAAGGCAATAAACTCCTTATATGAAGATCATTTTATCAAGTTTGAAAGTCAAAAGTGTAAGCAGTGTGGTGACTTTAATACAGAGAAGTAATCAGTGGAATAATCTAATTACATTGTTTTACTCCTAAGAATAATTTATTATTTACACTTGTTATTATATATGTTTTTAGCTTCATTAGTCTGCAATACTGGAAACAATGATACCTCCATGTCCTATTTATCAAATTAATGGTGCAATTTCACTGTGACACTTCTCACATTCATTAAAGAAAGTGGAGTAAAATACATTTCTATTAGATTAGTGTTATGCAATAAAGATCTAGAGACTGGCAATATGTTGTACTTGCTGGAAAAAATTTGCATATATTAGAAAATAAGTTTGGTGTGAAATTCTGTCAGCTGTATAGCCTCATGTATGTAACTATACTGCTCAAAAAAATAAAGGGAACACTCAAATAACACATCCTAGATCTGAATGAATGAAATATTCTCATTGAATACTTTGTTCTGTACAAAGTTGAATGTGCTGACAACACAATCACACAAAAATCATCAATGGAAATCAAATGTATTAACCAATGGAGGCCTGGATTTGGAGTCACACACAAAATTAAAGTGGAATGTAATGTCCTTAAAACAAGTCAAAATGATGCTCAGTAGTGTGTGTGGCCTCCACGTGCCTGTATGACCTCCCTACAACGCCTGGGCATGCTCCTGATGAGGCGCAGATGGTCTCCTGAGGGATCTCCTCCCAGACTTGGACTAAAGCATCCGCCAACTCCTGGACAGTCTGTGGTGCAACGTGATGTTGGCAGATGGAGCGATACATGATGTCCCAGATGTGCTCAATCAGATTAAGGTCTGGGGAACGGGAGGGCCAGTCCATAGCTTCAATGCCTTCATCTTGCAGGAACTGCTGACACACTCCAGCCACATGAGGTCTGGCATTGTCCTGCATTAGGAGGAGCCCAGGACCAACCGCACCAACATATGGTCTCAAAAGGGGTCTGAGGATCTCATCTCAGTACCTAATTGCAGTCAGGCTACCTCTGGAGAGCACATGGAGGGCTGTGCGGCCCTCCAAACCAGTCATGCTGAAGGATGTTGCAGGCAGCAGATTGCTCTCCATGGTATCTCCAGACTCTGTCATGTTTGTCACATGTGCTCAGTGTGAACCTGCTTTCACTTGTAAAGAGCACAGGGCGCCGGTGGCGAATTTGCCAATCCTGGTGTTCTGTGGCAAATGCCAAGCGTCCTGCATGGTGTTGGACTGTGAGCACAACCCCCATCTGTGGACATTGGGCACTCAGACCATCCCCATGGAGTAGGCTTCTAACCGTTTGTGCAGACACATGCACATTTGTGGCCTGCTGGATGTCATTTTGCAGGGCTCTGGAAGTGCTCCTCCTGTTCCTCCTTGCACAAAGGCGGAGGTAGTGGTCCTGCTGCTGGGTTGTTGCCCTCCTACAGCCCCCTCCACATCTCCTGGTGTACTGACCTGTCTCCTGGTAGCACCTCCAGCCTCTGGACACTACGCTGACAGACACAGCAAACCTTCTTACCACAGCTCGCATTGATGTGCCATCCTGGATGAGCTGCTACCACGAGTATGAAGGCACAACCAACTTTCAAAAGTGACCAAAACATCAGCCAGAAAGCATTGATACTGAGATGTAGTCTTTGGTCCCCACCTGCAGAACAACTCCTTTATTGAGTGTGTCTTGATGATTGCCAATAATTTCCATCTGTTGTCTATTCCATTTGCACAACAGAATGTGAAATTGATTGTCAATCAGTGTTGCTTCCTAAGTGGACAGTATGATTTCACAGAAGTTTGATTTGCTTGGAGTTCTATTCTGTTGGTCAAGTGTTCTTTTTTTGAGCAGTGTACATTAATCTAATATATAATTACCAATAAATTCTGTCACAACTTCCAGCGCTTGTGTCGCTTCCACAATGCACCGCGACCGGAAGTACGCCGACCGCCATATTGGAACACCCAAGTTATGGCCGGGATTCATATCCCCCGCAAAAGCCACGCATGCACAGCTCATTGGCTGAGCCGCCTGCTGGCTGAGCCAATAAGCGGTGCCGTGCGTGATTCAAATCCCCGCCATAGCGCGCGGCACCGCTCTTTGGCTGAGAGGCATCCGGCTGAGCCGATGAGCGGTGCCACGCGGGATTCAAATCCCCCCACCATAGCCGCTGCACGCTCATTGGCTGAGCCGCCCACCGGCTCAGCCAATGAGCGGCACGGGATTCAAATCCCACGCCGCTCAGCCAATGAGTGTGTGGTGGCTATGGCGGGGGATTTGAATCCTGAGCGGCACCGCTCATCGGCTCAGCCTGCGGGCGGCTCAGCCACTGAGCGGTGCCGCACGGCTTTTGCAGGGGATTTGAATCCCGCACGGCACTGCTCAGCCGGCGGGCGACTTAGCCAATGAGGGATGCCGCGTGGCTATGGCGAGGGATTTGAATCCCATGCCGCTCAACCAATGCTGCAGTGCCGTGTGCCTTTGAGCAGCGCAGGATTCAAATCCCCTGCCAAAGCCACGCGGGACCGCTTATTGGCTGAGCCGCCTGCAGGCTCAGCCAATGAGCTGGGTGGGATTCAAATCCCCCGCCAAAGATTCAAATCTTCCACGATTCAAATTCCCCCACGATTGGCTGAGCGGTGCAGAGTGGCTTTAGCGGGGGATGTGAATCCCGCGCCACCCATTGGCTGAGCTGGCGGCAGCTCAGCTAATGAGCGGTGCCGCGCTGCTTTAAGCGGCGCGGGATTCAGTCAATGGCACCGCTCAGTCAATGGCACGGGATTCAAATACCCCGCCAATGCCGCTCGGCACCGCTCATTGGCTGATGCGCCTGCCGGCTCAGCCAATGAGGGCACGGGATTCAAATCCCCCACCATTGGCTGAGCAGTGCCAAGCGACTTTGGTGGGGAATTTGAATCCCGCGCCGCTCATTGGCTGAGCCGGCAGCAGCTCAGCCAATGAGCGGTGCTACGCGGCTATGTTATGTGTGTATGAGCGGGGGTCTTCCGGGCTGTGTGTGTATGTATGTGTATGCAGGCATAGTCTGATAGGACTACAAGTCCCATCCGGCTAAGCCTGCTACACTGACAGTGACACATTAGCCAATGATGGGACAGTAGTATTCCCATCATCCGGCTAATGTGTTGAATGTAAAGAAAAAAAACATACATTACATACACATAACATGCATTACATATAACATACATTACATACACATATCATATAACATACAGAACATACACATAACATACAACACATAGTATAGAGTACATAATCAACAATCACCTAATTCCCGAAGCCATCGATCTCCTGTAATAAAAATAAAATAATAAAACAACCTATACATTACCTTTCAGCCATAGTCCAGTTATTTACGAGTGTCCCATGACAATCTCCGGTGTAGAACACTGACATCGGGTGATGTCAGCGCTCTACACGGCCTCCGCGATACACTGACAGCGGAGGTACTCCTTCGCTGGGTGTATCACTCTGCAGTCCCGCCGGGAAAAAATTACATCACGTCCATTCATTCTCTCACTGGCAATGCTGGATGAGAAAATTCCCACGCAGCATTGCCATAAAGTGAGAGCCTGAACTCAGATAATCTCAGTGATGCATTGCAGGAGCCATTGTCTCCTGTCAGTTCATCACTGGGAGGTCCTACAGAGCAGTGACATCACCTGATGTCACTGTTCTATAGGGGAGATCGTCGTGGGACATTCGTTATTAATTGGACTGCGTTGGACAGGGAGTATACGGTTGTTTTATTTTTTTACTTTTTATTTCAGGAGACTGAGGGCGTCGCTTGGATCTGGGCGTGCAATAAAAATATGAAAACCGTGTTGTGTTTTATTTCATTAAAATACCTTATTCTTATGTGTGTGTGTTTTTTAACCCTTTATTAATATAAGATTAATAATGGATATGTGTCTTATTGACTCCTCTACATTAATAACCGGGCTTAATGTCACCTTAAAATAGCAAGGTGACATTAACCCCTTATTACCCCATATCCCACCGCTACATGGAGTGGGAAGAGAGGGACATAAGTGCCGGAATTGGCGCATCATACAGATGCGCCAATTCTGGGGCAGCTGGGTGCTGGTATTTTTAGCCAATATCCATGGCCCCTTCTTAGGCTATGAATATCAGCCCGCAGCTGTCTGCGTAGCCTTTCTGGCTATAAATTATTGGGGGACCCCAAGTCATTTTTTGGGGGGTCCCCCTATTTTAATAGCCAGTAAAGGCCTGAGCCGTGGGCTTTCCCCTCTGGCGCAGAAAATTACGCGGGAGCCCACGCCATTTTTTCCCATTTTTTTTAAAGTAACGCTATTGCGTGAAGATTTTGTGTGTGTTCGTGTGTGTCTTTAACTATTTATGTACCATTCTAACTATTATCCATGTAATATCTATCTATCTAATATCTATCTATCTATTATCTATCTTTTTTCTATCTATTTTCTATCTATCTATCTTTCTATCTATCTATCTATCTATCTATCATCCATCTATCTATCTTTCTATCTATTATCTGTCTATCTATCTATCTATTTATCTATTATCTATCTATCATCTATTATCTATTATCTATCTGTCTATTATCTATCTGTGTGTGTGTAATGGAGTGTGGGTTGGACAAATGTAAAAGAGGAGGTTGGACAAGAAATGACATCACAAACCTTTTTTTGTTAAATAACATATCTTTATTTAGCTTACAAAAACGCATACAAATCCGCATGAAAGAAACCTGCGTTTTCTGCCAAGAGGTCCTGTTTTTGTGCAGAAAATTAAGCAGTCAAATCTGCAACGTGTGCACATACCCTCAAATCCCCCGCCAAAGCCGCACGGCACCGCTCATTGGCTGAGCCGCCCCTGGCTGTGCGGCTTTGGCGGGGGATTCAAATCCTGCGCAGCACCGCTCATTGGCTCAGCCAGCGGGGCGGTGGATTTGAATCCTGAGCCGCTCATTGGTTGAGCCACCAATGAGCGGCGCCTCGAAGCTTTGCCGGGGGATTTGAATCCCGTGCTACTCAAAACCGCGCGGTACTGCTCATTGGCTAAGCTGCCACTGGCAGAGCCAATGAGCGGTGCAGGATTCAAATTGGCTGAGCAGTGCCGTGCGGCTTTGGCAGGGGATTGAAATCCCACGCCACTCATTGGCTCAGCCGCCGGCAGCTCAGCCAATGAGCGGTAACGCGCGGGACTTGAATCCCCCGCCAAGGCTGGCGACATATCAGCTGCTAGCGGTATTGGTGCCAGATTTGAATTCCGCTAGCAGCTGATGTGATTGGTAGCCCACTGCCGGGTTGCCGATCTATCAGCTGTTAGTGGTATTGCCGATCTCCTGGTGTTAGCACCACTAAGGATACACAGATGTTCATTTCACTGCACTCCCAATGCAATAGCATCGGGCCTATTTCTAGTAGTTAATATTATCCTAAAGATGAAAATGCATTTTTTTGGATTGATGTAAAGCCAAGTGCATTTAGATTGTAATCTCTTTTGCATAGTGCAATGAGATTTTGTTAAGTAAAGTGTTATGGCTTGAATTCAAGGCTCGATCCGGTGACCTCTGGCTGTGTGGTCAGTTTCCTTCTCAGTTGAACCACAGCCTGTGTTGTTTATGTCTAACTGTTGATAATGCTCTTGTCTTTCTTTTGCTTTGCTGTTTTGCTTTTGTACAGGTTTCTTTACTTCCTTGTTTGGTTTGTTCTATCATATCTTGGGAGGGGCTATTTATACTCTCCTGGCACATGCAGTCTTTCCTGGATTTGGGTTCATTTCTTTTTCTTCCATCTTTCATGTATGACTGTGTGAACATGTCCTTAGCCTTGTGTTTCATGCTCTGCCTGTGTGCACTATGTTCTGTTGTTGTTGTCTTGAGTTACACTCTGTGTATAGTTGAGAGTGCAGTTAAGGACTCTCAGGGTCAGCCGACATTCAGTGGGGCGTGGTCAGGACAAATCAGGGTCAAGTTAGGGACTTGTGTTGTCTGTAAACAAACATGTGGTGTGCACATTTAACATCTCCCCTGGTTTGTCCATACATGTGTGAGTGTTAGGGTCAATCATAACATTATAACCAGCCCATTTTGTATTTCCTGGGGTGTCCATATGGATTTGGTTTGCGCCTTGGCTGCACAACTACACACCTTGTCCCTGGAAGTCGCAGAGATTAAGGACAAACAGCAGCATGCATACAGAGTCCCTGAGGCATCTTAGTAAATGTTCCCTGGTTGGAATTATAACCGCAAATTTGGTTATGATAATCCTCAGAATCCCTTTAAACTGAGTCCATTTGAGACACATTATATTGGTATTAATTACAAAAAACTTTGGTTTGGTAATACGTAAGTCTTCAGTGCATTGATCATATAAGGCCCCACACATCACTAGAATGGGTAGCCCAAGGCCCCTATCCACCTCACCTGTGCGGAATTAGTAAAAAGCAGCAGTCAAACATGCCCAGTCATGCTCTATACACAGTGTATGAACATAGGACCTTTAACTTCTTCTAAATGCATATGTTGGGAGCTTATGCATACAGTAGGGATAAAGACCGAGCTTACTCGATACATAGCAGGTGCTGGCTTTGTTAAATGGATGACAACTGCTTGCAATGACCACAAATGGAGAAGTCACTGATTGTGCCATTTATCTCCTTGGATGCCATGGTCATTAGCATCAGCAGCATTAAAGTGATTAGATGGGGAGCTCTTTGTTATCTCTTCACTGCCCCCAAAAACAAGTTGACAATGAGTTGCTGGCCAAATTAAGGATCCTGTGACTACCACGCTAAAACTATTATTACTGTTAGTACTCTTGCCTGTTATGCAAAAAAAAGCACTGAAAACACCATACACCACAATGCGAATGTTCCTTAGAAAGGCTAAAAACTCCAGACCAGTCCAGTTAAAACAAAGCAACTTGAAATCAAGGAAGGGAAGCAGCTCTAATTGACTTTTGGAATGCAACATTAGCTAAAGTAGATAGCGGACACTGTGCCGTCTTTGCAGAGCCCCACCCCCCCCCCCCTCCACAGGTGCTTCACAAACTTTTATTTTGTTGAGCCAGGAAAATGGAAAAATACATATTTGTCATAAAAATGTTGCTTTATCCCCAAATATTTCATTTTTACAAGGGTAATGGAGAAAATTAACCATACAATTTGTTGTGCAATCTCTCCTGAGTACACCGATACCCCATATGTGGTGGAAAACTACTGTTTGGGTGCACAACAGGGCTCAGAAGGGAAGGAGAGCCAATTGACTTTTGGAATGCAGAATTGGCTGGAATATAGCGGATGCCATGTCACATTTGCAGAACCCGTGATGTGCTTAAATAGTAGAAATCCTCCACAAGTCACCCCATTTTAGAAACTACACCCCTCAATTAACTTAACTGGAAGTGTGGTGAGCACATTGAACCCACAGGTGCTTCACAGAATTTTATATCGTTGAGCCAGAAAAAATTAAAAAATACATTTTTCCCACAAAAATATTTATTTTGTCCCCAAGTTTTTCATTTTCACAAGGGTAACAGGAGAAAACAGACCATACAATTTGTTGTGCAATTTTTCTTGAGAACACAGATACCCCAAATGTGGTAGAAAGCACATGGCAGGGGTTGGAAGGGAAGGACACCTGTTCAGAAAAACTGTGGCGGACCATGCTTGTATAAATGTCTAAAAAGACAGACCCTGCTGGATCATAGGCCAGATGGCCTTCACAGTCTCTCCATCTGCCTCATTATAGGGAATCTTACACCAGGTGTTCTGTTTGAATCACGTATTTTAGAGATTTACATGGAAACTTCAGTGTAAGCGCTTGGCGTAGAGCTCAGGACTACATGTGAGCCACGCCTTATTGCGATATTTAGTAGACAGAATGAACAAATCAACAGCAGGAGAAGAATTATTTTCTTTACTTTTTACGCCATTCCTCGTACTGTACAAGTGATTAGACGACTCTACTCTTTGGGTCTTTGAGACCATATTTTTGCATTGCTACTCTGTACTTCGAGCCCTCCTGGTATCTGACCTCGGACCTCCTGACTGACCTGTCTCATGGTTTATCCATGAGTAGTGACTCAGCATCACAGAATGCAGGAGAAAGAGTTATAAATTTCCAGCTTCCAGGATCATCCAGAAAAATCCAAAACTTTTATTAGAAAAATCATTAAAAACATTCACAGCTACACAAACCTAATAACCAAGCAAATGTGTTTCAGATTACAACGTCCTTAATTGTATAAAAGCAATGCAATGATTAAGGATGTTGTTATCTGAAACGTGTTTATTTTTGGTATGACTGATTGCTTTTAATGTTTTTTCTAATAAAGGTCTTGGATTTTTTATGTATGATCCTAAAAGCTGAATATTTATGCCTTTTTCTCATGTTTCCATCAGTGTTTTGAATCAGATCACCAGTGTTTGGTCAGGGTGAAACTTTTTACCATCATTGATTCATCAGTGAATTAAAAAAGTAAGTAAATAAATAATAAATTGTAAAGCTTCTGCAATCCACGGGAATCTTAAAAAACAGAGCACATGGATGGCGTCCATGTGCTATATGTGATATTCACAGGTAAAGGATTGTCTTCATGTATTTCTTTAGTAGTTTTTTGGTCTTTAAAAAGCCATGAATATCTGTAATAGATTGTGTGCTATCTGTGGAAAACACGGATAGCACACATGTAAAAAACTGACATTTGAATGAGATCTTACAATCAGGTTTTGTTCTGTAGATGAAACATGTCAACTTCCAATAATTGCAGAAAGCTTCATAATGAGTATGTGGCAGATAATTATTTGTACAACTTATTTCTGGTCTTGACCAAAAGTTAATGGGGGCTAATTGCTTGATGTTATACATTCTGAACTCTAGAGATCATAGAACCCGCGTTACCATACATGACTTTAGAGCTGTATAGAGAAAATTAATGAAGTTTAGAATGTTTCTTCAGGTCAGATTGTACTTGTGAAATACTGTTACACATGAGACAAAGTGTCTTCATACCAAATCCGCACAATGATTGCTTATTGCCTTTGCTAAGTGGTACTTTATCCTAACAACATAAACCTAAATAGCTTTGACCCAAAACAAGTTCTCTTATAAAGAAAATATGTTTGAATGAGATAATCTACTAAAAGCAATCACAATTCTAAAATATTTATAGCATTTATTATTAATGCATTTAGACGTTTTGCACCTATGTACCAAACACCCTGTAGTCAGATAAAATGGGTATGAATAATAAGAGATATGGACGTAAAGCAAAGTTGTGGTTTACCTAATCTCCCAATTTGAGTGGTCATCAAAGTGTGAGTATGAAGTGCAGAAAAATATTTATTTTTTCAACGTTTTCTTCTTTGGTCCCCATTATTTGCATTCCACGTACAGTAAGGCTACCATGACTGCTGATAACCTAATTTGCTTTTAACCCCTTTACCCCTTAAGGTGGTTTGCACGTTGATGATCAGGCCAATTTTTACAATTCTGACCACTGTAATTTTATAAGGTAATAACTCTGGAACGCTTTAACGGATCCCACTGATTCCGAGAATGTTTTTTTCATGACATATTGTAATTCATGATAGTGGTACAATTTATCGATATAACTTGTGTTTATTTGTGAAGAAAATGGAAATTTGGCTAAAATTTTGAAAATTTTGCAATTTTAAAACTTTGAATTCTTATGCCCTTAAATCAGAGAGATGTGACACACAAAACAGTTAATAAATATTTCCCACATGCCTACTTTACAGCAGCATATTTTTTAAACAATTTTTTTTTCTTATGAAGTTTTAAGGGTTAATAGTTGACCAGCGATTTCTCCTTTTTCCAACCAAATTTACAAAACCATTTTTTTAGGGACCACCTCACATTTGAAGTGACTTTGAGAGGTTTACATAATAGAAAATAATCAAAAGTGACACATTGTAAAAACTGCACCCCTCAAGCTGCTCAAAACCACATTCAATAAGTTTATTAATCCTTCAGGTGTTTCACAGGAATTTTTGGAATGTGGAAAAAAAAAAGGAACAATTAACTTTTTTTCACAAAAAAATTACTTTAGACCCACATTTTTTTATTTTCACAAGGGTAACATGAAAAAATGGACTCGAAAAGTTGTTGTGCAATTTCTCCTGAGCATGCCAAAAATGGACCTGAAAAGTTGTTGTGCAATTTCTCCTGAGCATGCCGACACCCCATATGTGGGGGAAAACTACTGTTTTGGCGCATGGCAGAGCTCGGAAGGGAAGGAGAGCCATTTGACTTTTTGAATGCAAAATTTGCTGGAACAATTAGCGGACGTCTTGTTGCGTTTGGAAAGCCCCTGATGTGCCTGAACAGTGTAAATCCCCCACAAGTGACACCATTTTGAAAACTAGACCCCACAGGGAATTGATCTAGATGTATGGTAAGCACATTGAATTCTCAAGTGCGTCACAAAAGTTTTTAATGTTGAGCCATGAAAATAAAAAAAATCACATTTTCCTGACAAAAATGTTATTCTAGCCCCAAATTTTGCATTTGCCTAAGGGTAAAAGGAGAAATTGCACCATAAAATGTGTAGTGCAAGTTCTCCTCGTATGCTGATACCCCATATGAGGGAGAAAACTACTGTTTGGGCGTACGGCAGAGCGCGGAAGGGAAGGAGCGTCATTTGACTTTTTGAATGTAAATTTTACTGGAATCATTAGCGGATGCCATGTCCCTTTTGGAGAGAACCTGATGTGCCTAAACAGTGGAAACCCCCCACCACAAGTGAACCCATTTTGGAAACTAGACCCTTCAAGGAATGTATTTAGATGTGTGGTGAGCACCTCGAATACCCAGGTGATTCATAGAAGTTTATAATGTTGAGCCCTGAAAATAAAAAAATCATCTTTTCCCCACAGAAATGTTATTTTAGCTCCAAATTTTGCATTTTCATAAATGTAACAGGAGAAATTGCACTATACAATTTGTTGAGCAATTTCTCTTGAATACACCAATACCTCATTCGTGGGAGAAAACTGCTGTTTAGGATCATGGCAAGGCTCAGAAGGGAAGTAGCATCATTTGAATTTTTAATTGTAAAATTTGCTGGAATCATTAGCTGACACCATGTCCTGTTTTGAGAGCCCCTGATGCTCCTAAACAATGGAAAACAGCAACAAGTGACCCCGTTTTGGAAACTAGACCTCTCAAAGAATGTATTTAGATGTGTGGTGAGCACCTTGAAACCCCAGGTGCTTCACAGAAGTTTAGAACGTTGAGCTGTGAAAATAAAAAAATTGCATATTCTCAAAAAAAATTTATTTTAGCGCCATTTTTTATTTTTAGGCTGGAGTCACACACAACCACAAAAAATCGGTCCGTTTTAGACGGTCGATTGTCGGATCAAAATGCAAACATCACACATCCTTCTGGCATCCAATTTTCCTTCAAAGATGCGATTTAATCGCATGTGTGTGTACCTTGTAACATCCGATTTTCATCCGACTTGCGATAATTTCTCGCAGGCTTGCAAAACTGACATACAATGGATCTAAAAGAATAGTATTTCAATCACAAAAAAAAGAATAGATATATACACATAGAACACATATATATATATACATGTCATTGTGACATGTATATATACATATATTTATAGTTCCTACACTTCTACATACTGTTATAGCCGCTAATTCAATTGCCGGGTTTTGTGAAATCACAGAAGCCGACATGAAATGATACATTGTTTCCACACAGTTAACCATGTCATTTCCTGTATTTTGATATTTGTTTAGAACTTACAATTACATGAGTGTATTTGTGCAAAATTTCAGACATGTAGGGGTTAATTAAAGGTGTAATTTCGTTGAAAAAAAAATGCGTGGGCTCCCGCTGTATTTTCTCCACCAGACAGACAAAGCAAAGCGAGTGGGGGCAGATAAGAACAGCCTAGGGAGGGTACATTTTTTGTGCCCCCCCTGGCTACTAACATCTGCCCCCAGACACCCCAGAAAGGGCAAATCTATAATTAGATTCGCCCTTTCTGGCACTTTGCCCGTCTATTCCCATTGCCCTGTAGCGGTGGCGAATGGGTTAATAATCTCACCTTACTGTCACCTTAGTATTGAAAGGTGACCTTAAGGCAGGTTAATAATTGAGAGCTGTCAATTAGACAACTATCAATTATTAATCCTATTGAAGTAAATTAAAAAAACACAGACACATTAATAAAAATTAATTTTAATGAAATAAAAACACATTTTTTTGACCATATTTTATTTTACACTTAATCCGTGCGAAGCCATTGATCTCCTAAAATAAAGATAAAAAAAAAAAAAAACATTATTCTTACCTATTCCGCTGATCTGTCACGTCCCACGCTGTAATCCTTCACAAAGGGTTAACTAGCTTTGAGCCAAGCAGTGCAAGTAATCCTGCATGCTCAGCTCAAAGCTCCTGAATGAATAAGTTCCTCTCCTGGCGACAGGAGAGGATGTGTTTCATGAATGAAGCTTAATTGATTGTGTCCACTTTCCCTTTAGGTCAGGTCACTAAAGTTAAATTGCCAATAAATCAATTAAGCTCCATTCATGAATCTATTCCTCTACTTTCGCTGGGAGAGGAACTTATTCATTCATGGGGTTAGAGCTAGTAGACAGAATTATCTCCCTGCTAACTGTAACCTGTTAACCCTTTCTGATGGATTACAGCGTGGGACCTGACTGTACATCGGATTGGTAAGTATAATTTTGCTTTTTTATTTTATTTTTTATTACAGGAAATGGTTTTAGCAGGAAAATAAAATATGGAAAAAAACTGTGTGATTATTTAATTAAACTTATTTTTTATTAAACTGTGTGTGTTTGATTTTTCTTTCATACAATAGGATTAATAATTGATAGTTGTCTAATTGACAGCTCTCAATTATTAACCAGCCTTAAGGTCACCTTTCAATACTAAGGTGACAGTAAGGTGAGATTATTAACCCATTCGCCACCGCTACAGGGCAATGGGAATAGACGGGCAAAGTGCCAGAAAGGGCGAATCTAATTATAGATTTGCCCTTTCTGGGGTGTCTGGGGGCAGATGTTAGTAGCCAGGGGGGGCACAAAAAATGTACCCTCCCTAGGCTGTTTTATCTGCCCCCACTCGCTTTGCTTTGTCTGTCTGGTGGAGAAAATACAGCGGGAGCCCACGCATTTTTTTTCAACGAAATTACACCTTTAATTAACCCCTACATGTCTGAAATTTTGCACAAATACACTCATGTAATTGTAAGTTCTAAACAAATATCAAAATACAGGAAATGACATGGTTAACTGTGTGGAAACAATGTATCATTTCATGTCGGCTTCTGTGATTTCACAGAAGCCGGCAATTGAATTTGCGGCTATTACAGTATGTAGAAGTCTAGGAAATATAAATATATACATATATATATACATGTCACAATTACATATATATATATATATATATATATATATATATATATATATATATATGTATTCTATGTGTGTATATCTATTCTTTCTATTCTTTATTAAAGCTGTCAGTGTGATTTTACAGTATAGCCGGGGATGAATTGCCGACTTTTCTAAAGGACACCGATGCGATTTCATCGCAAGTCACACAGTGTGGTCCGTTTGTAATCCGATTTTTCATCGCTCCCATAGACTTGCATTGGCGATTGTCGACCGACAATCGGTGACAATCGCAGCATGCTGCGATTGTACACGGACGTTTAAAACGGACCACAAAAAATCTGATACTGGGAGCTGCTCCATAGATCAACATAGGTCCGACTGCAATGCGATTTTTCATCGCATTGCAGTCGTCCGATTCTGTCGCCAGTGTGACGCCGGCCTTAGAAGGGAAACAGGAGAAATTGCATCATGCAATTTGTTGTCATATTTATCTTGAGTACACTGATACCCCATATGGGGTGGAATACTACTTTTGAGGCAGAGTGCAAAGCTCAGTAGTGAAAGGGTGCCACATTGGAATTCAGATTCTGCTGGTATGGTTTGAGGGTGACATGTTACATTGGCAGAGGCCCTGAGGTGTCAAAACAACAGAAACCCTCTCATATGTGAACTCATTTTACAAACTACCCTCCGCAATGAATTCATCTAGGGGTGCCGTGATTATATTGACACCACATGAACAGTGAAGAAAGAATAAAGAACATTTTTACAATTAAAATATTGTTTTAGCCCAAAGTTTTTTTATTTTTCTAAGGGATAATAGGATTTTTTTTACCACAAACTGAGGTGCATTTTTTCCTGAGTGCGCCAACACCGTACATGTAATGAGGAAATATTTCTTAGGCACAGTGCAAAGCTAAGAAGGGAAGAAGCACCATGCTATAGTGCAGATTTTACTGTTATGGTTTGTGGGTGCCATGACCCATTGGGAGAGCCTCTGAGTTGTCAGAACTAAAGATGAGAGAAAGTGTTCTGAAAACGTTCGCCACTCTCAAATTCAACACGAACGTAGCACATTCGGATTTGTGTTTACTTTCACGAGCATTTTTACTCAAAGTTGGTAAAAATTGGTCACAGTTTGGTAAATCACCGTGTTGTCACGGGTGTGTCGCCACGAAGATCGTCACGATTACACAGCCTGACTTCTCGCAGCTGAGTTTTTGGTGCTTTGTATTTTTCGGCAGTGAGGGAGTTAATTCTCTCTCTCTGTGCTAGATGAGGCCCAGCCTCGCCCAGCTGCAGTCAATGCTGCAGAAGTGGGACTCCTTCAAATACCTGCCAGTCTGTTAGGGAAGTTGTCGGTGAAAGCATTCCTTGCAGACAAACAGAGCGGCTTGTGGTATTTTGGAGTTTGGAGTGAAGTGTACTTTGTGTGTTTTTTTTCCCTTCCTCACTTTATTATTTATCTCCTTACCCGTTGGTGTTCCCTCTGTTGTTGTGGTGCGAGTTTTTGTATGCAAGGTGGTTTTTTTGGTTTTCCCCTTGTACTGTCTCGTTCGTCTAGTACTGTGTGTTGGTTTATATTATCCTGTCCCCTGTTGTTGTGATCGGGGTCCTTCTCAGGACTAGATTACTGAGGTTCAGGGATCCTCAGGAGATAGGGGTTACGCTGGCGGCCTGGACCTCTGTACCTTTAACAGTACCTCCAGGTAGAGGGATTAGTTAGGGCCCCAGCTTAGGGTCAGCTTAGGCCCCTGACCACCTGTACGCAGAGACTGCGTGACATTTTCACCGACCCACAAAAGATTCTCTGCAGCTCACATGGATCCAGTAGCCAGTCTTGCTCGGCAGTTGCAGAGTTTGTCCATGGAGCTGGCGGACGTTAAGTCCAAGGTTTTGTATCCCCCGGAGCAAGCCGGACCAGAACCTAAAGTAGCTCTCCCTGACAGGTTCACTGGGGTGCTGGACAAGTTTTTTGTTTTCCGGGAGGCATGTAAATTGTACTTTCGGCTGCGGCCTCGGTCATCGGGGAGGGAAGAACAAAGGGTGGGAATTATCATCTTGCTCCTACAAGGGGACCCACAATCATGGGCGTTATCTCTTCCCCCGGGCTCCCCGGCTCTCCAGTCAGTGGATAGGTTTTTTGTTGCTCTGGGTCTCGTATATGATGACCCGGATCGGATCTCCCTTGATGAATCTAAGTTACATAGGATCCAGCAGGGAGATCGTCCGGCGGAGGAATTCTGTTCGGAGTTCCGTAGGTGGGCCACGGACACCCAGTGGAATGACCCGGCTCTTAGGAGCCAGTTTTGTCAAGGTTTATCTGACAAATTAAAGGATGTGTTGGCACAGTATGACCCTCCTGTTGTGAATGGGCTTGAGATGAGTTCTGAGCAGAGGCTCCCTCTGGTGGTTACAAGCGGTACTGGTCTGTCCAGTGAAGATTGTGAAGATTGTGAGGATTGGGAATCAGGTGTTACTGACTGGTCTTATATAAGGGAGTCACCTTCCCATCAGGGTTGCCGGTGATCAATTGTTCTGGTCTCTATCCTTGATTCCTGTTTCTCTTGTAGCCTGCTGTGTCGTGTCTGCATCTCCTGCTAACAGATAAGACATTTTCTTCTTTTTGTTTTTGTGTTTGATTTTTGCATTTTGTCCTGCACTTCTGTGGGGGCCTTCAGGGTCCCCTCCGGGGGCTTTTGCCCTCTCAGTTTAGTTCAGCCACTGATGTTTGTACTTTTGCTTTTTCCAGTTTTTTCAGTGGCTGCTGTTTTGATTTTGTTACACCAGAGAACTAATTTAGGTGGTAGAGGTCGTGTGATCTCAGGTGTTTTTGAAATTAGTAGAGTTGGTGCTTTTCAGGGTTTTCTGGGATTGCAGTAAGTACCCTTCCTATCCTTTTCTATTTAGTTAGTTTGGGCCCCAACGTTTGCTCATACTATTTTCTGTTTGTGTCAGTATTTCTTCTTGTCTAACCGACATTACATGTTTGGGGGCTTTCTATTGTCTTTGGGGTTCTGCTCCGGGGCAGATAGCTTTCCTATATCTATCTTTAGGTGTAGTTAGTTTCTCAGGCTGTGACGAGGCGTCTAGGACCAACATAGGAACGCTCCACGGCTGCCTCTAGTTGTTGTGGTTAGTCAGGGTACTGCAATCTCATAGATTCCAACTGCTCTGGTGTATTGCCTTTTTTGCCTGCACTCCTCAGCTACCGAAACATAACAGTATCACCGGCCCAAAATTTAAAATTGTATGGTACTCACAGAAGGGAAAAAATTTGTGAAAGAAAAAACGGTTGTCAGAGTTGTCAGAGATATTTTTCTGTTTGTTGCATTTTTTTTTTTTTTCCCTCTGTATCTCTGGGTGCTGGGGAGGATTTTTTCTCTCAATGGAGTTTGCACAGTTGTCTGGCCGTGTGGATCAGCTTGCCACTGAGGTTCAGAGTATTGCTGCATATCTTGCTAGGTTGCCTGCTGTGGAACCTAGGATTCCCATGCCAGATTTGTTTTTAGGGGATCGAGCTAAGTTTCAGAATTTCAAAAATAATTGTAAATTGTTTTTTGCCTTAAAATCTAAGTCCTCAGGGAACGCAGCGCAGCAGGTTCAAATTGTCATCTCTCTCCTGCGCGGCGATCCTCAGGATTGGGCTTTTTCCCTGACACCTGGGGATCCTGTTTTGAGTGATGTTGATGCATTTTTCAGGCTTTGGGGTTATTGTACGATGAGCCTAATGTCACTGATCAAGCTGAAAAAGCCTTGTTGGCATTAAATCAGGGGCTTGATGACGCTGAGTTATACTGTCAGAGATTCAGTAGGTGGGCAGTCCTGACCAAGTGGAATGACGACGCTTTGGCGGCCCTTTTTCGGAAGGGTCTGTCAGATAATGTAAAGGATGTTATGGTGGGATTCCCTGTCCCCTCTGGTCTCAATGATTCTATGTCATTAGCGATTCAAATTGACAGACGTTTGCGTGAGCGGAGAAGTATGCGTGGAATAGTGTTGCCTTGTGAACCTGCTTCTGAATCCATGCAGTGTGATAGAGTGGTGTCTGGGGCACAGCGTCATGAGTTTCGAAAGCGCAATGGGTTATGTTTCTACTGTGGTGATGCCTCTCATGCTATTTCAGTCTGCCCTAAGCGGGGAAGACGTTTTGCACGCTCAGTTGTCTTGGGTAGTGTTCAGACTAAGTTTTTATTAACTGTCACTCTGATATGCTCTCTGTCCTCATTTTCTGCTCAGGCTTTCGTTGATTCTGGAGCAGCTATTAACCTGATGGATTATGATTTTGCTAAACGTTGTGGGTTTCCCTTGATACCCCTACAGAAGTCTATTCCCCTACTGGGGATCGATTCTACCCCTTTGGCTGAGAATAAACCTCAGTTCTCTACTCATGTGATAATGAGGGTTGAACCTGATCATCAAGAGTGCTGCAAATTTTTGGTTCTGTATAATCTGCATGATATTATCGTACTGGGTTTCCCTTGGTTACAGTCTCATAATCCTGTTTTGGATTGGAAATCTGTGTCTGTAACCAGTTGGGGCTGCCAATGTGTTAATACCAACACTCCTGTTTTTTCTGCCTCCCCCCAGGCTCAGGATGTTCCTGACTTTTTGATTGATTTTTTGATGTATTTAGCGAAAGTAAATCTGCATCCTTGCCTCCCCATAGGAGCTATGACTGCGCTATTGAATTAGTGCCTGGTAGTAAATTCCCTAAAGGTCGCCTTTTTAACTTGTCTGTACCTGAACATGACGCTATGCGGTCTTATATCAAGGAGTCATTGGAGAAGGGTCATATCAGACCATCCTCTTCACCCTTAGGTGCCGGTTTTTTCTTTGTGGCCAAAAGGATGGTTCATTAAGGCCGTGTATTGATTATCGTCTTTTGAACAATATTACTGTGAAATATCAATACCCGTTACCCTTGATTTCTGACCTGTTTTCCAGGGTGAAAAACGCTACTTGGTTTACCAAGCTTGACCTCAGGGGGGCATATAACCTTATTCGCATTAAGCACGGGGATGAATGGAAGACGGCATTCAATACCCGGAGGGGCATTTTGAGTACCTTGTGATGCCCTTTGGGCTCACTAATGCTCCTTCTGTCTTCCAGTCCTTCATGAATGACATTTTCAGGGATTTTGTGGATAAATTTCTGATTGTTTATTTGGATGATATCTTGATTTTTTCTAATGACTGGGACTCTCATGTGAAACATGTTCGAACTGTATTCCAGATTTTAAGAGGAATGCTCTGTATGTGAAGGGATCAAAGTGTCTTTTTGGCGTACAGAGGATCTCATTTCTGGGATTCATTTTGTCCCCATCTGTTATTGAAATGGACCCGGTCAAGGTTCAGGCCATCTGTGATTGGGTCCAACCTACTTCATTAAAGGCTCTTCAAAGATTTTTGGGTTTTGCCAATTTTTATCGTAAATTTATTGGTAATTTCTCGGTTATTGTTAAACCATTAACTGATTTGACCAAAAAGGGTTCTGATGTGGTGAATTGGCCTCCTGAGGCAGTCTCTGCATTTCAGGAACTTAAGCAGAGATTCACTTCTGCTCCTGTTCTACGGCAGCCTGATGTTTCTCTGCCATTTCAGGTGGAGGTTGATGCCTCTGAAATTGGGGGCAGGTGCCGTTTTGTCCCAAAAAGATCCAGAGACCTCTAAAAGTAACCCTTGTGCCTTTTTCTCTCGAAAATTTTCTCCTACTGAACGTAATTATGACGTGGGTAATCGGGAGTTATTGGCCATGAAGTGGGCTTTTGAAGAGTGGAGACATTGGCTGGAGGGAGCCAAACATCAGGTGGTGGTCCTTACTGACCATAAGAATCTGGTTTATCTGGAATCTGCCAAGCGACTCAATCCTAGACAGGCCAGGTGGGCCTTGTTTTTCACACGTTTTAATTTTTTGGTTTCCTTTCTTCCTGGCACTAAGAATGTTAAGGCGGATGCCCTCTCGAGGAGCTTCCTTGCGGACTCTCCTGAGTTATCTGATCCTTCTGTTATTTTGAAAGAGGGTGTAGTTCTTTCCGCCATCTCACCTAATTTGAGACTTGCTCTGGAGGGGTGTCAGGAGGATAGGCCCGAGCGCTGCCCTGTTTGGAAAATTGTTTGTCCCGGACCAGTGGAAAAAGAGTGTGATGTCTGAGATTCATTGTTCCGCGTTGGCTGGGCATCCCGGAATTTTTGGTACCAGAGACTTGGTTAGTCGGTCCTTTTGGTGGCCTACCTTGTCTCGTGATGTCAGGGAATTTGTGCAGTCCTGCGGGACTTGCTCTCGCTCCAAGCCTTGCTCTCGCTCTAGTGGTTTGTTGATGCCATTGCCTGTGCCCAAGAGACCATGGACCCATATCTCTATGGATTTCATTTCCGACCTTCCTGTTTCTCAGAGAATGACCGCCATCTGGGTGATTTGTGATAGGTTTTCCAAGATGATACATCTTGTGCCATTACCTAAGTTGCCTTCCTCCTCTGAATTGGTGCCATTGTTCCTTCAGCACGTGGTTCGTTTACACGGCATTCCTGAGAACATAGTGTCTGACAGAGGAGTCCAGTTTGTTTCCAGATTTTGGAGGACTTTTTGTTCTAAACTGGGTGTTCAATTGTCTTTCTCCTCGGCATTTCATCCTCAGACCAATGGTCAAACTGAGAGAACAAACCAGACTCTTTTTTGCCTTTGGCTGAGTTTGCTCTTAATAATAGGGCTAGCTCTGCCACTTTGATGTCTCCGTTTTTCTGTAATTCTGGGTTTCACCCTCGATTTTCTTCAGGACAGACGGAGGCTTCTGTCTGTCCAGGTGTTGACTCTGTTGTGGAGCGTATGCAACAGATTTGGGACCAGGTAGTGGAGAGGTTGTCCCTCTCTCAGGAGAGGGCCAGCGGTTTGCTAACCGGCATAGGACTGATGGTCTCGGTTTAAAGTTGGTGACTTGGTCTGGTTGTCCTCAAAAAATATTCCTATGAGAGTAGCATCTCCTAAATTTTAAGCCTAGGTTCATTGGACCTTATAAGATCATGGAGATTCTTAATCCTGTTTCTTTTCGTTTGCTTCTTCCAGGGACATTTAAGATCCATAACGTGTTCCAAAGTCCTTGTTGAAGAGGTTTGTTGAGCCAGTGGTTCCTGCTGCTGTGCCTCCTGACCCTGTTTTGGTTGAGGGCAATCTGGAGTATGTGGTTGAGAAATATTAGATTCTCGTTTTTCTGACGGAAACTCCACTATTTGGTTAAGTGGAGAGATTATGGTCAGGAAGACAATTCTTGGGTGTTTGCTTCGGACATCCATGCTAGGAGACTCATCCGTGCATACCATAGAACTCATCCTGACCGACCTGTTGCTCAAATGAGGGTTCGGTGACCCCTCCTCAAGGGGGGGGGGTACTGTTGTGAATGGGCTTGAGATGAGTTCTGAGCAGAGGCTCCCTCTGGTGGTTACAAGCGGTACTGGTCTGTCAGTGAAGATTGTGAAGATTGTGAGGATTGGGAATCAGGTGTTACTGACTGGTCTTATATAAGGGGGTCACCTTCCCATCAGGGTTGCCGGTGATCAATTGTTCTGGTTTTTATCCTTGATTCCTGTTTCTCTTGTAGCCTGCTGTGTGTGTCTGCTCTCCTGCTAACAGATAAGACATTTTCGTCTTTTTGTTTTTGGGCTTTTATTTTTGCATTTTGTCCTGCACTTCTGTGGGGGCTTCAGGGTCTCCTCCGGGGGCTTTTGCCCTCTCAGTTTAGTTCAGCCACTGATGTTTGTACATTTGCTTTTTCCAGTTTTTTCAGGGCTGCTGTTTTGTTTTTGTTACACCAGAGAACTAATTTAGGTGGTAGAGGTCGTGTGATCTCAGATGTTTTGAAATTAGTAGAGTTGGTTCTTTTCAGGGTTTTCTGGGATTGCATAAGTACCCTTCCTATCCTTTTCTATTTTAGTTAGTTTGGGCCCCAACGTTTGCTCATACTATTTTCTGTCTGTGTCAGTTTTTTTTTTGTCTAACCGCCATTACATGTTTGGGGGCTTTCTATTGTCTTTGGGTTTTCTGCTCCGGGGCAGATAGCTTTCCTATATCTATCTTTAGGTGTAGTTAGTTTCTCAGGCTGTGACGAGGCGTCTAGGACACGTAGGAACGCTCCACGGCTGCTCTAGTTGTTGTGGTTAGTCAGGGTACTGCAATCTCATAGAATTCCAACTGCTCTGGTGTATTGCCTTTTTTGCCTGCACTCCTCAGCTACCGAAACATAACACCCTCCCGCGGGCACTGGAAACGCTATGGCCCTTGCTATTGCATTGACAGACGGTTCGGGAGAGGTGCGGGGGTAACTCCGCCCCCTGTGATGACTCCACCTTCTTCAAGGGTCCCTTATATGGAGGTTCCCCTGGTCAGTCCAGAGGAGCCTATGCAATTAGGAGGGAAAATCATTTCGGGGGAGGGGACCGGCGGTGCGCCACAAGACAGGAAGGTGTTTCTTCTGCGGAGTAAGGGACATTTTATTGGGGGGTGTCCATTCCGTCTTTTGCAAAATAAAGGGTCGTCGGAAAATATTGATCCCAGGTTGTGTGGTGGACGGAATCTGGGAGTAGGTATTTCGTCCCTAGGTTCGTCTCAGTTTCTCGTACGGCGGAGGTGGTGGTGGGTACGAGAACTGAGGGTAGTGTTGAGCGATAGTGCTCGATATCTAAAAATATCGTATCGAAATTGTATCGCCGATAGCACTAAATATCGTCGATATCCGATTTCGATTACCGGAAGTCCAATGTAAGTCTATTGGATCAAATATTGCAACTAAAAAAAACCTTTATTTCCTTGTAAACACTAAATATACACACATAGAATACATATATTAATATATATACATGTCATTGTGACATATATATATACATATATGTATAGTTTATACACTCTACATAGTAAAATATCCTCTGATTCAATTGCCGGGTAAAGCCGGCTTCTGTGAAAAGACAGAAGCACCCGACATGAAATGACACTTGGTGTACATAGGGTTAACCATGTCTTTTCATGTCGTTTGCAATCTGATTTGCACAAACAATTACATCAGTCTATGTGTGCAAAATTTACACACCTGTAGGGGTTAATTAAAGGTGTAAATTCGTTGTAAAAAAACCAGACTTTTTTGCTACGAATTTACACCTTTAATTAACCCCTACAGGTGTGAAATTTTGCACACTTACACTCATGTAATTGTTTGTGCAAATCAGATATCAAACCAAGTGTCATTTCATGTCGGGTTCTGCATTTTCACAAAAGCGGCAATTGAATTAGCGGCTATTATACTATGTAGAAGTGTATGAACTATAAATATAAATATATAAATATGTGTCACAAATTCAATGACATGTTATTATATATATGAGGTGTAAAATTGCTGAAAAAAAATGCGTGGGCTCCCCCCTATTTTCGCAACCAGACAGACAAAGCCAGTGAGTGGGGGCAGATAATAATAGCCCAGAGAGAGACCATTATTTTTGGCCCCCCCCGGCTACTAACATCTGCCCCCAGACACCCAGAAAGGACAAATCTCTAATTAGATTTGCCTTTCTGGCACTTTGCCCGTCTATTCCCATTGCCCTGTAGCGGTGGCGAATGGGTTAATAAGGGGTTAAAATGACCTTGCAATTGAAAGGTCACTTTAAGCCAGGTTAATAATTGAGAGCTGTCAATCAGACAACTATCAATTATTAATCCTATTGTATGAAAGAAAAATCAAACACACACACTTTAATAAAAAAGAAGTTTAATGAAATAATCACACAGTTTTTGACCATATTTTATTTCCTGCTAAAACCATTTCCTGTAATAAAAATAAAATAATAAAGCAAAATTATTCTTACCAATCGATGTACAGTCAGGTCCCATGGTGTAATCTATCAGAAAGGGTTATGTTTACTGCAGGGACCGCAGCTAATGCTGCAGCCTCACAGTAAACCCCCAAATGAATGAGTTCCTCTCCTGGCTGACAGGAGAGGAAGTGGAAAGCTTAATTGATTGCTTTCCACTTTCACTTCAGGTCAGCCAGGGACACAATCAGTGACGTCAGAGGGAACTGGTTAACAAAAATAGGGGATCCCCTCGAAAAAAAATGCTGTGGGGTCCCCCTATTTTTGTTAACCAGCCAGATGAAGCAGACCGCTGAGGCCTGGGATTTTCAGGCTGTTAAGGAGCCAAGATCCATGGACCTTGCCAGCCTGATAATACCAGGCCACAGCAGTCTGCATATCTTGGCTGATTAACAAAAATAGGGGATCCCCTCGAAAAAAATTGGCGTGGGGTCCCCCTATTTTTGTTAACCAGCCAGATGAAGCGGACTGCTGAGGCCTGGTTTTTAGGCTGGTAAGGATCCAATATCCATGGACCTTGCAAGCTGTAATTACCAGGCCACAGCAGTCTGCTTAGCTTGGCTGGTTAACAAAAATAGGGGATCCCCTCGAAAAAAAAACGGCGTAGGGGTCCCCCTATTTTTGTTAACCAGCCAAGTAAAAATGCAGACTGCTGCGGCCTGGTATTAAAAGACTGTCAAGGCCATGGATTTTGGCCCTCAACAGCTGATAATACCAGGCTACAGCAGCCCCACATTTGGCGCATCAAAAGAAGTGCCAATTGTGGCATTTTACCCGGCTCTTCCCACTTGCCCTGTAGCGGTGGCAAGCGGGGTAATAAGGGGTTATGTCACCGTTGATTGCACGGTGACAATAAGCCCGGTTAATAATGGAGAGGCGTCAATAAGACACCGATCCATTATTAATCCAAAGTTATTAAATGCATAAAAAAAAGACAAAGCAAGAAAAAAGTCTTTTAATGAAATAAAAGAGACAACCACACTTTTCATTTCTTTTATTGTACTCTCATTCCTGCGACGTCATCGATCTCTGTAAAAAAGAAAAAAAACAAACAACAGTATACCACCTGTCCGACGCAGTCCATAGTAACGACAGTCCCACGACGATCCAGCTCTGCTACATCGCAATGACAGCAGAGCCTGTCATCGCGACGCAGCATAGCTGATTACCTGCTTCCCCGGCGGTGACGTCATCGGACTGACTGCTTTACGGCCGGGATTACCCAGCAGTCACTGCAGTTATCGCGAGAAACTGCATGTGACCGCCGGGGAGAAGAGGATGGCGGCCATGAAGCAGTCCAGGACGTGACCGCCGGAGATCTTCTGCCAGGTAAGTGCCGCTGACTCCTGACAGACCCGACCGACGGACACTGACAGTGACAGACCCGACCGACGGACACAGACAGTGACAGTAACAAATCCGATTCCGGTATTCGATAAGACGAAAATATCGAAACGAATTATCGAAAGGCCGATAGAGCTAATATCGGCCGATAGCCGATATTTGCATTATCGTATCGCTCAACACTACTGAGAGGATATCTGTTCTTCTGAATAGTGGGGTCGGGGCTAATCTGGTGGACGCTCGGTTTGCCCGGGTTCAAGGTATGCGATTGAGTGTGTTGGCTAAACCCATCCCCATATTCTCGATCGACGCCAGGCCTCTCGGTCAGGGAAGTTTTTTGCAAGCTGTGCATAACGTAAAACTTCAAGTGGGAGCGATACATAAAGAACTGTTGTCTTGTTACGTGTTGGAGGGTCTTCCCACTCCTATAGTGTTGGGCCTTCCTTGGTTAACTAAGCATAACCCTGTAATTAATTGGCAATCCAGAGAGATAAGCCAATGGAGTGAATTCTGTAATAAAAACTGCATGAATACGGTCATCGGTGCGGTCACTCCTAGGGTCTTACCTCCATTTCTGGCGGACTTTGAGGATGTATTCTCGGAGAAAGGGTGTCAGGAACTACCTCCTCATCGCGTGTATGACTGTTCTGTAAAACTTCTCCCTGAGGCCAAGTTACCTGTCACGCTGTATAGCAGATATATATATATGTGATGACAGTAATCTATATCAAAAGGGCAACATACAATATAACATGCGCATAGATATATGATAACATAGAATTACCTGACAGAAAGTCCAGTGGGTCAATACGGAATCCGTTATGCGCTGTCTCCGGCTAGAGGGTGACCGGGGTCTATGCTGACCCTAAACTGGGGTCCTAACTAATCCCTCTACCTGGAGGTACTGTTAAAGGTACAGAGGTCCAGGCCACCAGCGTAAACCCTGTCTCCTATCAATCCCTGCCAACTGTAATCTAGTCCTAAGAAGGACCCTAATTACCACCAAAGGGAATGAACAGGTAACGGTTAATGAACAGAAAGACATACAAGAAAGACCAGAAATAAAGTAAATAAAGTCTTACATACAACACTCACACACAGTAGGAACACCTAAGGTCTCAGAGATAAACTATAAGCTATAAGAGTAAAAACAACTAAGGAGCTCTTAGCTTAAGTATTCTCAGAACCGATCCAGTCTGCTAGACTACATAAAGGCTTTCACCGGCCTCTAACAAGCAGACTGGCAGGTATATGAAGGAATCTAATTAGAACATAATCAAAAGCAGCCAGGCGAGGCTGGACCTAGTCTTAGCAAAGAGCTAGGTAAAATTAACTCCCTCATTACCAAACACAAAGAAACAGCAACTCAGCTGTGAGAAGTCAGAGTGTGTAATCGCGACGATCCTTGTGGCGATACACCCATGACAGTACCTAAATCTAGGTTGTATAACCTATCTGGTCCAGAGAGGCAGGCCATGAAGGATTTATATTTCTGAAAGTCTTGCTAAGGGGCATATTAGACCTTCATCTTCCCCGGTGGCCGTGGGGTTCTTCTTTGTGAAGAAGAAAGATTGAGGCCTACGCCCTTGCCTGGATTTCCGTGAACTTAATCGGATTACGGTCCGAGATCCGTATCCGCTCCCACTTATTCCCGATCTCTTCAATCAGATCGTGGGCGCCAAATGGTTCTCTAAGTTGGATCTCAGGGGGGCGTACAATCTGATTAGGATGAAGGAGGGGGATGAGTGGAAGACGGCGTTTAACACTCCGGAGGGGCATTATGAGAACCTTGTCATGCCATTCGGTCTGACTAATGCCCCGGCGGTGTTCCAACACTTTGTAAATGACATTTTTCGCCGCCTGGTGGGACAGTTTGTTGTCATATATCTGGATGATATCTTAATTTACTCGCCGGATCTTGTGTCTCATCAGGAGCATGTTAGGCAGGTGTTACAGATCTTTCGGGATAATAAACTGTACGCCAAATGGGAAAAGTGTGTGTTCGCCGTACAGGAACTCCAGTTTTTAGGCTTCCTGGTGTCAGCATCTGGTTTTCGTATGGACCCTGGGAAAGTGCGGGCAGTTCTTGAGTGGGATCTGCCAGAGAATCTTAAGGCACTACAACGTTTCCTGGGGTTTGCTAATTATTACCGGAAATTTATTCGTAATTTCTCGTCCATGGTTAAACCTCTCACAGACATGACAAAAAAAGGGACAGATTTTTCTAGGTGGTCTGACAAGGCTTGTCAAGCATTCTCCTCCTTGAAAAAATGTTTTGCCTCGGCATCCATACTCATTCAACCTGGTGCGTCACAGCCGTTCATTGTAGAGGTAGACGCTTCCGAGGTAGGGGTGGGAGCAGTATTGTCACAGGGTTCGTCCCCTGGTAAGTGGCATCCGTGCGCCTTTTTCTCTAAAAAATTGTCGTCCGCTGAGAGGAATTACGATGTCGGCAATAGGGAACTCTTGGCCATTAAGTTAGCTTTTGAGGAGTGGCGCCATTTTTTGGAGGGGGCAGTCCATCCGGTCACCGTCATCACCGATCACAAGAATCTGCTATATCTGGAGTCCGCAAAACGTCTGAATCCCAGACAAGCTAGGTGGTTGTTGTTTTTTACCAGGTTTAATTTTGTCGTCACATATCGTCCTGGGTCAAAAAATGTAAAGGCGGATGCCTTATCTCGTAGTTTCCCTGGGGCCGGGAATACGGATGACCCAGTTCCTATCCTTCAGGAGGGGGTGGTGGTGTCGGCAGTATGCTCTGAGCTTGAGGAGGAGGTATTGGAGGCTCAGGGGGACGCCCCTGTTGGACCTCCAGGGAGACTGTTTGTTCCAGATCAGTTGCGACAAAAGGTGATCGAGGCACACCATAACTCAGCTTTGTCAGGACACCCAGGGAGTAAAGCAACTGTGGATCTCCTCTCGCGTCGGTTTTGGTGGCCTAACTTACATAGGGAGGTGGTAACTTTTGCCGCGTCCTGTGGGGTTTGTGCGCGCTCTAAGACCCCACATACCTGTCCGTCTGGGGCCCTCTTACCTTTGAAGATCCCGGAGCGTCCTTGGACTCATCTGTCCATGGACTTTATTACGGACCTCCCGCCGTCTTCGGGTAAAACGGTCATACTCGTTGTAGTGGACAGGTTCAGCAAGATGGCACATTTCATCGCTCTTCCTGCTCTTCCTAATGCTAAAACTCTTGCACAGGTGTTCATTGGGGAGATTGTGAGGCTTCACGGGGTACCCTCCGATGTGGTGTCTGATCGGGGGTCTCAGTTTGTGTCCAAATTCTGGAAGGCATTTTGTACATGGCGGGGGATGCATTTATCGTTTTCATCGGCTTTTCATCCTCAGACTAATGGTCAGACGGAACGTCTGAACCAGAGCTTGGAGACATATCTCCGGTGTTTTGTGTCAGAGAACCAGGAGGACTGGGCTTCTTTCTTGCCTCTGGCAGAGTTCGCTCTTAATAATAGGGGGAGCGAGTCCACTGGTAAGTCCCCGTTTTTTGGGGCATATGGTTTTCACCCCCAGTTTTGTACTTTCAGTAGGGGGGCTCTTCGGGGGTTCCTGAGGAAGAACGATTTTCGTCATCACTCGCTTCAGTGTGGAGAGGGGTGCTGAATAATCTGAATACTATGGGGAACCGATACAAACGTATGGCTGATAGGAGGAGAGTGTCTGGTCCGGACCTAAGTGTGAACGATCGGGTATGGTTGTCTACCAGGAATATAAAACTTAAAGTTCCCTCCTGGAAACTGGGTCCCAGGTTCATTTGGCCGTACAGGATCAGTTCTATAATTAATCCGGTGGCATTTCGTCTTGACCTCCCCCTACGTTTAAAATTCACAACGTGTTCCACAGATCGTTGCTTAAGAGGTATGTGGCGCCGGTGATACCGTCACCTTTACCTCCTCCTCCAGTGTTGGTCAATGGTAACTTGGAATTTCAGGTATCAAAAGTCATCGATTCACGCTTTAATCGCCGGTCTCTTCAGTACCTGGTTCATTGGAAGGGGTATGGTCCTGAGGAGAGGATGTGGGTTCCTGCGTCGGATATTAACGCAGACCGATTAATTTGGGCCTTCCACACGACTCACCCGGATAAACCTGGCCCTGAGGGTCCGGAGGTCCCTCGTAGAAGGGGGGTACTGTCACGGGTGTGTCGCCACGAAGATCGTCACGATTACACAGCCTGACTTCTCGCAGCTGAGTTTTTGGTGCTTTGTATTTTTTGGCAGTGAGGGAGTTAATTCTCTCTCTCTGTGCTAGATGAGGCCCAGCCTCGCCCAGCTGCAGTCAATGCTGCAGAAGTGGGACTCCTTCAAATACCTGCCAGTCTGTTAGGGAAGTTGTCGGTGAAAGCATTCCTTGCAGACAAACAGAGCGGCTTGTGGTATTTTGGAGTTTGGAGTGAAGTGTACTTTGTGTGGTTTTTTCCCTTCCTCGCTTTATTATTTATCTCCTTACCCGTTGGTGTTCCCTCTGTTGTTGTGGTGCGAGTTTTTGTATGCAAGGTGGTTTTTTTGGTTTTCCCCTTGTACTGTCTAGTACTGTGTGTTGGTTTATATTATCCTGTCCCCTGTTGTTGTGATCGGAGTCCTTCTCAGGACTAGATTACTGAGGTTCAGGGATCCTCAGGAGATAGGGGTTACGCTGGCGGCCTGGACCTCTGTACCTTTAACAGTACCTCCAGGTAGATGGATTTGTTAGGGCCCCAGCTTAGGGTCAGCTTAGGCCCCTGACCACCTGTACGCAGAGACTGCGTGACACGTGTTTCCACTAATGCTTTGATATTACTTTGGCTAGGATAGTGGTGCTGTATGATGAGTGTGTGGGACATGTTTGATGAGGGGAGGGGTGTGGAGAGGTTAGAAGAGCATGTGGAGAGATTACAGGAGCAGCGCGTCCTTTTTTCCCTTACCTTTATGTGACTAAATAAACTATCACTATTTATTTTCTCAGATAGTGTGCCTGAACAGCATTGTTATACCCAATATTAGGCTCAACGATTTTTAAGTGGAAATCAGACCTTCTGATTTGCCACTGAAACACAGTTTTAGCACAAACTGTTTGGAGTAGCTTATTGGTCCTCCGGCCTGCACCCCATTATTAGGCCTAACTATTTTAAGTGGAAATCTGGCCTTATGAGTTGCCTCTGAAACACAGTTTTAGCTCAAATGATCTGGAGTAGCTAATTGGCCCTCTAGGCTGCACCCCAATATTAGGCCTAATGATTTTTAAGTGGAAATCTGGCCTTCTGATTTGCTCAGAAATCATCCACAATGTCATGATACAAGGTCTTCTGTGACTGGTTGCCAAAGTCACATGTCCCTGGCCATATAAAAAGCGGACATCTTGTTTTGCTTTCGCCATTGTCTCAGTGTCACAGTGCAGAGTAGTCGCTCCTGTGCTAGTGCTGGTGCAGAGAGTGAACTTGTCATTTAAATAGATAGAATCCTGTCCTGGGTGAAATCGATCTTCCAGCATCAAAGTAGATTGTGAAAAACCTGTGTTGCGGTCTCCAGAAGCCCCGTTTGCTACTCCCAATCGTTTGTGCTAAAACTGTGTTTCAGAAGCAAATCAGAAGGCCAGATTGCCACTTAAAAATCGTTAGGTCTAATATTGGAGTGCAGCCTGGAGGGCCAATTAGCTACTCCCAATCGCTTGTGATGAAACTGTGTTTCAGTGGCAAATCAGAAGGCCATATTTCCACTTAAAAATAGTTAGGCCTAATAATGGGTGCCACCTGGAAGGCCAATTAGCTACACGAAATCTTTTGCGCTTAAACTGTGCTTCAGTGGCAAATCAGAAGGTCTGATTTCCACTTAAAAATCGTTGAGCCTAATATTGGGTTGCAACCTGGAGGGCCAATTTGCTACTCCAAATTGTTTGTGCTAAAACTGTGTTTCAGTGGCAAATCAGAAGGACAGATTTCCCCTTAAAATCTTTAGGTATAACAATGTTGTTCAAGTACACTATCTAAGAAAAGAAATAGTGATTGTTCATTTAGTGACATAAAGTTAAGGGGAAAAAAAAGAGCTCGCCTCTCCTGGTACAGTGGATAGAAAATGCTGCATCAAGTGGCCTCTTCCTTCACCTTAACATCACACACAGTATAATCCTCAGAGGTGGCACCTCAATCACCCTTGTTTCCTAAAGCGTCAAAAAATTTCCAAGTGTCCATCTGACTGTGGGGAACCTCACATGGCTATTCTGCAGAGCTGCTCACACACTGTATTTCATGGGCATCAGAGGTCTGCTCCAAAGAATCACAGAATCCAGAAGAGGGAAGCATCTGGACCGATGCCCCAAACTTTTTTATGTAGGATCTGGGGCTGGATGAAGTAGGGTCTGAGCAGAATCCATACGTGGAGGGTGAAACCAAGGGTGGAGGTGATCCTGATGAGACTCAGATACCAGATGCACCAGATGCACATGTGGACTGTACTGTGGTGTCAGGGCAGGAAGAGGAGGTGGGTGACTCTCAGGGTGAGGAGTGTGATAACAGAGAGGATGACTATGAAACACAGAGATTACATTGCGGTTTCCCACACAGACACAAAGTGAAGCAACCACAAGCACTGCATCCTCAGCTCCAACTCTGGCAGTGGCCAGCAGCAGTCGCAAGTATGCAGTTCGCAAGGGTTAACTGGCCTGAGTGTTTCTTGAGACCATAAAGGTGACCCAACACACATTACTCATCAAATTTGCAAAAAAAAACTCAGTAGAGGCAAAAATTGCAATAATTAAACAACTACATGCAAGAACCAGCACATGCACAATCAACATGCATTAGTGTGGGAATCTCACTGCGCTAAAATGCGGACTAGAGGGCCTTGCCAACCACTGCCATCCCATCAACACATCTGCTGCTTCTTCCTCCTCCATCACCATTCCAAGTCTTCTCACAGAGGTCCGCGGTCGCAGAAACTACTATTGCTTACCCACCACAGTTCGGGTGAGTGAGAGCCCGTCAGCTGTTATGGAAGTGGATATGACTGCTGCTTTTATGTCAGCTATGCACAACACATCTTTCACAATCCACCATAACATTTCTGCCTGCACCTCACTCACAGTCCAGATGTTTGTCCTATTCTCCATACTTCACCTTCTCTCAGCACAGCAGCAAGCACTCAGTCCCACAGTTATGGTCACGTAAAAGATTTTTTCCTCCTGCACATGGCAAAGCTAAGTGACTGAACTTCACCATCTCCAATCTGTTGGCAACGGCAATGCTGCTTTTCCTTCTGGTGGATACAGACGGTTCCAGAAAGTTGATGGCCATCGCAGTCCCACAGTACCAGTTGCCCAGTCGGCATTACTTCTCTAAGAAAGCTGTGCCTGCACTACACCAGCATGTAACGGACATCACCCGTTCCCAGAAAAATCTATGTCTGAGAGGGTGCATTTCATCACTGACACCAGGATGAGCAAAAATGGGCAGGGGCGTTACATGTCGCTGACTGGGCAATGGGTGAATATGGTGGCAGTGAGGGCAGGCAGTCAAGGGGCTGCTCCACAAGTCTTGAAATCCCCACGGCTTGCAGGCCAAAAAAACTTGTCATGCCTTGGAGGTTCTGTCATGCCCGGCAGCCAGAGTTCTCTCGGAACGTGTCTTCAGTGCTGCTGTTGGTATCCTGAAGGATAAGCACATACAGCTGTTCCCTGAAAGTGTAGACCAAATAACTTTTATCAAAATGAACAAGTCATGGATCTCCAATGACTTTTGAACCACAGTTGTAGATAGGGCCGATTAGGCAATAGTGTCGTTTTTAGTGTCATGTATTGATCTCGCATTATTGCAGTCTGTAACATCTTTGAGGTGTCTTGTGCCTGCTGTTGCTACTGCTCCTGATGTTACAAACAATGTTTTGAAATGTGGAGACTCCAAGTTGTGTCTCCATCTGGTGGATTGCCTGTAGTAGAAGATGTGTCAGGGGCGTATTATACTGTTTCCATTCTGTTGAAATTGATGCCACTTTAGTGCTGTGTGACAATTATTTTTTGAAATGTGGAAACTCCAAGTTGGGTCTCCATCGGGTGGGTTGCCTGTGGAGGAAGGTGTGTCAGAAGTCTATTATACTGTTTCTATTCTGTGGAAATTGATGCCACTTTAGTTAAGTGTGAAAAATAGTTTTTGAAATGTGGAGAGTCCAAGTTGGGCCTCCATCTGGTGGGTTGCCCGTGGTGGAAGGTGTGTCAGAGGCCTCTAATACTGTTCCCACCTTGTGCAAATTGATGCCACTTTAAATATGGAGACTCAAAGTTGGGTTTCCATCTGGTGGGTTGCCTCTAGTAGAAGCTATCTCATAGGCCTAGTATACTGATTGCATTCTGTTGAAAGTGATGCAAGTTTAGTGCTGTGTGACAATTATTTTTTGAAATGTGGAGAATCCAAGTTGGGTCTCCATCAGGTGGATTACCTGTGGTGGAAGGTGTGTCAAAGGCCTATTAAACTCTTTTTGCTCTGTGGAGACTGATGCCACTTTAGTGGTGTTTGACACTTATTTTTTGAAATGTGGAGACTCAAAGTTGGGTCTCCATCTGGTGGGTTGCCTGTAGTAGAAAGTGTATCAGAGGCCTATTATGCTGTTTCTACTCTGTGGAAATTGATGCCACTTTAGTGGTGTGTGACAAATAGTTTTTGAAATGTGGAAACTCCAAGTTAGGTCTTCATCCGGTGGTTTGCTTGTGGTGGAAGGTGTGTCAAAGGCTTATTATACTGTTTCTACTCTGTGGAAATTGATGCTACTTTATTGGTGTGTGACAATTATTTTTAGAAATGTGGAGACTCAAAGTTGGGTCTCCATCTTGTGGGTTGCCTGTGGAGGAAGGTGTGTCAGAAGTCTATTATACTGTTTCCATTCTGTTGAAATCAATGCCACTTTAGTGCTGTGTGACAATTATTTTTTGAAATGTGGAGACTCCAAGTTGGGTCTCCATCAGGTGAGTTGCCTGTAATAGAAGGTCTGTCAGAGGCCCATTATACTGCTTCTACCCTGTGGAAATTGATGCGATTTTAGTACTGTGTGACAATTATTTTTTTGAAATATGAAGACTGAAAGTTGTGTCTCCATGTAGTTGGTTGCCTGTAGTAGAAGATGTGTCATAGGCCTATTATACTTCTTCCATTCTGTTGAAAGTGATGCCACTTTAGTGCTGTGTGGCGATTATTTTTTGAAATGTGGAGGCCTAAAGTTGGATCTCCATCTGGTGAGTTGCCTGTAGTAGAAGCTATCTCATAGGCCTAGTATACTGCTTGCATTCTGTTGAAAGTGATGCAAGTTTAGTGCTGTGTGACAAATAGTTTTTGAAATGTGGAGAGGAGACTCCAAGTTGGGTTTCTATCTGGTGAGTTGATTGTGGTGGAAGGTGTGTCAAAGGCATATTATACTGTTTCTGCTCTGTAATTGATGCCACTTTAGTGGTGTGTGACAAATAGTTTTTGAAATGTGGAGGCTCCAAGTTAGGTCTTCATCCAGTGGTTTGTTTGTGGTGGAAGGTGTGTCAAATGCATATAATACTGTTTCTACTCTGTGGAAATTGATGCCACTTTAGTGGTGTGTGACAATTATTTTTAGAAATGTGGAGACTCAAAGTTGGGTCTCCATCTTGTGGGTTGCCTGTGGAGGAAGGTGTGTCAGAAGTCTATTAAACTGATTCCATTCTGTTGAAAGTGATGCCACTTTAATGCTGTGTGGCGATTATTTTTTGAAATGTGGAGACTCCAAGTTGGGTCTCCATCAGGTGGGTTGCCTGTGGTGGAAGGTGTGTCAGAGGCCTATTGTACTGTTTCTACTCCGTGGAGATTGATGCCACTTTAGTGGTGTTTGACACTTATTTTTTGAAATGTAGAGACTCAAAGTTGGGTCTCCATCTTGTGGGTTGCCTGTAGTAGTAGGTCTGTCAGAGGCTCATTATACTATTTCTACTCTGTGGAAATTGATGCGATTTTAGTACTGTGTGCCAATTATTTTTTTGAAATATGAAGACTCAAAGTTGTGTCTCCATGTAGTTGGTTGCCTGTAGTAGAAGATGTGTCATAGGCCTATTATACTCCTTCCATTCTGTTGAAAGTGATGCCACTTTAGTGCTGTGTGGCGATTATTTTTTGAAATGTGGAGACCTAAAGTTGGATCTCCATCTGGTGTGTTGCCTGTAGTAGAAGCTATCTCATAGACCTAGTATACTGCTTGCATTCTGTTGAAAGTGATGCAAGTTTAGTGCTGTGTGACAAATAGTCTTTGAAATGTCGAGAGGAGACTCCAAGTTGGGTCTCCATCTGGTGAGTTGATTGTGGTGGAAGGTGTGTCAAAGGCATATTATACTGTTTCTGCTCTGTAATTGATGCCACTTTAGTGGTGTGTGACAAATAGTTTTTGAAATGTGGAGGCTCCAAGTTAGGTCTTCATCCGGAGGTTTGTTTATGGTGGAAGGTGTGTAAAATGCATATAATACTGTTTCTACTCTGTGGAAATTGATGCCACTTTAGTGGTGTGTGACAATTATTTTTAGAAATGTGGAGACTCAAAATTGGGTCTCCATCTTGTGGGTTGCCTGTGGAGGAAGGTGTGTCAGAAGTCTATTAAACTGATTCCATTCTGTTGAAAGTGATGCCACTTTAATGCTGTGTGGCGTTTATTTTTTGAAATGTGGAGACTCCAGGTTGGATCTCCATCAGGTGGGTTGCCTGTGGTGGAAGGTGTGTCAGAGGACTATTGTACTGTTTCTACTCCGTGGAGATTGATGCCACTTTAGTGGTGTTTGACATTTATTTTTTGAAACGTGGAGACCTAAAGGTGGATTTCCATCTGGTGGGTAGCCTGTAGTAGAAGGTGTGTCATAGGCCTATTAAGCTGTTTCTACTCTGTGGAAATTGATGCCACTTAGTGGTGTGTGACAAATAGTTTTTGAAATGTGGATTCTCCAATTTGGGTCTCCATCTGGTGAGTTGATTGTGGTAGAAGGTGTGTCAAAGGCATATTATACTGTTTCTACTCTGTGGAAATTGATGCCACTTTAGTGGTGTGTGACAATTATTTTTTGAAATGTATAGACTCAAAGTTGGGTCTCCATCTTGTGGGTTGCCTGTAGGAGAAGGTCTGTCAGAGGCCTATTATACTGTTAATATTCTGTGGAAATTGATGCCGTATAACTGATTAGGCAAATTTATTATTCGGGTCAGTGCGATTACAGTGATACCAGATTTATATCAGGTGTTTATGTTTGGCTGTGGTCACACAATAAAATACACTTTTAATTGCAAAAGATAGTTTTTGCATCACCATATATTGATAGATATAATTTTTCCATATTTCAGCCCACAGAGTCAGGTGAGAGCTTGTTTTTTGCAGGACGTGTTGAAGTTTTTCTTGGTACCATTTTCAGACACATGACATTTTTTGATAGCTTTCTATTCCGATTTTTGTGAGTCAGAATTAAACAAAAAACAGAAATTCAGGAATTTTTGGGGGGTTTATGTCTCGACGAGCATTAGCTGGTGCTCGGATTTGAATCTTGAATCCCCACCCCTCGTGTTTGGTGCCTGTTACACAGCCAATAAACATGCGGGGATTGCCTGCCAGTCACTGTAATGTTGTAGTCATCTTAGTATTGGCATTGCTGTGATAGGCTGACCGCATTACCTGATCAGAAGTTATAGAAGGACAGACGCCGCCACGTTCCACACACTGACATCATTGCACAGCTCAGGGACAGTTGTGATTGAACAGAGATTGCAGATTTCCAGGCCTGTGTGTGCACAGTTTAAGTAGAGTCCTCTAGTGTTGATACTGTTGCTGACGCTGCATCATCCTACCAGACCTTCTAAGGGCTAATCTTGTGCTTTGCTATTAGATACATTCTGCATTTAGCATATTGACAGTTGTAGGAGCAGGGAGAGTGGCAGAATACAGCCTCTAGACAGGGCTTAGGACTTTGCTAAAAACATAGCTGCTACACATAACCACATTATATTTTTGGGGAGGGTGAAAAAATGTACTATTTTGTCATCCATACAGTTTACCATGCTTAGTGTTATATTATGGTGGTATATAAAACTCCAAAAAAAGTTCAAAAATTTTTCTGGATTGAATTAGTCACCCATAGAGCTTAACATGATTAGTGTTACATTATAGTGGTATATAAAATTCCCATAAAAATCTTCAAACATTTTTTTATTGAATTAGTCATCCATACAGTTTAACGTGGTTAGTAGAGATGAGTAGTGTTGAGCATTCCGATACCGCAAGTATCGGGTATCGGCCGATATTCGCTGTATCGGAATTCCGATACTTAGTTCCGATATTTTTCCAATATCGTATACCGGAATCGGAAGTTCCCATGATTCTTTGAGAGGCAATGTGATTTTAGTCAGCCAATGAGGAATCTTATGAAGTGTGGGCACATCCTGTAATGCTGCGGTCATCTTAACTAATGGCATGGCTGTGATTGGCTGCTGAAATGATGTCAGAATGCACTATAAAAGGCGCCGCCGCCATTTTAGCATCACTGTGCTGTGAACTCAGTTAGGGACAGAACGCTGTTCTGCTGACTTTGAGGGACAGTTAGATATTGCGATTTTGTGTACTGGGCTTTAGGCAGGCTAGTTTACCAACCGCTGTGTAAAGCTTCCTTTTGCCAGTGTTGTTTTAACAGCTCTGTGCAAGGTGTGTGTGAGTGCAGGTGACGCTGCAGTTTGCTCTGCATGCAACGCTGTCTGTAGGCATCTGCACGTGTCACTCACAGACTCTTTTTTTTTTCTTCAGTGTAATTCTTGCTGCTCCATGCAATTTAACTATTAGTGTGACGCGCTTCCATCCGTATCCAATACATTGGTTGCAAACACTATAGAAGTAGACAAAGGAGTAGCCTTTCACAGATTGTGAACAGTTGTGTTTCAGTGTTCACTTCAGTCTGTGTTTTTTATTTTTTGAGTGCACATCACGCTCCAGTTACTTGTTCAAGCACTGCTGCTTGTACTCTGCTGAGCGTGTCTCAGTGCCTCATCCTTTTCATTTTTCTCCAATTGGTGCTGCTCCATTATATTTGAAAAAAATCTAATCTATTAGTGTGACGCGCTTCCATCCGTATCCAATACATTGGTTGCAAACACTATAGAAGTAGACAAAGGAGTAGCCTTTCACAGATTGTGAACAGTTGTGTTTCAGTGTTCACTTCAGTCTGTGTTTTTTATTTTTTGAGTGCACATCACGCTCCAGTTACTTGTTCAAGCACTGCTGCTTGTACTCTGCTGAGCGTGTCTCAGTGCCTCATCCTTTTCATTTTTCTCCAATTGGTGCTGCTCCATTATATTTGAAAAAAAATCTAATCTATTAGTGTGACGCGCTTCCACCGTATCCAATACATTGGTTGCAAACACTATAGAAGTAGACAAAGGAGTAGCCTTTCACAGATTGTGAACAGTTGTGTTTCAGTGTTCACTTCAGTCTGTGTTTTTTATTTTTTGAGTGCACATCACGCTCCAGTTACTTGTTCAAGCACTGCTGCTAGTACTCTGCTGAGCGTGTCTCAGTGCCTCATCCTTTTCATTTTTCTCCAATTGGTGCTGCTCCATTATATTTGAAAAAAATCGAATCTATTAGTGTGACGCGCTTCCATCCGTATCCAATACATTGGTTGCAAACACTATAGAAGTAGACAAAGGAGTAGCCTTTCACAGATTGTGAACAGTTGTGTTTCAGTGTTCACTTCAGTCTGTGTTTTTTATTTTTTGAGTGCACATCACGCTCCAGTTACTTGTTCAAGCACTGCTGCTTGTACTCTGCTGAGCGTGTCTCAGTGCCTCATCCTTTTCATTTTTCTCCAATTGGTGCTGCTCCATTATATTTGAAAAAAATCTAATCTATTAGTGTGACGCGCTTCCATCCGTATCCAATACATTGGTTGCAAACACTATAGAAGTAGACAAAGGAGTAGCCTTTCACAGATTGTGAACAGTTGTGTTTCAGTGTTCACTTCAGTCTGTGTTTTTTATTTTTTGAGTGCACATCACGCTCCAGTTACTTGTTCAAGCACTGCTGCTTGTACTCTGCTGAGCGTGTCTCAGTGCCTCATCCTTTTCATTTTTCTCCAATTGGTGCTGCTCCATTATATTTGAAAAAAATCTAATCTATTAGTGTGACGTGCTTCCATCCGTATACAATACATTGGTTGCAAACACTATAGAAGTACAGAAAGGAGCCTTTCACAGATAGTGAACAGTTGTCTGCAGTGTTCACTGCAGTCTCTGAGGAATAACCACACTTAGGCCTTATAACTTTTCTGACTTTCTTTATCAATCTACCAAGATGAAGAAGGCAGGGAGTAAGGCACGTGGTCGTGGCCGTGGAGTTTCAGCAGGGAGAGGACGTGGGGATTCTGTGGCTGCTGCCGCACCCAGTGACACAGCATCCACCAGTTTTCCCCGTGAGCGTTCCTTTATGCGCACTTTTGTAGGAGCTCAGCGTACCCCCCTGCTGCGGGAAGAACAAATTGAAGCCGTTGTTGGTTGGATGGCAGCCAATGCATCGACTTCAATTGCTTCCACCTCCTCTCAGGACCACAGCACTGTTGAACAACCATCTGTCTCTTCACCGCCTGCCAAATTGCCCAGGCAGTCAGAGAGTTCTGAACTGGAGCCAGCTGAGTCTCTGCTTCTGTTCTCAGAATCTGTTGGCTTGCAAACAGGGGCACAGCCAAGCAGCATTCTGGAATGTGAAGAAGAGGCAGTATGCAGTGATGCGCAACAGCTGTGTCTCTCTGAATGTGAAGAGGCGGGTGAGCCAGTGCCGATGGTCAGCACACCGCAGAACGCATCTGATGATGATGAGACTCAGGTGCCATTTTCTGTTGAGCATGGTGCTGGCCAGACCACCCAACAGCAGCAGGTGTTGGAAGAGGGTAGTGGAGATGATGAGGTCCAAGACCCAACATGGCGTGAGGAACAGGAAGGTGGTGGTAGCAGCTCTGAGGAAGAGATTGCCCCAACGGTCCAAACAGTAGGGAGAGGTAGGCTGCAGACTCGGTTGCCTGTAGCCTCCAGTTTGGCACCCGTTTGTAGCAGTTCTCTTCCAACAGCCAAAACGGGCGCTCCCAGGACTTGCACTGCGTGGTCCTTTTTTGACACACTTGCAGATGATATTTGCTATGTCAAATGCAAGCTGTGTAATCAAAAAGTAAAAAGAGGTAAAAATGTCAGTAACCTTAATACCACAAATATGTGGAAACATGTGTGGTCAAAGCACGTGGTTGAGTTACAAAGACACACTGGAGATGTAGGCCAACCTACAGCAGCACCTACATCTTCAGCTCGTGTTGGAGCGTCTTCCTCCAGCTCACACACAGCTGGTTCGGCTTCCTCACAGGATCGCCATGGAAGAACCTCTGTCACTGTTGTCCAGAGACCCAGTGTTATTCCACCCACAGCTGCAAGTTCCCTGTCATCCTCACACTCCCAGGCCACAAAACAGCCATCGGTAGCACAGGCATGGGATAAAAGACGGCCATACTCGGCAAACCATCCACGAGCACAGGCTCTGAATGCTGGCATTGCAAAACTCCTGTCCCTTGAAATGCTGTCATTCAGGCTGGTGGAGACTGACAGTTTCCGTAACTTAATGGCATTGGCAGTCCCACAATACAATGTGCCCAGCCGATTTTATTTCAGCAGGCAAGCCGTCCCTGCTCTGCAAAAGCATGTTGAGGGAAAAATTAAACATGCGCTACTAAACGCCGTCAGTAGCAAGGTCCACCTGACCACCGATGCGTGGACCAGTACCCATGGCCAGGGACGATACCTTTCCCTCACTGCCCATTGGGTCAATGTTGTGGAGCCGGGTACAGATCTTGCGAGTGGCGCTGTACGTGTTCTGCCAACTCCAAGGATTGCAGGAATCAAGTCTGTCCACATTGACTCCTCCTCCTACTCCAGTTCCTCAGAATCATCGCTGCAGGAGCCGTCACGGTCTACCTCCACATGGACCCGTGAACGCTTACCTGATGCGACCGATATGAGCACAGCCATGGCCAAACGTCAACAGGCCGTCCTGAAATTAATTTCCATGGGAATCGAAGCCACACAGCGCAGGAGCTCTGGAATGCCATCAAGCAGGAGAGCGACGTGTAGTTTTTGCCAGCGAATCTCCAGCCAGGCTTGGTAGTGTGTGACAATGGCCGAAATCTGGTGGCAGCTCTGGGCCTTGGCAACCTCACTCACATACCATGTCTGGCACATGTGCTCAACTTGGTCGTGCAGAGTTTTTTGAGGGACTATCCGGATCTTGATGCACTGCTGCACAAGGTCCGCCTAGAGTGCGCTCACTTGCGACGTTCCAGCATGGCCAGATCGCGCATTGCAGCTCTGCAACGCAGATTTCGCCTTCCTGAACATCGCATCATATGTGACGTACCCACCAGGTGGAATTCCACGTTACATATGTTGGAGCGGTTGTGTGAGCAGCAGCCAGCAGTAATGGAGTATCAGCTGCATCAGGCGCAATCAACTCGCAATTTGCGCCGTTCACACTTTACCACTACTGAGTGGGCCTCTATGAAGGACATCTGCCACGTTTTGCGTGCGTTTGATGAGTCAACGCAGATGGCGAGTGCAGATGATGCACTAGTCAGCCTGACTGTCCCCCGTATCTGCCTGCTTCAAAAAACACTGCAAGCACTAAGGGATGAGGTTTTGGAAGAGGTGGAGGATGAGGAGTCACAAATTCCATCACCTTCTGGACAGTCAGCGCAACGTGGTTCCTCACAAAGGGCTGGGCAGGGCTCACTTTGTGAGGAGGATGAGGAGGAGTCAATGGAGGAGGAAGACATCGCTCCAGAGGGAGGTACACAACGCTCTAGTCAGTATGTAGAGCGAGGGTGGGGTGATGCAGAGCAGGCAGAGATGACGCCTCTTGCAGGGGACAGCGTTTGTTGGCCAGTTGGGAGTCTGCAGCACATGGTTGATTTCATGCTGCAGTGCCTGAGAAACGACCGCCGCATCGCCCACATTCTCACCACGTCTGATTATTGGGTGTACACCCTCCTAGACCCTCGCTACACGGGACAACTTACAAAGCCTCATCACACCGTTGAACCGGAGCGTAAAATGCGGGAGTACCAAGACACACTGGTGCAATCCATAATGTTCTCCATTCCAGCCGAGAGCACTGCTGCTGCTACTGCTTTACAAAGCAGCTCTGTGCGTCGAGGCAGTGGAGACAGCTCTGCAACAAGAGGGAGCACAAGCAGCGCCTCTGCACAGGGCAAGACCAGTATGTTCCAAATGTTGCGAAGTTTTGTGGCAGCGCCACAAATGTCTACACCATCCGAGACGGCTCCAGTCAGCAGGAGGCAACGTTTCCGTAAGATGGTGACAGACTACATGTCTTTCCCTCTCAGTGTACTCCCAGATGGCTCTTCCCCATTCAAGTTTTGGGTCTCTAAGCTGGATACATGGCCAGAGCTTAGCCAGTATGCATTGGAGGTGCTGGCTTGCCCTGCTGCCAGTGTATTATCGGAGCGCGTCTTTAGTGCTGCAGGTGGTGTACTAACAGACCGTCGCATGCGACTATCCTCCAATAATGTAGACCGGCTTACTTTTCTGAAAATGAACAAGGCATGGATCTCGCCAGAATTTGTCTGTCCGTTTTCAGATTAAATAACTTGTTCGCAACGTTATCCATGTCTCCTGTTATGTTCATCTTTCTACCACCTGAACTCTACTCCCTGGGCTACAACACTGGCAGTTGCTGCTCAGAAGTGTCGTGTCCACAGACCAATACACAAGCTATAGTGTTACTGGGGTTCAGTAATGTCAGCTGTTCCCCTGCTGTGTGAACGGCAAAAAGTCATGCTGCCTCCACCCTGTTGTCTTCTCATCCCTGGGCTTCAACATCGCCAGTTGTTGCTCGGAAGTGTCATTGGCACGGGTACTCACTCCTGCCCAGACTGGTTACAGCATGCCATCTGTTTCCTGTCAGTGTAAACGTCACTTAGCCTCCAATAAGTTGTCCTGTCGTGTTGCGGTCGGGTTAGCCGACTCTATGGTGCTTGGAGTTTAGGTGCTTCCTATGTGTGCTGCGGGATATGCAAATAAAGGCTGTTTCCGTTGTGACAATAGGACAATCACCCACTGTAGTACTGTGGGATTCGGTAACTGCGGCCGACTCGCGGCCTGTCAACTTAAATTTCCATGGGTACCTTCTGCTACCCGTCCGGGTTCCAGTACCGTCAGCTGGTTCTCCGCAGTGCCTTTGGCCTAGGTGCCTCCATCTCGGTATCCGAGTTCCAGCAACGTCTGCTGGTCCTTGGTAGTGCTTTGGAGCACAGGTACCTCCTGCTTAATAACCGTGTCCCAGTAACGTCAGCTGGTCCTCGGTTGTGCCATTGGCTCTTTTCCTTCTGCTGCCCCTCCGGGTTCCAGCACAGTCAGCTGGTCCTCGTTACTTGCATTGGCTCTTGTACCTTCTGCTACCCGTCCGGGTTCCAGTACCGTCAACTGGTTCTCCGCAGTGCCTTTGGCCTAGGTGCCTCCATCTCGGTATCCGAGTTCCTGCAATGTCTGCTGGTCCTTGGTAGTGCTTTGGAGCACAGGTACCTCCTGCTTAGTAACCGTGTCCCAGTAACATCAGCTGGTACAAGGTTGTGCTACAAATACAAGATACAGAACAAAAGACACAAGAACAATAAGCAGAAGATCTAAAAGCAGAAGAACATGAAGTATAAGACCAAAATGAAGAGCAAAATATATGCTCTAAATTATAAGCAGAAGAAGACTAAGCAGTGTATGGGGGTGAGTCCGTTCCTCCTCGTGGTGCCCCTGGAAAATGCCTGCTGCTGCTGCAGGCTAAACTGAACACGGACAAATACTGTTGTAATTTAAATCTTTTGTGACAGCAAGAACGGAAGAATGAAAAATTCATACTTTGACAGATTACAAGTACAGGATTCTCTGTCACAAATAAGAATATGATGAAGAAGATGAAGTACAATATGAATAAGAATAATAGTTTAATAAGAAGAATATGAGTAATGTTAACAAAAAGATGAATAGCAAGAAGTTTAAGAAGAAGATAAAGAAGGTGAAGATGAAGAATAACTTGATGAAAAAGATTATGCTGCTGAAGATTATGAAGGAGAAAGTGTGTCAAAAGTTAAAAAGGTGAAGAGCATGGAAGTTGTGAAATAGACATATTTGCCAAAATAGAAAAAACGTGAACAACATTGTCAATTTCTTCGTCAATCCGAACATCTTTAAAAAAAAAAATATTTATGCTATTCCATTTGATTGGGTTAAACATCTATGCCTTTAATGTCTTCTCAACCTTCCCCAATACATTCTACATTACTCTTTGTTGTTTCCCTTCATGTACAATTAACCAACAAGGCAAGAATGGGGTTTTTTTAATTCCGATATTTTGTTCCCATAGACTTACATTCGATTTCCGGTATCGATATCGGGTATCGCCGATATTTTTTGGGTATCGGCGATACCATTCCGATTCCGATACTTTTGGATATCGGAAAGTATCGCTCAACTCTAGAGATGAGCGAACACTAAAATGCTCCGATGCTCGTCACTCAAACCAAGCAATTCCTAATGCTCGGATGCTCATTTCAAGTAACGAGTATAATTTGAGTCACATTTATATAACGAGAAAAAAAGTTTAAAGCCTCACCGTCTTGTTCAATATTAGGACCGTTCACAATATGGTGCTGCTGCTACAAGGAGAACCACTGAGCCATGGTAAAATATGAAGAAAAATTCCAAGTGTCGACAGCTGAATAAAATGTTCAAAGCTTTATTTCAAAACATAAAATTAAAATTCATTGTGGAAGATAAGGTAATGCTGAGATGTGCTTCAGGCACGAACTGCCCTTGATAACTGAGTATGGCAAACAAACCCCATGACCAAATATTTAAAACAAGTGCTGACCAATCATGAAACTGCAGAAACTACACAGGTGTGCAACAATTAGAGAAACAAGAGTGTAACAGACACTAGTGGATATACAATAGTGTCATATTTGTACCTTCATAATACAAAGTTGCAGCAGTAATATTAAAGGGAATCTGTCACCTATTTTTCCGTATATAAGCTGCAGCCACCGCCATCAGAGGCTTATCTACAACATTCTGTAATTCTGTAGATAAGCCCCCGATGTAACCTGAAAAATAAGAAAAATGAGTTATATTATACTCACCCGGGGCTGTCCGGTCCAAAGGGCGTCGTAGGTCCAGGTCCGGCGCCTCCCATCTTCATGCAATGACGTCCTCTTCCTTGCTTCTGTCGCGCTCCTGCGCAGGCATACTTTATCTGCCCTGTTGAGGGCAGAGCAAAGTACTGCAGTGAGCAGGCGCCGGGAAAGGTCAGAGAGGCACAGCGCCTGCGCACTGCAGTACTTTGCTCTGCCCTCAACAGGGCAGATAAAGTACGCCTGCGCAGGACCGCGACAGAAGCAAGGAGGAGGACGTCATTACTAGAAGATGGGAGGCGCCGGACCAGGCCCGCGACACCCATTGGACCCGACCACATTGCACCGCCCCCCCGGTGAGTATAATATAACTCGCTTTTCTTATCTTTCAGGTTACATCCGGGGCTTATCTAAAGCATTCTAGAATTATTGGAGCTAATAAATGAACATAGTGTCATTTCTAAAAATCACAAACAGTATCACACAGAAGAAGATTAGATACACAGCTCAGCTTCTATACTCATACAGTCTTTGCACACAGTGCAAAGCCAATAAAACAATATAAGGAGAGTCATCCAGTCATCCCTTAGACCCTTGAAGGCAACAACTGGCGAGCCTCATTCAAATATTGAAGAATAAAAAACTTTATGGGCTGCTGTCATCTGGTGGTGTGAAAACGTCAGGGCTAATCCAAGCTTTGTTTATATGTTTATTAGCAGAGTGAGCTAAGACAAGATGCTAGTGACAGGGCAGCACAACACCTACAAGGCATAGAGGGACAGCTCATGCCTGGTGTCCAGCTTTCAGACCTAATAGTTGAAGGTTGCTAAGGAATTTGGGAGTACGCTGGTTTTCTTGGCCAGCATTGCTTGACCATCTTTAAAAACTTTTCTTTCCTTGTCAAAAATTCTTGCTTACCAGGGCATGGACACTGGGAGTGTGTCATGAAATTTGCCCAGGCCTTTGACAGTGTACCCCTACCTTTGCAGTGCCTGGTGTGTGTCCCTCGCTTCTCCTGCTTGGGTTTGGGCAAGGAAGCTTGCCCCCTGCCGCAAGTGTTGTCTCTGATCGGAAATTTTTTCAACATATTTTAGACAATGGTCTTCTGGTTTGGCACAATTTTAGTAGACCTCTCTTCCTAAAAAAAAAATATATGCAAAGTTCTCCTTGTTGTGTGGGTCTAGCATGGTTAACATTAGTACTCTTTTTTGGCCAAGATGAATATAAGGAGAGAGTCATGGGAAAGGTAGTGGTACATAAAGTCTGCCATATGTGCCAAGGACTCTGCAGCCAAAACTTCCCTATCGTCACCATGATGACTACTCTCCATCTCCTCCTCCTCCTCCTCCATCTCTTTCTCATTCCCCTCCTCAGCCCATTCACGTAGGAGAGGTGGGATGAAGCTTGTGTGGGTACTAGCCTCTGCTGCCAGCTCTGTTCATCCTTCTCTTCCTCAGTCTCCACTTCCTCATTGTTACCCACTCAGCGATGAGAAGATCAGATAAGGCTGGGTAGTATCTGCCTGCCTCATGTCTTCCTTCATATCCATCTGGTCTGCATGAAAAGCTTCATGTTTTCATGTTTATTTGTCAGCAGCGACTGTTTAAGCAGGCACAGAAGAGGGATTGTTGTGTTGATGATGGCATCATCGCCATTCACCTTTTTTGTGGAGTCCTCAAAGTCTTGGAGAATCACACAAATGTCAGACATCCATGCCCACTCTTTAGTTGCTATGTGAGGAGACTGACCAGAATACCGATGGGCGTGTTGGAGCAGGTATTCCACAACTGGCCTCTGCTGCTCACAAAGCCTTGCCAGCATGTGCAATGTAGAGTTCCAGCACATGGTGACTTTGCACACCAGTTTTTGAGCTGGAACTTGCATGCGCTGCTGCAGCACTGGCAGTGCAGCGGCAGCTATAGTTGACTTGTGGAAATGGGTGCTGATGTGGCGTACCTTGACCAGAAACTCTGGAAAATCTGGGTAGCTTTTCAGAAACCACTGATCTACCAAGTTGAGAATGGGGGCCAAGCATGGTACAAGTGTGAGCTTGCCAAGCTTCACAGCCGCCACCAGGTTACTGCCATTATTACACATGATCATGCATGATTGTAGGTTCATAGGCGAGAGACACAGATCTGTGTGGTCTATTATTCCTTTCATTAACTCTGCCCCGGTGTGTGGTTTGTCTCCTAGACAAATTAGCTTCAGCAGAGCCTGTTACTGCTTCGCAGTGCTGCAGAGCTTTCAGCTTCTGGCAGATGTGGATGACGTGCTATGAGATAGCACATCAGAGATGGAGGATGAGGAAAAAAAACAAGAATGGCTCCTTCCTCAGGAGCGGTGGTCTCCGAAACACGCGTCAGGGTGGGTCGGTTGTCTCGTTCACCTACAATCATCAGGTATATTGTTATTGCTTTATGATGTACTGCTGCATAGGTTTGAAACCTTGATATTGTGCACTTTGTAATGATGTTTGTAGCATGCATTATATGTAGTATTTATTCTGGAATATAATATGTGGTTGGACGGGCCCCTGCCCGTTTTGGCTTATATGTGATCACACTTCTATGTCTACCAGCCCCTGCGTACCATTCATCTAGTTATTTTTTATATATTGTATTAATAAAGTTGTTTTTTATGGGAACTTCTTGGCTGCCATTCTTGGTTTTTTTGCATGTCTTTTGCAGTTTTTCCCACATTGTCCTGTGTATGTATACCTTCTATAATGAAAATTATTCATTCCATTAGCATTGTTCTTTATGGGTATATATGATGGTTATTGCTATCTTTTTACATGGAGGATGAGGAGCAGAGATGAGTGAACCTTTCAAAGCTTGGTTCGGTTTGATCTGATTAAGGGAAAGATTGAGGGTACAGGAGGAGGCCCTAGAGGAGGTGGAGGAGCCAGAAGCAGTGGAGGAATTGTTAGATACAGAGGTTTGTCCCGCAAGCCTTTGAGGACTCAAAGACTTGTGGAGAAGCCCCTTGACCGCCTGCATTGCAGCCACCAGAGTCACCCAGTGCCTAGTCAATGAGATGTAACTCCCCTGCGCATGTTTACTCAACCAGGTGTTAATGGTGAAATGCACCCTGGCAGACATAATTTTTTTCAGGGAAAGGGTGACATTGTCTGCAACATGCTGGTGTAGCGCAGGTACAGCTTTTTTAAAAAAGTAATGGTGACTGGGCAACTAGTACTGAAGGACTGCGATCGCCATTGAACCGCCCGCCAGGGCCGTGGGGGTACTCGGCACCGAGCCCGTCGACTTCTATGGGGATGTCATGGGCAGCCACGGCTCGGTCCGTGGCCCTGGGCGCTCACCAAAAAGGGGAATATTTACAGGGGGTAAGTGTTTGTAGGTTGATTCGTGACGCCACCTGTAGTACCTGGTCAGGCTGACCAGCGCTGCTGTGCAGGTCCTCTGGAAGGGATGGTGTTGTGTAGCTAGATGTTAAGTCTCCCACAGGTGAGACGGAGTCCTTCCAGGGCAGATAGTGGATAGGTGTAGCAATGGTGCAGGAGGGATGTAGCAGAGGGGAGTGTGCGTCGCTTGAATAATCAGGAAACAGTTCTGTTGCAGTTTCAGGGTTTTACTCAGAATTCTGTCACCGGTAATACAGATGCCAGCCGGGCGCTGTGTCCTCCAAGAGAGTGGTCCAGCAACCCTCAGGTAAGTTAGTCGCACTTCCAAAGACTCCCTTTCAGTATGTTCCTTTCCGGCTTCTTCTCTAGGTGCTACTCTCCTAACTTCCATGCACCCCGCCACCACAGAGCCCTCGGACGAGGGAGTATTGGGCCCTTTCAGTTAACAGATCAATCCCGCATCCGATGCTCTGCACGTACTTGACCCCTAAGCTTCCTCCCGGTGGGATTATGGTGGCTAGTGGCCCCTTGAAGAGACCCACTGTTCTCGGTGTTACTAGTGGAGCTGAACTTTCCCACTAGTCTAGGGACCGTTCCCCGATGTTCGCCTGGTCCTCCTTCCTTCAGGATGGGGCACAACCTCAGTTGCTATCTCGCCCTGGACCCTTTCTCTCTCTTAGCACGGCTCCCTGAGGTGGACTCAGAGGAGCAGCAGGACAGTCCAGTACCCACACACTGACTGCCTGTCTCAAAACTGGAAACTCTAATCTCACACGCAGCCTAATGCTGCCTAAAACTCCTCCCACCCAACTAGCTACACCATGTTCTAACCAGCCTGAGTCAGAACATCCTCCTGAAGGGTCCGTCTGAGCTCAGCCAGCATAGTGTATGTTGGATGCGGTGGTTGGAGTCAATGGGGTGCTTCCTCCTTACCTGAGAGTCAGGTGTCACACCGCTGGGTACGATGCAGCATCTCTGTGGCGACTGGACCCTCAGGGCGCCACACCATCAACTTTCTAAAACTGTCTGTATCCACCAGGCGGAAAAGCAGCATTTCTGTGGTGAACAGATTGGAGACGGTGGAGTTCAAGCTCTTAGCTTTGGCATGTGTAGGAGGAAATATTCTTTTACGTGACCACAACTATGAGACCTAGGGCTGACTGCTGTGCTGAGAGAGGGTGGAGTATGGAGAACAGGACAAACTGCTGGACTGTGAATGAGTGAGGACCAGATGTTATAGTGGATTGAGAAAGAAGTGCTGTGCTAGGTGACACAAAAACAGCAGTCATGCAGACTGCCGTAACAGCTGATGGGCTCTCACTCACCTTGACTGTAGTGGGTAAATAAGTGCAGTTTCTGCGGCCAGAGACCCCATCAATTAGAGTTTAAAAGTATTTGAATGAGGCTCACAAGTTATTGCCTTCAAGGGTCTCTATTAGACCCCTTATATTTTTTTACTGGCTTTGCACTTTGTGCAAAACCTTTTTGAGTGTTGGAGTACATGACCTACACTTTCAATATACTTTAATGACCCCCTCCAGTTGTTGCCTTCAAGCATCAATAGATGACTGTATAAACCCCGTTATCATTTTTTCCTGGCTTTGCACTTTTAGCAAAGTCATTATGAGTGTAGGAGTACATCAACTACACTTTCAAAATATTTGAACGAGACCCGAAAGTTGTTGCCTTAAAGGGTCTTTAGATGACTGTATTGCCCTACTTATCATTTTTTCCTGGCTTTGCACTTTGTGTAAACTCTTTATGAGTGTAGGAGTACATCAACTACGTTTTCAAAATACTTGAATGAGGCATGCAAGTAGTTAACTTCAAGGGTCTATGGATGACTTTATTACCCTCCTTATGTACAGTAAAAAGTTTGGTTTGGGTCCGAACTCTACCTCAAACTTGACCCCGTACCCGAACCCAACAGAAGACAATGTGGACCCGTGCTTTAAAATGGCTATAAAATGGTCATAATGAGGGCTAGAGAGCTGCAAAAGGAAGCTAAATGGAAGTAAGAGCAGGGGCAATTGCACTGCAAAACATGTGAATAGTGAATTGACTTAAAGTGGTTCTGTCACCATTAGCAATCATTGAAAAAATTGGAAGTAAATGGATAACATAAAAATAACAGTGCCCTCACAGAGACTTAGGCTAGCTGCTTCCAGTCCAGTTAAAAATTTCATCCAGAGAGCATGAGGTACAGTACCCTTACTTTAGCAGCTTACAAATCTCACCCAAAGACCATAGGGCAGAGTACCCTTACATTAGCAGATTACAAATCTCACCCACAAACCATGGGCAGAGCACAACTCCAGAAGCAGCTTAAAAATTTCACCCACAGACCATGGGCAGAGTACCCACAGCGGCTTAAAGGATAGTACTCCCACAGGTGAGGGGTGCAGAGTACACACAGCAGCTTAAGGATACGTTCACACGTTGCAAATTTTGAGTTTCGTTTTACAGTACTAATATAGTTATTGAGATTTCCTAAATCCATGAACACAAATTGGTTTTATTTTCCAGACTGATTTAGAAAACTACTATGCTTTTGTAAACTGCAGCATGTCACTTCTTTCAGTGTTTTTTTCAGGGTATTTGAAGCGTTTTTTCACCCATAGGACTCATTGTGTGCAAGTGCAAGTGCGAAAAATGCAGGTATTAGTATTTTCTGTGTTTTTGGTGCAAAAACACAAGGAAGTTAAATAATGGGCCACTAAACTTTATTAACATGCACAAGAGACAGCAAAAATGCAGCAAAAAAAAAAGGTTACCCTGCTTTTTGTAAGCAACTAAAACGCAGCTTAAAATTCCTAAAAAAGCTGCAAAAAGGAGGTTCTGCCAGGGCCGTGGGATACTCGGTACTGGGCAGTTCTAAAAGGGATGGTCATGTGTGAGTGACCCGGTCCGTGGCCCAGGCATCCATGGAAGATATAAATAAAACAATAAAGATGTTTGTGAGGGATTAAGGGGAAAATGTTTGTGATGCCACCTGTGGTGTTTGGTCAGCGTGACCAACGCTGCGGTGTAGGTCCTCTGGGATTGGTGGTGGCGCAGCTAAGTTATTTCAGCTCTCCACAGGCAGAGCTCTGTCCCAGGGCAGATGTTATGAGGTGGAAGGATGGTGTTTTTTTTAATGGTGCTGGCAGATGACGCAGGAAGGATTCCAGGGACACAGCAAGGTGCAGTTTTCCAATGCTTTTACGTACAGTTCGCTTGTGCACATATGCCCATTTAGTGCTGTGTCCTCCAGGTGAGGGGACCAGTAAACTCCCAGGTATATTGGGGTACACTGTTATGTTTTGGTAGCTGAGGAGGCAGGAGAAAAAAACCGCAAAGGCAGCCAAACACCAGAGAGGTTGGAACTAATAGGTTGCAGACCCCTAAACTAACCACAGAACTAGAAGCAGCCGTGGGACGTTCCTACGGTGCCCTAGACGCCTCGTCACAGCTGGAGAGATTAGCTACCCCTGAAAATGGAAAGAGGAAAGCTAACTGCCCCGGAGTAGAGCCCCCAAAGAATAGGAATCCCCCAAACATATAATGGCGATTAGACAAGATGAAAACACTAACACAGACAGAAAACAGAATGAGCAAACGCTCGGGCCCAAAACTGTCTAGATAGGACAGCACAGGAGAGAATACTGTCTGCAACCCAGAAAAACCCTAGGAAAAACACCAACACTTCTGAATCCAAAAAATGCTGGGACCACACGGTCTCGACCACCTATATCAGATCTCTGGTGTGTACACGCAGCTACCCAGCAGTAAAATATCACAAGAACTGAGAAAATGAACAAATACAAAAAGAGAACATAGACCAGCACAAGCCCCCAAAGGGGACCTGGCTGACCTCAAAAGCAAGGCAGCAAAAAACAAGGAAAATCACACCACAGAAAAAAAACAGAAAGTAACTTATCTGAATGATAGCAGGAGACAGCAGAAAAGCTAGCTGAATTCCAACCTAGTCCAGGAAGTAACAATTGATCACCGGCAAGGATCATGGGAGGTCAGCTCACTTATATCAGGCCAGTCCGTTCCATCTGATAACCATTCATTCATTGCAGGTGGTGGACTTTTGTTGTTCAACATAGGTTCAATACCCTCAGCAACCACCAGAGGGAGCCTCAGCTCCAAAGTCGTCTCCAACACGTTCACAACAGTACCCCCCTTGAGGAGGGGTCACCGAACCCTCACGTGCGCCACCAGGCCGATCAGGATGAGCTCGGTGATAGGCACGGACCAGTCTTTTAGCATTAATGTCAGAAGCAAACACCCAAGAATTGTCCTCTGACCACAGCCTTTCCACTTCACCAAGTACTGGAGTCTCCGCCTAGCCAAACGAGAATCCAATATCTTCTCAACCACATACTCCAAATTGCCCTCAACCAAAATAGGATCAGGAGGCGCAGCCATAGGAACCACTGGCTCGACAAACCTCTTCAATAAAGTTTGTGGAATACGTTTGAATCTTAAATGTTCCCGGAAGAAGCAAACGGAAGGAAACGGGATTAAGAATTTCCACAATCTTATAAGGTCCAATAAACCTTGGCTTAAATTTTGGAGGACAACCAAACCAAATGACCCACTTTAAACCGAGGACTATCAGTCCTATGCCGGTTGGCAAACCGCTGGGCCTTCTCCTGAGAGAGAGACAACTTATCCACTACTTGATCCCAAATCTGCTGCATTCTCTCCACAATAGAGTCAACACCAGGACAGACTGAAGCCTCCACCTGCCCTGAAGAAAATCGAGGATGAAACCCGAAATTGCAGAAAAATGGAGACATCAAGGTGGCAGAACTAGCCCTATTATTCAAAGCAAACTCAGCCAAAGGCAAAAAAGAGACCCAGTCATCTTGATCAGCAGACACAAAACATCTCAATTAAGTCTCCAAGGTCTGGTTTGTTCTCTCAGTTTGTCCATTGGTCTGAGGGTGGAATGCAGAGGAAAAAGACAGCTGAACTCCCAGTTTGGAACAAAATGTCCTCCAAAATCTGGAAACCAACTGGACTCCTCTGTCAGACACAATGTTCTCTGAAATGCCATGCAACCGAACCACCTGTTGAAAAAATAAGGGCACCAACTCAGAGGAGGATTGCAACTTAGGTAGTGGCACAAGATGTATCATCTTGGAAAACCTATCACAGATAACCCAAATAACGGTCATTCTCTGAGAGACAGGGAGGTCAGAAATAAAATCCATAGAGATATGAGTCCATTGCCTCTTGGGCAAAGGCAATGGCATTAACAAACCACTTGAGTGAGAGCAAGGTTTGGACCGAGAACAAGTTCCACAAGACTGCACAAAGTCCCTGACGTCACGAGACAAAATGGACCACCAAAAGGACCGACTAACCAAATTTCTGGTACCAAAAATACCAGGATGGCCAGCCAACAAGGAGCAATGAATCTCAGACATCACATTCTTCTTCCACTGGTCTGGGACAAACAATTTCCCAACAAGGCAGCGTTCAGGTTTATCCTTCTGTAATTCCTCCAAAGCCATTCTCAAATTGGGCCAGATAGCGGAAAGAACCACACCCTCCTTCAGAATAACAGCAGGCTCAGTTACCTCAAGAAAATCCGCAAAGAAACTCCTCGAGAGGGCATCCGCCTTAACATTCTTAGTGCCCGGGAGAAAAGAGACCACAAAATTAAAATGTGTGAAAAACAAGGCCCACCTGGCCTGTCTAGGATTAAGTCGCTTGGCTGATTCAAGATAAACCAGATTCTTATGGTCCGTGAGGACCACCACCTGATGTTTGGCTCCTTCCAGCCAATGTCTCCACTCTTCAAAAGCCCACTTCATAGCCAATAACTCCCGATTTCCCACATCATAATTACGTTCCGCTGGGGAAAATTTTCGAGAGAAAGAGGCACAAGGGTTACTCTTAGAGGTCTCTGGATCCCTTTGGGACAAAACGGCTCCTGCACCAATCTCAGAGGCATCAACCTCCACCTAAAATGGCAGAGAAACATCAGGTTGCCGTAGAACAGGAGCAGAAGTGAATCTCTGCTTAAGCTTCTGAAACGCAGAAACTGCTTCAGGAGACCAATTCACCACATCAGAACCCTTTTTGGTCAAATCAGTCAGTGGTTTCACAATACCAGAGAAAATACCTATAAATTTACGATAAAAATTAGCAAAACCCAAAAATCTCTGAAGGGCCTTCAATGTAGTGGGTTGAACCCAATCACAAATGGCCTGTACTTTGACCGGTTCTATTTCAATAACAGACGGAGACAAAATGAATCCCAGAAATGAAACCTTCTGTACGCCAAAAAGACATTGTGATTCCTTCACATACAATGCATTTTCTCTCAAAATCCGGAATACAGTCCGAACATGTTCCACATGAGAATCCCAGTCATTGGAAAAAATCAAGATATCGTCCAAATAAACGATCAGAAATGTATCCACGAAGTCCCGGAAAATATCGTTCATAAAGGATTGGAAGACGGAAGGGGCATTAGTGAGCCCAAAAGGCATCACTAGGTACTCAAAATGCCCCTCTGGGGTATTAAACATCCTCTTCCATTCATCACCGTGCTTGATGCGAATAAGATTATACGCCCCCTGAGGTCAGGCTTGGTAAACCAACTAGCACCTTTCACTCTGGAAAATAGGTCAGAAATCAAAGGTAACGGATATTGATATTTAACAGTGATCTTATTCAATACACGGCCTCAATGAGCCATCCTTCTTGGCCACAAAGAAAAAGCCTGCGCCCAAGGGTGAAGAGGATGGTCTGATATGACCCTTCTCTAAAGACTCTTTGATATAAGATCGCTTAGCATCATGCTCAGGTACAGATAAATTAAAGAGCCGACCCTTGGGAAATTTACAACCGGGTACTAAGTCAATAGCGCAATCTTGGGGCAGACGGAAATAGCATGAGAAGCGTCACCACAGTAGAAGCACAACTTATTACGCCTTCAAAACTCATGACGCTGTGCCCCAGAAGTCACTCCATCACACTGCCAGGGCTCAGGGGCTGGCCTGCAAGGTATCACAATCTCACGCATATCTTTACGCTCACGCAAACGTCTGTCAATTTGAATAGCCAATGACATAGAGTCATTGAGACCAGAGGGGACAGGGAATCCCACCATAACATCCTTTACAGTCTCTGCCAGACCCTTCTGAAAAAGAGCTGCCAGAGCATCATCATTCCATTTAGTAAGGACTGCCCACTTTCTGAATTTCTGACAATACAGTTCAGTGGCTTCTTGACCCTGATTGAATGCCAACAAGGTTTTCTCAGCTTGATCAGTAACATTAGGTTCATCGTACAACAACCCCAGAGCCTGAAAAAACACAACATCATTCAAAACAGGATCCCCAGGTGTCAGGGAAAGAGCCCAATCCTGAGGGTCGCCGTGCAACAGGGAGGTGACAATTTTAACCTGCTGCGCTGCGTTCCCTGAGGACTTAGGCTTCAAGGCAAAAAACAACTTACAGTTATTTTTAAAATTCAAAAATTTAGACCGATCTCTCAAAAATAAATCCGGCAGAGGGTTCCTAGGATCCACAACAGGCAACCCAGCAAGATAGACAGCAATACTCCGAACTTCAGCAGCAAGCTGCTCCACATGATCGGACAAATGCTTGACTTCCATTGGGGAAAAAATTCCTCCTCAGCCCCCAGAGAAAGAAGAGGGAAAAAATGTAACAAGCAAAAAAAAAAAAAAAAAATCCTCTGACAACTCTGACAACTTTTCTCCCTTCTGTTGAGTACCATAGGATTTCAGTATGGCCAGTGATTCTGTTATGTTTTGGTAGCTGAGGAGGCAGGAGCAAAAAACCGCAAAGGCAGCCAAACACCAGAGAGGTTGGAACTAATAGGTTGCAGACCCCTAAACTAACCGCACAGCTAGAAGCAGCCGTGGGACGTTCCTACGGTGCCCTAAATGCCTCGTCACAGCCGGAGAGATTAGCTACCCCTGAAAATGGAAAGAGGAAAGCTAACTGCCGCAGAGTAGAGCCCCAAAGAATAGGAAGCCCTCAAACATATAATGGCAGTTAGACAAGATGAAAACACGAACACAGACAGAAAATAAAATGAGCAAATGCTGGGGCCCAAAACTGTCTAGATAGGACAGCACAGGAGAGAATACTGTCTGCAACACAGAAAAACCCTAGGAAAAACAACAACACTTCTGAATCCAAAAAATGCTGAGACCACACGGTCTCGACCACCTATATCAGATCTCTGGTGTGAACACGCAGCTACCCAGCAGTAAAATATCACAAGGCAGCAAAAAACAAGGAAAATCACACCACAGAAAAAAACAGAAAGTAACTTATCTGAATGCTAGCAGGAGACAGCAGAAAAGCTGTTACGACATATAACAGATATATTCTATGATAGTAACATATATCTAATGAGACAACATACTATATTTCATATTATAGAAAATATCAACTTGTATACGTAGAATCTGCCAGCAATGTCTTACCTGACATAATATCCAATGTATTGTGGGTCTATACTGTGCACGTGAAACGCTGTCTCAGGATAGAGGTGGACCGGGGTCTATGCTGACCCTGAACTGGGGTCCTGACTAGTCCCTCTACCTGGAGGTACTGTTAATGGTACAGAGGTCCAGGCCGCCAGCTTAAACCTGTCTCCTGTAGATCCCTGACCACTGTAATCTAGTCCTGAGAAGGACCCTGATTACCACCACAGGGAATGGGCAGGTAACAGCTTACACACAGTCAAATACAAACGAGACAGACAGGGGTAAAGAAAACACTGCCTTGCATACAAAACTTCCACTACAGAGGAACACAAAAGGTTAAGAAGATAAACAATAAGCGAGGAGAGGAAAAACCACAACAGGCACTCTTAGCTTAAGTCTTCTCAGAAACGATCCGCTCTGCTGGTCTGAATGAATGCTTTCACTGGCAACTTCCCCAGCAGACCAGCAGGTATATGAAGGAAGCTAATTAACAAAACATCAATCGCAGCTGGGCGAGGCTGGTCTGTCCAGCATCGAGAGAGAAAGAATTAACTCCCTCAGTGCTGAAAAACATCCAGCACCAGAAACTCAGCTGTGCGAAGTCAGGGTGTGCAATCGCGACAATCTCCGCCGCGACACACCCGTGACAGTACCCCCCCTTCTACGAGGGGCCTCTGGACCCTCAGGGCCTGGTCTATCTGGGTGAGTAGTGTGGAAGGCCCGAACCAATCGGTCTGCGTTAATATCCGACGCAGAAACCCACATCCTCTCCTCAGGACCATACCCCCTCCAATGAACAAGGTACTGAAGGGACCGGCGATTAAGACGTGAATCAATGATCTTCGATACCTGAAACTCCAAATTACCATTGACCACCACTGGAGGAGGAGGTAGAGGTGACGGTATAACTGGTGCCACGTACCTCTTAAGCAACGATTTGTGGAACACATTGTGGATTTTAAACGTAGGAGGGAGGTCAAGACGAAAAGCCACCGAATTAATTATTGAACTGATCCTGTATGGCCCGATGAATCTGGGACCGAGTTTCCAGGAGGGAACCTTAAGTTTTATATTCTTGGTAGACAACCATACCAGATCGTTCACACTTAGGTCCGGACCAGACACTCTCCTACTATCAGCCATACGTTTGTATTGGTTCCCCATAGTGCTCAAATTATTAAGCACTCCTCTCCACACTGAAGCAAGTGACGACGAAAATCGTTCCTCCTCAGGAACCCCAGAAGAGCCCCCCCCATTGAAAGTACAAAACTGGGGGTGAAAACCATATGCCCCAAAAAACGGGGACTTACCAGTGGACTCGCTCCGCCTATTGTTAAGAGCGAACTCTGCCAGAGGCAAGAAAGAAGACCAGTCCTCTTGGTTCTCTGAGACAAAACACCGGAGATATGTCTCTAAGCTCTGATTCAGACGCTCTGTCTGACCATTGGTCTGCGGATGAAAAGCCGAAGAAAATGACAACTGCATCCCCCGACGAGAACAAAATGCCTTCCAGAATTTGGACACAAACTGAGACCCCCGATCCGACACCACATCGGAAGGCAACCCGTGAAGTCTCACAATCTCCCAATGAACACCTGCGCCAGAGTTTTAGCATTAGGAAGAGCAGGAAGAGCAATAAAATGTGCCATTTTGCTGAACCTGTCAACTACAACTAGTATGACAGTTTTACCTGAAGACGGAGGGAGGTCCGTAATGAAGTCCATAGACAGATGGGTCCATGGACGCTCCGGGATTTTCAACGGTAAAAGGGCCCCAGACGGACGGGTATGTGGGGTCTTAGAGCGAGCACATACCCCACAGGACGCGACAAAAGTTACCACTTCTTTATTTAAGTTAGGCCACCAAAACCGGCGAGAAACGAGATCCACAGTTGCTTTACTCCCTGGGTGTCCTGCCAAAGCAGAATTATGATGTGCCTCGATAACCTTTTGTCTTAACTGATCTGGAACAAACAGTCTCCCTGGAGGTCCTACAGGGGCGTCCCCCTGAGCCTCCAATATCTCCTCCTCAAGCTCAGAGCATACAGCCGACACCACAACTCCCTCCTGAAGAATAGGAACCGGGTCATCCGTCTTCCCGGCCCCCGGGAAACTACGAGACAAGGCATCAGCCTTTACATTTTTTGACCCAGGACGATATGTGACGACAAAATTAAACCTGGTAAAAAACAACGACCATCTAGCTTTTCTGGAATTCAGACGTTTTGCAGACTCTAAATACAGCAGGTTCTTGTGATCAGTAATGACGGTGACCGGGTGGACTGCCCCCTCCAAAAAGTGACGCCACTCTTCAAAAGCCAACTTAATGGCCAAGAGTTCCCTATTGCCGACATCATAATTCCTCTCGGCGGACGACAATTTTTTAGAGAAGAAAGCGCACGGATGCCATTTACCAGGGGACGGACCTTGAGATAATACCGCACCCACTCCTACGTCAGATGCGTCTACCTCCACAATGAACGGTTGTGATGCATCAGGTTGGATGAGTATGGGTGCTGAAGCAAAACATTTTTTCAAGGAGGAAAATGCTTGACAAGCTTTGTCAGACCACCTAGAAAAATCCGTCCCTTTTTTTGTCATGTCAGTGAGAGGTTTGACAACGGATGAGAAATTACGAATAAATTTCCGGTAGTAGTTAGCAAACCCCAGGAAACGCTGCAGTGCCTTAAGATCCTCTGGCCGATCCCATTCAAGCACTGCCTTCACTTTCCCAGGGTCCATACGGAAACCAGAAGCTGACACCAGGAATCCTAAAAACTGAAGTTCCTGTACGGCGAATACACACTTCTCCCATTTGGCGTACAGTTTATTGTCTCGCAAGATCTGCAACACCTGTCTCACATGCTCCTGATGAGACACAAGATCCGGTGAGTAAATTAAGATGTCATCTAGATAAATGACAACAAACTGTCCCACTAGGTGGCGAAAGATGTCATTAACAAAATGTTGAAACACCGCCGGGGCAGTAGTCAGACCGAAAGGCATGACAAGGTTCTCATAATGTCCCTCCGGAGTGTTAAACGCCGTCTTCCACTCATCCCCCTCCTTTATCCTAATCAGATTATACGCCCCCCTGAGATCCAACTTAGAGAACCATTTGGCGCCCACAATCTGATTGAAGAGATCAGGAATAAGTGGGAGCGGATACGGATCTCGGACCGTAATCCGATTAAGCTCACGGAAATCCAAGCAAGGGCGTAGGCCTCCATCTTTTTTCTTCACAAAGAAGAACCCCGCGGCCACTGGGGAAGATGAAGGTCTAATATGCCCCTTGGCTAGACTTTCCGAAATATAATCCTTCATAGCTTGCCTCTCAGGACCAGAAAGGTTATATAACCTAGATTTAGGTAACTTAGCATCAGGAAGCAATTTTATAGCACAGTCATACGCGCGATGAGGAGGTAATTCTTGACACCCCTCTTCTGAAAACACATCCTCAAAGTCCTCCAGAAAAGGAGGTAAGGTTCTAGGCACGACCGCACCGATGACCGTGTTCATGCAGTTACTATGGCAAAATTCACCCCACTGGCTTATCTCTCTGGATTGCCAATTAATAATTGGGTTATGTTTAGTTAACCAAGGAAGTCCCAACACAATAGGAGTGGGAAGGCCTTCCAACACATAACAAGACAATAGTTCTTTATGTATTGCCCCCACTCGAAGGTCTATGTTATGCACGGCTTGCACAAAGCTACCTTGACCGAGAGGCCTGGCGTCAATAGAGAATATAGGGATAGGTTTGGCCAATACACTCAGTTGCATACCTTGCACCTGGGCAAACCGAGCGTCCACCAGATTAGCCGCGGCCCCACTATCCAGAAGAACAGAAATCCTCTCAGTTCTTGTACCTACCACCACCTCCGCTGGTACGAGAAACTGAGACGGACTTGGGGACGAAATACATACTCCCAGATTGTCGTCCACCACACAACCTGGGATCAACAGTTTTCCGGCGACTCCTTGCTCAGCAAAGTACGGGATGGACACCCCCCAACAAAATGTCCCTTTCTCCGCAGAAGTAACACTTTCCTGTCTTGCGGGGCACCGCCGATCCCCTCCCTCGAAACGATGTCCCTCCTAACTGCATAGGCTCCTCAGAACAAACCAGGGGAACCTCAATATAAGGGACTATAGTAGAAGGGGGAGTCATCACAGGGGCGGAGTTACCTCGCACCTCTCTCGAAGCCGTCTATCAATGCGAATCGCAAGGGCCATAGCGGCCTCCAGTGACGGGGAGAATCATACTGAGCCAACACATCTTTTAATTTGTCAGATAATCCTTGACAAAACTGGCTCCTAAGAGCTGGGTCATTCCACTGAGTAGCTGTGGCCCATCTACGGAAGTCAGAAGAAAATTCCTCCGCCGGACGATCTCCCTGCTGTATCTTACGTAACTTCATTTCAGCAAGGGAGACCCGATCCGGGTCATCATATACCAGACCCAGGGCTGTAAAAAATCGATCTACTGACTGGAGAGCCGGGGAGCCCGGGGGGAGAGAGAACGCCCAGGATTGAGGGTCCCCTTGTAAGAGTGAGATGACAATTCCCACCCCTGGTCTTCACTCCCCGAAGACCGAGGCCGTAGCCGAAAATATAATTTACATGCCTCCCGGAAGGTAAA
>JARQOD010000006.1:331307079-331404843 GCA_033576555.1 Oophaga sylvatica | reverse complement strand
AATTGTTCATCCTTCCGTTCTTGCTGTCACAAAAGATTTAAATTACAACAGTATTTGTCCGTGTTCAGTTTAGCCTGCAGCAGCAGGCATTTTCCAGGGGCACCACGAGGAGGAACGGACTCACCCCCATACACTGCTTAGTCTTCTTCTGCTTAGAATTTAGAGCATATATTTTGCTCTTCATTTTGGTCTTATACTTCATGTTCTTCTGCTTTTTGATCTTCTGCTTATTGTTCTTCTGTCTGTTGTTCTGTATCTTGTAGTTTGTCTTAACCTTCTTTGTCCTGTTGGTGATCTTCTTCAGGGTAATCTTTTATTTTTTCTTTGTGATGGTGTTCAGGCTGGTTGGCTTCATGCTCGTCGTCCTTGTTGTCGTCATCTTCTTCTGGGTGGTCTTTAAGGTCGTCTAATTTCCGAGAACCAGCTGACGTTACTGGAACCCGGACGGGTATCAGATGGAACAAGAGACAATGGAAGTAACGAGGACCAGCTGACTGTGCTGGAACCCGGAGGGGCAGCAGAAGGAAAAGAGGCAATGTCACAACCGAGTACCAGCTGTCGTTACTGTGACCGGTTACTAAGCAGGAGGTACCTGTGCTCCAAAGCACTACCAAGGACCAGCAGACGTTGCTGGAACTCGTATACGGAGATGGAGGCACCTAGGCCAAAGGCACTGTGGAGAACCAGTTGACGGTACTGGACCCCGGACGGGTAGCAGAAGGAAAAGAGGCAATGTCACAACCGAGTACCAGCTGACGTTACTGTGACACGGTTACTAAGCAGGAGGTACCTGTGCTCCAAAGCACTACCAAGGACCAGCAGACGTTGCTGGAACTCGTATACGGAGATGGAGGCACCTAGGCCAAAGGCACTGTGGAGAACCAGTTGACGGTACTGGACCCCGGACGGGTAGCAGAAGGAAAAGAGGCAATGTCACAACCGAGTACCAGCTGACGTTACTGTGACACGGTTACTAAGCAGGAGGTACCTGTGCTCCAAAGCACTACCAAGGACCAGCAGACGTTGCTGGAACTCGTATACGGAGATGGAGGCACCTAGGCCAAAGGCACTGGGGAGAACCAGTTGACGGTACTGGACCCCGGACGGGTAGCAGAATGCACCCATGAAAATGTAAGTTGACAGGACGCAAGCCGTCCGCAGTTACCGAATCACACAGTCCTACAGTGGGTGCTTGTCCTATTGTCACAATGGAAACAGCCTTTATTTACATATCCCACAGCACACATAGGAATCACCTAAACTGCAGGCACCATAGAGTCGGCTAACCCGAATGCAACACGACAGCACAACTTATTGGAGGATAATTGACGTTCACACTGCCAGGAAACAGCTGTCGTGCTGTAACCAGGCTGGCCAGGAGTCAGTACCCCTGCCAATTACTTACGAGCAACAAATGGCGGTGTTGTAGCCCAGGGAGTAGAGTTCAGGTGGTAGAAAGATGAACATAACAGGAGACATGGAAAACGTTGCCAAACAGTTATTTAATCTGAAAACGGACAGGCAAATTCAGGTGATATCCATGCCTTGTTCATTTTCAGAAAAGTAAGCCGGTCTACATTCTCTGAGGATAGTCGCATGCGACGGTCTGTTAGTACACCACCTGCAGCACTAAAGACGCACTCAGATAATACACTGGCAGCAGGGCAAGCCAGCACCTCCAATGCATACTGGCTAAGCTCTGGCCATGTATCCAACTTAGAGACCCAAAATTTGAAAGGGGAAGAGGCATCTGGGAGTACACTTAGAGGGAAAGACAAGTAGTCTGTCACCATCTTACGGAAACGTTGCTTCCTGGTGACTGGAGCCGTCTCGGATGGTGTAGACCTTGCTGGCGCTGTCACAAAACTTCGCCACATTTGTAACATACAGCTCTTGCCCTGTGCAGAGGCGCTGCTTGTGCTCCCTCTTGTTGTAGAGGTGTCTACACTGCCTCGACGCACAGAGCTGCTTTGTAAAGCAGTAGCAGCAGCATCTCTCTCGGCTGGAATGTACAACAGTATGGATTGCACCAGTGTGTCTTGGTACTCCCGCATTTTACGGTCCCGGTTCCCCGGTGTGATGAGGGTTTGTAAGTTGTCCGGTAGCGAGGGTCTAGGAGGGTGTACACCCAATAATCTGACGTGGTGAGAATGTGGGCGATGCGGCGGTCGTTTCTCAGGCACTGAAGCATGAAATCAACCATGTGCTGCAGACTCCCAACTGGCCAACAAAAGCTGTCCTGTGGAAGAGGCGTCATCTCTGCCTCCTCTGCATCACCCCACCCTCGCTCTACATACTGACTAGAGCGTTGTGTACCTCCCTCTGTAGGGATTTCTTCCTCCTCCATTGACTCCTCCTCCTCCTCATCCTCCTCACAAAGTGAGCCCTGCCCAGCCCTTTGTGAGAAACCACGTTGCGCTGACTGTCCTGAAGGTAATTGAATTTGTGACTCCTCATCCTCCACCTCTTCCAAAACCTCTTCCTTTAGTGCTTTCAGTGATTTCTGAAGCAGGCAGATAAGGGGGACAGTCATGCTGACTAGTGCATCATCTGCACTCGCCATCCGCGTTGAGACATCAAACGCACGCAAAACGTCGCAGATGTCCTTCATAGAGGCCCACTCAGTAGTGGTGAAGTGTGGACGGCGCAAAGAGCGACTTGATTGCTCCTGATGCAGCTGATACTCCATTACTGCTGTCTGCTGCTCACACAACCGCTCCAACATATGTAACGTGGAATTCCACCTGGTGGGTAAGTCACATATGATGCGATGTTAAGGAAGGCGAAATCGGCGTTGCAGAGCAGCAATGCGCGATCTGGCTATGCTGGAACGTCGCAAGTGAGCGCACTCAAGGCGGACCTTCTGCAGCAGTCCAGCAAGATCCGGATAGTCCCTCAAAAAAACTCTGCACGACCAAGTTGAGCACATGTGCCAGACATGGTATGTGAGTAAGGTTGCCAAGGCCCAGAGCTGCCACCAGATTTCGGCCATTGTCACACACTACCAAGCCTGGCTGGAGATTCGCAGGCAAAAACCACACGTCGCTCTCCTGCTTGATGGCATTCCAGACCTCCTGCGCTGTGTGGCTTAGATTCCCCATTGAAATCATTTTCAGGACGGCCTGTTGACTTTTGACCACGGCTGTGCTCATATCGGTCACAACAGGTAAGCGTTCACGGGTCCATGTGGAGGTATACCGTGACGGCTCGTGCAGCGATGATTCTGAGGAACTGGAGTAGGAGGAGGAATCAATGTGTACAGACTGGATTCCTGCAATGCTTGGAGTTGGCAGAACACGTACAGCGCCACTGGCAAGATCTGTACCCGGCTCCACAACATTGACCCAATGGGCAGTGAGGGAAAGGTATCGTCCCTGGCCATGGGTACTGGTCCACGCATCGGTGGTCAGGTGGATCCTGCTACTGACGGCGTTTAGTAGCGCATGTTTAATGTTTCCCTCGACATGTTTTTGCAGAGCAGGGACGGCTTGCCTGCTGAAATAAAATTGGCTTGGCACATTATATTGTGGGACTGCCAATGCCATTAAGTTCCTGAAACTGTCAGTCTCCACCAGCCTGAATGACAGCATTTCAAGGGACAGGAGTTTTGCAATGCCAGAATTCAGAGCCTGTGCTCGTGGATGGTTTGCCGAGTATGGCCGTCTTTTATCCCATGCCTGTGGTACCGATGGCTGTTTTGTGGCCTGGGAGTGTGACAATGACTGTGAACTTGCTGCTGTGGGTGGAATAACAGTTTGTCTATGGACAACAGTGACCGAGGTTCTTCCATGGAGATCCTGTGAGGAAGCCGAACCAGGTGTGTGTGAGCTGGAGGTAGACGCTCCAACACGACCTGAAGATGTAGGTGCTGCTGTAGGTTGGCCTACATCTCCAGTGTGTCTTTGTAACTCAGCTACGTGCTTTGTCCGTACATGTTTCCACATATTTGTGGTATTCAGGTTACTGATATTTTTACCTCTTTTAACTTTTTGCTTACACAGCTTGCATTTAACATAGCAAATATCATCTACAAGTCTGTCAAAAAAGGACCACGCAGTGCAAGTCATGGGAGCGCCAATTTTGACATTTGTAAGAGAACTGTTCCCAACAGGTGCCAAACTGGAGGCTACAGGCAAGCGAGTCTGCAGCCTACCTCTCCCTCCTCTTTGTACCGTTGGGCCAATCTCTTCCTCAGAGCTGCTCCCACCACCTTCCTGTTGCTCACGCCATGTTGGGTCTCGGACTTCATCATCTCCACTACCCTCTTCCAACACCTGCTGCTGTTGGATGGTCTGGGCAGCACCATGCTCCACAAAACCTGGCACCTGAGTCTCATCATCATCATGAGATGCGTTCTGCGGTGTGCTGTCCATCGGCACTGGCTCACCCGCCTCTTCAGATTGAGAGAGACACAGCTGTTGCGCGTCACTGCATACTCCCTCTTCTTCAAATTGCAGAATGCTGCTTGCCTGTGCCCGTGTTTGTGAGCCAACAGATTCTGAGAACAGAAGCAGAGACTCAGCTGGCTCCTGTACAGAACTCTCTGACTGCCTGGGCAATTTGACAGGCAGTGAACAGACAGATGGTTGCTCAACAGTGTTGTGTTCCTGAGAGGAGGTGGAAGGAATTGAAGTCGATGCATTGGCTGCCATCCAACCAACAACGGCTTCAATTTGTTCTTCCCGCAGCAGGGGGGCACGCCGAGCTCCTACCAAAGTGCGCACAAAGGAACGCTCATGGGTAAAACTGGTGGATGCTGTGTCACTGAGGGCGGCAGCAGCCACAGAATCCCCACGTCCTCTCCCTGCTGAAACTCCACGGCCACGACCACATGCCTTACTCACTGACTTCTTCATCTTGGTAGATTGATAAAGAAAGTCAGAAAAGTTATAAGGCCTAAGTGTGGTTATTACGCAGAGACTGAAGTGAACACTGAAACACAACTGTTCACAATCTGTGAAAGGCTACTCCTTTGTCTACTTCTATAGTGTTTGCAACCAATGTATTGGATACGGATGGAAGCGCGTCACACTAATAGATTATATTTATTTTAAATGGAATGGAGCAGAACCAATTGGAGAGAAATGAAAAGGATGAGGCACTGAGACACGCTCAGCAGAGTACAAGCAGCAGTGCTTGAACAAGTAACTGGAGCGTGATGTGCACTCAAAAAATAAAAAACACAGACTGAAGTGAACACTGAAACACAACTGTTCACAATCTGTGAAAGGCTACTCCTTTGTCTACTTCTATAGTGTTTGCAACCAATGTATTGGATATGGATGGAAGCGCGTCACACTAATAGATTATATTTATTTTAAATGGAATGGAGCAGAACCAATTGGAGAGAAATGACAAGGATGAGGCACTGAGACACGCTCAGCAGAGTACAAGCAGCAGTGCTTGAACAAGTAACTGGAGCGTGATGTGCACTCAAAAATTAAAAAACACAGACTGAAGTGAACACTGAAACACAACTGTTCACAATCTGTGAAAGGCTACTCCTTTGTCTACTTCTATAGTGTTTGCAACCAATGTATTGGATACGGATGGAAGCGCGTCACACTAATAGATTATATTTATTTTAAATGGAATGGAGCAGAACCAATTGGAGAGAAATGAAAAGGATGAGGCACTGAGACACGCTCAGCAGAGTACAAGCAGCAGTGCTTGAACAAGTAACTGGAGCGTGATGTGCACTCAAAAAATAAAAAACACAGACTGAAGTGAACACTGAAACACAACTGTTCACAATCTGTGAAAGGCTACTCCTTTGTCTACTTCTATAGTGTTTGCAACCAATGTATTGGATACGGATGGAAGCGCGTCACACTAAAATTTAAATTGCATGGAGCAGCAAGAATTACAGTGAAGAAAAAAAAAAGAGTCTGTGAGTGACACGTGCAGATGCCTACAGACAGCGTTGCATGCAGAGCAAACTGCAGCGTCACCTACACTCACACACACCTTGCAGAGCTGTTAAAACAACACTGCAGGCAAAAGGAAGCTTTACACAGCGGTTGGTGCTAGCCTGCCTAAAGCACAGTACACTAAATCGCAATCTCTAACTGTCCCTCAGAGTCAGCACAGCAGCGTTCTGTCCCTTACTGAATTCACAGCACAGTGACGCTAAAATGGCGGCGGCGCCTTTTATAGTGCATTCTGACATCATTTCAGCATCCAATCACAGCCATGCCATTAGTTAACATGACCGCAGCAGTACAGGATGTGCCCACACTTCTTAGGAATCCTCATTGGCTGACTAAAATCACATTGCCTCTCAAAGAATTATGGGAACTTCCGATTCCGGTATACGATATATGGAAAATATCGGAACTAAGTATCGAAAGGCCGATACAGCTAATATCGGCCGATACCCGATACTTGCTGAATCGTATCGCTCACCACTAGTTGTGGGTTTCCCTTGATACCCCTACGGAAGTCTATTCCCCTACTGGGGATCGATTCTACCCCTTTGGCTGAGAATAAACCTCAGTTCTCTACTCAGGTGATAATGAGGGTTGAACCTGATCATCAGGAGAGCTGCAAATTTTTGGTTCTGTATAATCTGCATGACATTATCGTACTGGGTTTCCCTTGGTTACAGTCTCATAATCCTGTTTTGGATTGGAAATCTGTGTCTGTAACCAGTTGGGGCTGCCAATGTGTTAATACCAACACTCCTGTTTTTTCTGCCTCCCCCCAGGCTCAGGATGTTCCTGACTTTTTGATTGATTTTTCTGATGTGTTTAGCGAAAGTAAATCTGCATCCTTGCCTCCCCATACGAGCTATGACTGCGCTATTGAATTAGTGCCTGGTAGTAAATTCCCTAAAGGTCGCCTTTTTAACTTGTCTGTACCTGAAAATGACGCTATGCGGTCTTATATCAAGGAGTCATTGGAGAAGGGTCATATCAGACCATCCTCTTCACCCTTAGGTGCCGGTTTTTTCTTTGTGGCCAAAAAGGATGGTTCATTAAGGCCGTGTATTGATTATCGTCTTTTGAACAATATTACTGTGAAATATCAATATCCGTTACCCTTGATTTCTGACCTGTTTTCCAGGGTGAAAAACGCTACTTGGTTTACCAAGCTTGACCTCAGGGGGGCATATAACCTTATTCTCATTAAGCACGGGGATGAATGGAAGACGGCATTTAATACCCCTGAGGGGCATTTTGAGTACCTTGTGATGCCCTTTGGGCTCACTAATGCTCCTTCTGTCTTCCAGTCCTTCATGAATGACATTTTCAGGGATTTTGTGGATAAATTTCTGATTGTTTATTTGGATGATATCTTGATTTTTTCCAATGACTGGGACTCTCATGTGAAACATGTTCGAACTGTATTCCAGATTTTGAGAGAGAATGCTCTGTATGTGAAGGGATCAAAGTGTCTTTTTGGCGTACAGAGGATCTCATTTTTGGGATTCATTTTGTCCCCATCTGTTATTGAAATGGACCCGGTCAAGGTTCAGGCCATCTGTGATTGGCTCCAACCTACTTCATTAAAGGCTCTTCAAAGATTTTTGGGTTTTGCCAATTTTTATCGTAAATTTATTGGTAATTTCTCGGTTATTGTTAAACCTTTAACTGATTTGACCAAAAAGGGTTCTGATGTGGTGAATTGGCCTCCTGAGGCAGTCTCTGCATTTCAGGAACTTAAGCAGAGATTCACTTCTGCTCCTGTTCTACGGCAGCCTGATGTTTCTCTGCCATTTCAGGTGGAGGTTGATGCCTCTGAAATTGGGGCAGGTGCTGTTTTGTCCCAAAGAGATCCAGAGACCTCTAAAAGTAACCCTTGTGCCTTTTTCTTTCGAAAATTTTCTCCTACTGAACGTAATTATGACGTGGGTAATCGGGAGTTATTGGCCATGAAGTGGGCTTTTGAAGAGTTTGTGGTTTCCTTTCTTCCTGGCACTAAGAATGTTAAGGCGGATGCCCTCTCGAGGAGTTTCCTTGCCGACTCTCCTGAGTTATCTGATCCTTCTGTTATTTTGAAAGAAGGTGTAGTTCTTTCCGCCATCTCGCCCAATTTGAGACTGGCTCTGGAGGGGTGTCAGGAGGATAGGCCCGAGCGCTGCCCTGTTGGGAAATTGTTTGTCCTGGACCAGTGGAAAAAGAGTGTGATGTCTGAGATTCATTGTTCCGCGCTGGCCGGTCATCCCGAAATTTTTGGTACCAGAGACTTGGTTAGTCGGTCCTTTTGGTGGCCTACCTTGTCTCGTGATGTCAGGGAATTTGTGCAGTCCTGCGGGACTTGCTCTCGCTCCAAGCCTTGCTCTCGCTCTAGTGGTTTGTTGATGCCATTGCCTGTGCCCAAGAGACCATGGACCCATATCTCTATGGATTTCATTTCCGACCTCCCTGTTTTTCAGAGAATGACCGTCATCTGGGTGATTTGTGATAGGTTTTCCAAGATGATACATCTTGTGCCATTACCTAAGTTGCCTTCCTCCTCTGAATTGGTGCCTTTGTTCCTTCAGCACGTGGTTCGTTTACACGGCATTCCTAAGGACATTGTGTCTGACAGAGGAGTCCAGTTTGTTTCAAGATTTTGGAGGACCTTTTGTTCTAAACTTGGTGTTCAATTGTCTTTCTCCTCGGCGTTTCATCCTCAGACCAATGGTCAAACTGAGAGAACAAACCAGACATTGGAGACTTATCTAAGATGCTTTGTGTCTGCTGATCAGGATGACTGGGTCTCTTTTTTGCCTTTGGCTGAGTTTGCTCTTAATAATAGGGCTAGCTCTGCCACTTTGATGTCTCCATTTTTCTGTAATTCTCGGTTTCACCCTCGATTTTCTTCAGGACAGACGGAGGCTTCTGTCTGTCCAGGTGTTGACTCTGTTGTGGAGCGTATGCAACAGATTTGGGACCAGGTAGTGGAGAGGTTGTCCCTCTCTCAGGAGAGGGCCCAGCGGTTTGCTAACCGGCATAGGACTGATGGTCCTCGGTTTAAAGTGGGGGACTTGGTCTGGTTGTCCTCAAAAAATATTCCTATGAGAGTGGCATCTCCTAAATTTAAGCCTAGGTTCATTGGACCTTATAAGATCATGGAGATTCTTAATCCTGTTTCTTTTCGTTTGCTTCTTCCAGGGACATTTAAGATCCATAACGTGTTCCACAAGTCCTTGTTGAAGAGGTTTGTTGAGCCAGTGGTTCCTACTGCTTTGCCTCCTGACCCTGTTCTGGTTGAGGGCAATATGGAGTTTGTGGTTTAGAAAATATTGAATTCTCGTTTTTCTAGACGGAAACTCCAGTATTTGGTTAAGTGGAGAGGTTATGGTCAGGAAGACAATTCTTGGGTGTTTGCTTCGGACATCCATGCTAGGAGACTCATCCGTGCGTATCATAGAACTCATCCTGACCGACCTGGTTGCTCAAGTGAGGGTTCGGTGACCCCTCCTCAAGGGGGGGTACTGTTGTGAATGGACTTGAAATGAGTTCTGAGCAGAGGCTCCCTCTGGTGGTTACAAGCGGTACTGGACTGTCCAGTGAAGATTGCGAGGAGTGGGAATCAGATGTTACTGACTGGTCTTATATAAGGGAGTCGCCTTCCCATCAGGGTTGCCGGTGATCAATTGTTCTGGTCTCAATCCTTGAGTCCTGTTTCCTTTGTAGCCTGCTGTGTCGTGTCTTCATCTCCTGCTAACAGATAAGACAATTTCTTCTTTTTGTTTTTGTGCTTGATTTTTGCATTTTGTCCTGCACTTCTGTGGGGGCCTTCAGGGTCACCTCCGGGGGTTTTTGCCCTCTCAGTTTAGTTCAGCCACTGATGTTTGTACATTTGCTTTTTCCAGTTTTTTCAGTGGCAGCTGTCTTGATTTTGTTACACCAGAGAACTAATTTAGGTGGTAGAGGTCGTGTGATCTCAGGTGATTTTGAAATTAGTAGAGTTGGTGCTTTTCAGGGTTTTTTTTGGGATTGCAGTAAGTGCCCTTCCTATCCTTTTCTATTTAGTTAGTTTGGGCCCCAACGTTTGCTCATACTATTTTCTGTCTGTGTCAGTATTTCTTCTTGTCTAACCGCCATTACATGTTTGGGGGCTTTCTATGTTCTTTAGGGATCTGCTCCGGGGCAGATAGAAAGAGGAAAGCTATCTTTAGGTATAGTTAGTTTCTCAGGCTGTGACGAGGCATCTAGGACCAACGTAGGAACGCTCCACGGCTGCCTCTAGTTGTGGTGGTTAGTCAGGGTACTGCAATCTCATAGATTCCAACTGCTCTGGTGTATTGCCTTTTTTACCTGCACTCCTCAGCTACCGAAACATAACACCTGCCATAGCGGTTGCCAACCTAGGAACAGAGTGTACCCCTGATAGGTTCCCCCTAGAGGTTGTGGCAGAAGAGGTCATGGAGACTGCACTGAACCCCAAGCTGGAAATGTCCCCTGGTAAGTTCGGGACAGCTCAGTTCAAGGGTCCAAAGCAGAGAAGCAGGTATAAGAAACACACATATATAAAGAATGCCGGGAGGATGCGGGAGAGTGTGGTCACAGAGGCGACTAGGGATGTACACATGAGGAACCCTCTGGCGCAGACACGGATGTGGCCGGAGGTCAGGGTAAAATGGATAGAGCTCTCACTAGACAGCAATGTTGGGAGGCTTGGGTTCGGGTGAGACGAGGTATGGAGGTATGCCCGGAGTTTCCAGGGTGGACCGTGTCATTTCAGCATGACATAGTCACCGAGGGACGGGTAAGGGTATGGAGAAAAGGTACTAAGGGCCCTAAGGCAGGTACTTAGGTGACAGGATGAGCTGCGGGGTCGAGACTACCCAAAACTGGCCCAAATCTATGGTTAATCAGGAAAGTGGGCGTGTCATCTGCAATGGAGAATGGGGTGATGCGAGGTTCCGTAATGAAGTATGGAGGAGAAACGCGAAGGGGAGTGATGCTTGCGTCAACCGATGGTTTCAGTCCCTACTTTGGTTGCTCAGTGCAGTGTCGGGCTGGGATGTCACAGGGTCATGCGGATGCCCTGTCACATGCCCATGTGGGATGACAAGTGTTCAACCCCATAGGTTTGAACAGAGGGGGGTATATGTGAGGCAGTGACTGATGTCACAGGTAGGGGTCACTGTGTGTTCTCCCAGAATGTACACGGAGGCTTATTGAGGCCATGGAGGTGTATTGCAGTCACAGGCATAGCTGTGATTGCAATTGTGAGGCAGTGACCGATGTCACAGGTAGGGGTCGCTGTGTGTTCTCCCCGGGATGCGTATAGAGGCATATGGAGGCCATGAGAGTGCATTGCAGTCTCAGGCGTAGCTGTGATTGCAATGCAGACTTAAAATAAGAGTTAGTCTTGGGCATGCTAGTGTCCAGGTCAGAGTTGGGAAAATCTGCTCTGGGGTTTTTGTATTTTGGAAACAGACTGCAGGATGGTAGTTGTGCAGTCCGTTTCATTCCACGCCTGGGTTTTCCATGTAGCTGAAGGCCACAGATTCAAGTTGAAAAACCCTGCAGTAAAGGGTTTGGGTGTGTCCAGTTGTGTGTCAGTCTGGTGTGTGCTAGAGGGCAGAGCTGTAAGCTCTGTGGTGCTCCATCTGTGTGAGGCAACATGGACAAGCGAAGCCAGAGCAGCCAGGGCAGCTCAGGTGCCTGGCACCCACAGCGTACACAGCAGTGCAGTCACCCACGACAACTGGTCTCGGATGTGAACTGTCTTGTGCCCGGTAGTGGGCCAGATGTAGACTGTCCTGAGCCCGAAGGAGGACTAGCGTGTTTATCGGGTGCAAACTGGAGAGTATGGTTAGTGGCTGCAATCCAGAGGATACCAGGTACTATGTAGTGCTGCGAATTGGACATTAATGGTGTATAGTTCTGTGAATTGGCATTAATGCTGTGAAGTAACCGTATTAAAAATACTTTGGTTTGGAACTTTGTTGGGTCACTGCCTCCTCACTGCATAAGTGTGCTACCGCAGCACTACAACCCCTAGAGGAATTCTTCGAGAGGTGTAGTTTCCAAAATATGGTCACTTGGGGGGTTTCTGTTGTTCCGGGACCTTGGCGGTTCTCAAAATATGACAGGGCGTCCACAGTGAATTCCAGACATTATTGCAAAAATCAAATAGTGCTCTTTCCCTTCCAAGCCCTGCTGTTTGCCCAAACAAGAGCACGTATGGGATATCCCTGTATCCAAACAAAATTACACAACAAATTATGTGGTCCATTTTCTCCTTTTTCCTTTGTGAAAATGTAAAATCTGGGGCTAGAGCAACATTTCTGGGGAAAAAAAGTCATTTTTAATTTTCACAGTCCAGTGTTCTAAAATTCTGTGAAGCACCTGCATGTTCAAGGTGCTTAACACATCTCTAGAAAAATTCCTTGAGAGGTGTAGTTTTCAAAATTGGAATACTTGTGGGGGAGGGTTTCTATTGTTTAGGCGCATCAGGGGCTTGCTGCTAACGTGACATGGCGTCCACTATCTATTCCAGACAATTTTCCACTCTGAAAGTCAAATAGTGATCCTTCCCTTCTGAGTCCTGCCATGAGCCCAAACAGTAGTTTTCCGCCACAAATGGGGTATCTGTGTAGTGAGTAGAAATTGCACAACAAATTGTGTGGTTCAAATTCTCCTGTTACCCTTGAGAAAGTAAAATATTTGGGGCTAGAGCAACATTTTAGGGGAAAAATGTATTTTTCCATTTTCACGGGTCAACATTATAAAATTCTGTGAAGTTCATTTGGGTTCAAAGTTCTCACCACACCTCTAGATAAATTCCTTTAGGAGTGCAGTTTGTATAATGGGGTAACTTTTGAGGTTTTCCACTGTTTAGGCACATCAGGGGCATTGCAAATGCGACATGGCGTCAGCTGACAATTTTACACTCCATAAGTTAAATGGTGCTCCTTCCCTTTGGAGCCCTGCCGTGCGCAGAAATAGTAGTTTCACCACATATGGGGTATAGATGTACTGAGGAGAAATTGAACAACAAATTGTATGGTCTATTTTCTCTTGTTACCCTTGAAAACTTGATTGTAAAATTTCCATTTTTTCCTTCCACATTGTTTTAATTCCTGTGATGCACCTAAAGGGTTAGTATACTTCTTGAATGTAATTTTGAGCACTTTGAGGGGTGCAGTTTTTTAAATGATGCCACTTTTGGGTATTTTCTGTGATATAGCACCTCAAACTCACTTATAATATGCTGTGATCAGTAAAAAAAAAGGGTTTTGCAAATTTTGCTTGAAAAATAAGAAAGTTGCTGATAAGTGATAAACTTTAAACCCTTCAATCAAACTTTTCCATTTTTTGTCAAATTTTCAATATTTTCATAAATAAATGCAATTCATATTGCCGAAAATTTACCACTAATATGAAATGCAACATGTCATGAAAAATCATTCTCAGAATCACTGAGATATGTTGAAGTGTTCCAGAGCTATTACCACATAAAGTGACGCTGACAGATTTGCAAAATGAGGCCGGGTCATTAACGTACAAAGTAGCTTGGTCCTGAGGGTATGTGCACACGTTGCAGATTGGTCTGCAGAATTTTCTGCACAGAATCTGCATCTCTTGGCAGAAACTGCAGGTCAAAATCTGCGCAGTTTTTATCCTTTTTTTGTCCTTTTAATCTTCAGATTTACTGCAGTTTTTGTGCACATTTCCCCTGCCTTTTGAGACCTGCAGATTCCTATAATGGAGCAGGTCTCAAAACGCTGCAGTTCTGCACAAAAGAAGTGACATGCTGCAGTTTTAAATCCGCACCAAATCTGCGCGGAAAAATCTGCAGCATGTGCACTGCGTTTTTTGATTTCCATTGACTAGAATGGTACTGTACATCACTTGCAGTTCTGCTGCAGATCTGCAAGGCAAAATCTGCTGCAGAACTGCAACAGAATCTGCAACGTGTGCACATACCCTTAAGGGTATGTTTCCACGTTCAGTATTTGCTGTGGACTGGACACTGCGTACAGCCACAGCGTTCAATCCGCAGTTGCCAGATGTTACAGCATAGTGGATGGGATTTTATGAAATCCCATCTCCACTATGCGTTCAAAGACGCAGGTGGCAGACCTGCGTATACGCACATGCGGCGCATCTTTCTAGACCGCAGCATGTCTATTTATCTTGCGGAGATGCTCAATCTCCGCAAGATAAATAGCACCGTCCTATGTATAGGTACAGAAGCCGGCAGTACTTAGGACGGAGCGGGTATCTGCTGCGTCCAAAGCGCTGCCAATACTGAACATGGAAACACACCCTGAGGGTTTAATAGAAATCTCTCCTTTTAAATGTATGGCTTTCTGTCAGATATTAGGAAAGAACTGGATACCAAAAAAGTAAACTACTCTGAAACTAACGAAAAACAGGATGGTGAAACTGAAAAGAAAGTATTCAAGTAGTAAAAGAAATGTTGTTTTTGTTCTTATAAGAATTTGTCCATCTCTTTGGAATCTATTCATAAATCAATGTATTCTCTGTGTGACTTTAATAAAGCACATGGTGTCCCAAGGACTCACTGATATGGCTTCTATTATTTATTTCATACTACTAACAGAGAAATGGGTATTTTCTTTATAAAAGCTAGAGACTGCAAGACATAAAAAGACTCCATATGATAAAATGACATCACAAAGTAATACATAGGTTGACACCACATAAGCTAAACTTATCTAAAAAACAAAGGTAATTGCTACTTTAGGGATGCTGATTCCAGTCTTGCATTACTATCCAGGATACTGTTAACTGGGATTTACCTGATCTCTGCTGAATCCATCAAAGTTCATCTTAACTGGGGTCCCATTTGATTATGAAGCCAATTTACCGATTGCTTTTCTTTTCAGAAAGTTTCCCTTTGTATTAGAAATACATGCTTACCTATTTCAAAAATGCCATTATTATGACACAATTTATGTTAGAATGAGCCGTACTCTGTGTAACATTATTTAAAGAAAGCTCTTTGAATTTAGAATAATGGATACCTGGTAGGCATTAGCTCACTTGAGAGATCTACTTAAGAAACTTATTGCTATCACTGGCAGCTCTCTGGGGTATTGATGGTGTTTTTGCAGAGCTGTTTGCTGTGGAATAAACAGACAAGTGCTCCATATATCATTTTAAGTAAGACAAATAAAGTTCTTTTTCTGCCTTATACTGATGTCATTGTCAGTGGTATAGAAATAATTCTGAGCTACACTTCAGTTTTAAAGCACATTGACCTAATTTAATGGATTGTATAGTATGAATAAGTGCCATTTTCTGCCCGGGCTGGCCATGTTATTCCTTTCTGTTTTGTACTATAGAGAATCATATTTTGTTCACCTGCATGAGCTATTTATCTTACCTCATTACTGGAACAGAACAGCACAGAGATTCCCAACCTTTATAATTCTTGTAATGGACTCCATATTTATTCTACTTGGTAATCATTTCAATAAGATGTTTTACTGTTACATGACTGTAAATTAGTGACTATTAAAAAGGGATATTCTCTGGATAAAAATTGTATAAAATTGCCCAAGATTTTTAATATTTTGATCAAATTAATTTTAAAGTTCTTCATTCTCTTGGTGCTGTAGTTTGCGGATCCATGCAACAACTGTTTATACTCCTATGTAATGATGTGGAATTTGCCAATCCTGGTGTTCTGTGGCAAATGCCAAGCGTCCTGCACAGTGTTGGGCTGTGAGCACAATCCCCATCTGTGGACGTTGGGCACTCAGACCATCCTCATGGAGTCGGTTTCTAACCGTTTGTGCAGACACATGCACATTTGTGGCCTGCTGGAGGTCATTTTGCAGGGCTCTGGCAGTGCTCCTACTGTTCCTCCTTGCACAAAGGCGAAGGTAGCGGTCCTTCTTCTGGGTTGTTGCCCTCCTATGGCCCCCTCCATGTCTCATGGTGTACTGGCCTGTCTCCTGGTAGCGCCTCCAGCCTCTGGACACTATGTTGACAGACACAGCAAACCTTCTTGCCACAGCTCACATTGATGTGCCATCCTGGATGAGCTGCACTACCTGAGCCATTTGTGTGGGTTTTAGAGTCCATCTCATGCTACCACGAGTGTGAAAGTACAACCAACATTCAAAAGTGACCAAAACATCAGCCAGAAAGCATTGGTACTGAGATGTGGTCTGTGGTCCCCACCTGCAGAACCACTCCTTTATTGAGTGTGTCTTGATAATTGCCAATAATTTCAATCTGTTGTCTATTCCATTTGCACAACAGAATGTGAAATTGATTATCAATCAGTGTTGCTTCCTAAGTGGAAAGTTTGATTACACAGAAGTTTGATTTACTTGGAGCTATATTCTGTTGTGTAAGAGTTCCCTTGATTTTTTGAGCAGTGTATATATATATTATATATATATATATATATATATATATATATATATATATGTACATTCCATATTTTACTTTTGCATGCTAATTTGTGCCATGAGTCGATTATAGTGAAGTACTAATGATCGTAGTGTGGTCTCTGCTACAGGTTGGCCAACTGTTATGTTTCGGTAGCTGAGGAGTGCAGGTAAAAAAGGAAATACACCAGAGCAGTTGGAATCTATGGGATTGCAGTACCCTGACTAACCACACCAACTAGAGGCAGCCGTGGAGCGTTCCTACGATGGTCCTAGACGCCTCGTCACAGCCTGAGAAACTAACTACACCTAAAGATAGAAATAGGAAAGCTATCTGCCCCGGAGCAGAACCCCAAAGATAATAGAAAGCCCCCAAACATGTAATGGCGGTTAGACAAGAGGAAATACTGACACAGAAAGAAATAGTATGAGCAAACGCTGGGGCCCAAACTATCTAAATAGAAAAGGACAGGAAGGGTACTTACTGCAATCCCAGAAAACCCTGAAAAAACCAACTCTACTAATTTCAAAATCACCTGAGATCACACGACCTCTACCACCTAAATTAGTTCTCTGGTGTAACAAAAACAGCAGCCACTGAAAAAACTGGAAAAAGCAAAAGTACAAAACACAGTGGCTGGACTAAACTGAGAGGGCAGAAGCCCCCGGAGGGGACCCAGAAGGCCCCCACAGAAGTGCAGGACCAAATGCAAAAATATAGCAAAAACACAAAATAAGAAATTGTCTTATCTGATAGCAGGAGATGCAGACACGACACAGCAGGCTACAAGGGAAACTGGAAAGAAGGATTCAGACCAGAACAATTGATCACCGGCAACCCTGATGGGAAAATGATTCCCTTAAATAAGACCAATCAGTAACACCTGATTCCCAATCCTCACTAGTACCGCTTGTAACCACCAGAGGGAGCCTCTGCTCAGAACTCATCTCAAACCCATTCACAACAGTACCCCCCCTTGAGGAGGGGTCACCGAACCCTCATTTGAGCAACCAGGTCGGTCAGGATGAGTTCTATGATACGCACGGATAAGTCTCCTAGCATGGATGTCCGAAGCAAACACCCAAGAATTATCTTCCTGACCATAACCTCTCCATTTAACCAAATACTGGAGTCTTCGTCTAGAAAAACGAGAATCCAATATTTTCTCAACCACATACTCCAGATTGCCCTCAACCAAAACAGGGTCAGGAGGCACAGCAGCAGGAACCACTGGCTCAACAAACCTCTTCAACAAGGACTTGTGGAACACGTTATGGATCTTAAATGTCCCTGGAAGAAGCAAACGAAAAGAAACAGGATTAATAATCTCCATGATCTTATAAGGTCCAATGAACCTAGGCTTAAATTTAGGAGATGCTACTCTCATAGGAATATTCTTTGAGGACAACCAGACCAAGTCCCCACTTTAAACCGAGGACCACCAGTCCTATGCCGGTTAGCAAACCGCTGGGCCTTCTCCTGAGAGAGGGACAACCTCTCCACTACCTGGTCCCAAATCTGCTGCATACGCTCAACAACAGAGTCAACACCTGGACAGACAGAAGCCTCCGTCTGTCCTGAAGAAAATCGAGGGTGAAACCCAGAATTACAGAAAAACGGAGACATCAAAGTGGCAGAGCTAGCCCTATTATTAAGAGCAAACTCAGCCAAAGGCAAAAAAGAGACCCAGTCATCCTGATCAGCAGACACAAAGCATCTTAGATAAGTCTCCAATGTCTGGTTTGTTCTCTCAGTTTGACCATTGGTCTGAGGATGAAATGCCGAGGAGAAAGACAATTGAACACCCAGTTTAGAACAAAAAGTCCTCCAAAATCTGGAAACAAACTGGACTCCTCTGTCAGACACAATGTTCTCAGGAATGCCGTGTAAACGAACCACGTGCTGAAGGAACAACGGCACCAATTCAGAGGAGGAAGGCAACTTAGGTAATGGCACAAGATGTATCATTTTGGAAAACCTATCACAAATTACCCAGATGGTGGTCATTCTCTGAGAAACAGGAAGATCGGAAATGAAATCCATAGAGATATGGGTCCATGGTCTCTTGGGCACAGGCAATGGCATCAACAAACCACTAGAGCGAGAGCAAGGCTTGGAGCGAGAGCAAGTCCCGCAGGACTGCACAAATTCCCTGACATCGCGAGACAAGGTAGGCCACCAAAAGGACCGACTAACCAAGTCTCTGGTACCAAAAATTCCGGGATGCCCAGCCAATGCGGAACAATGAATCTCAGACATCACACTCTTTTTCCATTGGTCCGGGACAAACAATTTTCCAACAGGGCAGCGCTCGGGCCTATCCTCCTGACACCCCTCCAGAGCAAGTCTCAAATTGGGCGAGATGGCGGAAAGAACTACACCCTCCTTCAAAATAACAGAGGGATCAGATAGCTCAGGAGAGTCCGCAAGGAAACTCCTCGAGAGGGCATCCGCCTTAACATTCTTAGTGCCAGGAAGAAAGGAAACCACAAAATTAAAACGTGTGAAAAACAAGGCCCACCTGGCCTGTCTAGGATTGAGTCGCTTGGCAGATTCCAGATAGACCAGATTCTTATGGTCCGTAAGGACCACCACCTGATGTTTGGCTCCCTCCAGCCAATGTCTCCACTCTTCAAAAGCCCACTTCATGGCCAATAACTCCCGATTACCCACGTCATAATTACGTTCAGTAGGAGAAAATTTTCGAGAGAAAAAGGCACAAGGGTTACTTTTAGAGGTCTCTGGATCTTTTTGGGACAAAACGGCACCTGCCCCAATTTCAGAGGCATCAACCTCCACCTGAAATGGCAGAGAAACATCAGGCTGCGGTAGAACAGGAGCAGAAGTGAATCTCTGCTTAAGTTCCTGAAACGCAGAGACTGCCTCAGGAGGCCAATTCACCACATCAGAACCCTTTCTGGTCAAATCAGTTAATGGTTTAACAATAACAGAGAAATTACCAATAAATTTACGATAAAAATTGGCAAAACCCAAAAATCTCTGAAGAGCCTTTAATGAAGTAGGTTGGGCCCAATCACAGATGGCCTGAACCTTGACCGGGTCCATTTCAATAACAGATGGGGACAAAATGAATCCCAGAAATGAGATCTTCTGTATGCCAAAAAGACACTTTGATCCCTTCACATACAGAGCATTCTCTCTCAAAATCTGGAATACAGTTCGAACATGTTTCACATGAGAGTCCCAGTCATTAGAAAAAATCAAGATATCATCCAAATAAACAATCAGAAACTTGTCCACAAAATCCCTGAAAATGTCATTCATGAAGGACTGGAAGACGGAAGGAGCATTAGTGAGCCCAAAGGGCATCACAAGGTACTCAAAATGCCCTTCAGGGGTGTTAAATGCCGTCTTCCATTCATCCCCGTGCTTAATGCGAATAAGGTTATACGCCCCCCTGAGGTCAAGCTTGGTAAACCAAGTAGCGTTTTTCACCCTGGAAAACAGGTCAGAAATCAAGGGTAACGGGTATTGATATTTCACAGTAATATTGTTCAAGAGACGATAATCAATACACGGCCTTAATGAACCATCTTTTTTGGCCACAAAGAAAAAACCGGCACCTAAGGGTGAAGAGGATGGTCTGATATGACCCTTCTCCAATGATTCCTTGATATAAGACCGCATAGCGTCATGTTCAGGTACAGACAAGTTAAAAAGGCGACCCTTGGGGAATTTACTACCTGGCACTAATTCAATAGCGCAGTCATAGCTCCTATGGGGAGGTAAGGATGCAGATTTACTTTCGCTAAACACATCAGAAAAATCAAACAAAAAGTCAGGAACATCCTCAGCCTGGGGGGAGGCAGAAAAAACAGGAGTGTTGGTATTAACACATTGGCAGCCCCAACTGGTTACAGACACAGATTTCCAATCCAAAACAGGATTATGAGACTGTAACCAAGGGAAACCCAGCACGATAATGTCATGCAGATTATATAGAACCAAAAATTTGCAGCACTCCTGGTGATCAGGTTCAACCCTCATTATCACCTGAGTAGAAAACTGGGGTTTATTCTCAGCCAAAGGGGTAGAATCGATCCCCAGTAGGGGAATAGACTTCTGTAGGGGTATCAAGGGAAATCCACAACGTTTAGCAAAATCATAATCCATCAGGTTAATAGCTGCTCCAGAATCAACGAAAGCCTGAGCAGAAAATGAGGACAGAGAGCATATCAGAGTGACAGTTAATAAAAACTTAGTCTGAACACTACCCAAGATAACTGAGCGTGCAAAACGTCTTCCCCGCTTAGGGCAGACTGAAATAGCATGAGAGGCATCACCACAGTAGAAACATAACCCATTGCGCTTTCGAAACTCATGACGCTGTGCCCCAGACACCACTCCATCACACTGCATGGGCTCAGCAGCTGGCTCACAAGGCAACACCACTCCACGCATACTTCTCCGCTCACGCAAACGTCTGTCAATTTGAATCGCTAATGACATAGAATCATTGAGACCAGAGGGGACAGGGAATCCCACCATAACATCCTTTACATTATCCGACAGACCCTTCCGAAAAAGAGCTGCCAAAGCGTCGTCATTCCATTTGGTCAGGACTGCCCACCTACGGAATCTCTGACAGTATAACTCAGCGTCATCAAGCCCCTGATTTAATGCCAACAAGGCTTTTTCAGCTTGATCAGTGACATTAGGCTCATCGTACAATAACCCCAAAGCCTGAAAAAATGCATCAACATCACTCAAAACAGGATCCCCAGGTGTCAGGGAAAAAGCCCAATCCTGAGGATCGCCGCGCAGGAGAGAGATGACAATTTGAACCTGCTGCGCTGCGTTTCCTGAGGACTTAGATTTTAAGGCAAAAACAATTTACAGTTATTTTTGAAATTCTGAAACTTAGCTCGATCCCCTAAAAACAAATCTGGCATGGGGATCCTAGGTTCCACAACAGGCAACCCAGCAAGATATGCAGCAATACTCCGAACCTCAGTGGCAAGCTGATCCACACGGCCAGACAACTGTGCAAACTCCATTGGGAGAAAAGATCCTCCTCAGCACCCAGAGATACAGAGGAAAAAAAAAAATGCAACAAACAGAAAAATATCTCTGACAACTTTTCTTCCTTCAAAATATTTTTTCCCTTCTGTGAGTACCATACAATTTTTATGGCCGGTGATACTGTTATGTTTCGGTAGCTGAGGAGTGCAGGTAAAAAAGGAAATACACCAGAGCAGTTGGAATCTATGGGATTGCAGTACCCTGACTAACCACACCAACTAGAGGCAGCCGTGGAGCGTTCCTACGATGGTCCTAGACGCCTCGTCACAGCCTGAGAAACTAACTACACCTAAAGATAGAAATAGGAAAGCTATCTGCCCCGGAGCAGAACCCCAAAGATAATAGAAAGCCCCCAAACATGTAATGGCGGTTAGACAAGAGGAAATACTGACACAGAAAGAAAATAGTATGAGCAAACGCTGGGGCCCAAACTATCTAAATAGAAAAGGACAGGAAGGGTACTTACTGCAATCCCAGAAAACCCTGAAAAAACCAACTCTACTAATTTCAAAATCACCTGAGATCACACGACCTCTACCACCTAAATTAGTTCTCTGGTGTAACAAAAACAGCAGCCACTGAAAAAACTGGAAAAAGCAAAAGTACAAAACACAGTGGCTGGACTAAACTGAGAGGGCAGAAGCCCCCGGAGGGGACCCAGAAGGCCCCCACAGAAGTGCAGGACCAAATGCAAAAATATAGCAAAAACACAAAATAAGAAATTGTCTTATCTGATAGCAGGAGATGCAGACACGACACAGCAGGCTACAAGGGAAACTGGAAAGAAGGATTCAGACCAGAACAATTGATCACCGGCAACCCTGATGGGAAAATGATTCCCTTAAATAAGACCAATCAGTAACACCTGATTCCCAATCCTCACTAGTACCGCTTGTAACCACCAGAGGGAGCCTCTGCTCAGAACTCATCTCAAACCCATTCACAACAGCCAACTATGACAAGATATGACACACACAGGGCTTTCCCAAATCAGAACATTCAACAAGAAAAGAAAAAAAGTTAAAGGGTAATAATGCCTCACCATGTAATTCGTGCCTGGTAGCCTTAAATGTCGCAGCAGAGATCCAAATTCCGTCTGATCATCGGCTAATGTAGAAATGTAAAAATTTAGGATCAACTCATATGACTGTATTTATAATGGGACTATTCAATGGTATGCCTTTATAAAATTTGGAACAGATTTAATCTTATATGACATCTACAACAGTGATCTGCACAAATTTTAAAACTCCCCTCCTCCAAGTTTTTTCAAAGAATTGTCTTGCGTAATGGTTTCGAGACATTCTAAACTTGTAGAGGTATTTGGTGATACGAGTCTTGATACCACCACACCTGTGGAATTAAATGAATTAATGGAACGGCTGGAAAAAATTAGCAGCCAGGAACTCTGTACGTGGTGGGATAGGAACACCTTAAACATCTATGTGGAAAAACAAATGATTCCAAGAGGTCTTAGAATGAAGAAAATCCCTACATTTACAGTCATGGCCAAAAGTTTTGAGAATGACACAAATATTATATTTTCACATGATCTGCTGCCCTCTGGTTTTTATGTGTGTTTGACAGATGTTTTTATCACAGACAGAAATATAATAATTGCAAACATATGAGTAACAAAAGCTTATATTGACAGTTAGAATGAGTTAATGCAGCAAGTCAATATTTGTAGTGTTGACCCTTCTTCTTCAGGACCTCTGCAATTCTCCCTGGCATGCTCTCAATCAACTTCTGGACCAAATCCTGACTGATAGCAGTCCATTCTTGCACAATCAATGCTTTCATTTTGTCAGAATTTTTTGGTTTTTGTTTGTCCACCCGTCTCTTGATGATTGACCACAAGTTCTCAATGGGATTAAGATCTGGGGAGTTTCCAGGCCATGGACCCAAAATCTCTATGTTTTGTTCCCTGAGCCATTTAGTTATCACCTTTACTTTATGGCAAGGTGCTCCATCATGCTGGAAAAGGCATTGTTGATCGCCAAACTGCTCTTGGAGGGTTGGGAGAAGTTGCTCTTGGAGGACATTCTGGTACCATTCTTTATTCATGGCTGTGTTTTTAGGCAAGACTGTGAGAGAGCCGATTCCCTTGGCTGAGAAGCAACCCCACACATGAATGGTTTTAGGATGCTTAACAGTTGGCAAGAGACAAGACTGGAGGTAGCGCTCACCTTGTCTTCTCCGAATGAGGCGTTTTCCTGATGTCCCAAACAATCGAAAAGGGATTCATCAGAGAAAATAACTTTACCCCAGTCCTCAGCAGTCCACTGCCTGTACCTTTTGCAGAATATCAGTCTGTCCATGATGTTTTTTCTGGAGAGAAGTGGCTTCTTTGCTGCCCTCCTTGAGACCAGACCTTGCTCCAAGAGTCTCCGCCTCACAGTGCGTGCAGATGCACTCACACCTGCCTGCTGCCATTCCTGAGCAATCTCTGCACTGCTGGTAGCCCGATCCCGCAGCTGAAACACTTTTAAGAGACGGTCCTGGCGCTTGCTGGTCTTTCTTGGGCACCTTGAAGCCTTTTTGGCAACAATGGAACCTCTCTCCTTGAAGTTCTTGATGATGCGATAGATTGTTGACTGAGGTGCAATCTTTCTAGCTGCAATGATGACTGCACGTGTTTCTTTAGAGATAACCATGGTTAACAGAAGAGAAACAATGATGCCAAGCACCAGCCTCCTTTTAAAGTGTCCAGTGGTGTCATTCTTACTTAATCATGACAGATTTATCTCCAGCCATGTCCTCATCAACACCCACACCTGTGTTAATGGAGCAATCACTGAAAAGAGGTTAGCTGGTCCTTTTAAGGCAGGGCTGCAATGATGTTGAAATGTGTTTTGGGGGATAAAGTTCATTTTCTAGCCAAATATTGACTTTGCAAGTAATTGCTGTTAAGCTGATCACTCTTTATAACATTCTGGAGTATATGCAGATTGCCATTAGAAAAGTGAAGCAGTAGACTTTGTAAAAATTAATATTTGTGTCATTCTCAAAACTTTTGGCCATGACTGTATATTTTCTGACCAATTTCTCATTGAATGGAATGATATACTTTCAAAATGCTCCCTAGATCTAATGAATTTAATCATCAGGGAAGAAGAAAATAAACTAAAAAATCTAAAAGAAGAAATGATCAGCTTACAAAGTCTGTCTCTAAATTTTCTTCCGCTTCCAATTATGATACTTTGAACACTTTGAAAAGAATGTGATCCTTGTTTTTATATCCTTGTGGACATATCTGCTCTTTTAATGGTGTCCAGGAGTTGGCGGATGCTTTAGTCCAGGTCTGGGAGGAGATCCCTCAGGAGATCATCCGCCGCCTCATCAGGAGCATGCCCAGGCATTGTAGGGAGGTCATACAGGCACAGGGAGGTCATACAGGCACGTGGAGGCCACACACACTACTGAGCATCATTTTGACTTGTTTTAAGGACATTACATTCCACTTTAAATTTGTGTGTGACTCCGAATCCATGCCTCCATTGGTTAATAAATTTGATTTCCATTGATGATTTTTGTGTGATTTTGTTGTCAGCACATTCAACTTTGTACTTTCAATAGCAAGGTGACATTAACCCTTTATTAACCCATGAGCTACCGCTAAAGGTAATAGGGATATAGAGGCTAAGTGCCAGAAAAGGCGCATCTAATAATAGATGTGCCTTTTCCTGGGTGGCTGGGGCCAGATGTTAGTAGCCAGGGGGGCCCAAAAACAATGGTCCCGCTCAAGGCTATTAATATCTGTCCTCAGTCACTGGCTTTCCCTTTCTGATGGAGAAAATACAGCGGGAGCTCACACTTTTTTACTACGAATTTATCCGTTAAATTAACTCCTACATGTCCCAAACTTTGCACACATGCACTCATCTAATTATTAGTCTAAAACATATATAAAACTAAATTAAATGAAATGGTTTACTGTATGTAAACCATGTGTCATTTCATGTCGGGTTCTGTAATGATTTTACAGAAGCTGGCAATTGATTAAGCGGCTATTATGCTATGTAGAACTGTATAAACTATAAATATATATATGTGTCTCAATGACATGTGTATATATATAAATATATATATATATACACACAGTATATATATATGTATTCTATGTGTATATATGTACATGTCAGTGTGATTTTACTGTACAGCGCACTGAATTGCTGGCTTTTAAACCCTTCCCGACCTTTGACACAGCGTATGCGTCATGAAAGTCGGTGCCAATCCGACCTATGACGCATACCCTGTGTCATGAAAGGATCGCGTTCCTGCGGGCCGGGAGACCGGGGTCACTCAAAGGTCACCCGACCCGCAGTTACAGGACCCTTTGTGCTTCACCACAGGGGGGTTGGCTTAACCCCCCCGTGGCCACGATCGCTCTGATTGGCTGTTAAAAGTGAAACAGCCAATCAGAGCAATCTGTAATATTTCACCAATTTAATTGGTGAAATATTACAATCCAGCCATGGCCGATGCTGCAATAGCATCTGCCATGGCTGGACACCGAGCCCTGACCCCCCCACACGGATTCACGGCGGCGATCGGCCGCCGCCACCGAAAGATGGCAGCGATCGGTCACCGCCGTCACTAACAGCTCCCCTCGTCCTGGCCTCCGCTGCCCCCACCTTCCGATCCCCCCCCTAACCTTCCGACCACCCTACTCACCTCTCCCGATCCACCGATGTCCCTGGATCGGTCCCGGCGTCCGCCCGGGCCTCTTCATGGGCTCCGCCATCTTGGAAAATGGCGGGCGCATGCGCAGTGCGCCCGCCGGCCGGCGCATGCGCAGTGCGCCCCCCAGTGTCCAAAAATTTATTTTGATCACTGTGATAAACTGTCACAGTGATCAAAATAAAAAAAAGTAAATGAACCCCCCCTTTATCATAGGTAGGGACAAATAAAAAAAATAAAGATTTTTTTTTTCCTTCCTTTTTTTTTTCCTATTAGGCCCTGTGCACACGTTGCTGATTTGTTGTGCTGCGGATCCCGGTGGATTTGCTGCTGCGGGGGATCACAGCGAATCGGGATGCGCACGTATCCGCGCAGATCAGCAGCGAATCCGCGGCGGATTTCCTGCGATCGCGATTTCGCTGCTGATCGCAGCGGATTCGCGCGGATCGCGGCGGATTCGCGAATCCGCGGCGGATTTCGCTGCGATCCGCGGCTGATTTCGCTGCTGATCCGCGGCGGATTTCGCTGTGATCCGCGTGATTTCGCTGCGATCCGCGGCGATTTCGCTGCTGATCCGCGGCGGATTTCGCTGCGGATCCGCGGCTGATTTGCTGCTGATCCGCGGCGGATTTCGCTGCGATCCGCGGCTGATTTCGCTGCTGATCCGCGGCTGATTTCGCTGCTGATCCGCGGCGGATTTCGCTGCGGATCCGCGGAGGATTTGCTGCTGATCCGCGGCTGATTTCGCTGCGATCCGCGGCGGATTTCGCTGCGGATCCGCGGCGGATTTCGCTGCTGATCCGCGGCGGATTTCGCTGCTGATCCGCGGCTGATTTCGCTGCTGATCCGCGGCTGATTTCGCTGCTGATCCGCGGCGGATTTCGCTGCGGATCCGCGGCGGATTTGCTGCTGATCCGCGGCGGATTCGCTGCGATCCGCGGCTGATTTCGCTGCTGATCCGCGGCTGATTTTCGCTGCTGATCCACGGTGATTTCGCTGCGGATCCGCGGCGGATTTCGCGCTGAATCCCGCGGCATTTGCGCTGCGATCTCGCCTGAGATTCGCTGCGAATCCGCTGCTGATTTTGCTGCGGATCCCGGGTATTTGTTCGCTGCGTGATCGCGCGATTCGCGCGGATCGCAGGCGATATCCTCCCGCGATCCAGCGAATGCACGATTTTGCTGCGGATCCGCGGCGGATTTCGCTGCGGATCCGCGGCTGATTTCGCTGCTGATCCGGGCGGATTTTGCGATCGCGGGATTGCTGATCCGGGGACGGGGAGGGCGGCGGATTCGCTGCTGATCCGCGGCGTCGGCGATTTCGCTGCGGATCCGCGGCGGATTTCGCTGCGGATTCGCGACTGATTTCGCTGCGGATCCGCGACTGATTTCGCTGCGGATCCGCGACTGATTTCGCTGCGGATCCGCAACTGATTTCGCTGCGGATCCGTGACTGATTTCGCTGCGGATCCGCGACTGATTTCGCTGCGGATCCGTGACTGATTTCGCTGCGGATCCGCAACTGATTTCGCTGCGGATCCGCGACTGATTTCGCTGCGGATCCGCAACTGATTTCGCTGCGGATCCGTGACTGATTTCGCTGCGATCCGCAACTGATTTCGCTGCGGATCCGTGACTGATTTCGCTGCGGATCCGCGACTGATTTCGCTGCGGATCCGCAGCGGATTTCGCTGCTGATCCGCGGCGGATTTTGCTGCGGATCCGCGGCTGATTATCTGCTGATTCATCTGCGCTAGCGGGTATAGCATAACGCGATCGTTATGCGATTTATATTTTCACGGCTCTGCGTTATAAACTTCTGTGAAGGACTTGGAGATTCAAAGTGCTTATCACACATCTATAGGAGTTCCTTGGGGGATCTAGTTTCCAAAATGGGGTCACTTGTGGGGAGTTTCTACTGTTTAGGCACATCAGGGACTCTGCAAATGTAACATGACGCCCGAAGACCATTCCAACAAGTGGGCATTTCAAAACGTCACTACTTCCCATCCGAGCCCCGACGTGTGCCCATACAGTAGTTTTCTCCCACATATGGGATATCAGCATACTCAGGACAAATTGGACAACAACTTTTGGGGTCTAATTTCTCATGTTACCCTTGGGAAAATAAAAAAAATTGGGGACTAAAAGATCCTGATTGTGGAAAAAATATGATTTTTTTATTTTCATGCCCGGGCGTTATAAACTTCTGTGTAGCCCTTGGGGGTTCAAAGTGCTCACCACACATCTAGATAAGTTCGTTGCCGGGTCTAGTTTCCAAAATGGGGTCACTTGTGGGGAGTTTCTACTGTTTAGGCACATCAGGGGCTCTGCAAACGTAACAAGATGCCCGCAGACCATTCCATCAAGTCGGCATTTCAAAGCGTCACTACATCCCTTCCGAGCCCTGACGTGTGCCCAAACAGTGGTTCCCCCCCACATATGGGGTACTAGCGTACACAGGAGAAACTGGAAAACAACTTTTGGGGTCCAATTTCTCCTGTAACCATTGTGAAAATAAAAAACAGTGGGCTAAAAAATAATTTTTTGAGAAAAAAAAAGATTTTTTATTTTCACGGCTCTGCGTTATAAACTTCTGTGAAGCACCTGGGGGTTCAAAGTGCTCACTATGCATCTAGATAAGTTCCTTAGGGCGTCTAGTTTCCAAAATGGAGTCACTTGTGGGGGAGCTCCAATGTTTAGGCACACAGGAACTCTCCAAATGCGACGTGGCAACCGCTAAATATTCCAGCATATTTTCCATTCAAAAAGTCAAATGGCGCTCCTTCCCTTCTGAGCCCTGCCGTGCGCCCAAACAGTGGTTTATGACCACATATGAGGTATCTGTGTACTCAGGAGAAATTGCCCAACAAATTTTAGGATCCAATTTATACTGTTGCCCATGTGAAAATGAAAATAACTGAGGCTAAAAGAAAATTTTTGTGAAAAAAAAGTACTTTCTTTTATTTACGGATCAATTTGTGAAGCACCTGTGGGTTCAAAGTGATCACTATGCATCTAGATAAGTTCCTTAGGGGGTCTAGTTTCCAAAATGGGGTCACTTGTGGGGGAGCTCCAATGTTTAGGCACACAGGGACTCTCCAAATGCGACATAGCAACCGCTAAATATTCCAGCATATTTTCCATTCAAAAAGTCAAATGGCGCTCCTTCCCTTCTGAGCCCTGCCGTGCGCCCAAACAGTGGTTTATGACCACATATGAGGTATCTGTGTACTCAGGAGAAATTGCCCAACAAATTTTAGGATCCAATTTTATACTGTTGCCCATGTGAAAATGAAAATAACTGAGGCTAAAAGAAATTTTTTTGTGTGAAAAAAAAGTACTTTCTTTTATTTACGGATCAATTTGTGAAGCACCTGGGGTTCAAAGTGCTCACTATGCATCTAGATAAGTTCCTTAGGGGGTCTAGTTTCCAAAATGGGGTCACTTGTGGGGGAGCTCCAATGTTTAGGCACACAGGGACTCTCCAAATGCGACATAGCAACCGCTAAATATTCCAGCATATTTTCTATTCAAAAAGTCAAATGGCGCTCCTTCCCTTCTGAGCCCTGCCGTGCGCCCAAACAGTGGTTTATGACACATATGAGGTATCTGTGTACTCAGGAAAATTGCCCAACAAATTTTAGGATCCAATTTATACTGTTGCCCATGTGAAAATGAAAAAAACTGAGGCTAAAAGAAAATTTTTGTGAAAAAAAAGTACTTTCTTTTTTTTACGGATCAATTCGTGAAGCACCTGGGGGTTCAAAGTGCTCACTATGCATCTAGATAAGTTCCTTAGGGGGTCTAGTTTCCAAAATGGGGTCACTTGTGGTGGAGCTCCAATGTTTAGGCACACAGGGACTCTCCAAATGCGACATGGCAACCGCTAAATATTCCAGCATATTTTCCATTCAAAAAGTCAAATGGAGCTCCTTCCCTTCTGAGCCCTGCCATGCGCCCAAACAGTGGTTTATGACCACATATGAGGTATCTGTGTACTCAGGAGAAATTGCCCAACAAATTTTAGGATCCAATTTATACTGTTGCCCATGTGAAAATGAAAAAACTGAGGCTAAAAGAAAATTTTTGTGAAAAAAAAGTACTTTCTTTTTTTTACAGATCAATTTGTGAAGCACCTGGGGGTTCAAAGTGATCACTATGCATCTAGATAAGTTACTTAGGGGGTCTAGTTTCCAAAATGGGGTCACTTGTGGGGGAGCTCCAATGTTTAGGCACACAGGGACTCTCCAAATGCAACATGGCAACCGCTAAATATTCCAGCATATTTTCTATTCAAAAAGTCAAATGGCGCTCCTTCCCTTCTGAGCCCTGCCGTGCGCCCAAACAGTGGTTTATGACCACATATGAGGTATCTGTGTACTCAGGAGAAATTGCCCAACAAATTTTAGGATCCAATTTATACTGTTGCCCATGTGAAAATGAAAAAACTGAGGCTAAAAGAAAATTTTTGTGAAAAAAAAGTACTTTCTTTTTTATACGGATCAATTCGTGAAGCACCTGGGGGTTCAAAGTGTCACTATGCATCTAGATAAGTTCCTTAGGGGGTCTAGTTTCCAAAATGGGGTCACTTGTGGTGGAGCTCCAATGTTTAGGCACACAGGGACTCTCCAAATGCGACATGGCAACCGCTAAATATTCCAGCATATTTTCCATTCAAAAAGTCAAATGGCGCTCCTTCCCTTCTGAGCCTTGCCGTGCGCCCAAACAGTGGTTTATGACCACATATGAGGTATCTGTGTACTCAGGAGAAATTGCCCAACAAATTTTAGGATCCAATTTATACTGTTGCCCATGTGAAAATGAAAAAACTGAGGCTAAAAGAAAATTTTTGTGAAAAAAAAGTACTTTCTTTTTTTTACAGATCAATTTGTGAAGCACCTGGGGGTTCAAAGTGATCACTATGCATCTAGATAAGTTCCTTAGGGGGTCTAGTTTCCAAAATGGGGTCACTTGTGGGGGAGCTCCAATGTTTAGGCACACAGGGACTCTCCAAATGCGACATAGCAACCGCTAAATATTCCAGCATATTTTCCATTCAAAAAGTCAAATGGCGCTCCTTCCCTTCTGAGCCCTGCCGTGCGCCCAAACAGTGGTTTATGACCACATATGAGGTATCTGTGTACTCAGGAGAAATTGCCCAACAAATTTTAGGATCCAATTTATACTGTTGCCCATGTGAAAATGAAAATAACTGAGGCTAAAAGAAATTTTTTGTGAAAAAAAAGTACTTTCTTTTATTTACGGATCAATTTGTGAAGCACCTGGGGGTTCAAAGTGCTCACTATGCATCTAGATAAGTTCCTTAGGGGTCTAGTTCCAAAATGGGGTCACTTGTGGGGAGCTCCAATGTTTAGGCACACAGGGACTCTCCAAATGCGACATAGCAACCGCTAATATTCCAGCATATTTTATTCAAAAAGTCAAATGGCGCTCCTTCCCTTCTGAGCCTGCCGTGCGCCCAAACAGTGGTTTATGACCACATATGAGGTATCTGTGTACTCAGGAAAATTGCCCAACAAATTTTAGGATCCAATTTATACTGTTGCCCATGTGAAAATGAAAAAACTGAGGCTAAAAGAAATTTTTGTGAAAAAAAAGTACTTTCTTTTTTTTACGGATCAATTGTGAAGCACCTGGGGGTTCAAAGTGCTCACTATGCATCTAGATAAGTTCCTTAGGGGGTCTAGTTTCCAAAATGGGGTCACTTGTGGGGAGCTCCAATGTTTAGGCACACAGGGACTCTCCAAATGCGACATAGCAACCGCTAAATATTCCAGCATATTTTCCATTCAAAAAGTCAAATGGCGCTCCTTCCCTTCTGAGCCCTGCCGTGCGCCCAAACAGTGGTTTATGACCACATATGAGGTATCTGTGTACTCAGGAGAAATTGCCCAACAAATTTTAGGATCCAATTTATACTGTTGCCCATGTGAAAATGAAAAAACTGAGGCTAAAAGAAATTTTTGTGAAAAAAAAGTACTTTCTTTTTTTTACGATCAATTGTGAAGCACCTGGGGGTTCAAAGTGTCACTATGCATCTAGATAAGTTCTTAGGGGGTCTAGTTTCCAAAATGGGGTCACTTGTGGGGGAGCTCCAATGTTTAGGCACACAGGGACTCTCCAAATGCGACATGGCAACCGCTAAATATTCCAGCATATTTTCTATTCAAAAAGTCAAATGGCGCTCCTTCCCTTCTGAGCCCTGCCGTGCGCCCAAACAGTGGTTTATGACCACATATGAGGTATCTGTGTACTCAGGAGAAATTGCCCAACAAATTTTAGGATCCAATTTATACTGTTGCCCATGTGAAAATGAAAAAAACTGAGGCTAAAAGAAAATTTTTGTGAAAAAAAAGTACTTTCTTTTTTTACGGATCAATTGTGAAGCACCTGGGGGTTCAAAGTGATCACTATGCATCTAGATAAGTTCCTTAGGGGGTCTAGTTTCCAAAATGGGGTCACTTGTGGTGGAGCTCCAATGTTTAGGCACACAGGGACTCTCCAAATGCGACATGGCAACCGCTAAATATTCCAGCATATTTTCCATTCAAAAAGTCAAATGGCGCTCCTTCCCTTCTGAGCCTGCCGTGCGCCCAAACAGTGGTTTATGACCACATATGAGGTATCTGTGTACTCAGGAGAAATTGCCCAACAAATTTTAGGATCCAATTTATACTGTTGCCCATGTGAAAATGAAAAAACTGAGGCTAAAAGAAAATTTTTGTGAAAAAAAAGTACTTTCTTTTTTACAGATCAATTTGTGAAGCACCTGGGGGTTCAAAGTGATCACTATGCATCTAGATAAGTTCCTTAGGGGGTCTAGTTTCCAAAATGGGGTCACTTGTGGGGAGCTCCAATGTTTAGGCACACAGGGACTCTCCAAATGCGACATAGCAACCGCTAAATATTCCAGCATATTTTCCATTCAAAAAGTCAAATGGCGCTCCTTCCCTTCTGAGCCCTGCCGTGCGCCCAAACAGTGGTTTATGACCACATATGAGGTATCTGTGTACTCAGGAGAAATTGCCCAACAAATTTTAGGATCCAATTTATACTGTTGCCCATGTGAAAATGAAAAAACTGAGGCTAAAAGAAAATTTTTGTGAAAAAAAGTACTTTCTTTTTTTACGATCAATTTGTGAAGCACCTGGGGGTTCAAAGTGCTCACTATGCATCTAGATAAGTTCCTTAGGGGGTCTAGTTTCCAAAATGGGGTCACTTGTGGGGGAGCTCCAATGTTTAGGCACACAGGGACTCTCCAAATGCGACATGGCAACCGCTAAATATTCCAGCATATTTTCTATTCAAAAAGTCAAATGGCGCTCCTTCCCTTCTGAGCCCTGCCGTGCGCCCAAACAGTGGTTTATGACCACATATGAGGTATCTGTGTACTCAGGAGAAATTGCCCAACAAATTTTAGGATCCAATTTATACTGTTGCCCATGTGAAAATGAAAAAACTGAGGCTAAAAGAAAATTTTTGTGAAAAAAAAGTACTTTCTTTTTTTACAGATCAATTTGTGAAGCACCTGGGGGTTCAAAGTGATCACTATGCATCTAGATAAGTTCCTTAGGGGGTCTAGTTTCCAAAATGGGGTCACTTGTGGGGGAGCTCCAATGTTTAGGCACACAGGAACTCTCCAAATGCGACATGGCAACCGCTAAATATTCCAGCATATTTTCCATTCAAAAAGTCAAATGGCGCTCCTTCCCTTCTGAGCCCTGCCGTGCGCCCATACAGTGGTTTATGACCACATATGAGGTATCTGTGTACTCAGGAGAAATTGCCCAACAAATTTTAGGATCCATTTTATCCTGATGCCCATGTAAAAATGAAAAAATTGATGCTAAAAGAAAATTTTTGTTGGAAAAATTAAAATGTCCATTTTTTCCTTCCACGTTGCTTTAGTTCCTGTGAAGCACCTGAAGGGTTAATAATCTTCTTGAATGTAGATTTGAGTAGCTTGAGGGGTGCAGTTTTTATAAAGGTGTCACTTTTGGGTATTTTCTGCCATATAGACCCCTCAAAGTGACTTCAAATGTGAGGTGGTCCCTAAAAAAAAATGGTTTTGTAAATTTTGCTTTAAAAATGAGAAATCGCTGGTCAACTTTTAACCCTTATAACTTCCTAACAAAAAAAAATGTTGTTCCCAAAATTGTGCTGATGTAAAGTAGACATGTGGGAAATGTAATTTATTAACTATTTTGTGCCACATAACTCTCTGGTTTAACAGAATAAAAATTTAAAATTTGAAAATTACAAAATTTTCAGAATTTTCGCCAAATTTCCATTTTTTTCACAAATAAACACAAAAATTATCGACCTAAATTTACCACTAACATGAAGCCCAATATGTCACGAAAAAACATTCTCAGAATCGCTAGGATCCGTTGAAGCGTTCCTGAGTTATTACCTCATAAAGGGACACTGGTCAGAATTGCAAAAAATGGCAAGGTCTTTAAGGTCAAAATAGGCTGGGTCTTGAAGGGGTTAAACAACGGATCCGTCGAAAACCAGAAGAAACGGATGAAAAAACTGATGCGACAGATCTGTTTTTTTATCCGATCCATTGAAAAAATGGATCAGTCACATCAGTTTTTCACAATCTACGACAGATCCGTCAATTCGTCTAAAGGACGGATTGTGACTGATGGCAAAAAACTGATGTGTGAAAGAGGCCTAAGCTGCTTACATGTGATTGTGCCACTTAGACAGTGGGGAGCTGACTGTCAGAGAAAGCCAGATTTGCCATAGGAGGCAGAGATGGTTTATTACTACATCTGCCTTCCTGATCGCTGTATACATTGTGGTTAACAATGAGTCATATGCATTAAGCATTTTTTCGTGGATTTCCGCTGTGAAAACTGTTCCTACATCAGGCTGCTCTCATATTACATAGCTTAAACATGTTGAGAGATTCCTTTAAAGTAACACCATAGCTTGTCATGAATTAGAAATGAATTAGAGTCTCACAATTTTTTTTGACTTTTAAAAGAAATTGCTTGATGAATTGGGGTCAAACTTTTGCATGCTGTTGACGTGACCACTATAGTCAAATAAACAAGGTCGGAGCAGTGGCAGGACCCAGGAAGGGTGAATACACTCTGAGTTTGTTGTTTTATGTATTTTATACAGTTAGGGACCCACTTTTCTGAAAGTAGACATACCCTTTCAGTCCTCAGATAACAAAGTTGGTGGAAAAATGTAAACAGCATGGCTCTTCTAATGCATTGATGCAAAATGGTTGCACTGACTAATTTATATACCTATCAATTTGTTCTTGAAAGCATAATGTCATCAATTTAGTAAATTCCTACAAATGGACCTTTTTTATACAGCACAGATTAAGATGTTTTGGGGCCTTGCATGTGGGAAAACTGAAAGAGACAGGGATTAGGCAATACTAGAGCAAAAATATTATGTAAATCACTTTGATTGACTGCATGGCCATGCCACAGAAACTACCATAGGATAAATAATAATGAAGTTTCCTTATGACATAATATTATAAATTTAGATTACCAGGAAAACCCAAGACAAAATTAAGGAAAGTAGTTTCCAATTTACTACAACCCCTGGCAAAAATTATGGAATCACCGGCCTTGGAGGATGTTCATTCAGTTGTTTTATTTTGTTGAAAAAAAGAAGATCACAGACATGGCACAAAACTGAAGTCATTTCAAAAGGCAACTTTCTGGCTTTAAGAAACACTAAAAGAAATCAAGAACAAATAATGTGGTAGTCAGTAATGGTTATTTTTTTTTAATCAAGCATAGGGCAAAAATTATGGAATCACTCAATTCTGAGGGAAAAAATTATGGAATCACTCAATTCTGAGGGAAAAAAATTATGGAATCATGAAAAACAAACAAACAAAAAGAGTGTCAAACAGTACTCTTCATCAATCTGGCTCCAACTTTCTCTGATTGTTGCTGCCAGATCAGCTTTGCATGTTGGAGCCTTGTCATAAACCCTTTCCTGCAACTTCCAGCAAAGATTTTCAATTTAATTGAGATCCGGACTATTTGTAGGCTATGACATTGACCTTATGTGTCTTTTTTCAAGGAATGTTTTCACAGTTTTTGCTGTATGGCAGGATGGATTATTATCTTGTAAATTATTTCATCATCCCCAAACATCCTTTCAATTGATGGGATAAGAAAAGTGTCCAAAATATCAACATAAACTTGTGAATTTACTGAAGATGTAATGACAGCCATCTCTCCAGTGCCTTTACCTGACATGCAGCCCCATATCATCAATGACTGTGGAAATTTGTATATTCTCTTCAGGCAGTCATCATTATAAATCTCATTGGAACAGCACCAAACAAAAGTTTCAGCATCATCACCTTGCAAAATGCAGATTCGCGATTCATCACTGAATATGACTTTCACCAAGTCATCCACAGTCCACGATTGCTTTTCCTTAGCATTTTGTAACCTTGTTTTTTTCTGTTTAGGTGTTAATGATGGCTTTCTTTTAGCTTTTCTGTATGTAAATCCCATTTCCTTTAGGCGGTTTCTTACAGTTCGGTCACAGACGTTGACTCCAGTTTCCACCCATTCGTTCCTCATTTGTTTTGTTGTGCATTTCCTGTTTTGGAGACATATTGCTTTAAGTTTCCGGTCTTGACGCTTTGATGTCTTTCTTGGTCTACCAGTATGTTTGCCTTTAACAACCTTCCCATGTTGCTTGTATTTGGTCCAGATTTTAGACACAGCTGACTGTGAACGACCAACATCTTTTGCAACATTGCGAGACGATTTACCCTCTTTTAAGAGTTTGATAATCCTCTCCTTTGCTTCAATTGACATCTCTCGTGTTGGAGCCATGATTCATGTCAGTCCAGTTGCTGCAAAAGCTCTCCAAGTATGACCAATCCTATTTAGATGCAGACTAATGAGCAGATCTAATTTGATGCAGGTGTTAGTTTTGGGAATGAAAATTTACAGGGTGATTCCATAATTTTTTTCCCTCAGAATTGAGTGATTCCATAATTTTTCCCCTATGCTTGGTTAAAAAAAATCACCATTACTGACTACCACATTATTTGTTCTTGATTTCTTTTAGTATTTCTTAAAGCCAGAAAGTTGCCATTTGAAATGACTTCAGTTTTGTGCCATGTCTGTGATCTTCTTTTTTTCAACAAAATAAAACAACTGAATGAACATCCTTCAAGACCGGTGATTCCATAATTTTTGCCAGGGGTTGTAGTACCACAAGGGATTTACAAATTCTAATTAGAGCCCAAAATCCAGCACAACTGAGAATAAGCCCTGTCATAAGCTTATTCGTGCATGAACACAAATGCCATAATTGAGAGAATTTTTTACCGGTTTTAAAAATTTTAAAAAAATCTAAATATTTTCAAAAAATTTATTTAAGAATTTTTTTTTTTATGTTTTGGTACCTCAAGACCTCTGCAACCTAAAATGGTGCCAAAAAAATCTAAATAAAACGAGGCCCATCAATACAGAACGTGCTTTTTCATTTATAAGGCCTGTTTTTTAATCAAGTACTATGCTGGGGCCGCTGATGGGGTATCACCAAAAACTACAGGGTTATAAATAATTAATTACATTTTTCTGTTATGAACTGCATGGTTACAGAAGAAATGTAATAACATTGAATATCAGTAAAACAAATGAACTGTTTAATTTTTTGGCCTACATTGCTTTAATTCCTGAAAAACACATAAAGGGTTAAAAAAATATTTAAATCTGTTTTGAATACCTTAAGGAGTTCACTTTTTAAAATTGTGTTAATGTAAAGGTCCCTGTCTTGGAGAATATAATAATTTTGAAAATAAATAATTTTGAAAATGTATTGTAAATTTCAGATTTTTTATGTTAATAAACCTAAATTTACCTAAAGTCCAATGTATCACAAAAAACAATCTCAGAATTATCTTGAGTAAAAGCATTGCAAAGTGAACAACGCATAAAGTAACATATGCCAGGATAAGATTTCATGCACAGCGCTTGTCTCCTCAGACTTTCCTCTTTTCCATGTTCAGCAGCATATCTCAACATGATGCCTTTAAAAATAAAAGTATCATTATACTGCTCCATAAATACAAAAATCTCCCATGCTAAGCCACTGAATAAATAATTGTCTCTCACTGTGCTTCCTGCACAAATATTCCACTCCACTGTGCCCTTCTCCATAATATCCCCCACACTGTCCCTCTCTATATCCCCCATACAGTCCCTCTCTGTAATATCCTCCCATACTGCTCCCTCAGACAATATCCCTCCATACAGCGCCTTTACATAATGCCCCCACATACTGCCCCTCTTTATTATATCCTCCACACAGCTCCACTCCATAATGTCCCCCTATACTGTCCCTCTCCATATCTCCCTCTCTATAATGTCCCCCACCCACTCTGCCCCTCTCCATAATGTCTCACCATATTACCCTTCTCCATAAATACCCCCTACACAGTCCCTCCCCATAATGTCATCCAATATTGTCCTTTTCCATAATATCCCCACATAGCCCCTCCACAAAATATCTCCCCAAACTACCGCTTCCCATATCTACCCCACACTACCTCTCTGCATAAAGTCCTTCCACCCCACTGCCCCTAGCTATGCTATGCCCCTCTCACAATTCCCAACTCATTGTCCCATAATGTTCCTAATTGCCTAAAGGTACATGTCACACTAAGCGAGATCGCTAACGAGATCGCTAAAGAGTCACCGATTTTATGACGCAGTAGCGATCTCGTTAGCGACGCAGCTGTGTGTGACATGTAGCAGCGATGTGGCCCCTGCTGAGATGTCGTTGATCGCTTATGAACGTTCTGAGCCGTTTTTTGGTCATTGGTGTCCCGCTGGTGAGCCTCAATCGCTGAGTGTGACACCCTTTATGAACGACTTCACCAGCATCGCAGGTGGGACTAGGTTTTCCCAACGACCGCAGAGGTCGTTATACAGATCGTGTGATCACTGATGAGATCTTTGTGTTTGGAAGCTAACTAGCGACCACATAGCGATCGCACTAGCGATCTCGCCAGGTCGTGTCGTTGTCGTGATCGCTAGTGCGATCGCTAAGTGGGTCAGTGCCTTAATAATATCACCTATTGCCATATTATGCACCCTGGTAGTAACATAACCCTTCCTCTGAACCCTTCATCTAAAATAACAAGACATTTAATCTTCAGCTCCACCATGGGGTGCTTATTGGTGCCCGCCATCTCTTCTGCCTGTGTGGCACCGGCTGACATTATTGCAGCACTGCACATTGGGCTGGGGCTAACAAGCTCAAGTGTTCAAATATATTTGTGTCTGAAAGACACGACTACATTGAATATGAGAATGAAAGAAGTTAGCCAGCGTCTCCCAAACAGCTCTGCGGGTGGCAACAAACTCTTTGGTAGGCCGCATGTTGCCATAGGCCATATGTTGTGCAGGCCTGGCCTATGGAGTTCAATTCAAAATATTATTGATGACATATAAAGCGTTTCATAATCAGTTCTCTACATACATCTCCAACCTAATCTCCTCGTACACACATAATCTCTAGTTCCCACAAGACATCCTTTTTTTGTGCTCCTCTTGTCTTGTCAATCATATACAAGATTTAACCTATAAATAAAAAAAAATCCTTATCGCAACAGACGATTTTACAAGTTTTCCCATCTACAGAGAAGGGAGAGGTCTATAATTTTTATTGTAGGTACATTTCAACTGTGAAAAACAGAATCTTTAAAAAAATCCAGAAAATCACATTGTACGATTTTTACATAATTAATTAGCATTTTATTAGATGAAATAAGTATTTGATACAATAGAAAAACAGAACTTAATATTTGGTATGGAAATCTTTGTTTGCAATTACAGAGGTCAGACGTTTCCTGTAGTTTTTGACCAAGTTTTCCCACACTGCAGCAGGGATTTTGGCCCATTCTTCTATAAATATCTTCTCCAGATCTTTCAGGTTTTGGAGCTATTGCTGGGGAACATTGATTTTCAGCTCCCTCCAAAGACTTTCTTTTGGGTTCAGGTCTGGAGATGGGTTAGGCCACTCCAGGACCGTAAAATACTTCTTGCCCTGGCTATGTGTTTCGGGTCATTGTCATGCTGGAAGACCCATACATGACCCATCTTCAATGCTCTTACTGAGGGAAGGAGGTTGTTGGCCAAAATTTTGCGTTACATGACCCCATCCATCCTCCCTTCAATAGTGCAGTCGTGCTTGTCCACTCTGCAGAAAAGCATGTCCAATGAATGATGTTTCCCCCACCAAAATTCACAGTTGGGACAGTGCTATTGAGGTTGAACTCATCCTTCTTTTTCCTCCAACAATGCGAGTGGAGTTGGTATCAAAAAGTTCTGTTTTGGTCTCATCTGACCACATGACCTTCTCCTATGCCTCATCTGGGTCATCCTGATGGTCATTGGCAAACTTCAAACAGGCTTGGACATGAGCTGTCGTGAGCAGGGGGATCTTGCATGCCCTACAGGATTTTAATCCATGACCGCATAGTTTATTACTAATGGTAATGTTTGAGACTGTGGTCCCAGTTCTCTTCAGGCCATTGACCAGATCTTCCCCTGTAGTTCTGGGCTGATTCCTGACCTTTCTCTGAAACATCCTTACCCCACAAGGTGAGATATTGCATGGATCCTACAATGCCAGCGTCCCTGCATGCCTCCTCCTCCCCCTGGTAGGGACGCCGACGTATTCCCCATCCCGGCCGTGCTCCTGTTGCAGTCATCTTGCATAGCCATGCCTGCCTGTATACCAGCTGTGCCCGCCAGCACCTGCCTGCATATCAGCTGTGCCTGCCCGCACTTGCCTGTTTATATATTAGCGTGCCCTCCAGCACCTGTCTGCATGTACATCAGCCATGCCTGCCAGCACCTGCCTGCCTGTATATCAGCCATGCCCGCCAGTACCTGCCTGCCTGTATATCAGCTGTACCCGCCAGCACCTGTCTGTATACCAGCAGTGTCAGACAATACCTGCCTGTCTGTGAGTCAGCTGTGCGTGTCAGAATACCTGCTGCACCTTCCTGCACTTGCCATGCCTGCCTGTAGCCCTGCCGTTCCTGTCAGCACCTGTTGTTACACCTTCCTGTCCCTTTGAGGGTCAGCTGCAAAGCATCAGAGGTCTGCTCTGGAATACCACCTCACATCCATTCGGAGCCAAGTTTAACCCCACATCAGGGGCTCTAGCAAAGAGTTGAGTGTTTGCTTAGCCAAACCCCTCCAGGCTCTCCTTGATCCACAGCACAGATGATCCACAATCCACATGCACGCTTAACAGTCCTTAAACGAACGTAACTGAGCTCAAGACTGAAGAAGATTGGCAATCATCTTGTGCTTCTTTCATTTTTAAATAATTGTGCCAACAGTTGTTACCTACTCATCAAGCTGCTTGCCTATTGTCCTGCATTCCATCCTTGTGCAGGTCTACAATTTTGTCCCTGGCGTTAGACAGCTCTTTAGCCATGGCCATGGTGGAGAGGCTGGAGTGTGATTGATTTTGTGGACAGATGTCTTTTATACAGGCAACAAGTTCAACAGGTGCTATTAATACAGGTAATGAGTGCAGAGTAGGAGGGCTTCCTAAAGAAAATCTAATAGGACTGTGAGAGGCAGAATTCTTGCTGGCTGGTAGGTGATCAAATATTTATTTCATGCAATAAAATGGAATTTAATTATTTAAAAATCATACAATGTGATTTTCTGGTTTTTAATTTTAGATTCTGTCTCTCACAGTGGAAAAGTGCCTATGATAAAAATTACAGACCACTATGTTCTTTGTAGGTGGGAAAACTTGCAAAATCGGCAGTGTATCAAATACTTATTTTCCTCATTGTATGTGGTCAACACTGCTAACCAGAATTTATATCATTTGAGGATGTGCTATGGTATGGCCTACTAACACAAAAGAAGTGCTAAAAATAACATATAAAACAATTTTTATTAGATAATTTTTTTTAAATCCATTAAAATTTTAAAAAGGTACTGAGAAATGAAGAGACAATAACTCCAAACATTACAGTAAATATGGTCATTAAAGGAAACCTGTCAGCAGGATTGTGCTGAGTAACCTACAGTGTCAGATTGGTGCAGTTATACTGATTAAAATGATACCTTGGTTGATGAAATCCGTCTTGTCGTTGTTGTTTAGTCTTTATTTGTAGTTTTCAGTTAATGAGATTCTTGTGCTTCGGGGCGGGCCTATGATGAGGGTCTTTATGTGATGCTCTGTTTACATATGCATCTGTATGGCTCAGTGACTAGCCCCCTATTTTACATACTAAATACAATATTCGAATGCTCCCTGAAGAAGTGACATCAATGCACACGAAACGCGCGTCGGGGTATGTGGCAGCAGCCTGGGCAGGAGTTACTCCAAAATGGGTAATTAATGATCTCTTTACCTTTGCTTTACTGCATAACGAATACCGGAACAATACTATTACTAATACTAATACTGCTTGATCTGACCTGCCATACTATCATGTGGCTATTTACACTCAATCTTTCTCAATTTCTATTGGGAGACTGCGTGATTTGACCTACCATCCTATTATGTGGCTAGTTACACAAATTAGATTGAGATTGTAATATACTGGTTTTTCGTTCAGTTGCTATATAATCCTGGCCTTAGTCTCTGGCCACTGCTTTATTGTCACCTTCTTGGATCATTAATCTTGTGTACCCATATATACAAAAACATTTTCAGCATTTATTTGTGCATTATATATATAAAAAAATCTTTTTTCACAAATAAAGCTGTATTTCATAATATATGATGACTAGGTTCCTCCTTTTATAGTGAATTATGTATTGGAGTCAATATTCTTATGGATACTATAATTATTTAAGACTGGCATTATATATTTACTTCTGAATATAATAGGGTTTGAAAAAAAATATTCACATTCTGCAAGTAGGCGTCGGCGGTAGCGCCTGTGCTGTAGCATAATCGCATCTATAATACCCATTTAATTATTTTATTTAATGATTAGGGATGAGCGATACGATACTGCAAATATCGGGTATCGGCCGATATTAGCTGTATCGGACTTTCGATTCCGAGTTCCGATGTTGTCGTCTTATCGGATATCGGAATCGGAATTGTCATTGTCACTGTCAGTGTCCGTCGCTCGGGTCTGTCAGGAGTCAGCGGCACTTACCTGGCAGAAGATCTCCGGCGGTCACGGCCTGGACTGCTTGATGGCCGCCATCATCTTTCCCCGGCGGTCACATGCAGTTTCTCGCGATAACTGCAGTGACTGCTGGGTAATCCCGGCCGTAAAGCAGTCAGTCCGATGACGTTACCGCCGGGGAAGCAGGTAATCAGCTGTGCTGCGTCGCGATGACAGGCTCTGCCTGTCATTCTGATGTAGCAGAGCTGGATCGCCGTGGGACTGTCGTTACTATGGACTGCGTCGGACAGGTGGTATACTGTTGGTTTGTTTTTTTCCTTTTTTTACAGGAGATCGATGGCATCGCAGGAATGAGAGTATAATAAAAGACATGAAAACTGTGTTGTCTCTTTTATTTCATTAAAATACTTTTTTCTTGCTTTGTCTTTTTTTTATACATTTAAAAACTTTGGGATTAATAATGGATCGGTGTCTTATTGACGCCTCTCCATTATTAACCGGGCTTATTGTCACCGTGCAATCAACAGTGACATTAACCCCTTATTACCCCACTTGCCACCACTACAGGGCAGTGGGAAGAGCCGGGTAAAGTGCCACAATTGGCACATCTTTTGATGCGCCAAATGTGGGGCTGCTGTAGCCTGGTATTATCAGGCTGTTGAGGGCCAAAATCCATGGGCCTTGACAGTCTTTTAATACCAGGCCGCAGCAGTCTGCATTTTACTTGGCTGGTTAACAAAAATAGGGGGACCCCTACGCCGTTTTTTTTTCGAGGGGATCCCCTATTTTTGTTAACCAGCCAAGCTAAGCAGACTGCTGTGGCCTGGTATTATCAGGCTGGCAAGGTCCATGGATATTGGATCCTTACCAGCCTGAAAAACCAGGCCTCAGCAGTCTGCTTCATCTGGCTGGTTAACAAAAATAGGGGGGACCCCACGCCAAATTTTTTTCGAGGGGATCCCCTATTTTTGTTAACCAGCCAAGATATGCAGAGACTGCTGTGGCCTGGTATTATCAGGCTGGCAAGGTCCATGGATCTTGGCTCCTTAACAGCCTGAAAAACCAGGCCTCAGCAGTCTGCTTCATCTGGCTGGTTAACAAAAATAGAGGGGACCCCACGCCAAATTTTTTTCGAGGGGATCCCCTATTTTTGTTAACCAGCCAAGATATGCAGACTGCTGTGGCCTGGTATTATCAGGCTGGCAAGGTCCATGGATCTTGGCTCCTTAACAGCCTGAAAAACCAGGCCTCAGCAGTCTGCTTCATCTGGCTGGTTAACAAAAATAGGGGGGACCCCACGCCAAATTTTTTTCGAGGGGATCCCCTATTTTTGTTAACCAGCAAAGATAAGCAGACTGCTGTGGCCTGGTATTATCAGGCTGGCAAGCAGGGTCGGACTGAGCCACCAGAGAAACCTCCGGTGGGCCCCAGCTCCTGCGTGGTGGGCCCTGATTTGAAAGGATAGGTCGCGGGGCAGAGTGGGCGGTGGCCCCGGGCCCCGCGCTCTGAGGGGGCCCACCCGGAGCTACGCTACAGTAACTGTATCGGCGTGCACAGCACGCCGATACAGTTACATTCTGTGGCAGAGCAGGGAGAATCGATCTTCCTGCTCTGCCGCCCAGAAGCTATGGGGCCTGAACAGGCGTTGGGGGGGCCCGGTGCCAGCAGTGGGCCCCCCACCCGTCATCGGAGGGTCAGCTGTATCGGCATCCAGCCGATACAGCTGACCGCATAGAGAGAGAAGGAGCGAGCGCTCCTTCTCTCCCATAATCCCCCTCTCAGCGTCTGACAGCGGGCGCGATGACATCACCTGCCGGCGCCCGCTGTCAGACGCTGAGAGGGAGAACAGTGAGCAGCACAGGAGCCGGGAGGTGAGTATTGTTTTTTTTTTTTTTAATGGGGGTGCATTATACTACAGAGGCTGTATATGGGGGTGCATTATACTACAGAGGCTGTATATGGGGGCTGCATTATACTACAGAGGCTCCATATTGGGGTGCATTATACTACAGAGACTCCCTATGGGGATGCATTATACTACAGAGGCTGCCTATGGGGGTGCATTATAATATAGCGGCTGCTTATGGTGGTGCATTATATTATAGACTCTGCCTATGAGGGTTTATTATAATATAGAGGCTGCCTATGGGGGTGCATTATACTATATTGAGGACTATCTGGTGTATTATGCTGTATGGATGCTATCTAGGGGCCATCATACAGTGTTGGACCCATTAAATAGTTTGGGGACATTAAGGGGTCAGTATATATCCAGTGAGGGGCATTATTCTGTGTATAGGGGAGATGTACAGGGGGAGACTTGGGACATTATTAAATGTAAAGTGGACACTTATTGTTATAGGGTAACTCGGGTTACTGTGACTGTCAAAGGGGCACACAGGGCATTATTACAGTCTAGGGGACAAAATGTGGTCACTGTTTTCCTGGGCACTTGCACCCGGCATTACTATATTCTAGAGGGGTGCTTTAAAATTTAGAGGTCACACAGAACCACACAGCAGGTGCAGTAATAGGGACACATACGGCAGCAGCAGCTCAGTATTGGGGTATCACGTGCAGTAATAGGGACACATACGGCAGCAGCGGCTCAGTATTGGGGTATCAGGTGCAGTAATAGGGACACATACGGCAGCAGCAGCTCAGTATTGGGGTATCAGGTGCAGAAATAGGGACACATATGGCAGCAGCGGCTCAGTATTGGGGTATCAGCAGGATGAGGAGTTTGTGCAGGTTGAGAATAGTCCAATTGGTGACCAAGACAGTGCTAAAAATATGAGAAGTGAAATGTGTCTGTAACGCTGGTATTGTCTGTACTTTGTTTTCCAGCGTTACTTTGCATGTTTTTTGCATTAACCCTTTTGCTCCTTTCCCCCTAACCAGCTGGGATACTGTTGTCTGTTACCTATATGGATGCTGCTCAGTTCCCGGCTCTGCTGCGTACCCGTACTTGCGTGAGTGGCTCCGCTGCTTTGCATGACCGCCCGCATGTGCGGTTCCTGACTCGCTGTGAAAGCCGTCCGTAGCTTGCAAAGTCCTCTGCAGTGGTGCATGACTTACTGCGTGGTTGGCAGCAGCCATTGTTGGGTTCCCTCTGTGTTGTGCTGTCTGGCTCTGCATAGGGGGCGCGGCCCACACCTGTCCTGCTTTTATGTGGATTGGGTGTTTACTAGAATTACTGCTCCAGCCTATCGCTGTGAAGCAGCTCATATATAAAGTTCCCCAGCCCTAGTGGGCGTTGCCAGAGCTTCGCATTGAATCCACACTGAATCCCTGAACCTAGCCGTATGTGGTTGTGTGTTCAGCTCCTGCTCTGAAGTTGATCAGCTCTGGAGAGCTGATTCCCTGTTCCTGCTGTGTCTTGTTCCCTGATCCTGGATCAAACCCGGTACCTGAATGTCTGAATTGTGTCTTGTGTTTCCGCCTATGCTGGGGGCTGATTACCCAGATCGCCGTTCCTGGAGGCTGTATATCCAGGCCTGTTCCTGCTGTGTCTAATTACCTGAACCCCTGATCTTGGATCGCATCCTGTACCTGACTTTCTGAACTGTGTCCTCTGTGTTATGTTCCTGAAATCCTGCTGTGTCCAGAACCCTGTGCCAGTGACTGTGAATCCTTGCTATATAACCTGAGTTCATCTTGGAAGAAGGAGTCCGGTGTGTGCTGAGTTTCTGTTACTCTGTGCTCAGCCTCTGTGCAATCCCGGCCAGCTCCTGTTGAGCCTGGCGGGGCTTGCACCAGACCGCTGGGGTTCCTTTTCAGGTCGCTGCCAGATGTCCGGATCCTATGCCTGATGACCATGGCCTGATGTCCGATGTCCGACGACCACTTCCAGATGTCCGGATCTTATCCTTCCTGCCTGATGTCCGGATCCTGCCGATCATTGCCAGATGTCCGGAGCCTGCTGATCGGTGCCAGATGTCCGGAGTCCGAGGCCTGTGTTCCAGTCCGTGTTCCTGTGATCCAATCCATGTTCCTGTCCGTGTTCCTGACTCCCTGAGACCCAATCCGTGTTCCTGACTCCCTGAGATCCAATCCATGTTCCTGTCCGTGTTCCTGACTCCCTGAGATCCAATCCCTGTCCCTGTTGTTCTTGTGCAGTCTAACTCTGTTTCAGCCATCAGCTCCTGATTCCAGTTTCCTGCCTGTTACCTGTCGGCTTGCCTGTCTGCCATCCGACTGCAGCTCCATCCGGAAGTTCGGACATCATCTGCAGAGATCCCCGGCTCTTGCCTGCTCACCTGGGAGCGATCATCTGCCATCCGACTGCAGTTCCATCCGGAAGTTCGGACATCATCTGCAGAGATCCCCGGCTCTTGCCTGTTCACCTGGGAGCGATCATCTGCCATCCGACTGCAGCCTACCTGGAGGCTCCACCATATCAGGTCGTATATACCTGCCTGTCTAGAGCCTGCCTGGTCACTTGCCGTGATAACCTGCCTGTCCAGAGACTGCCTGGTCACTTGTCGTGACAACCTGCCTGTCCCAGAGACTGCCTGGTCACTTGCCGTGACAACCTGCCTGTTCCAGAGACTGCCCTGGTCACTTTCCGTGACAACCTGCCTGTCCCAGAGACTGCCTGGTCACTTGCCGTGACAACCTGCCTGCCCTGGTCACTTGCCGTGACAACCTGCCTGCCCTGGTCACTTGCCGTGACAACCTGCCTGCCTGGTCACTTGCCGTGACAACCTGCCTGCCTGGTCACTTGCCGTGACAACCTGCCTGCCCTGGTCACTTGCCGTGACAACCTGCCTGTCCCAGAGACTGCCCTGGTCACTTGCCGTGACAACCTGCCTGCCCTGGTCACTAGCCGTGACAACCTGCCTGTCCCAGAGACTGCCTTGGTCACTTGCCGTGACAACCTGCCTGTCCTGCCGGTTCCTCCTTGGTCTACCCTGTGATGACGTCTGTCCTGGGTCGGTGTCTGATGTTCTCCTGCTGAGCCTGTGCTACGCCTGAGGCCTGAGAGAGAGGCCGTCCTAGTATGCCCGTGCCAGATGACCCTGGACTTCATCAACCCGTGATGACCCCGCCATCGTCTGAAGTCTGTCTGAGGTCGGTGTCTGATGTTCTCCTGCTGAGCCTGTGCTACGCCTAAGGCCTGAGAGAGAGGCCGTCCAAGTATGCCCGTGCCAGATAACCCTGGACTGCATCTACCCGTGATGTCCTCCAGCACTCGTCTGTGATCCTGAGTCGTGTACCCTTCTCTGATGTGCGGAATCGGGAGCCCGGTCTTATGTTCTGTTTTATGTACTGTGTTTCTTTAAGTAAACTTTATGTTTCTTCTTACCTGAAGTTGTGCGGTGTTGTCTAGTCCTGCAGGTCGCCACCTTGCCCACATGCTCAGCTGCCACGGATCCCGGTCGCTGCCCTTCCCTAGTCCGGGCAGGCCCGGGTCTCCTCCGTGGTCCAGTGGGTCCACATTCTCATCATCTGGGACCCATGCCTCACGTCGTCGTGGACTGGCGGCGTGGGAGCATTGGCTAGCTAGGCAAGCTATGCCATGTCCCGGCGCCCCACAGCCGTGGGAAGCGCTACAGTGTCTTTGTTGTAATCTCTGCAGTCGAGTCCTGGCTGGTGAAGTCGTCATGTCGGTCTGGGCCAGATGGAAAAGAAATGAAAAGTGAACAATTCCATTAGAAAGAACATCAGCGGTAAGTCATTATCTGTACCTGTGCTGTAATCTATTATATGTTCTGTAGGACTGGTATTATTTACCACAGACCATATGGCGGTAATATCAATATTGGTCTTTTTATATATAGATTATTTTTGGCAACAGCGCGGTCATTTGCTGAGGTTCTCTGATTAGGGGCCCACTCAGAAGTTTCGCCCCCACTAAACCAAAACCCTAGCTACGCCTCTGGCTCTCTCTCTAGTCTTTCTTTCTCTCTCTAGTCTTTCTCGTTCTCTGTTCTTTCTTTCTCGCTCTCTGTTCTTTTTTCTCTCTGTTCTTTCTTTCTCTCTCTCTTTTCTTTCTTTCCTCTCTTTCTTTCTCTGTTTGTTCTTTCTCTCTCGCTGCTCTTTCTTTTTTTCCTCAGTACCAGCCACTGTGCCCTCATACCAGTCAGTGTGATCAGCAGTGCTAAATGGGTACGCTTGGGGCCAGGATATGGGTGTGATTAGCTGTTAAATGGGTGTGGTCAGGGCGTGGCCTAAAATTTGCAGCGACGCCCTACGCGCGCCGCAGCCTTTAACCCTCTTTCCTGTCTTCAAAATTTGGGAGGTATGCTGTATGACCTCACTACAACTTCTGGCCATGCTCCTGATGAGCGCGACGGATGGTCTCCTGAGGGATCTCCTCCCACACCTGGACTAAAGCATCCACCAACTCCTGGACAGTCTGTGGTGCAACGTGGCATGGCCTAAAATTTGCTGCAGCAGGCACAGCATGCCACAGCCTTTGTCCCTCTTTCCCTTCTTCAAAGTTTGGGAAGTATGATGGTGGGCCCCAAGAATATTTTTTCTCTGGTGGGCCCAAGGTACTCCAGTCCGACGCTGCTGGCAAGGTCCATGGATATTGGCTCCTTAACAGCCTTAAATACCATGCCTCAGCAGCAGGGGCGTACATAGAAATCATGGGGCCCCATAGCAAAAGTCTGAATGGGCCCCCCAAAAAAAAAAAAAACCAGAGCCATTGTAAATGTAAAGTGCCAGCACAGTGAGGAGACACATTAAACAAAAAAATTTATTATGCCCCCATAGATTGTGCCCCCATAGATGCTCCATAGTATAGGCCCTTATGCTGCCGCAGCTGCTGCAACCAAAAAAAAAAAAAAGACATACTCACCTTTCATCGCTGGGGGCCAGGTGCCGGTGTCCTGAGCAGGCGGTGACACCAGGTGCCGATGTCACCGCTCGCTCAGGGCCCCGGCACCTGAGATATTTACCTGTCCTCTCTCCACTGCTGAGTGCCGCTGTCTTCGGGGTCCTCCAGCAGTGAATGATCAGGCAGAGGGCGGGGTCGCGCACTAACGACGTCATCGCGCCCTCTGACCTGAACATTGCAGCAAGAGGACACGAGCAACGGTGGAACGGGACAGGTAAATATCCCTTATACTCACCCTTCCGCCGGCGCGGTCTGTGCAGCCCCTGCTCTTTTCCCACGGTCTCCGCCGCCAGTGTTCAGCGGTCACGCGGGACAGCTCATTAAAGTCATGAATATGTGCGTATTCATGACTGTAATGAGCGGTACCACCTGACCGCTGAACACAGGCGTCGGAGACCGTGGGAGAAGAGCAGGGGCTGCAGAGACCGCACCAGGAGGGGTGAGTATATAGAAGAGCTGCGCTCCCCCTCCCCCGCCGACCCCCTGGTAGTACTGTGTCAGCACAGCTACCCGACCGTCGAGGGCCCCCTCACCTGTCCGGGCCCCATAGCAGCTGCTTGGTCTGCTTCATTCACGGTACGCCACTGCTCAGCAGTCTGCTTCATCAGGCTGGTTAACAAAAATAGGGGCGACCCGACGCCATTTTTTTTTCGAAGGGAACCCCTATTTTTGTTAATCAGTTCCCTCTGACGTCACTGATTGTGTCCCTGGCTGACCTGAAGTGAAAGTGGAAAGCAATCAATTAAGCTTTCCACTTCCTCTTCTGTCAGCCAGGAGAGGAACTCATTCATTTGGGGGTTTACTGTGAGGCTGCAGCATTAGCTGCGGTCCCTGCAGTAAACATTAACCCTTTCTGAAGGATTACACCGTGGGACCTGACTGTGCATGGGATAGGTAAGAATAATTTTGCTTTTTTATTTTATTTTTATTACAGGAAATGGTTTTTGCAGTCAAATAAAAGATGGTCAAAAACATGTGTCTTTATTTCATTAAAATGATTTTTAATTAAAGTGTGTGTGTTTTATTTTTATTTCATGCAATAGGATTAATAATTGATAGTTGTCTAATTGACAGCTCTCAATTATTAACCTGGCTTAAGGTCACCTTTCAATTGCAAGGTGGCTTTAACCCCTATTAACCCATTCGCCACCGCTACAGGGCAATGGGAATAGACGGGCAAAGTGCCAGAAAGGGCGAATCTAATTATAGATTTGTCTTTTCTGGGGTGTCTGGGGGCAGATGTTAGTAGCCAGGGGGGGGCAAAAATAATGGTCCCTCTCTGGGCTATTATTATCTGCCCCCATTCGCTGGCTTTGTCTGTCTGGTTGCGAAAATAGGGCGGGAGCCCACGCATTTTTTTTAAACAATTTTACACCTCATATATATAATATTATATATATACATGTCATTGAATTTGTGACACATATATATATATATTTATATTTATAGTTCATACACTTCTACATAGTATAATAGCCGCTAATTCAATTGCCTGCTTTTGTGAAAATGCAGAACCCGACATGAAATGACACTTGGTGTACATAGGGTTAACCATGTCTTTTCATGTCCTTTGCTATCTGATTTGCACAAACAATTACATCAGTCTATGTGTGCAAAATTTCACACCTGTAGGGGTTAATTAAAGGTGTAAATTCGTAGCAAAAAAGTCTGTTTTTTTTACAACGAATTTACACCTTTAATTAACCCCTACAGGTGTGAAATTTTGCACACATAGTCTGATTTAATTGTTTGTGCAAATCAGATAGCAAAGGACATGAAAAGACATGGTTAACCCTATGTACACCAAGTGTCATTTCATGTCGGGTGCTTCTGTCTTTTCACAGAAGCCGGCTTCACCCGGCAATTGAATCAGAGGCTATTTTACTATGTAGAAGTGTATAAACTATACATATATGTATATATATGTCACAATGACATGTGTATATATATATATATATATATATATATATTCTATGTGTGTATATTTAGTGTTTACAAGGAAATAAAGGTTTTTTTTAGTTACGATATTTTGTTCCCATAGACTTACATGGGACTTCCGGTATCGGTATCGGGTATCGCCGATATTTTAGTGATATCGGCGATACCATTCCGATCCGATATTTTTAGATATCGAGCAGTATCGCTCAACACTATTAATGATACAAATTTCTTCATAAAAAAAAATTCCTTCTCAAAATGAAGCCAGCCATGCCTGCACAGTAGCATCTATCGGCGATCTGATAGATGTGCGCAGGTGCCGCCGGCGCCATTTTGCTAGAGGAAAAAAATTTGTCTCCACCAAGATGGGGACATGTACCATGATGAGGGATATTAGTACAGAATTGGGGGACATTATTATCTTTATTTTATTATTATCTTTATTTTTATATAGCGCTAACATATTCCGCAGTGCTTTACAGTTGCACATTACCCTTATAACAGTGACAGCAGCAAATGCACACACGCCCATAACAGTGCACCATGACCAAATTTTTTGCTTCAATTTTTTTTTCTGTTTCCCTTCTTTAAAACCTAGGTGCGACTTATGGTCCGATGCATCTTATAGTCTGAAAAATTCACTACTCTCCAGTCCTACCTCTCAGTATCTGAAATGAACATGTCAAGAAGTATATCCTTACAATTATTTTTTCAACCAGTGAAAACAACATGTTATTCAATGATCAAGACGTCCCTAGAAACACAAGGATTCGAACCAGACAATTTGGGAAGGGAAAACAATATAAATACAACAACAAATGAGTTTAGAAATAAAAAAAGAAGACTTTTTAAAGGTAATTAATCTTCACTTTTTCTTATTTTTGATAAATAAAGTTGTTTTTAGAGTTTTTTTATTCTATTATTTAAGCTATTTTCTCATGCCACCAGCCTCCTCTTCTGTCAAAATTATTTTCATGTCATTCTGATCTAGTTCCCAAGCCCTGTCCATCATATTTTCATCAATACTATCATCCCTAACTTGGCTGACTGTTGTCTCAGTGTGGGATATGTCCTGTGCTCTTCAGCTACCACTGCCAGTGCCACCACAACCAAAACAGCTAGACATTTGAACCATGTCCTCCAACTTCTTTACATCAATCTCATCCAAGTACAAAGGCTGACTGTACATCACATTCAAAACATCAACTGCAAGAAGTTCTTCTTGTGAAATATCTTACTCTCCAGACTGCTATGGATTAGTGTACTAAGTGGAACAAAGACAGAGATGTCATTGATGGAATTGTAAGTCTGAACACTGACTGAAACAGATTTCCAAGAGGGCTCCTTGGAACGAATACGGGTGCCCCTTATCTGAGAGTGCTGTCTGCTAATTTTCTACCTTTGATCTGCTGAACCTGGGCTGACATGCACCTTATAGCCAAAATGGAGAGAAGTTCCAATCTGGTGGTGGGTGAACCAGATACCGCCACTACTTTTTCATACACTGATGATGATGCTATGAGAATTCTGTCTAGCTCTAATGTTGATAACACTTATTTAAGTGTACCTACAATTGACATGCTTAAGAAAAAATGGGAGAATGAGAAAAGAAGATACATCTCCTTTGAATTGCATGTTGCAACCCTGACTGAATATTACAAGGCACGTAGGATCCCATGTGGGTTGAGACCACATCTGAGACCTACGTTATTGCCGAATAATGTGCAATTTTGCACAAAGTTTGAAGCAATTTCTTACAAATTTGCATTTGATGTTATGTTGCTAAACATCGAATTTCTACGTGTAGAGATGGTGAATGTTACTAACGGTCTGTGTGAGTTGGAGGAACAATTAAAGGCACAATTGACAGCACAGGATTTGGGTGCCCTAAAAACTAAGACTGATGAAAATTTGATTAAGTTTCGCAGTGACATCGAGACGACCAAGAGGACCAAATGGTTCCGTGATGCAGAGGACTACAGGACTGGTCGTGTATTTTCATGGCAATTTGGTAGTAACCAATATAATAAGAAAGGAAAGAGGAAATCATTCCCTATGAGGAGACCTAAAAGGTTCCAAGATGGTAAGAACTTTGGTTTTACTACTGCAGAATCTGATTCCACGGTTGACTCCAGCTTGGGAGGAAGCTCAAACACCCATTTTTTGGGGAGAAGAGCAGGAGACAAAGGAAACCCCAAAGGCGTGGCCGCAGAGGAGGCCGGAAACACAATAAACAGAGGTGGTCCCCGGGAACAGAGGATGGGACACCATATGAAAACAAGGAAGATGGAGGAGAGACGGAAGAACAATTAACTGATAGGACACTGGTGGTAAATATATCAGCTGTTACTTTATCTGATGTTGAGATAGATGTCTTATCTAGGGGTTTATCTTTTTGCCCTACAAATAACCCTGATTGGTTCTATATTGAATGTGATCTTCATACGTACTTTAGAAGATTAAGATTATCTTCCTTTTTTCTGATAAAAATGTGAGTTTGGGTAATACAAATGTGGGCCCCTCCTCAGGCTTTACGCTTCAGGAGGTGGGCCTTCGTAATAAGAGTTATTTCCAGCCACCCAGCAAAAATCATTTTATTGAGTCCTATATTGAACTGGTACAAAATGACATGGAGAAATTAAAAAAGAGTTTTAGATCAACCTCGAGGGTAAATTTGACATCAAATGAAAGAAAGGCTCTGAATAATCTAACCAATAATACTGCAATAACAATAAAGCCAGCCAACAAGGGTGGAGCTGTGGTTGTTATGGATAGTTGCAAATATAAAATGGAAATAGTTCGATAGTTAGATGATATGTCTGTCTATGAAAAATTGCCTCAAGATCCTACTCTGCGTATCAAACGAGAATTATAGCTTATTATCAATGAGGCCTTACATGGTGGCCTCATTGATCTTAAGCTGTCTGAATATCTTATGGTTGATACCCCAAGGGTCCCCGTACTGTATGTACTTCCTAAGTTCCACAAGGATATATATAACCCACAGGGACGCCCTATTGTGTCTGGTAGGGGTTCTCTGTTTAATAAAACAGCCATTTTTTTATAAGGTTCTATGTCCGTTTGCTAAAACTGCTTGTTCATATGTGAGGGATAGGATACTAATGATTTTTTGGAAAAAATTAAGGATGTTGAGGTCACTGATACAACCATATTGGCCTCTTTTGACGTAGTATCACTCTATACGTCAATAGAACATGACAAGGGCCAACGAGCTGTTTCCTGTGTGCTATCAGGCTCGGACATGGCTCCTGACTGTGCACGTCTTGTCCTCACCCTGCTGGAGTTCATCCTCAGGAGGAATTATTTCCTCTTTGGGGATGATTACTTCTTGCAGTTGAGGGGCACCGCCATGGGGTCCAATGTGGCCCCGACATATGCTAACAAGTCGTTTTTTTGGCGCCATGTCCGGGCCTCGTGGCGATATATTGACATCTTTTAGATTTGGGACAGTGATCCAGGGAAGCTGTGTAAATTTCAACAAGAATTGAATTGTATATATCCTGAGTTACAATTTACCCTGACCCATTCATTGGTCCAGATACAGTTTTTAGACACTTTGGTATCTAAAAACAATAGTAAGTTAAGTACTGACCTATATGTGAAAGATACGGACAGGAATAGTCTGTTATTATACAATAGTAATCATCCAGGGCGAATGATTAATTCATTACCCTGGAGTCAAATGCTGAGGGTCATGAGGATTGTGTCAGATGAGGAAAGGGTTGATGTGAGACTTAATGAGATGTGTCAGAAATTCGTCTCTCGTGGTTATCCCAAGAGAGAGGTTTTTAGATATAAAGACAAAGCGATGGAACTGGTGTACATTAACGTTTATAGCACAACTGTGTGGGGGGGTGCACAAGTAGGGTCCTAACCCTGTGTCCAATAGAAGATATATAACTTGGCACACCAAGAGATGAAGAAATATCCAATGTGATTTAATGAAAAAAAGTACATACGATAGACGTTTCGGTCAAAAATTAGACCTTCATCACAGTACCAAATGTATATACTGTGAGTAGAGATAGTGTTGCTCTCGTTTGGCCACACAGCCCCGTTTGTGGATTATTGGCAGGAGAGATTTATAAGTCAGTATTGGTGAGGCACGGTATAGAAAGAATGGACGGGGTGAATGGACACCAGGGACAAGCGGTGGACACCGCGTCCATTCTTTCTATACCGTGCCTCACAAATACTGACTTATAAATCTCTCCTGCCAATAATCCACAAACGGGGCTGTGTGGCCAAACGAGAGCAACACTATCTCTACTCACAGTATATACATTTGGTACTGTGATGAAGGTCTAATTTTTGACCGAAACGTCTATTGTATGTACTTTTTTTCATTAAATCACATTGGATATTTCTTCATCTCTTGGTGTGCCGAGTTATATATCTTCTAAAGCTATGGAACTGACACGAGACGAAACTCTGCATAGGACCAATGATAGATGTGCAAATAAACGTATTCCATTCGTATCTACGTTTAACCCTGCAAGTATGCGGATTGGTGCAATTTTGTAGAAACATTGGCCTTTATTGCAACAAGGTTTGCCATCTGTTCCGGGATTTGAATTTCAGCCATTGTTGTCATTTAGAAGGGGATGCAATTTTAGGGATAAGCTAGTTACCGTATATACTCATGTATAAGCCGACCCGTGTATAACCCGACCCCCCTAATTTTGCCACAAAAAACTGGGAAAACTTATTGACTCGCGTATAAGCCTAGGGTGAAAAATGATTATGCCCCCATATGATGCTCCACAGATTATGCCCCGATATGCTGCACAGATTATGCCCAATATGCTCCACAGATTATGCCCCTATATGCTCCAGATTATGCCCCATATGCTCCAGATTATGCCAAATATGCTCCACAGATTATGCCCCAGATTATGCCCCCATATGCTCCAGATTATGCCCAATATGCTTCAGAGATTATGCCCCCATATGCTCCAGATTATGCCCCCATATGCTCCAGATTATGCCTCCATATGTTCCACAGCTTATGCCCCCATATGCTCCAGATTATGCCCCCATATGCTCCAGATTATGCCCCAATATGCTCCATATTATGCCCCCATATGCTCCAGATTATGCCCCCATATGCTCCACAGTTTATGCCCCCATATGCTCCATATTATTCCCCCATATGCTCCATATTATGCCCCCACATGCTCCATATTATGCCCCCATATGTTCCAGATTGTGCCCCATATGCTGCTGCTTCTGCAAAAAAAAATGACATACTCACCTCTCGTCGCTGGGGGCCAGGTGCCGGTGTCCTGAGCAGGCAGTGACACTGGTGCGCTATGGGGGACAGGTGCCGGTGTCACCGCTCGCTCAGGACCCCGGCACCTGAGATATTTACCTGTCCTCTCTGCACCGCAGCGCTGCGTCCTCTTACTGGTACTCGGCAGTGAATGATCAGGCAGGGGGCGCGGCGCTCACTAATGACGTCATCGCGCCCTCTGCTGATCATTCACAGCCAGAGCAGTCAGACGAGGACGCAGCCTGCAGCGTGGAATGGGACAGGTAAATATTGCTATACTCACCCCTCCACCGCGCGTCCCTGCAGCCTCTCCTCTTCTCCCAGCGCTCTCCGCAGCACTTCCTTCCTACAGCGGTCACATGGTACCGCTCATTAAAATCATGAATATGTGCATATTCATGACTTTAATGAGCGGTGCCATGTGACCGCTGCAGGAAGGAGTCGGAGATCGTGGGAGAAACAGAGGGGCTGCAGAGACCGCGGCGGCGGAGAGGTGAGTATAATCCGACACCCCCGCTCCCACTCCCCCGCTGACCCCCCGTATATGACCCGCGTATAAGCCGAGAGGGGGACTTTCAGCCCTAAAAAATGGGCTGAAAATCTCGGCTTATACACGAGTATATATGGTAGATCCGATTTTGGTATTTTAAAATGTCTATTCAGCGCACATTAAGCACTCCAAGGAACGGAGATTTTCCTTGCCTTGGTTGTGCTTGTTGCAATAATATGTTTAAGGGTGAGGCTTTTAATCACCCTCATACTGGTAAAAGGTTCTTCTTGAAGGAAAGATACACGTGTGCCTCCAGTTATGTTGTATATATGATTGTGTGTCCATGTGGTATGGTATTTGTGGGCGAGACGACCATGGAGGTCAGGGCCCGCATTAGTAAACACAAAAGTACAATTAGGACAGGACTGACGGAGTTACCAGTACCCAATCATTTTTTAGAACACAAACATTCTGTAAATCAATTACGGTTTAGAGTCAATGATAGTGTTCCTGTACAAAGGTGAGGTGGAGACTGATTGCAGATGCTTAAGAAAAAGGAACTCAGGTGGATCTTTACCCTGGGAACGTTACAACCCAGGGGCCTTAATCTTGAGTTTAATTTACATTCATGTACATTGTAACCCTCTCTTCCCTTTATCCTTTCCTCCTCTTTTGCATCATCATCAGTTTTTAATATTCAGATTTTTAATTGTCCCTTTTCTCCTTTTCTTTTTTGTCTATATATAGGATTTAGTGATGCTGGTCGGTGGAGATAGGGAGCGGGAAGATCATATAGTGTATATTATATGTGATGTGGGTAATCACTACAGACAATAGGTGATTATTATTGTTTAATCTGTATAATATCCTCTCTCCCATTATCTCCCAACCTTGCTTTGTTTGTTGTTTATTTTATTTATTTTTGATATTAATAGATATGGGTTCACATATGATGGGGATTTATGTGACCAATTAATAAATGCATGTAGATCTGTGTGTATATTTATCCTGTTGCTGTGCACTTTATGGTGGTTTTTCTGTGTTAGCTATATTCATGTTTCCTATATGCACTATATGGCGGTTACAATGCTTAGTTGCATTATAGACATACGATGCTGTGCTAGCTGGGAGGACCTTTTGGTCTGCTGACGACGGTCAGGTAATGTCATGGTGGGGGTTGGATGCATAAGGCCGGTAAGTGACGTCTCACACCGTTAGTGGTTGTGATGTACGTCACACTGCGCCTGCGCATCATGGCTTCCTCCTTAGACATCTGTCTGTCGGCAGTTGGAGACCAGGGGGCGGCCCTTGCTGACACAGATCGCTGTCAGGGTGAGTCTTGTGACCATATAGTAGTGTTTTGTTTGGACAAACAGGTTACCATGGATAGTATTCCTCACTATAATCTGGATGATTTGATTGGAGGGCTTCTAGAATGCTGCTTCTCCCTGGGATATAACGCATACTGCAATTGGATACATTGATATTTTTCCGGATCCTGGGATTGGATTTCGGTTGAATGAGGAGGAACTTCATACCACGACATTGGATAATGATTGGACATTGACCCCCATGGATACCACTATGCCACTGACGTTCTGGCTGACATTGTAAACATACATTGTGAATTCATATATATATATATATATATATATATATAATATATATATATATATATATATATATGTTATTTTAATACTGTGGATTTTGGGATAAGGATGTGTTTATTTGATATAGATTTTTTTATAGGTCTGATGTTTTTTTGTATATGTTATATATTATATTGTGATATGGGTTGTGGCTACGATGTGATTGGATCTGATTTCAGCTCCACACTATTTATAGCCTACCAGTTGCACTGTGTGGATATACTTGTTAAAGATCCTTTGCTGGATCGAAACATTGTATTTTCTATGGCGGAATAAAGCTTCTATTTTTCACTAACTACGCCTGGATGGAGCGCTGTTTCCCTTTTCTTGATGTGAAACTGATGGCAGCGTCATCCCGCTGTGACTGAGCTGAGTAATATGTAAAGCAAGAAAAGAAAAAGGGCGCATGTGTAGACTCACAGGGCTCCTTTTTATTTTTCTAAATAGTGCCAATGCACTCACCTGTAATGGTTGTGTGCATCTACATAACCAAGATTAAGCGAGTGATTAATGAGGCTCCAGGTCACCTCTCTCTATTTGTGATGTCGTCCCATCGGTGTTTGCATCAAGCCTCCGTGTTCCATTGATGGTCACACAATCCCGCTTGACCGGATGACACGTCACCTTAGGTCCTCAGTTATTAACCCGGTGGCTGTAAACCAGAGGTCCTCGATACATCCAAATAAACCAGGCTGCTCCTGCCACTGTTAACTCCGTATGGAGACTTTTCGCATGTAAACAATGGTGCAGCGGTCTCAAGGGGCACCAAAGGAATAATGGACAATTTAATAAATGTTAGCCAAACTTTATTCTTCCTCCAGTACCACTGCCACAATGCGTTTCAACGGTCCAAACCGTCTTCATCAGGTGGTGATGAAGACGGTTTGGACCGTTGAAACGCGTTGTGGCAGTGGTACTGGAGGAAGAATAAAGTTTGGCTAACATTTATTAAATTGTCCATTATTCCTTTGGCGCCCCTTGAGACCGCTGCACCATTGTTTACATGAGCTGAGTAATATGACATGCATTCCATAATGTCGTCCATTTCCTCCCCACTAATAGACTTGTTGGAGGTCAAGTAGGCCAATTATTTTGTGACACTCATACTATGTGAGGTATTCAATTATAATTAAACATTTTGGTTAATTTTGTATTTTTGTATTTTTTGTATTTTTAACCCCTTAGTGACGGAGCCAATTTGCAGCTTAATGAATGGGCCAATTTTTACAATTCTGACTACTGTCACTTCATGAGGTTATAACTCTGAACGCTTTAACGGATCCTGATAATTCTGACAATGTTTCTTCATGATGACATATTTTACTTCATAGTAGTGGTAAAATTTCTTCAATATGATTTGCGTTTATTTATGAAAAAAGCGGAAATATGGCGAAAATTTTTAAAATTTTGCAATTTTCAAACTTTTAATTTTTATGCCCTTAAATCAGAGAGATACGTCCCAAAAAATACTTAATAAATAACATTTCTCGCATATCTGCCTTACATCAGCACAATTTTTTTTGTTAGGAAGTTATAAGGGTTAAAAGTTGACCAGCAATTTCTCATTTTTACAACAAAATTTACAAAACAATTTTTTTAGTGACCACATCACATTTGAAGTCACTTTGAGAGGTCAATATGACATAAAATACCCAAAAGTGACACCATTCTAAAAACTGCACCCCTCAAGGTGCTCAAAACCACATTCAAGAAGTTTATTAACCATTTATGTGCTTCACAGGAACTGAAGCAATGTGGAAGGAAAAAATTAACATTTAACTTTATTTTACAAACACTTTACTTCAGAACCAATTTTTTTTAATTTCACAATTGTAAAAAGAGAACATGAACTACAATATTTGTTGTGTAATTTCTCATGAATACGCCGATACCCCGTATTGTGGGGTAAACCACTGTTTGGGCGCATCGCAGGGCTTGGAACGGAAGTAGCGCTGTTTGACTTTTTTAATACAGAATTGGCTGGAATTGAGATCGGACGCCATGTTGCGTTTGGAGAGCCCTGATGTGCCTAAACAGTGGAAACCCCCAACAAGTGACCCCATTTTGGAAACTAGACCCCTTAAGGAACTTATTCAGATGTGTGGTGAGCACTTTGAACCTCCAAGTGCTTTACAGAAGTTTATAACGTAGAGCTGTGAAAATAAAAAAAACAATTTTCTTCCACAAAAATGATCTTTTCGCCCCCAAATTTTTAGTTTTACAAGAGTAACAGGAGAAAATAGACCCCCAAATTTGTGCAATTTGTCCTGAGTATGCCCATACCCCATATGTGGGGTAAACCACTGTTTGGGTGCACGGCAGAGCTCAGAAGGGAAGGAACACCATTTGACTTTTTCAATGCAGAATTGGCTGGAATTGAGATTGGACGCCATGTCGAGTTTGGAGAGCCCCTGATGTGCCTAAACAGTGAAAACCCCCACAAGTGACACCATTTTGCAAACTAGACCCCTTAAGGAACTTATCTTGATGTGTGGTGAGCACCTTGAACCCCCAAGTGCTTCACAGAAGGTTATAACGCAGAGCAGTGAAAAAAAACTCATTTTTTTCCTCAAAAATGATTTTTTTAGCCCGCTATTTTTCATTTTCACAAGGCTAACAGGAGAAATTGGACCATAAAAGTTGTTTTGCAATTTGTCCTGAGTAGTGTTGAGCATTCCGATACCGCAAGTATCGGGTATCGGCCGATATTCGCTGTATCGGAATTCCGATACTTTTCCTATATATCGTATACCGGAATCGGAAGTTCCCATAATTCTTTGAGAGGCAATGTGATTTTAGTCAGCCAATGAGGAATCTTATGAAGTGTGGGCACATCCTGTAATGCTGCGGTCATCTTAACTAATGGCATGGCTGTGATTGGCTGCTGAAATGATGTCAGAATGCACTATAAAAGGCGCCGCCGCCATTTTAGCGTCACTGTGCTGTGAACTCAGTTAGGGACAGAACGCTGTTCTGCTGACTTTGAGGGACAGTTAGACATTGCGATTTTGTGTACTGTGCTTTAGGCAGGCTACTTTACCAACCGCTGTGTAAAGCTTCCTTTTGCCAGTGTTGTTTTAACAGCTCTGTGCAAGGTGTGTGTGAGAGTGCAGGTGACGCTGCAGTTTGCTCTGCATCCACCGCTGTTTGTAGGCATCTGCACGTGTCACTCACTGACTCTTTTTTTTTATTTTATTTTGTGGAATTGGTGCAGCTCCATTATATTTGAAAAAAATCTAATCTATTACAGTACAGAAAGGAGCCTTTCACAGATAGTGAACAGTTGTGTTTCAGTGTTCACTGCAGTCTGTGAGGTTTTGATTTTTTGAGTGCAGATCACGCTCCAGTTAGTTCTTCAACCACTGCTGGTTGTAGTCTGCTGAGCGTGTGTCACTGCCTCATCCTTCACATTTTTCTCTAATTGGTGCTGCTCCATTATATTTGAAAAAAATCTAATCTATTAGTGTGATGCGCTTCCATCCGTATACAATACATTGGTTGCAAACACTATAGAAGTACACAAAGGGGCCTTTCACAGCTACTGAACAGTTGTCTGCAGTGTTCACTGTAGTCTGTGAGCTTTTCATTTTTTGAGTGCAGATTACGCTCCAGTTAGTTCTTCAACCACTGCTGGTTGTAGTCTGCTGAGCGTGTGTCACTGCCTCATCCTTCACATTTTTCTCTAATTGGTGCTGCTCCATTATATTTGAAAAAAATCTAATCTATTAGTGTGATGCGCTTCCATCCGTATACAATACATTGGTTGCAAACACTATAGAAGTACACAAAGGGGCCTTTCACAGCTACTGAACAGTTGTCTGCAGTGTTCACTGTAGTCTGTGAGCTTTTCATTTTTTGAGTGCAGATTACGCTCCAGTTAGTTCTTCAACCACTGCTGGTTGTAGTCTGCTGAGCGTGTGTCACTGCCTCATCCTTCACATTTTTCTCTAATTGGTGCTGCTCCATTATATTTGAAAAAAATCTAATCTATTAGTGTGATGCGCTTCCATCCGTATACAATACATTGGTTGCAAACACTATAGAAGTACACAAAGGGGCCTTTCACAGCTACTGAACAGTTGTCTGCAGTGTTCACTGTAGTCTGTAATGTATGTAGTACAGTTCATATAGCGTCTTGTGCTTGGGTGCGATGAAAATACATGAGACACAGGTTTGATATAGAAAGTCTTGTATTACTTCATACAAGTTGGCAAAAATAGTCACACAGTTTGCAGACACAGAAGCAGGAGACACAGCAGGCCAGAGTAATCTAAGCTCAGCAATCACTCTCCACAACAGGTTCAGGATCTTCTTCTCTGTTACCGTAAGTCCATGCAAACGTGGGTCTTTCAAAGAGCAGGGTTCAGAGTCCACAAGTGCTTCAGAGTTCCTCAGTAGGAATAGCTGGAGTACAAGGTCCAAGGCTTTAGGAGTCAGGCCACAGGTTCACTGCAGGCTAGATTCTGAAGCACTGATTGCTCAGCTGTGGCTGCTTAAGAAGCAAAAGGAGAGAATCAGGGCGGGAACATGCAAGCTGGAAACTCCATTTTGACTGAGGGCAAGATAGCTGCAGCAAGACAGAAAGTAAAATGGCTGACGAACAAACTGAGTTTCAGGAACATGTACACAGAACCTTACATTACTCCCCCCTTAGGGACAACCTCCGGATGACCTCAGGCCAGGCTTGTGTGGGTACCTCTGATGAAACTGACGGACCAAGCGAGGAGCATTAACGTTATTGACTGGTTCCCATGAGTTGTCCTCCACTGGGTAGCCCTGCCATTTAATCAGATATTGTAACTGATTTCTATACAACCTGGAATCTAAAATCCTTTCCACCACAAATTCTTCCTGACCATCGACTAGCACTGGGTCAGGGCAAGGAGAAGAACGTCCAGGAAACGTATTGGGTGTCGCAGCCTTTAGTAGGGATACATGAAAGACAGGGTGAATTCTCATAGTTCTGGGCAGTTGAAGACGACAAGCAACGGCACTTATAATTTTACTGATTTTATAGGGTCCAATGTACTTATGTCCCAACTTAGACGATGGAATCCTTAACTTAAGATTTCTGGTTGACAGCCAGACCAAGTCTCCTACCTTGAAAGCTGGTGCAGGTTTACAAAATTTATCTGCTGCTTTCTTGTACCTTTCCTGAGCCGATTCCAGATTCTCCTTTAGAAGATCCATATTCTTCTGTAAAGACGTGATTCTTTCAGCCACTGCTGGTAAAGGCGTTTCTATGGGAAATCGTGGTAGAATGTTAGGATGATAACCTAGATTAGAGTAAAAAGGAGACTGCTTAGTGGAGGCACTCTGAGAGTTGTTATACGAGAACTCAGCTAATGGAAGTAGATCCACCCAATCATCCTGTAGGTGGCAGATAAAGCAGCGGAGATACTGCTCCAGGGTTTGATTGGTTCGTTCGGTCTGTCCATTAGTCTGGGGATGAAAAGCAGAAGAAAGGTTTACTTTAATGTCCAATGCTGCACAGAAATTTTGCCAAAACCTAGAAGTGAATTGCACCCCTCGATCCGAAATAACCTCATCCGGTACTCCATGTAAGCGAAACACATCTTTAATCATCAAATCTGATGTCTGTTTTGCAGTGGGTAAGCCGACACAAGGGATAAAATGAGCTGCCTTTGTTAGACGGTCAACCACCACTAGAATGGTGTTCTTCCCTTGAGAGGTTGGTAACTCCACAATGAAGTCCATAGAAATGGATCCCCATGGGCGGGACGGGGTGGGAAGAGGCTGTAACAGACCAGTTGGTGAGGAGCGAGGTGTTTTGCATCTTGCACAGACTTCACATGAAGTGACATAGTTTAAAACATCCTTCCTGCAAGTGGGCCACCAAAAGAAACGAGAGAGAAATTCCTGTGTCTTTAGAATTCCTCTATGCCCAGCTATCTTGGAATCGTGAATGAGTTGCAATACTCTCAATCTGACTTGTTTCAGGAATATACAGGCGTTGTCCCTGAATCCACACACCATTCTTAAAGACAAGACTTACGTCCCTTGGGGGTTGTGCCAAAAAGGAATCCGCATGGTATGCTTCCTTGATGTCCTTAAGTAGGTCTTGATTATGAATTACTCCTAGGAATCTAGAGTCAGGAAGAATAGTCTTAGGAGGAGTAATTGGACGTGTCTCTGCTGAGTAAATCCTAGAGAGTGCATCAGCCTTTCCATTGCGCGATCCTGGTCTATAAGAAATGATAAAATTAAATTGGTTTAAGAAAAGATTCCAGCGAGCCTGGCGAGGAGTCAGGCACTTAGCCGACCTGATAAACTCAAGGTTACGATGGTCTGTCAGGACGACTATTTGCTGTGCAGCTCCCTGAAGAAGGTGTCTCCATTCTTTGAAGGCGGCAATAATGGCCAACAACTCTCTATTGCCCACATCGTAGTTCCTCTCAGCCGAAGACAACTGCTGGGAAAAGAAGGCACAGGGATGCAAGACATTCTTCTCACCTGTTCTCTCTGAGAGAGTATAGCTCCAACGGCACAGTCTGAAGCATCCACCTCTATTATGAAGGCAAGCTCAGGGTTGGGATGTACTAAGATAGGTGCGGTGGTAAATTTATCTTTTAGACGGGAAAATGCTTCCTGGGCTTGGGGATCCAGGAGAACCTAGACTCTTTCCGGGTAAGTTGGGTGATAGGTGACACTACCTCAGAGAAATTTCTAATGAAACGTCTATAGAAGTTGGCAAACCCGATGAAGCGCTGTACCTCCTTCACATTTCTAGGACTTGGCCAATCCTTGATGGCTTGGGTTTTGCTTCCATCCATACTAATTCCTTGTGTAGACAGTACATACCCCAGAAATTGAATTTCGGTCCTATGGAATTCACACTTTTCAAGTTTGATGTAAAGATGATTTTGTCTTGGACGTTCCAAGACCATTCTCACATGTCCATGATGTTCCTCTGTGGAGTTAGAAAAAATTAGAATATCATCCAAATAAATTACCACGAATGTATCTAGGAGATCCCTGAAGATGTCATTCACCAAGTGTTGGAAAGTGGCTGGGGCGGTACTCAGACCAAAAGGCATAACTAGATATTCAAAGTGTCCATAGCGTGACCTGAATGCAGTCTTCCATTCATCCCCAGGTCTAATACGGACTAAGTTATAGGCCCCACGAAGATCTAGTTTAGAGAAAATTTTGGCATGTCGCACTCTCTCCAATAACTCAGGGATTAAAGGCAATGGATAACGGTTTCTAATAGTAACCTTATTGAGTTCCCTATAGTCTACGCATGGTCTCAGAGATCCATCTTTCTTCTTTACAAAGAAGATGGGTGCACCTGCAGGAGATGAAGAGGGGAGTATGAAGCCCTTGGCTAGATTTTCGTCTATGTAATCCTTTAAAGCCTTTAGCTCGGGCCCCGCCAGGGGTAGATCTTACCAAAAGGTATCTCTGCTCCAGACAATAATTCAATTGGACAATCATATGGACGGTGAGGAGGAAGCTGGTCAGCGTTCTTCTTGTCACATAAATCCACATAGTCCTGGTATACAGCTGGTAGTTCAGGGACTGACATGGTTCCTTTAGGAACAGAGCAAGCTGAAACTTTTGGACTCATCTGTTTCTCTGGAAAGTGTAATTCCTTGGTCTCCCAGTTAATGGTAGGATTCTGAGCCTGCAGCCATGGTAGCCCTAGAATAATGGGAAAGTGGGGAGAAGAGATAAGCATAAAGGACAGTTTCTCTTGATGATCTTTACCCATAAGAACCCTCAAAGGCTCTGTTTCCTGATCCACTGGTCCAGAGGTCAGCAGGGAGCCATCCACAGTTTCCATCTGTACTGGAGTAGCCTTCTTCACTGAACGTATCCCTGTTTCAGAGCAAAGGAGACATCCATAAAATTTCCACTTGCCCCTGAGTCGATCATAGCAGAGCTAGACACCCAAGCTGAGTCAACCCAGAGTTTGATGGAAAGAAAGCAATGAGAATTGTTTTTCTTACAACTCAGCTGGGACACCGCTGAGGAAGCTTGAAAAATGGCAGCGTTTACACAGTCAACGTCCTCAGAGGTAACGGAGTTTAAGTCCGAGAAATCAAGATCTGTTGCTGCAGATCTCTCTGGAGCCTGAGGCTTGGACCTGACAGATCCCCTCTCGCAACACTCACAATGAATGAGTGCTGCAGTAGTCTTACGAGAACGGCTGGGGCAGTTTATAATGAAGTGCCCTGACTTACCACAATAGAAACATAGATTCTCCTTAAAACGATGTTCCTTGCGTGCATCACTAACCCGTCGTTGTAAAGAGTCTACCTGCATGGGTTCAGGTTCAGGTTCCCGTGTAATCCTACTCAAAGGTTCCTTAGCTGGAGAGGAAGGTAGGAAAAGGTTAGTGCGATTGCTTTCGAACCATCTCTCTTGCCTGCGTTCAGTCAGACGAGTATCAATACGGATGCAGTAGTTAATAAAGTCACCTAACGCAGTGGGAGGGTCGGCACGAGCAAGTTCATCCTTAATCAGTGGAGATAACCCCTTTCGAAAAATAGATTTTTTGGTGGAACTGTCCCAGGTGGTATCAAGGGCCCATCTCCTGAAATCCAAGGCATATTCAGCTACCGAGTGCTTACCTTGGCGCAAAGCTAACATGGCTGCTTCAGCTGTTGCACCTCGATTGGGGTCATCAAACACCTGCCCCATGGCTGAAATAAAAGCATCAAGGTGATTCAAACAATCATCCTCAGTCTCAATCAGAGGGTTTGCCCACATCAAAGCCTTGTTGGTAAGCAACATAATTATAGTAAGCACCTTAGATCGTTCAGTGGGAAATTGTGAAGCATGTGCAGAAAAAAAAAGATTGCATTGATTAATAAATCCCCTGAATTTCTCACGTTCACCGCCAAAACGAAAAGGGGGCAACTTGGGAATCCCAGAACTCGGGGCTACGGCAGGAGCCTGGACTCGCTCTTCTAGAACCTCAATCCTGGCTCGCAAATCCTGGGCAGTCTGTCCAAACACTTGCAAATTGTGATTAGTGAGGTCGTGTAGGCTTGAAAAACGGGTCTTTATATCCTGCAAATCTGCAAGGATATTATCAGTCACTCCGCAAAGTTCCTTTATGCGGGCCTCCATTTTCCAGATCTTTTAAGACAGGAGTACTGGAAGAAGAGGAGAGAGAAAAAAAAAACAATAGTGTTTACCTGTGGTAACACTGCAGAGAGAAAAAAAATTAAGGGAACTGCTCACCTGGAATGGTTGTGAGAAGTCACAACCACTATCATCACAGAAAGTTCACCCGGACATCTGATATCCACAGTTACAGCAGACAAAAAAGAGAAAAGAAAAAAAAAAAACAATAGTGTTTACCTGTGGTAACACTGCAGAAAAAAAAAACACTTAAGGGAATTGCTCACCTGGAATGGTTGTGAGAAGTCACAACCACTGTCATCACAGAAAGTACAACCGGACATCCGATATCCACAGTTACAGCAGACACAGCCTTTCCAGACCCAGCAGACACTAACGTTTTGGCTTCAGAATCTTGTAATGTATGTAGTACAGTTCATATAGCGTCTTGTGCTTGGGTGCGATGAAAATACATGAGACACAGGTTTGATATAGAAAGTCTTGTATTACTTCATACAAGTTGGCAAAAATAGTCACACAGTTTGCAGACACAGAAGCAGGAGACACAGCAGGCCAGAGTAATCTAAGCTCAGCAATCACTCTCCACAACAGGTTCAGGATCTTCTTCTCTGTTACCGTAAGTCCATGCAAACGTGGGTCTTTCAAAGAGCAGGGTTCAGAGTCCACAAGTGCTTCAGAGTTCCTCAGTAGGAATAGCTGGAGTACAAGGTCCAAGGCTTTAGGAGTCAGGCCACAGGTTCACTGCAGGCTAGATTCTGAAGCACTGATTGCTCAGCTGTGGCTGCTTAAGAAGCAAAAGGAGAGAATCAGGGCGGGAACATGCAAGCTGGAAACTCCATTTTGACTGAGGGCAAGATAGCTGCAGCAAGACAGAAAGTAAAATGGCTGACGAACAAACTGAGTTTCAGGAACATGTACACAGAACCTTACATAGTCTGTGAGCTTTTCATTTTTTGAGTGCAGATTACGCTCCAGTTAGTTCTTCAACCACTGCTGGTTGTAGTCTGCTGAGCGTGTGTCACTGCCTCATCCTTCACATTTTTCTCTAATTGGTGCTGCTCCATTATATTTGAAAAAAATCTAATCTATTAGTGTGACGCGCTTCCATCCGTATACAATACATTGGTTGCAAACACTATAGAAGTACAGAAAGGAGCCTTTCACAGATAGTGAACAGTTGTGTTTCAGTGTTCACTGCAGTCTGTGAGCTTTTCATTTTTTGAGTGCAGATTACGCTCCAGTTAGTTCTTCAACCACTGCTGGTTGTAGTCTGCTGAGCGTGTGTCACTGCCTCATCCTTCACATTTTTCTCTAATTGGTGCTGCTCCATTATATTTGAAAAAAATCTAATCTATTAGTGTGACGCGCTTCCATCCGTATACAATACATTGGTTGCAAACACTATAGAAGTACACATAGGGGCCTTTCACAGCTACTGAACAGTTGTCTGCAGTGTTCACTGTAGACTGTGAGCTTTTCATTTTTTGAGTGCAGATTACGCTCCAGTTAGTTCTTCAACCACTGCTGGTTGTAGTCTGCTGAGCGTGTGTCACTGCCTCATCCTTCACATTTTTCTCTAATTGGTGCTGCTCCATTATATTTGAAAAAAATCTAATCTATTAGTGTGACGCGCTTCCATCCGTATACAATACATTGGTTGCAAACACTATAGAAGTACACAAAGGGGCCTTTCACAGCTACTGAACAGTTGTCTGCAGTGTTCACTGTAGTCTGTGAGCTTTTCATTTTTTGAGTGCAGATTACGCTCCAGTTAGTTCTTCAACCACTGCTGGTTGTAGTCTGCTGAGCGTGTGTCACTGCCTCATCCTTCACATTTTTCTCTAATTGGTGCTGCTCCATTATATTTGAAAAAAATCTAATCTATTAGTGTGACGCGCTTCCATCCGTATACAATACATTGGTTGCAAACACTATAGAAGTACACAAAGGGGCCTTTCACAGCTACTGAACAGTTGTCTGCAGTGTTCAATGCAGTCTCTGAGGAATAACCACACTTAGGCCTTATAACTTTTCTGACTTTCTTTATCAATCTACCAAGATGAAGAAGGCAGGGAGTAAGGCACGTGGTCGTGGCCGTGGAGTTTCAGCAGGGAGAGGACGTGGGGATTCTGTGGCTGCTGCCGCACCCAGTGACACAGCATCCACCAGTTTTCCCCGTGAGCGTTCCTTTATGCGCACTTTTGTAGGAGCTCAGCGTACCCCCCTGCTGCGGGAAGAACAAATTGAAGCCGTTGTTGGTTGGATGGCAGCCAATGCATCGACTTCATTTGCTTCCACCTCCTCTCAGGACCATAGCACTGTTGAACAACCATCTGTCTCTTCACCGCCTGCCAAATTGCCCAGGCAGTCAGAGAGTTCTGAACTGGAGCCAGCTGAGTCTCTGCTTCTGTTCTCAGAATCTGTTGGCTTGCAAACAGGGGCCCAGCCAAGCAGCATTCTAGAATGTGAAGAAGAGGCAGTATGCAGTGATGCGCAACAGCTGTGTCTCTCTGAATCTGAAGAGGCGGGTGAGCCAGTGCCGATGGTCAGCACACCGCAGAACGCATCTGATGATGATGAGACTCAGGTGCCAGTTTCTGTTGAGCATGGTGCTGGCCAGACCACCCAACAGCAGCAGGTGTTGGAAGAGGATAGTGGAGATGATGAGGTCCAAGACCCAACATGGCGTGAGGAACAGGAAGGTGGTGGTAGCAGCTCTGAGGAAGAGATTGCCCCAACGGTCCAAACAGTAGGGAGAGGTAGGCTGCAGACTCGGTTGCCTGTAGCCTCCAGTTTGGCACCCGTTCGTAGCAGTTCTCTTCCAACAGCCAAAACGGGCGCTCCCAGGACTTGCACTGCGTGGTCCTTTTTTGACACACTTGCAGATGATATTTGCTATGTCAAATGCAAGCTGTGTAATCAAAAAGTAAAAAGAGGTAAAAGTGTCAGTAACCTTAATACCACAAATATGTGGAAACATGTGCGGTCAAAGCACGTGGTTGAGTTACAAAGACACACTGGAGATGTAGGCCAACCTACAGCAGCACCTACATCTTCAGCTCGTGTTGGAGCCTCTTCCTCCAGCTCACACACAGCTGGTTCGGCTTCCTCACAGGATCGCCATGGAAGAACCTCTGTCACTGTTGTCCAGAGACCCAGTGTTATTCCACCCACAGCTGCAAGTTCCCTGTCATCCTCACACTCCCAGGCCACAAAACAGCCATCGGTAGCACAGGCATGGGATAAAAGACGGCCATACTCGGCAAACCATCCACGAGCACAGGCTCTGAATGCTGGCATTGCAAAACTCCTGTCCCTTGAAATGCTGTCATTCAGGCTGGTGGAGACTGACAGTTTCCGTAACTTAATGGCATTGGCAGTCCCACAATACAATGTGCCCAGCCGATTTTATTTCAGCAGGCAAGACGTCCCTGGTCTGCAAAAGCATGTTGAGGGAAAAATTAAACATGCGCTACTAAACGCCGTCAGTAGCAAGGTCCACCTGACCACCGATGCGTGGACCAGTACCCATGGCCAGGGACGATACCTTTCCCTCACTGCCCATTGGGTCAATGTTGTAGAGCCGGGTACAGATCTTGCGAGTGGCGCTGTACGTGTTCTGCCAACTCCAAGGATTGCAGGAATCAAGTCTGTCCACATTGACTCCTCCTCCTACTCCAGTTCCTCAGAATCATCGCTGCAGGAGCCGTCACGGTCTACCTCCACATGGACCCGTGAACGCTTACCTGATGCGACCGATATGAGCACAGCCGTGGCCAAACGTCAACAGGCCGTCCTGAAATTAATTTCCATGGGGAATCGAAGCCACACAGCACAGGAGCTCTGGAATGCCATCAAGCAGGAGAGCGACGTGTGGTTTTTGCCAGCGAATCTCCAGCCAGGCTTGGTAGTGTGTGACAATGGCCGAAATCTGGTGGCAGCTCTGGGCCTTGGCAACCTCACTCACATACCATGTCTGGCACATGTGCTCAACTTGGTCGTGCAGAGTTTTTTGAGGGACTATCCGGATCTTGATGCACTGCTGCACAAGGTCCGCCTAGAGTGCGCTCACTTGCGATGTTCCAGCATGGCCAGATCGCGCATTGCAGCTCTGCAACGCAGATTTCGCCTTCCTGAACATTGCATCATATGTGACGTACCCACCAGGTGGAATTCCACGTTACATATGTTGGAGCGGTTGTGTGAGCAGCAGCCAGCAGTAATGGAGTATCAGCTGCATCAGGCGCAATCAACTCGCAATTTGCGCCGTTCACACTTCACCACTACTGATTGGGCCTCTATGAAGGACATCTGCCACGTTTTGCGTGCGTTTGATGAGTCAACGCAGATGGCGAGTGCAGATGATGCACTAGTCAGCCTGACTGTCCCCCTTATCTGCCTGCTTCAAAAAACACTGCAAGCACTAAGGGATGAGGTTTTGGAAGAGGTGGAGGATGAGGAGTCACAAATTCCATCACCTTCTGGACAGTCAGCGCAACGTGGTTCCTCACAAAGGGCTGGGCAGGGCTCACTTTGTGAGGAGGATGAGGAGGAGTCAATGGAGGAGGAAGACATCGCTCCAGAGGGAGGTACACAACGCTCTAGTCAGTATGTAGAGCAAGGGTGGGGTGATGCAGAGCAGGCAGAGATGACGCCTCTTGCAGGGGACAGCGTTTCTTGGCCAGTTGGGAGTCTGCAGCACATGGTTGATTTCATGCTGCAGTGCCTGAGAAACGACCGCCGCATCGCCCACATTCTCACCACGTCTGATTATTGGGTGTACACCCTCCTAGACCCTCGCTACCGGGACAACTTACAAAGCCTCATCACACCGTTGAATCGGGAGCGTAAAATGCGGGAGTACCAAGACACACTAGTGCAATCCATAATGTTCTCCATTCCAGCCGAGAGCACTGCTGCTGCTACTGCTTTACAAAGCAGCTCTGTGCGTCGAGGCAGTGGAGACAGCTCTGCAACAAGAGGGAGCACAAGCAGCGCCTCTGCACAGGGCAAGACCAGTATGTTCCAAATGTGGCGAAGTTTTGTGGCAGCGCCACAAATGTCTACACCATCCGAGACGGCTCCAGTCAGCAGAAGGCAACGTTTCCGTAAGATGGTGACAGACTACATGTCTTTCCCTCTCAGTGTACTCCCAGATGGCTCTTCCCCATTCAAGTTTTGGGTCTCTAAGCTGGATACATGGCCAGAGCTTAGCCAGTATGCATTGGAGGTGCTGGCTTGCCCTGCTGCCAGTGTATTATCGGAGCGCGTCTTTAGTGCTGCAGGTGGTGTACTAACAGACCGTCGCATGCGACTATCCTCCGATAATGTAGACCGGCTTACTTTTCTGAAAATAAACAAGGCATGGATCTCGCCAGAATTTGTCTGTCCGTTTTCAGATTAAATAACTGGTTCGCAACGTTATCCATGTCTCCTGTTATGTTCATCTTTCTACCACCTGAACTCTACTCCCTGGGCTACAACACTGCCAGTTGCTGCTCAGAAGTGTCATGTCCACAGACCAATACACAAGCTATAGTGTTAGTGGGGTTCAGTAACGCCAGCTGTTCCCCTGCTGTGTGTCCGGCAAGAAGTCTCCTGTTCCCTACACATGCACAGAAAAACCCATGTCGAACATGCTCCAAATAGGGAAGAGCCGTCACCCTGATTGTTATGCTTAAAACAGGAAATTGTGAAGTTTTCCAGGCCTAGAATGATACATTTTTATGACAAATATGGACAAATAATAATTTGTCATCACAGCGCATATCTGCACATGTCTATTAGAAATGGTAACAAAAACTAAAACATAGTCTTCACTTTTTGAAATTAATGCATAAAAGTACATTTCATACTTATCAATTAATGCTTTTTAAGGAACTTTATCTGTACCTGTAAGATAATGCAGTCAATGGATGTACGAATCATAAAATCCTCATCATCATCATCACGAGTTTTATTTATGACAGACATTATAAAATACACATACTGATGCCAACTGTAACTTCACACACCATATATGAAATGGCCAGCATCTAAACCTGGTAATAATGTGCAATAATAAATTATTACATCTAGAAAGTGCATCATGCATACTGACAATAGGTAGTTATACCTGCAAGTGCTGTTGAAACAACCACAACAGATATAAATTAATAATGGTATATAGGTATCACAGTGCATAGTTACTCATGGACAATGTCGATGTAATACTGTACTTCAATAACGTCAGCGTCAACCATTATGCTTGTTAGTCTTGTAGATTGTTAAAGAGGGAACAGTCTTTTTTTGTTGGCCATAGGTGGAGTATTAGACAGTAAATGATTACTGCTGTCGTATTTTTGGCGTCCCTAGGGCGCAATAACGCTGCGTAACGTCACATTTTATAGAGTCATCTAATTGACACACGCTACCCTACCCTACGCGTGACAGTAGGAAGTTAGTGTTGACGGATAAAGCCTTGCGCAACCAGACATGCTTTTACTCTCTTCAACACTGTACAAGCAAAAAATGCATGATTGCAGCCGCAGACTTTATTGACGTACAGTATAACATCGCCATTACCCATCAGAGGCTGTCCACTGTCTGATACAGACATAGAATATACCTTTGCTATCCGTAGCCTTTGTTTCACCTACACTTGCAGGCACACACTTAAATTGTGACAATGCATTATGTTTTTTTAAATGGTTATTTTTTATCATACATTATTGTGTCATCACATTGATGAGTCCATGCTGGACATGTCATACATGCTGTACAAAGTAACGATTTTATTAACTTAAATAATTGAAATGTCTGTGACTGTCACATCTAAATTGCAATGATGATGATGATGAGTGACTATTACAAAATCCATTGTCTTCACTATGTTATGGTTTAACATAGCGTTCCTTAAGCATTATTCATAAATACAAAAATGGACTTTTATTCTTAAATTTACAACACTATATTTTGTAACCAATTTTTTGGGTGGTGTGTTGTTCCATTTCTTGTTGGCATGTGCATATATGCGTTTATATTTGCAGTGTCTTTATTTTTATTCTTGAAGTTAGGAAACATGTGTATCTTCGTACCGTGTTAGCCAGTAGATAGAAAAATATTTAGACTTGAGAGTCCGCAGTGGTTGATACCTTTGAATGGATAACTGAAAAGATGGTAACAAATTGCAAGCTTTCGAGGCTACTCACGTCTCTTCATCAGGCAAAGACTAAAACAAAAAATGAAGCATCACATATTTCTATACACAACAGGACACAGGAATAGTGCAATAGGTAAGACAAGTAAGTGACGTGTAGCAGAACTGTCATTATCACAGAGGGATGAACATAAATATTGGAACAGTTCCTAGATAAGGATAGAAAGTTTTATTGCCCTCTGATTGGGGTCTGGTTTTGTGTTTTCATGCCCCTGGAAGGGCAGAGACGCAGATTCTTAATTGATATAGAATGACATAAATCCGTGTGATCTATTCATTCCATCACTAACAGTGTCAAAGGTCATGATGAGCTTATATTCTGAAACCTTTGTATCTTTCTCATATTTGAAGTTATATTTTAATACCAGTAATTCCATATCCATCATGCTATGACCGGGCATACAAAAGTGTTTTGCCACAGGTAAATCCATTATTTTTCTCTTATTGTGTGGCGCTGATAATTCATCCTTGCTCTCATTTTTTGGCCGGTCTCCCCTCACTTGTCCCTCCCTCACTTGTCTTACCTATTCCTGTGTCCTGTTGTGTGTAGAAATATGTGATTCTTCATGTTTTGTTTTAGTCTTAGCCTGATGAAGAGACCTGAGTAGTCTCGAAAGCTTGGAATTTGTTACCATATTTTCAGTTAGCCATTAAACGGTATCAACCACAGAGGACTGTCAAGTATAAATATTTTTCTATTCTTGGAATTGAAATTCATCATTTTATTGTCCTAGTAAAACTTCATTTATTCTTGTTTGAAGTACATACATTTGCAATGGCCACGTAACAAGGCAATAACTCAATATTTTATGCCTACACCCTCCTTGACACTGGGCTTCAACACCGCCAGTTGCTGCTCAGAAGTGTTAGATGCACAGATGAAAACAATCGCTGATGTGTTTGTGGGGTTCAGTAACGCCTGCCGTTCCCCTGCTGTGTGTCTGGCAAAAAATTACTGCTGCTAACTACAACTTCAACTTCAAACATCTCATACTAGGCCTCTGCCTACACCCTCCTTGACCCTGGGCTTCAACACCGCCAGTTGCTGCTCAGAAGTGTTAGATGCACAGATGAAAACAATCGCTGATGTGTTTGTGGGGTTCAGTAACGCCTGCTGTTCCCCTGCTGTGTGTCTGGCAAAAATTACTGCTGCTAACTACAACTTCAACTTCAAACATCTCATACTAGGCCTCTGCCTACACCCTCCTTGACCCTGGGCTTCAACACCGCCAGTTGCTGCTCAGAAGTGTTAGATGCACAGATGAAAACAATCGCTGATGTGTTTGTGGGGTTCAGTAACGCCTGCTGTTCCCCTGATGTGTGTCTGGCAAAAATTACTGCTGCTAACTACAACTTCAACTTCAAACATCTCATACTAGGCCTCTGCCTACACCCTCCTTGACCCTGGGCTTCAACACCGCAAGTTGCTGCTCAGAAGTGTTAGATGCACAGATGAAAACAATCGCTGAGTGTTTGTGGGTTCAGTAACGCCTGCTGTTCCCCTGCTGTGTGTCTGGCAAAAATTACTGCTGCTAACTACAACTTCAACTTCAAACATCTAATACTAGGCCTCTGCCTACACCCTCCTTGACCCTGGGCTTCAACACCGCCAGTTGCTGCTCAGAAGTGTTAGATGCACAGATGAAAACAATCGCTGATGTGTTTGTGGGGTTCAGTAACGCCTGCTGTTTCCCTGCTGTGTGTCTGGCAAAAATTACTGCTGCTAACTACAACTTCAACTTCAAACATCTCATACTAGGCCTCTGCCTACACCCTCCTTGACCCTGGGCTTCAACACCGCCAGTTGCTGCTCAGAAGTGTTAGATGCACAAATGAAAACAATCGCTGATGTGTTTGTGGGTTCAGTAACGCCTGCTGTTCCCCTGCTGTGTGTCCGGCAAAAATTACTGCTGCTAACTACAACTTCAACTTGAAACATCTCATACTAGGCCTCTGCCTACACCCTCCTTGACCCTGGGCTTCAACACCGCCAGTTGCTGCTCAGAAGTGTTAGATGCACAGATGAAAACAATCGCTGATGTGTTTGTGGGGTTCAGTAACGCCTGCTGTTCCCCTGCTGTGTGTCCGGCAAAAATTACTGCTAGCTACCTAATCATGGTGAAAAAAACATGACATGTCAAAGTGTCTAGTGCTACACATAGATATGAGGCTACACCCTGATTTCTAAGCTGTAAACATTTGAAACATCAACTTTAAAACCATAAAATGATTAGTCTTTGTCACAAATCTGTAACAAAATAATTGTGACATATTATTACAGATATGCACATGTCGAAAACAAATGCAAACAAAAAAGCCTACTTATGCTATAGGATACTGATGGTCAACCTTGTCACTCCATAGCTTAGACAAATCCAACTCACATCATGACTCAAATGCTGCAATGTTGGAAGTGCATAATGTGGGTTGAACTTTGACAACTGCTGCAGTGCGAAGGTTATACTTCAGTGTTCTTGCCTTTTAAATAAAAGCATACAAGTAAATATAATAATCCAATGTTGATTAAGGGACGTGATGTACACCTGTAATATTGTGCAAACAATGCATGTAGGAATAGTCCTCTTCAACATTACTTATATTTGTGTCATTTTAAAAAATACATATTTAATTAGAAAGTTAACAGCCCATATCATAAAGGTCCTTCATGTAAACATGATAATCGCTAACAAAAATCATGCATTACCTTGGTAAAGTCAATAGTGCATAGTCACAATAGCAAAATATATACCTGTAAGTGGTGCTGAAAGAACGACAACTGATAGAATAGGTGAATGATATCTATTTATCAGACTGAATAGCGACACCTGTACAATGTCGATATAATACTGTACCTTAACAAAACAGCTGTGTCACACCTCACACTCGTTTTTCTTGTAGCTTGTTATGTAATAGGGCACATGCGTGTATGTTTCATCATAGGTGCATGTTTACTGAGTAAAGCAGTCATGACAACGCCTTTGTGTTGTCGGTACGCTTGCGATGATGAACGATGCGCACCGTGAATGTTAGTCTGCGTCATAAGACGTACAGACGCTCCAATACCCAACGCGTCACAGCAGGAAGCCAGTCTGTGCGTCCAAACAAAGGCGCAACCATACATGCACGTAACCTTTTATAAAGCTATATAAAAAAAAGGATGTAGTAGTAACGCACACTTTATTGAGGTACAGTATTACATCGCCATTCACCATCTGTGGCTATGCAGTCTCATCTATATATACCTTATCTATCCGTTGTCATGCTTGCAAGTCCACAGTCAGGCATAAATATCTGTTTTCACTCTGCACTATGCACTTTTTAAATTTTTTGTTTGTTAATATAAATGATTGGCACATATTATCAGTATTACATGATGGAAATTTTAGATATTTTTTAAAAATTTTTAGTGATATTATTCACCAAATGTAAAGTTTTATGAATGTCAAAGATAACTTGTAATGCTGATTATGTTTTTAAGTCAGCCATTCATTGTCTACACAATAAAAATGGTGTACATACTGTTACTTAGCCATCATTAATGGATTCTGATATGTACTTGTATGCTTTTATTTTAAACCGTATAGCAGATTATTTAACCTATTTTAATTGTGGTTTGCATTGCTTTTCAACATGTTAATATATGCGTTTATGTTTGTAAATTATTAATTTATGTAGCGCCCGCGTCCCTGCCTGCTGCCAGACAGGGACGTCGCTCTCCTCACCTGCGCTCAGCGTCCTCAGTGCTCCCAGCCTCCTCTGCGCCTCTGGCGTCCTCGGCGCCCTCCTTCCGCCCTGCTGGTCCCGCGCGCTCCTTCCCTGCTACTGGCCTTAGGGCGCGCGCCCGCACCCTCCCCCGCTCTTAAAGGAGCCGCGCGCATTTTCCAAATCAGTCTCCAGCCAATGCTGGAGGACTCCACCCTATATTAAGGGCTTCCTCCTTAATGTAGGTGCCCGAGCAATGTTGTTCCTGTGCAGTCTAACTCTGTTTCAGCCATCAGCTCCTGATTCCAGTTACCTGCCTGTTACCTGTCGGCTTGCCTGTCTGACATCCGTCTGCAGTTCCATCCAGAGGTTCGGACGTCATCTGCAGAGATCCCCGGCTCTTGCCTGCTCACCTAGGAGCGATCATCTGCCATCCGACTGCAGCTCCATCCGGAAGTTCGGACATCATCTGCAGAGATCCCCGACTCTTGCCTGCTCACCTGGGAGCGATCATCTGCCATCCGACTGCAGCTCCATCCGGAAGTTCGGACATCATCTGCAGAGATCCCCGGCTCTTGCCTGCTCACCTGGGAGCGATCATCTGCCATCCGACTGCAGCCTACCTGGAGGCTCCACCATATCAGATCGTATATACCTGCCTGTCTAGAGACTGCCTGGTCACTTGCTGTGACAACCTGCCTGTCTAGAGACTGCCTGGTCACTTGCCATGACAACCTGTCTGTCCAGAGACTGCCTGGTCACTTGCCGTGACAACCTGCCTGTCCCAGAGACTGCCTGGTCACTTGCCGTGACAACCTGCCTGTCCAGAGACTGCCTGGTCACTTGCCGTGACAACCTGCCTGTCCCAGAGACTGCCTGGTCACTTGCCGTGACAACCTGCCTGTCCCAGAGACTGCCTTGGTCACTTGCCGTGACAACCTGCCTGTCCCAGAGACTGCCTTGGTCACTTGCCGTGACAACCTGCCTGTCCCAGAGACTGCCTTGGTCACTTGCCGTGACAACCTGCCTGTCCCAGAGACTGCCTTGGTCACTTGCCGTGACAACCTGCCTGTCCAGAGACTGCCTCGGTTACTTACCGTTACAACCTGCCTGCCCAGAGACTTCCTTGGTCACTTGCTGTGACAAACCTGCCTGTCCAGAAACTACCTATATCTCCTACCGTGAATCCTGCCCTTTTCCTAGGTGCCACCCGCTCTCCTACAAGTAAACTCTCTTGTATAATAAAGCTTTGTGGTTCCACCAACCTGACCTGTCTCGTCAGTAGTTCCACCCACCAGACCCGTTACAGTTTGCTCGGGCCATGGAACCCGTGGCACCCAAACCCCTTCACTCCCGGAACTGTGTCATGAGCTGTCTCGCCAGAGGTCTCAACAGGAGGCCATCCTGGGTCACCTGCGGAACGTCAATTCCCGTCTGGACACTCTGAAATCATCACTAGCAACCATCGCTGGAGCCATGACTCCTAATCCGTCAGTCCCGCTGATTCCCAATTTCGTGGTTTCCATTCCCGGACCCCGACTGTCAGCTCCTCCTAGGTTTGGAGGCGATCCTGCTCTGGCTCGGGGTTTCATTAATCTGTGCACCCTGCATTTTGAACTCCTGGCACACCAGTTTAACTCTGACCGGGCCAAAGTTGCCTTCATCATGTCCCATCTCACCGGAGAGGCCCTGGCCTGGCTTAACCCTCTCTGGGAGAGAGAGGATCCTCTGGTGTCTGACCTGCCTGCTTTTCTCTCGGCCTTCCGGAAGGTATTCGACGAACCTGGTCGGAAGACTTCCTCTGCATCATCTCTGCTGCGTCTCCGTCAGGAGACTCTCACCGTTGGTCAATATGCCATACGGTTCCGGACTTTAGCCTCAGAACTAGCTTGGGACAATGAAGCTCTAATTTCGGTCTTCTGGGAGGGTCTGTCCGGCCGTATTAAAGACGAACTTGCCGGTCGGGACGTTCCAACCTCTCTAGATGATTTAATAAATCTTGCCAATCGAATTGATCTACGGTTCCAGGAACGAGCCAAAGAGATCACCCGTAAAAAAGAATTTTCCCATCTTGCACCCTCGTGTCAGAGATCTATAACCTCTTCCGTTTCTCCTCAAGTGCACACTGCTGAGCCTATGCAGGTCGACCAGACCAAGATGGTCAAAGCCCGTCAGGACTCACGCCGTGCCGAGAAAAGTTGCTTCTACTGCGGCAGTAAGGAGCACTGGATCCAAACCTGTCCGGAGAAGTCGGGAAACGCCTGTGTCTAGGTTCGCTCGGAGAGGTCAATCTAGACAAAAATAAATCCTCTTCATCCCTGCTGCTGTCGGTTTCAATTCTGATCGGTAAGAACCGCCACTTCGAAATGGCCCAACTTGATTCTGGAGCAGCTGGGAATCTCGTGTCACAGGCTCTAGTAGAGAAGTATCACATTCCCACCAAACCTCTTGTTAAACCTGTATCTGTTGCTGCTGTGGATGGGGGCCTCCTACCTCGTCCCATCCGACTTATCACCGAAGTCATAACCTGCAGGTGGGAATGTTGCATTCTGAGAGCATCTCGTTTCATGTTTTACCCGGACTCTCTCATGCTTTCTTACTAGGTCTGCCTTGGCTCCAAAAACATGCACCTGTGCTCGACTGACAGAATGGAGAGGTTCTTCGCTGGGACAGGACTGTCATAAAACGTGTCTGGTGCCTGTTCATCCTGTCTATTCTTCTCCTACACCTGCTAATCTACCTGGACTCCCGATTCCATATTGGTCATTTGCTGATGTCTTCAATAAAAAGGAAGCAGAGACATTACCCCCGCATAGACCATATGATTGCCCGATTGACCTGTTGCCCGGTACTACGCCTCCCCGTGGGCGTATTTACCCGTTGTCTGCTGCTGAGACCAGGTCGATGTCCGAATATATCGAGGAGAACTTAGCAAAGGGATTCATCCGGAAATCTACCTCCCCAGCGGGAGCAGGTTTCTTCTTCGTTAAAAAGAAAGACGGATCTCTCCGTCCCTGTATTGACTACAGAGGCCTAAATTCGATCACGGTGAAGAATAAGTACCCTCTTCCGCTCATTCCAGAACTGTTTGATCGTCTTAGAGGGGCTAGAGTCTTCACCAAACTAGATCTTCGTGGAGCATACAACCTGGTTCGTATCCGTCGAGGAGATGAATGGAAGACGGCATTCAACACCCGGGACGGCCACTACGAGTACTTGGTGATGCCCTTTGGTCTCTGTAATGCTCCAGCAGTCTTTCAGGAGTTGGTCAACGACATCTTCCGGGACCTCCTCTATTCCTGCGTTGTGGTGTACCTTGACGACATCTTGGTCTTCTCTCCGGATCTTCAGTCTCACCGGAGGGATGTTCGTCAGGTTCTGCTCAGGCTCAGGCAGAATCACCTCTTCGCCAAATATGAGAAGTGCCTCTTTGAGCAGACATCGCTTCCGTTTCTGGGCTACATCATTTCTCAGACAGGCCTATGAATGGATCCGGAGAAATTGTCTGCCATCGAGAAGTGGCCCCGACCGAGGGGTTGAAGGCCATTCAGCGGTTCCTGGGATTTGCCAACTATTACCGTCTCTTCATACCGCACTTCTCTTCCAGGACTGCTCCAATCTCAGCGCTCACTCGCAAGGATGCTAACCCCAAACAGTGGACGACCGAAGCAGAGGAGGCCTTCCTTTCTCTGAAACAGGCCTTCTCTTCCGCTCCAGTGCTGCATCGCCCGGATGGCAACAAGCAGTTCTTCCTGGAGGTGGACGCTTCCTCTGCTGGAGCCGGAGCGGTTCTTACCCAAAAATCGCCATCCGGGAGGATGGTATCCTGCGGTTTCTTCTCCAAACTCTTCTCCTCCTCCGAGCGCAACTACTCCATAGGAGATCGAGAGTTATTGGCCATTAAGTTGGCATTGGAGGAGTGGCGTTACCTACTCGAAGGGGCTCTTCATCCGGTAATCATCTACACGGACCACAAGAATCTGGCATACCTCCAGCAGGCACAGAGACTTAATCCTCGCCAAGCCCGGTGGTCCTTGTTTTTTGCCCGCTTCGATTTTCTTTTGCATTTTCACCCAGCTGACAAAAACTTCAAGGCGGATGCCTTGTCTCGGTCTTTCCTGGTGTCGGATCTCGAAGATGAGCCTAAACATATCATCGATCCCGCCAGAGTGATGCAGGTGGCTCCAGGTGAGTCTAAATCGTCTCCCTCCTGGTAAACGTTCGTATCAGAAACCGATCGGAAGAGAATCCTACATTGGGGTCACTCGTCTAAACTCGCTGGCCACGCTGGTCAAAAAAAGACCCTCCAACTCATTACCCGGCATTATTGGTGGCCTACCCTGCACAAAGACGTAATAGACTTTGTTTCTGCCTGTGTTTCCTGTGCCCGCAACAAAGTTCCGAGACACCTGTCTACCGGCCGTCTTCTTCCGCTTCCTGTACCCGCTGCCCCCTGGCAGCATATAGCCATGGACTTCATAACTCCTCAATTCCGTCCTGGGGACAAAGTTTGGCTTTCGTCCAAATATGTTCGACTCAAAATTCCGTCCTACAAGTTAGGTCCTCGGTTCATCGGTCCTTTTGAGATCATCAGTCAGATCAATCCGGTGTCCTATAAATTGAAACTCCCGGCCAATTTGAGAATTCCTAATTCTTTTCATGTATCTCTCCTCAAACCTGTGGTTCTTAACTCTTTTTTTAAGTCTACAGGTACACCTCCTGCTCCAGTGTCTGCTGATGATGAATTTGAGGTAGAGAACATTCTGGCCACAAAAAGGGTAGGAAGAAAGACTTATTTTTTGGTGGATTGGAAGGGGTTTGGTCCTGAGGAGAGAACCTGGGAGCCTCGGGAGAACATCCATGCCCCTCTTATCCTAGCTAAATTTCTTTCTGGCCTAAAGAACGGGGGCCTAGAGGGGGGGGTACTGTAGCGCCCGCGTCCCTGCCTGCTGCCAGACAGGGACGTCGCTCTCCTCACCTGCGCTCAGCGTCCTCAGTGCTCCCAGCCTCCTCTGCGCCTCTGGCGTCCTCGGCGCCCTCCTTCCGCCCTGCTGGTCCCGCGCGCTCCTTCCCTGCTACTGGCCTTAGGGCGCGCGCCCGCACCCTCCCCCGCTCTTAAAGGAGCCGCGCGCATTTTCCAAATCAGTCTCCAGCCAATGCTGGAGGACTCCACCCTATATTAAGGGCTTCCTCCTTAATGTAGGTGCCCGAGCAATGTTGTTCCTGTGCAGTCTAACTCTGTTTCAGCCATCAGCTCCTGATTCCAGTTACCTGCCTGTTACCTGTCGGCTTGCCTGTCTGCCATCCGTCTGCAGTTCCATCCAGAGATTCGGACGTCATCTGCAGAGATCCCCGGCTCTTGCCTGCTCACCTAGGAGCGATCATCTGCCATCCGACTGCAGCTCCATCCGGAAGTTCGGACATCATCTGCAGAGATCCCCGGCTCTTGCCTGCTCACCTGGGAGCGATCATCTGCCATCCGACTGCAGCTCCATCCGGAAGTTCGGACATCATCTGCAGAGATCCCCGGCTCTTGCCTGCTCACCTGGGAGCGATCATCTGCCATCCGACTGCAGCCTACCTGGAGGCTCCACCATATCAGGTCGTATATACCTGCCTGTCTAGAGACTGCCTGGTCACTTGCTGTGACAACCTGCCTGTCTAGAGACTGCCTGGTCACTTGCCGTGACAACCTGCCTGTCCAGAGACTGCCTGGTCACTTGCCGTGACAACCTGCCTGTCCCAGAGACTGCCTGGTCACTTGCCGTGACAACCTGCCTGTCCAGAGACTGCCTGGTCACTTGCCGTGACAACCTGCCTGTCCCAGAGACTGCCTGGTCACTTGCCGTGACAACCTGCCTGTCCCAGAGACTGCCTTGGTCACTTGCCGTGACAACCTGCCTGTCCCAGAGACTGCCTTGGTCACTTGCCGTGACAACCTGCCTGTCCCAGAGACTGCCTTGGTCACTTGCCGTGACAACCTGCCTGTCCCAGAGACTGCCTTGGTCACTTGCCGTGACAACCTGCCTGTCCAGAGACTGCCTCGGTTACTTACCGTTACAACCTGCCTGCCCAGAGACTTCCTTGGTCACTTGCTGTGACAAACCTGCCTGTCCAGAAACTACCTATATCTCCTACCTTGAATCCCTGCCCTTTTCCTAGGTGCCACCCGCTCTCCTACAAGTAAACTCTCTTGTATAATAAAGCTTTGTGGTTCCACCAACCTGACCTGTCTCGTCAGTAGTTCCACCCACCATACCCGTTACAATTACATATATTTTTTTAAGTAAAATCATCATCTTATGGTACTAAAGTTATATTTCTCTTGTTTGAGTATAGACATTTTAATTGACACGTAACAAGGAAAATACTTGATTATAGTATTTAAACATCCTCCTTGACCCTGGCTCCAACACCGCCAGTTGTTGCTCGAAGTGCTGTTAGCGCAGTGAACACTTGCTCCTGTGTTACTGGGGTTCAGTAATGTCAGCTGTTCCCCTGCTGTTGAACGGCAAAAAGTCCTGCTGCCTCAACCATGTTCTCTTCTCATCCCTGGGCTACAACCCCGCCAGTTGTTGCTCGGAAGTGCTGTTAGCGCAGTGAACACTTGCTCCTGTGTTACTGGGGTTCAGTAATGTCAGCTGTTCCCCTGCTGTGTGAACGGCAAAAAGTCCTGCTGCCTCCACCATGTTCTCTTCTCATCCCTGGGCTACAACACCGCCAGTTGTTGCTCGGAAGTGCTGTTAGCACAGTGAACACTTGCTCCTGTGTTACTGGGGTTTAGTAATGTCAGCTGTTCCCCTGCTATGTGAACGGCAAAAAGTCCTGCTGCCTCAACCATGTTCTCTTCTCATCCCTGGGCTACAATACCGCCAGTTGTTGCTCGGAAGTGCTGTTAGCGCAGTGAATACTTGCTCCTGTGTTACTGGGGTTCAGTAAAGTCAGCTGTTCCCCTGCTGTGTGAACGGCAAAAAGTCCTGCTGCCTCCACCATGTTCTCTTCTCATCCCTGGGCTACAACACCGCCAGTTGTTGCTCGGAAGTGCTGTTAGCGCAGTGAACACTTGCTCCTGTGTTACTGGGGTTCAGTAATGTCAGCTGTTCCCCTGCTGTGTGAACGGCAAAAAGTCCTGCTGCCTCCACCATGTTCTCTTCTCATCCCTGGGCTACAACACCGCCAGTTGTTGCTCGGAAGTGCTGTTAGCACAGTGAACACTTGCTCCTGTGTTACTGGGGTTCAGTAATGTCAGCTGTTCCCCTGCTGTGTGAACGGCAAAAAGTCCTGCTGCCTCAACCATGTTCTCTTCTCATCCCTGGGCTACAACACCGCCAGTTGTTGCTCGGAAGTGCTGTTAGCACAGTGAACACTTGCTCCTGTTTTACTGGGGTTCAGTAATGTCAGCTGTTCCCCTGCTGTGTGAACGGCAAAAAGTCCTGCTGCCTCCACCATGTTCTCTTCTCATCCCTGGGCTACAACACCGCCAGTTTTTTGCTCGGAAGTGCTGTTAGCGCAGTGAACACTTGCTCCTGTGTTACTGGGGTTCAGTAATGTCAGCTGTTCCCCTGCTGTGTGAAAGGCAAAAAGTCCTGCTGCCTCCACCATGTTCTCTTCTCATCCCTGGGCTCCAACACCGCCAGTTGTTGCTCGGAAGTGCTGTTAGCGCAGTGAACACTTGCTCCTGTGTTACTGGGGTTCAGTAATGTCAGCTGTTCCCCTGCTGTGTGAACGGCAAAAAGTCCTGCTGCCTCCACCATGTTCTCTTCTCATCCCTGGGCTACAACACCGCCAGTTGTTGATCAGAAGTGTCATTGGCACGGGTACTCACTCCTGCCCAGACTGGTTACAGCATGCCATCTGTTTCCTGTCAGTGTAAACGTCACTTAGCCTCCAATAAGTTGTCCTGTCGTGTTGCGGTCGGGTTAGCCGACTCTATGGTGCTTGGAGTTTAGGTGCTTCCTATGTGTGCTGCGGGATATGCAAATATTGGCTGTTTCCGTTGTGACAATAGGACAATCACCCACTGTAGTACTGTGGGATTCGGTAACTGCGGCCGGCTCGCGGCCTGTCAACTTAAATTTCCATGGGTACCTTCTGCTACCCGTCCGGGTTCCAGTACCGTCAGCTGGTTCTCCCAGTGCCTTTGGCCTAGGTGCCTCCATCTCGGTATCCGAGTTCCAGCAACGTCTGCTGGTCCTTGGCAGTGCTTTGGAGCACAGGTACCTCCTGCTTAGTAACCGTGTCCCAGTAACGTCAGCTGGTCCTCGGTTGTGCCATTGGCTCTTTTCCTTCTGCTGCCTCTCCGGGTTCCAGCACAGTCAGCTGGTCCTCGTTACTTGCATTGGCTCTTGTACCTTCTGCTACCCATCCGGGTTCCAGTACCGTCAGCTGGTTCTCCGCAGTGCCTTTGGCCTAGGTGCCTCCATCTCGGTATCCGAGTTCCAGCAACGTCTGCTGGTCCTTGGTAGTGCTTTGGAGCACAGGTACCTCCTGCTTAGTAACCGTGTCCCAGTAACGTCAGCTGGTCCTCGGTTGTGCCATTGGCTCTTTTCCTTCTGCTGCCCCTCCGGGTTCCAGCACAGTCAGCTGGTCCTCGTTACTTGCATTGGCTCTTGTACCTTCTGCTACATTTACAAATTGAAGATTTTTTAAATGTTTTTTTGGGTAATCACTCTGGATCTCCAACAATGAAGACGACGACCCTGATGACCACCCCGAAGAAGATGACGACCACAAGGACGACGAGCATCAAGCCAACCAGCCTAAACACCATCACAAAGAAGAAATAAAAGATTACCCAACAGGACTAAGAAGGTTAAGACAAACTACAAGATACAGAACAAGAGACTGAAGCACAATAAGCAGAAGATCAAAAAGCAGAAGAACATGAAGTATAAGACCAAAATGAAGAGCAAAATATATGCTCTAAATTATAAGCAGAAGAAGACTAAGCAGTGTATGGGGGTGAGTCCGTTCCTCCTCGTGGTGCCCCTGTAAAATGCCTGCTGCTGCAGGCTAAACTGAACACGGACAAATACTGTTGTAATTTAAATCTTTTGTGACAGCAAGAACGGAAGGATGAAAAATTCATACTTTGACAGATTACAAGTACAGGATTCTCTGTCACAAATAAGAATATGATGAAGAAGATGAAGTACAATATGAATAAGAATAATAGTTTAATAAGAAGAATATGAGTAATGTTAACAAAAAGATGAATAGCAAGAAGTTTAAGAAGAAGATAAAGAAGGTGAAGATGAATAATAATTTGATGAAAAAGATGATGCTGCTGAAGATTATGAAGGAGAAAGTGTGTCAAAAGTTAAAAAGGTGAAGAGCATGGAAGTTGTGAAATATACATATTTGCCAAAATAGAAAAAACGTTAACAACATTGTCAATTTCTTCGTCAATCCGAACATCTTTAAAAAATATATATTTATGCTATTCCATTTGATTGGGTTAAACATCTATGCCTTTAATGTCTCCTCAACCTTCCCCAATACATTCTACATTACTCTTTGTTGTTTTCCTTCATGTACAATTAACCAACAAGGCAAGAATGGGGTTTTTCTAATTCCGATATTTTGTTCCCATAGACTTACATTGGATTTCCGGTATCGGTATCGGGTATCGCCGATATTTTTTGGGTATCGGCGATACCATTCCGATTCCGATACTTTTGGATATCGGAAAGTATCGCTCAACTCTAGTCCTGAGTAAACTGATACCCCATATGTGGGGGGAACAACTGTTTGGGCGCAGGGAGAGCTTGGAAGGGAAGGAGCGCTATTTTGGAATGCAGACTTTGATGGAATGGTCTGTGGGCGTCACGTTGCGTTTGCAGAGCCCTTTATGTTCCTAAACAGTAGAAACCCGCCACAAGTGAATCCATTTTGGAAACTAGACCCCCCAAGGAGCTTATCTAGATGTGTGGTGAGCACTTTGAACCCCCAAGTGCTTCACAGAAGTTTATAACGCAGAGCCGTGAAAATAAAAAATATATTTTTTTCCACAAAAGTGATTTTTTAGCCCCAATTTTTTTATTTTCCCAAGGGTAACAGGAGAAAATAGACACCTAAAGTTTATGTGCAATTTGTCCTTGTAACGCTGGTATTATCTGTACCTTGTTTTCCAGCGTTACTTTGCATGTCTTTGCTTTAACCCTTTTGCTCCTTTCCCCCTAACCAGCTGGGATACTGTTGTCTGTTACCTGTATGGATGCAGCTCAGTTCCCAGCTCTGCTGCGTAGCCATACATGCGTGAGTGTCTCCGTTGCGCTGCATGACCACCCGCATGTGTGGTCCCTGGCTACCGCTGTGGAGCTACCCGTAGGTTGCAAGGTCCTCTGCAGTGGTGCATGATTACTACGTGTGTTTAGGCTGCAGCCATTGCCAGTTGTCCTTGCTGTGATGATTTGTGTCTGGCTCTGCATAGGGTGCGCGGGCCACACCTTCCTAGCTTTTATGGGGAATGGGTGTGCACTAGAATTGCTGCTCCAGCCTATCGCTGTGAGGCAGCTCATATATAAAGTTCCCCTGCCCTGTGGGGTGTTGCCAGAGCTTTGCATTGAGTTCCCGAACCTAGCCATGTGTGTTTGTGTGTTCAGTTCCTGCTCTGAGTGCGATCAGCTCTGGGAGAGCTGATACCTTTTGTCCTGTCTTGTGTTTCTGCCAGCTCTGGGGGCAGAATACCCAGATCGCCTTCCTTGAGGCTGCATATCCAGGCCTGTTCCTGTTGTGTCTTTTTCCTGAAACCTTGATCCTGGATCGATTCCTGTACCTGCATGTCTGAACTGTGTCCTCTGTGTTATGTTCCTGAAATCCTTCTGTGTCCTGAACCCTGTGCCTAATGACTGTGATTCTTGCTATATGACCTGGGTTCATCTTGGAAGGAGGAGTCCGGTCGCTGCCGGATGTCCGTTGCCTGATGACCACGGCCTGATGTCCGATGCCTGATGACCACGGCCTGATGTCCGATGCCTGATGACCACGACCTGCAGTCCGATGCCTGTTGACCACTTCCAGATGTCCGGATGCTATCCTTCCCTGCCTGATGTCCGGAGCCTGCCAATTGTTGCCAGATGTCCGGAGTCCGATGCCAGTGTTCTGATGTTCCTGAGATCCAGTTTGTGTTCCTGAGTCCGTGTTCCTGAGTCCGTGTTCCTGAGTTCTAGTCCGTGTTCCTGATGTTTTGATGTCCTGCCGGTTCCCCCGTGGTCTACCCTGTGATGACGTCTGTCCTGGGTCAGTGTCTGATGTTCTCCTGCTTAGCCTGTGCTACGCCTGAGGCCTGAGAGAGAGGCCGTCCTAGTATGCTCATGCCAGATGACCCTGGACTGCATCAACCCGTGATGATCCCGCCATCGTCTGACGTTCGTCCTAGGCCGGTGTCTGATGTTATCCTGCTGAGCCTGTGCTACGCCTGAGGCATGAGAGAGAGGCCGTCCTAGTATGCCCATGCCAGATAACCCTGCACTGCATCAACTCGTGATGACCCGCCATCGTCTGACGTTCGTCCTAGGCCGGTGTCTGATGTTCTCCTGCTGAGCCTGTGCTACGCCTGAGGCCTGAAAGAGAGGCCGTCCTAGTATGCCCATGCCAGATAACCCTGGACTGCATCAACCCATGATAACCCCACCATCGTCTGAAGTCTGTCTGAGGTCGGTGTCTGATGTTCTCCTGCTGTAAGGTTCTTTGTCTCTGTTGACATGTTCCTTGAAACTCAGTTTTCCGTCGGCCATTTTGCTTTCTGTCTTTCTGCAGCTCTTGCCCTCAGTTAATATGGAGTTTCCAGTTTTCATGTTCCCGCCCTGATTCTTCCCTCTTGCTTCTTAAGCAGCCTCAGCTGAACAATCAGTGCTCCTGAATCAAGCCTCAGTCAGTCTGTGACCTGACTCCTGAAACCTTGGACTTGTACTCCAGCTATTCCCTACTGAGGAACCTTGGAACACTTTTGGACTCTGGAAACCTGCTGTTTGGTGAATCCATGTTTGCAGAGGAATTACGGTACAGAGAAGAGATCCTGAACCTGCTTTGGAGATTTATTGTAGTGCTTGAAGTTACTCTGGCCTGCTGTGTCTCCTGTCGCTGTTCCTGCAAACTGTGTGAACTTTTCAGCATGCTTGTATGAAGTAATACAAGTCATTTCATTTCAACCTATGTCTCCTGTGTTTTCCTCGCACCCAAGCACAAGACGCTATAGGAACTGTACACTATACATGACAAGATTCAGGAGCCAATGTTTAGTGTCTGCTGGGTCTGGGAAAGCCGTGTCTGCTGTGACTGTGGATATCAGATGTCCGTTTAATACCTTATGTGATGACAGTGGTTGTGACTTCTCACAACCATTCCAGGTGAGCGCATTCCCTTAAAATTTTACTCTGGAGTGTTACCACAGGTAAACACTATTGTTTTTTTTTTTTTTTCCTTTCCTCTTCCAGCACTTCTGCCTTAAAAGATCTGGAAGATGGAGGCCTGCATAAAGGAACTTTGCGGAGTGACTGATACAATCCTTTCAGATGTACAGACTTTAAAAACCCGTTTTGCAAGCCTACAGGACCTCACTAATCATAATTTGCAAGTGTTTGGACAGACTACCCAGGAATTGCGAGCCAGGATTGAGGCTCTAGAGCAGACCCGGGCAAGGGGCGGCCCGCGGGCCGCATCCGGCCCGCCGGCTGTCAGTGACCGGCCCGCGGAGGCGCTCCAGCAGTCTCAGGGCCCCGGCATCAGCTGGCACAATACTTACCTCTCCCGTGCCTCCGCTGCTGCAGCTCCGGGCTCCACCGGCGCTTCCTCTCACAGCCGGCCGCTGAATGACGTCATCATTCAGCGGCCGGCTGTGTCAGAGAGCGGGGACGCTGGACAGGTAAGACGTGTCTCTGTGTGTGTCTGTGTCTATGTAGTGCGATGCTTTGTGTGTGTGTGTGTGTGTGTGTGTGTATGTATGTATGTGAGAGAGTGCTTATGTGCTGTCTGTGTGTGATGATGGGCAGGCATTGCTGATAATGGGGAGGCATTGATGATGATGGGGAGAAGATGATGATAATGGGCAGGCATTGATGATAATGGGCAGGCATTGATGATGGGGAGAGAGATGATGATGATGGGCAGGCATTGATGATGATGGGGAGAAGATGATGATAATGGGCAGGTATTGATGATAATGGGCAGGCATTGATGATGGGGAGAAGATGATGATGATGATGGGCAGGCATTGATGATGGGGAGAAGATGATGATAATGGGCAGGTATTGATGATAATGGGCAGGCATTGATGATGGGGAGAAGATGATGATGGGCAGGCATTGCTGATAATGGGGAGGCATTGATGATGATGGGGAGAAGATGATGATAATGGGCAGGCATTGATGATAATGGGCAGGCATTGATGATGGGGAGAAGATGATGATGGGCAGGCATTGCTGATAATGGGGAGGCATTGATGATGATGGGGAGAAGATGATGATAATGGGCAGGTATGTATATATACAGTATACAGTATATATATATATGTATATATACAGTATTGGGTAGAACGGAGTTAATTATATTAGTCCGGCCCTCTAAAACCATCCCAATTTCTCATGCGGCCCCCTGGCAAAATTAATTGCCCACCCCTGCTCTAGAGGAACGAGCCCAGGCTCCTGCCATAACCACGAGTTCTGGGATCCCCAAATTACCTCCTTTTCGTTTTGGCGGTGAACGTGAGAAATTCAGGGGATTTATTAATCAATGCAATTTATTTTTCTCTGCACATGCTTCACAATTTCCCACTGAACGATCCAAAGTGCTTACTATAATCATGTTGCTTACCAATAAGGCTTTGATGTGGGCAAACCCTCTGATTGAGACTGAGGATGATTGTTTGAATCACCTTGATGCTTTTATTTCAGCCATGGGGCAGGTGTTTGATGACCCCAATCGAGGTGCAACAGCTGAAGCAGCCATGTTAACTTTGCGCCAAGGTAAGCGTTCAGTAGCCGAATATGCCCTGGATTTCAGGAGATAGGCTCTTGATACCACTTGGGACACTTCCGCTAAAAAATCTATTTTTCGGAAAGGGTTGTCTCCACTGATTAAGGATGAACTTGCTCGTGCCGACCCTCCCACTGCGTTAGGTGACTTTATTAACTATTGTATCCGTATTGATGCTCGTCTGACTGAACGCAGACAAGAGAGATGGTTCGAAAATAATCGCACTAACCTTTTACTACCTCCCTCCTCAGCTAAGGAACCTTTGAGTAGGATCACAAGGGAACCAGAACCTGAACCCATGCAGGTGGACTCTTTACAAAGACGGGTTAGTGATGCACGCAAAGAACATCGTATAAAGGAAAATCTATGTTTCTACTGTGGTAAGTCAGGGCACTTCATTATAAACTGCCCCAGCCGTTCTCGTAAGACTACTGCAGCAGTCATTCACTGTGAGTGTTGCGAGAGGAACTCTGTCATGTCCGAGCCTCAGGCTCCAGAGAGATCTGCTGCAAGAGATCTTGATTTCTCGGACTTAAACTCTGTTAGTTCTGGGGACGATGATGGTATAAACGCTGCAATTTTTCAAGTTTTCTCAGCGGTGTCCCAGCTGAGTTGTAAAAGAAACAATTCTCATTGCTTCCTTTCCATCAAACTCTGGGTTGACTCAGTCTGGGTGTCTAGCTCTGCTATGATCGACTCAGGAGCAAGTGGAAATTTTATGGATATCTCCTTTGCTCTGAAACAGGGGATACATTCAGTGAAGAAGGCTACTCCAGTACAGATGGAGACTGTGGATGGCTCTCTACTGACTTCTGGACCAGTGGATCAAGAAACAGAGCCTTTGAGGGTCCTTATGGGTAAAGATCATCAGGAGAAAATGTCTTTTTTGCTTATCTCTTCTCCCCACTTTCCCATTATTCTAGAGCTACCATGGCTGCAGGCGCAGAATCCTACGATTAACTGGGAGACCAAGGAATTACACTTTCCGGAGAAACAGATGAGTCAAGGAGTTTCAGCTTGCTCTGTTCCTAAAGGAACCATGTCAGTCCCTGAACTACCAGCTGTATACCAGGACTATGTGGATTTATGTGACAAGAAGAACGCTGATCAGCTTCCTCCTCACTGTCCATATGATTGTCCAATTGAATTATTGCCTGGAGCCGAGATACCTTTTGGTAAGATCTACCCCCTAGCGGGGCCCGAGCTAAAAGCTTTGAAGGATTATATAGACGAAAATTTAGCCAAGGGATTCATACGCCCCTCTTCATCTCCCGCAGGTGCACCCATCTTCTTTGTGAAGAAGAAAGATGGATCTCTGAGACCCTGCATAGACTATAGGGAACTCAATAAGGTTACTATTAGAAACCGTTATCCATTGCCTTTAATCCCTGAGTTGTTGGAGAGAGTGCGGCATGTCAAAATTTTCTCTAAACTGGATCTCCGTGGGGCCTATAACTTGGTCCATATTAGACCTGGGGATGAATGGAAGACTGCTTTCAGGTCACGCTATGGACACTTTGAATATCTAGTTATGCCTTTTGGTCTGAGTACCGCCCCAGCCACTTTCCAACACTTCGTGAATGATATCTTCAGGGATCTCCTAGATACATTTGTGGTGATTTATCTGGATGATATTCTAATTTTTTCTAACTCCACAGAGGAACATCATGGACATGTGAGAATGGTCTTAGAACGCCTAAGACAAAACCATCTCTACATCAAACTTGAAAAATGTGAATTCCATAGGACCGAAATTCAATTTCTGGGGTATGTACTATCTACGCAAGGGATTAGTATGGATGGAAGCAAGACCCAAGCCATCAAGGATTGGCCAATTCCTAGAAATGTGAAGGAGGTGCAGCGTTTCATCGGGTTTGCCAACTTCTATAGACGTTTCATTAAGAATTTTTCTGAGGTAGTGTCACCTATCACCCAACTTACCCGGAAACAGTCTAGGTTCTCCTGGACCCCGCAAGCTCAGGAAGCATTTTCCTGTTTAAAGGATAAATTTACCACCGCACCTATCTTAGTACTTCCCAACCCCGAGCTTGCCTTCATAATAGAGGTGGATGCTTCAGACTGTGCCGTTGGAGCTATACTCTCTCAGAGAACAGGTGAGAAGAATGTCTTGCATCCCTGTGCCTTCTTTTCCCAGCAGTTGTCTTCGGCTGAGAGGAACTACGATGTGGGCAATAGAGAATTGTTGGCCATTATTGCCGCCTTCAAGGAATGGAGACACCTTCTTCAGGGGCTGCACAGCAAATAGTCGTCCTGACAGACCATCGTAACCTTGAATTTATCAGGTCGGCTAAGTGCCTGACTCCTCGCCAGGCTCGCTGGAATATTTTCCTAAACCAATTTAATTTTGTCATTTCTTATAGACCAGGATCGCGCAATGGAAAGGCTGATGCACTCTCTAGGATTCATTCAGCAGAGACACGTCCACTTACTCCTCCTAAGACTATTCTTCCTGACTCTAGATTCCTGGGAGTGATTCATAATCAAGACCTACTTAAGGACATCAAGGAAGCATACCATGTGGATTCTTTGTTGGCTCAACCCCCAAGGGACGTAAGTCTTGTCTTTAAGAATGGTGTGTGGATTCAGGGACAACGTCTGTATATACCTGAAACAGTCAGATTGAGAGTATTGCAACTCATCCACGATTCCAAGATAGCCAGGCATAGGGGAATTTTAAAGACACAAGAATTTCTTTCTCGTTTCTTTTGGTGGCCCACTTACAGGAAAGATGTCTTAAACTATGTCACTTCATGTGAAGTCTGTGCAAGATGCAAAACACCTCGCTCCTCACAACTGGTCTGTTGCAACCTCTTCCCACCCGTCCCGCCCGTGGGGATCCATTTCTATGGACTTCATTGTGGAGTTACCAACCTCTCAAGGGAAGAACACCATTCTAGTGGTGGTTGACCGTCTAACAAAGGCAACTCATTTTATCCCTTGTGTCGGCTTACCCACTGCAAAACAGACATCAGACTTGATGATTAAGAATGTGTTTCGCTTACATGGAGTACCGGATGAAGTCATTTCGGATCGAGGGGTGCAATTCACTTCAAGGTTTTGGCAAAATTTCTGTGCAGCATTGGACATTAAAGTAAACCTTTCTTCTGCTTTTCATCCCCAGACTAATGGACAGACAGAACGAACCAATCAGACCCTGGAGCAGTATCTCTGCTGTTTTATCTGCCACCTACAGGATGATTGGGTGGATCTACTTCCACTGGCTGAGTTCTCTTATAACAACTCTCAGAGCACCTCCACTAAGCAGTCTCCTTTTTACTCCAATCTAGGTTATCATCCTAACATTCTTCCTCGATTTCCCATAGATACGCCCTTGCCGGCAGTGGCTGAAAGAATCATTTCTTTACAAAAGAATATGGATCTTCTAAAGGAAAATCTAGAATTGGCTCAGGAAAGGTACAAGAAAGCAGCAGATAAATTTCGTAAACCTGCACCAGCTTTCAAGGTAGGAGATTTGGTCTGGCTGTCAACCAGAAATCTTAAATTAAAGATTCCATCGTCTAAATTGGGACATAAGTACATTGGACCTTATAAGATCAATAAGATTATAAGTGCTGTTGCTTTTCGTCTTCAACTGCCCAGAACTATGAGAATCCACCCTGTCTTTCATGTATCTCTACTAAAGACTGCAACACCCAATACGTTTCCTGGACGTTCTTCTCCTTGCCCTGACCCAGTGCTGATCGATGGTCAGGAAGAATTTATGGTGGAAAGGATTCTAGATTCCAGGTTGTACAGAAATCAGTTGTAATATTTGATTAAATGGCAGGGCTCCCCAGTGGAGGACAACTCATGGGAACCAGTCAATAATGTAAATGCTCCTCGCCTGCTCCGCCAGTTTCATCAGAGGTACCCTGACAAGCCTGGTCTGAGGTCATCCGGAGGTTGTCCCTAAGGGGGGAGTAATGTAAGGTTCTTTGTCTCTGTTGACATGTTCCTTGAAACTCAGTTTTCCGTCGGCCATTTTGCTTTCTGTCTTTCTGCAGCTCTTGCCCTCAGTTAATATGGAGTTTCCAGTTTTCATGTTCCCGCCCTGATTCTTCCCTCTTGCTTCTTAAGCAGCCTCAGCTGAACAATCAGTGCTCCTGAATCAAGCTTCAGTCAGTCTGTGACCTGACTCCTGAAACCTTGCACTTGTACTCCAGCTATTCCCTACTGAGGAACCTTGGAACACTTTTGGACTCTGGAAACCTGCTGTTTGGTGAATCCATGTTTGTGTAAGGTTCTTTGTACATGTTCTTGAAACTCAGTTTTCCGTCAGCCATTTTGCTTTCTGTCTTGCTGCAGCTATCTTGCCCTCAGTCAATATGGAGTTTTCAGCTTT
>JARQOD010000006.1:331232136-331306979 GCA_033576555.1 Oophaga sylvatica | reverse complement strand
CATGTTCCCGCCCTGATTCTCTCCCTCTTGCTTCTTAAGCAGCCACAGCTGAGCAATCAGTGCTTCAGAATCTAGCCTGCCGTGAACCTGTGACCTGACTCCTGGAAGCCTTGGACTATGTACTCCAGCTATTCCTACTGAGGAACTCTGAACACTTGTGGACTCTGGAACCCTGCTCTTTGAAAGATCCACGTTTGCATGGACTTACGGTAACAGAGAAGAAGATCCTGAACCTGTTGTGGAGAGTGATTGCTGAGCTTAAGTTACTCTGGCCTGCTGTGTCTCCTGCTTCTGTATCTGCAAACTGTGTGACTATTTTTGCCACTTGTATGAAGTAATACAAGACCTTCTATATCAAACCTGTGTCTCATGTATTTTCATCGCACCCAAGCACAAGACGCTATATGAACTGTACTACATACATTACAAGATTCTGAAGCCAAAACGTTAGTGTCTGCTGGGTCTGGGAAGGCTGTGTCTGCTGTAACTGTGGATATCAGACGTCCAGTTGAACTTTCTGTGATGACAGTGGTTGTGACTTCTCACAACCATTCCAGGTGAGCAATTCCCTTAAGTTTTTTTTTCTGCAGTGTTACCACAGGTAAACACTATTGTTTTTTTTTCTCTCCCTCTTTTTGTGTCTGCTGTAACTGTGGATATCAGATGTCCGGTTGAACTTTCTGTGATGATAGTGGTTGTGACTTCTCACAACCATTCCAGGTGAGCAGTTCCCTTAATTTTTTTTTCTCTTTGCAGTGTTACCACAGGTAAACACTATTGTTTTTTTTTTTTTCTTTTCTCCTCTCCTTCCAGTACTCCTGTCTTAAAAGATCTGGAAAATGGAGGCCCGCATAAAGGAACTTTGCGGAGTGACTGATAATATCCTTGCAGATTTACAGACTATAAAAACCCGTTTTACAAACCTACAGGACCTCACTAATCACAATTTGCAAGTGTTTGGACAGACTGCCCAGGATTTGCGAGCCAGGATTGAGGTTCTAGAGGAGCGAGTCCAGGCTCCTGCCGTAGCCCCAAGTTCTGGGATTCCCAAGTTGCCCCCTTTTCGTTTTGGCGGTGAACGTGAAAAATTCAGGGGATTTATTAACCAATGCAATCTGTTTTTTTCTGCACATGCTTCACAATTTCCCACTGAACGATCTAAAGTGCTTACTATAATTATGTTACTTACCAACAAGGCTTTGATGTGGGCAAACCCTCTGATTGAGACTGAGGATGAATGTTTGGATCATCTTGATGCTTTCATTTCAGCCATGGGGCAGGTGTTTGATGACCCCAATCGAGGTGCAACAGCTGAAGCAGCCATGTTAACTTTGCGCCAAGGTAAGCACTCGGTAGCCGAATATGCCTTGGATTTCAGGAGATGGGCCTTGATACCACCTGGGACAGTTCCGCCAAAAAATCTATTTTTCGAAAGGGGTTGTCTCCACTAATTAAGGATGAACTTGCTCGTGCCGACCCTCCCACTGCGTTAGGTGACTTTATTAACTTCTGCATCCGTATTGATGCTCGCCTGACTGAACGCAGGCAAGAGAGATGGTTCGAAAGCAATCGCACTAACCTTTCCTACCTTCCTCCCCAGCTAAGGAACCTTTGAGTAGGATCACACGGGAACCTGAACCTGAACCATGCAGGTAGACTCTTTACAAAGACGGGTTAGTGATGCACGCAAGGAACATCGTTTTAAGGAAAATCTATGTTTCTATTGTGGTAAGTCAGGGCACTTCATTATAAACTGCCCCAGCCGTTCTCGTAAGACTACTGCAGCACTCATTCACTGTGAGTGTTGCGAGAGGAGATCTGTCAGGTCCGAGCCTCAGGCTCCAGAGAGATCTGCAGCAACAGATCTTGATTTCTCGGACTTAAACTCCGTTACTTCTGAGGACGATGACTGTGTAAACGCTGCAATTTTTCAAGTTTCCTCAGCGGTGTCCCAGCTGAGTTGTAGGAAAAACAATTCTCATTGCTTCCTTTCCATCAAACTCTGGGTTAACTCAGTCTGGGTGTCTAGCTCTGCTATGATCGACTCAGGGGCAAGTGGGAATTTTATGGATGTCTCCTTTGCTCTGAAACAGGGGATACGTTCAGTGAAGAAGGCTACTCCAGTACAGATGGAAACTGTGGATGGCTCCCTGCTGACCTCTGGACCAGTCGATCAGGAAACAGAGCCTTTAAGGGTCCTTATGGGTAAAGATCATCAAGAGAAACTGTCCTTTATGCTTATCTCTTCTCCCCACTTTCCCATTATTCTAGGGCTACCATGGCTGCAGGCTCAGAACCCTACCATTAACTGTGAGACCATGGAATTACACTTTCCAGAGAAACAGATGAGTCCAGAAGTTTCAGCTTGCTCTGTTCCTAAAGGAACCATGTCAGTCCCTGAACTACCAGCTGTATACCAGGACTATGTGGATTTATGTGACAAGAAGAACGCTGACCAGCTTCCCCCTCACCGTCCATATGATTGTCCAATTGAATTATTGCCTGGAGCAGAGATACCTTTTGGTAAGATCTACCCCCTGGCGGGGCCTGAGCTAAAGGCTTTAAAGGATTACATAGACGAAAATCTAGCCAAGGGCTTCATACGCCCCTCTTCATCTCCTGCAGGTGCACCCATCTTCTTTGTGAAGAAGAAAGATGGATCTCTGAGACCCTGCGTAGACTATAGGGAACTCAATAAGGTTACTATTAGAAACCGTTATCCATTGCCTTTAATCCCTGAGTTATTGGAGAGAGTGCGGCATGCCAAAATTTTCTCTAAATTGATCTCCGTGGGGCCTATAACTTGGTCCGTATTAGACCTGGGGATGAATGGAAGACTGAATTCAGGTCACGCTATGGACACTTTGAATATCTAGTTATGCCTTTTGGTCTGAGTACCGCCCCAGCCACTTTCCAACACTTGGTGAATGACATCTTCAGGGATCTCCTAGATACATTCGTGGTGATTTATTTGGATGATATTCTAATTTTTTCTAACTCCACAGAGGAACATCATGGACATGTGAGAATGGTATTGGAACGTCTAAGACAAAACCATCTTTACATCAAACTTGAAAAGTGTGAATTCCATAGGACCGAAATTCAATTTCTGGGGTATGTACTGTCTACACAAGGAATTAGTATGGATGGAAGTTTGACCCAAGCCATCAAGGATTGGCCAAGTCCTAGAAATGTGAAGGAGGTGCAGCGCTTCATCGGGTTTGCCAATTTCTATAGACGTTTCATTAGGAATTTCTCTGAGGTAGTGTCACCTATCACCCAACTTACCCGGAAAGAGTCTAGGTTCTCTGGACTCCCCAAGCCCAGGAAGCATTTTCTCGTCTAAAAGATAAATTTACCACCGCACCTATCTTGGTACATCCCAACCCCGAACTTGCCTTCATAATAGAGGTGGATGCTTCAGACTGTGCCGTTGGAGCTATACTCTCTCAGAGAACAGGTGAGAAGAATGTCTTGCATCCCTGTGCCTTCTTTTCCCAGCAGTTGTCTTCGGCTGAGAGGAACTACGATGTGGGCAATAGAGAGTTGTTGGCCATTATTGCCGCCTTCAAAGAATGGAGACACCTTCTTCAGGGAGCTGCACAGCAAATAGTCGTCCTGACAGACCATCGTAACCTTGAATTTATCAGGTCGGCTAAGTGCCTGACTCCTCGCCAGGCTCGCTGGAATCTTTTCCTAAACCAATTTAATTTTGTCATTTCTTATAGACCAGGATCGCGCAATGGAAAGGCTGATGCACTCTCTAGGATTCATTCAGCAGAGACCCGTCCACTTGCTCCTCCTAAGACTATTCTTCCTGACTCTAGTTCCTGGGAGTGATTCATAATCAAGACCTACTTAAGGACATCAAGGAAGCATACCATGCGGATTCCTTGTTGGCACAACCCCCAAGGGACGTAAGTCTTGTCTTTAAGAATGGTGTGTGGATTCTGGGACAACGTCTGTATATTCCTGAAACAGTCAGATTGAGAGTATTGCAACTCATTTACGATTCCAAGATAGCTGGGCATAGAGGAATTCTAAAGACACAGGAATTTCTTTCTCGTTTCTTTTGGTGGCCCACTTGCAGGAAGGATGTTTTAAAACTATGTCACTTCATGTGAAGTCTGTGCAAGATGCAAAACACCTCGCTCCTCACCAACTGGTCTGTTACAACTAGTGTTGAGCATTCCGATACCGCAAGTATCGGGTATCGGCCGATATTCGCGTTATCGGAATTCCGATACTTAATTCCGATACTTTTTCAATATCGTATACCGGAATCGGAAGTTCCCATAATTCTTTGAGAGGCAATGTGATTTTAGTCAGCCAATGAGGAATCCTACGAAGTGTGGGCACATCCTGTAATGCTGCGGTCATCTTAACTAATGGCATGGCTGTGATTGGCTGCTGAAATGATGTCAGAATGCACTATAAAAGGCGCCGCAGCCATTTTAGCGTCACTGTGCTGTGAACTCAGTAAGGGACAGAACGCTGCTTTGCTGACTCTGAGGGACAGTTAGATATTGCGATTTTGTGTACTACTGTGCTTGAGGCAGGCTAGTTTACCAACCGCTGTGTAAAGCTTCATTTTGCCAGTGTTGTTTTAACAGCTCTGTGCAAGGTGTGTGTGTGACAGTGCAGGTGACGCTGCAGTTTGCTCTGCATCCACCGCTGTTTGTAGGCATCTGCACGTGTCACTGACTCTTTTTTTTTTTTATTTTATTTAGTGGAATTGGTGCAGCTCCATTATATTAGAAAAAAATCAAATCTATTAGTGTGACGTGCTTCCATCCGTATACAATACATTGGTTGCAAACACTATAGAAGTACAGAAAGGAGCCTTTCACAGTACTGAACAGTTTGCAGTTACTGTAGTCTGTGAGCTTTATTGTGAGTGCAGGATTAGCTCAGTTAGTTCTTCACACTGCGGTTGTAGTCTGCTGAGTGTGTGCATGCTTCCTTCAATTTTCTTATTGTGTGCTCCATTATGGAAAAAATCTAATTATTAGTGTGACGCGCTTCCATCGTATACATACATTGGTTGCAAACACTATAGAAGTACACAAAGGGCCTTTAACAGCTACAGAACATTGTGTTAGTGTTCACTGTAGTCTGTGAGCTTTTCATTTTGTGAGTGCAATTACGCCCCAGTTTGTCTTCACCATGCCGGTTGTAGTCTGCTGAGGTGTGTCACTGCCTCATCCTTCACATTTTTCTCTAATTGGTGCTGCTCCATTTTAGTGGAAAAAAATCTAATCTATTAGTGTGACGCGCTTCCATCCGTATACAATACATTGGTTGCAAACACTATAGAAGTACACAAAGGGGCCTTTAACAGCTACTGAACAGTTGTGTTTCAGTGTTCACTGTAGTCTGTGAGCTTTTCATTTTGTGAGTGCAGATTACGCTCCAGTTTGTTCTTCAACCACTGCCGGTTGTAGTCTGCTGAGCGTGTGTCACTGCCTCATCCTTCACATTTTTCTCTAATTGGTGCTGCTCCATTTTAGTGGAAAAAAATCTAATCTATTAGTGTGACGCGCTTCCATCCGTATACAATACATTGGTTGCAAACACTATAGAAGTACACAAAGGGGCCTTTAACAGCTACTGAACAGTTGTGTTTCAGTGTTCACTGTAGTCTGTGAGCTTTTCATTTTGTGAGTGCAGATTACGCTCCAGTTTGTTCTTCAACCACTGCCGGTTGTAGTCTGCTGAGCGTGTGTCACTGCCTCATCCTTCACATTTTTCTCTAATTGGTGCTGCTCCATTTTAGTGGAAAAAAATCTAATCTATTAGTGTGACGCGCTTCCATCCGTATACAATACATTGGTTGCAAACACTATAGAAGTACACAAAGGGGCCTTTAACAGCTACTGAACAGTTGTGTTTCAGTGTTCACTGTAGTCTGTGAGCTTTTCATTTTGTGAGTGCAGATTACGCTCCAGTTTGTTCTTCAACCACTGCCGGTTGTAGTCTGCTGAGCGTGTGTCACTGCCTCATCCTTCACATTTTTCTCTAATTGGTGCTGCTCCATTTTAGTGGAAAAAAATCTAATCTATTAGTGTGACGCGCTTCCATCCGTATACAATACATTGGTTGCAAACACTATAGAAGTACACAAAGGGGCCTTTAACAGCTACTGAACAGTTGTGTTTCAGTGTTCACTGTAGTCTGTGAGCTTTTCATTTTGTGAGTGCAGATTACGCTCCAGTTTGTTCTTCAACCACTGCCGGTTGTAGTCTGCTGAGCGTGTGTCACTGCCTTATCCTTCACATTTTTCTCTAATTGGTGCTGCTCCATTTTAGTGGAAAAAAATCTAATCTATTAGTGTGACGCGCTTCCATCCGTATACAATACATTGGTTGCAAACACTATAGAAGTACACAAAGGGGCCTTTAACAGCTACTGAACAGTTGTGTTTCAGTGTTCACTGTAGTCTGTGAGCTTTTCATTTTGTGAGTGCAGATTACGCTCCAGTTTGTTCTTCAACCACTGCCAGTTGTAGTCTGCTGAGCGTGTGTCACTGCCTCATCCTTCACATTTTTCTCTAATTGGTGCTGCTCCATTTTAGTGGAAAAAAATCTAATCTATTAGTGTGACGCGCTTCCATCCGTATACAATACATTGGTTGCAAACACTATAGAAGTACACAAAGGGGCCTTTCACAGATACTGAACAGTTGTCTGCAGGGTTCACTGTAGTCTGTGAGGAATAACCACACTTAGGCCTTATAACTTTTCTGACTTTCTTTATCAATCTACCAAGATGAAGAAGTCAGTGAGTAAGGCACGTGGTCGTGGTCGAGGCCGTGGATTTGCAGCAGGGAGAGGACGTGGGGATTCTGTGGCTGCTGCCGCCCCCAGTGACACAGCATCCACCAGTTTTCCCCTTGAGCGTTCCTTTATGCGCACTTTTGTAGGAGCTCAGCGTACCCCCCTGCTGCGTGAAGAACAAATTGAAGCCGTTGTTGGTTGGATGGCAGCCAATGCATCGACTTCAATAGCTTCCACCTCCTCTCAGGACCACAGCACTGTTGAACAACCATCAGTCTCTTCACCGCCTGCCAAATTGCCCAGGCAGTCAGAGAGCTCTGTACAGGAGCCAGCTGAGTCTCTGCTTCTGTTCTCAGAATCTGTTGGCTTGGAAACAGGGGCCCAGCCAAGCAGCATTCTGGAATGTGAAGAAGAGGCAGTATGCAGTGATGCGCAACAGCTGTGTCTCTCTGAATCTGAAGAGGCGGGTGAGCCAGTGCCGATGGTCAGCACACCGCAGAACGCATCTGATGATGATGAGACTCAGTTGCCAGTTTCTGTTGAGCATGGTGCTGGCCAGACCACCCAACAACAGCAGGTGTTGGAAGAGGGTAGTGGTGGAGATGATGAGGTCCAAGACCCAACATGGCGTGAGGAACAGGAAGGTGGTGGGAGCAGCTCTGAGGAAGAGATTGCCCCAACGGTCCAAACAGTAGGGAGAGGTAGGCTGCAGACTCGCTTGCCTGTAGCCTCCAGTTTGGCACCCGTTCGGAGCAGTTCTCTTCCAACAGCCAAACCGGGCGCTCCCAGGACTTGCTCTGCGTGGTCCTTTTTTGATACAGTTGCAGATGATATTTGCTATGTCAAATGCAAGCTGTGTAATCAAAAAATTAAAAGAGGTAAAAGTGTCAGTAACCTTAATACAACAAATATGTGGAAACATGTGCGGTCAAAGCACTTTGTTGAGTTACAAAGACACACTGGAGATGTAGGCCAACCTACAGCAGCACCTACATCTTCAGCTCGTGTTGGAGCCTCTTCCTCCAGTTCACACACAGCTGGTTCGGCTTCCTCAAAGGATCGCCATGGAAGAACCTCTGTCACTGTTGTCCAGAGACACAGTGTTATTCCACCCACAGCTGCAAGTTCCCTGTCATCCTCACACACCCAGGCCACAAAACAGCCATCGGTAGCACAGGCATGGGATAAAAGACGGCCATACTCGGCAATCCATCCACGAGCACAGGCTCTGAATGCTGGCATTGCAAAACTCCTGTCCCTTGAAATTCTGTCATTCAGGCTGGTGGAGACTGACAGTTTCCGTGAATTAATGGCATTGGCAGTCCCACAATACAATGTGCCCAGCCGATTTTATTTCAGCAGGCAAGCCGTCCCTGGTCTGCAAAAGCATGTTGAGGCAAAAATTAAACATGCGCTACTAAACGCCGTCAGTAGCAAGGTCCACCTGACCACCGATGCGTGGACCAGTACCCATGGCCAGGGACGATACCTTTCACTCACTGCCCATTGGGTGAATGTTGTGGAGCCGGGTACAGATCTTGCGAGTGGCGCTGTACGTGTTCTGCCAACTCCAAGGATTGCCGGAATCAAGTTTGTCCACATTGACTCCTCCTCCTACTCCAGTTCCTCAGAATCATCGCTGCAGGAGCCGTCACGGTCTACCTCCACATGGACCCGTGGACGCTTACCTGATGCGACCGATATGAGCACAGCCGTGGCCAAACGGCAACAGGCCGTTCTGAAATTAATTCCCATGGGGAATCGAAGCCACACAGCGCAGGAGGTCTGGAATGCCATCAAGCAGGAGAGCGACGTGTGGTTTTTGCCAGCGAATCTCCAGCCAGGCTTGGTAGTGTGTGACAATGGCCGAAATCTGGTGGCAGCTCTGGGCCTTGGCAACCTCACTCACATACCATGTCTGGCACATGTGCTCAACTTGGTCGTGCAGAGTTTTTTGAGGGACTATCCGGATCTTGATGCACTGCTGCACAAGGTCCGCCTAGAGTGCGCTCACTTGCGACGTTCCAGCATGGCCAGATCGCGCATTGCAGCTCTGCAACGCAGATTGCGCCTTCCTGAACATCGCATCATATGTGACGTATCCACCAGGTGGAATTCAACGTTACATATGTTGGAGCGGTTGTGTGAGCAGCAGCCAGCAGTTATGGAGTATCAGCTGCATCAGGCGCAATCAACACGCAATTTGCGCCGTCCACACTTCACCATTAATGAGTGGGCCACTATGAAGGACATGTGCCACGTTTTGCGTGCGTTTGATGAGTCAACGCGGATGGCGAGTGCAGATGATGCACTAGTCAGCCTGACTGTCCCCCTTATCTGCCTGCTTCAAAAAACACTGCAAGCAATAAGGGATGAGGTTTTGGAAGAGGTGGAGGATGAGGAGTCACAAATTCCATCACCTTCTGGAAAGTCAGCGCAACGTGGTTCCTCACAAAGGGCTGGGCAGGGCTCACTTTGTGAGGAGGATGAGGAGGAGGAGTCAATGGAGGAGGAAGACATCGCTCCAGAGGGAGGTACACAACGCTCTAGTCAGTATGTAGAGCGAGGGTGGGGTGATGCAGAGCAGGCAGAGATAACGCCTCTTGCAGAGGACAGCGTTTCTTTGCCAGTTGGGAGTCTGCAGCACATGGTTGATTTCATGCTGCAGTGCCTAAGAAACGACCGCCGCATCGCCCACATTCTCACGACGTCTGATTATTGGGTGTACACCCTCCTAGACCCTCGCTACGGGACAACGTCAAAAGCCTCATCACACCGTTGAACCGGGAGCGTAAAATGCGGGAGTACCAAGACACACTGGTGCAATCCCTAATGTTCTACCTTACTGCCGAGAGCACTGCTGCTGCTACTGCTTTACAAAGCAGCTCTGTGCGTCGAGGCAGTGTAGAGAGCTCTGCAACAAGAGGGAGCACACGCAGTGCCTCTGCACAGGGAAAGACCAGTATGTTAAAAATGTGGCAAAGTTTTGTGGCAGCGCCACAAATGTCTACACCATCCGAGAGGGCTCCAGTCAGCGGGAGGCAACGTATCCGTCAGATGGTGACAGACTACTTGGCTTTGCCTCTCAGTGTACTCCCAGATGGCTCTTCCCCATTCAAGTTTTGGGTCTTAAGCTGGATACATGGCCAGAGCTTAGCCAGTATGCATTGGAGGTGCTGGCTTGCCCTGCTGCCAGTGTATTATCGGAGCGCGTCTTTAGTGCTGCAGGTGGTGTACTAACAGACCGTCGCATGCGACTATCCTCCGATAATGTAGACCGGCTTACTTTTCTGAAAATGAACAAGGCATGGATCTCGCCAGAATTTGTCTGTCCGTTTTCAGATTAAATAACTGGTTCGCAACGTTATCCATGTCTCCTGTTATGTTCATCTTTCTACCACCTGAACTCTACTCCCTGGGCTCCAACACTGCCAGTTGCTGCTCAGAAGTGTCGTGTCCACAGAACAAAACACAAGCTCTACTGTTAGTGGGGTTCAGTAACGCCAGCTGTTCCCCTGCTGTGTCAACGGCAAGAAGTCTCCTGTTCCCGACACATGGACAGAAAAACACATGACCAACATGCTCCAAATAGGGAAGAGCCGTCACCCTGCTTGTTATGCTGAAAACATGAAATTGTGAAGTTTTGCAGGCCTAGAATGATAAATTTTAATGACAAATATGGACAAATAATAATTTGTCATCACAGCGCATATCTGCACATGTCTATTAGAAATGGTAACAAAAAATAAAACATAGTCTACTCTTCACATTTTGAAATTAATGCATAAAAGTACATTTCATACTTATGAATTAATGCTTTTTAAGGAACTTTATCTGTACCTGTAAGATAATGCAGTCAATGGATGTACGAATCATTAAATCCTCATCATCATCATCACGAGTTTTATTTATGACAGACATTATAAAATACACATACTGATGCCAACTGTAACTTCAAACACCATATATGAAATGGCCAGCATGTAAACATGGTAATAATGTCCAATAATAAATTATTACATCTAGAAAGTGCATCATGCATACTGACAATAGGTAGTTATACCTGCGAGTGCTGTTGAAACAACCACAACAGATATAAATTAATACTGGTATATAGGTATCACATTCACAGTGCATAGTTACTCATGGACAATGTTGATGTAATACTGTATCTCAATTAAGTCAGCGTGAACCATTAGGCTTGTTAGTCTTGTACATTGTTAAAGAGGGAACGTAATTTTTTTGTTTGTCATAGGTGGAGTATTACACATTAAATTATTACTGCTGTATTTTTTTTTGCGTCCCTAGTGCGCAATAACGCAGCCTAACCTCACATTTTATAGTCAGCTAATTGCCACACGCTACCCTACCCTACGCGTGACAGTAGGAAGGTAGTGTTGTTGGATAAAGCTTTGCGCAACCAGAGATTCTTTTACCCTCTTCAACACTCTACAAGCAAAAAATGCATGATTTCAGCCACAGACTTTATTGACGTACAGTATAACATCGGCATTACCCATCAGAGGCTGTCCACTGTCTGATACAGACATAGAATATACCTTTGCTATCCGTAGCCTTTGTTTCACCTACACTTGCAGGCACACACTTAAATTGTGACAAACAATGCCTAATGTTTTTTTAAATGGTTATTTTTTATCGTACATTATTGTGTCATCAATCATCACATTGATGAGTCCATGCTGGACATGTCATACATGCTATAGAAAGTTACGATTTTATGAACTTAAATAATTGAAATGTCTGTGACTGTCACATAAAATTTGCGATGATGATGATGAGTGACTATTACAAAATCCATTGTCTTCACTATGTTATGGTTTAACATAGCGTTCCTTAAGCATTATTCATAAAAAAAAAAATGGACTTTTATTCTTACATTTACAACACTATATTTTGTTACCAATTTTTTGGGTGTTGTGTTGGTCCATTTTTTTTTGGCATGTGCATATATGCGTTTATATTTGTATTTTCTTTATTTTTCCTTCTTGAAATTAGAAAACATGTGTATCTTTGTACCGTGTTAGCCAGTAGATAGAAAAATATTTAGACTTCAGAGTCAGCAGTGGTTGATACCTTTTAATGGATAACTGAAAAGATGGAAACAAATTGCAAGCTTTCAAGGCTACTCACGTCTCTTCATCAGGCAAAGACTAAATAAAAAAATTAAGCATCACATATTTCTATACACAACAGGACACAGGAATACTGCAATAGGTAAGACAAGTAAGTGACGTGTATCAGAACTGTCATTATCTCACAGGGATGAACATAAATATTGGAACAGTTCCTACATAAGGATAGAAAGTTTGATTGCCCTCTCATTGCCTTTTTTTTTGGGGTTTTCATGACCCTGGAAGGGCATAGACGCAGATTCCTTAATTGATATAGAATGACATAAATCCATGTGATCTATTCATTCCATCACTAACAGTGTCAAAGGTCATGATGAGCTTATATTCTGAAACCTTTGTACGTTTCTCATATTTGAAGTTATATTTTAATACCAGTAATTCCATATCCATCATGCTATGACCGGGCATACAAAAGTCTTTTGCCACAGGTAAATTCATTAATTTATCTCTGATTGTGTGGCGCTGATAATTCATCCTTGTTCTCCTTTTTGTTGCCGGTCTCCCCTCACTTGTCCCTCCCTCACTTGTCTTAGCTATTCCTGTGTCCTGTTGTGTGTAGAAATATGTGATTCTTCATTTTTGGCTTTACTCTTAGCCTGATGAAGACACCTGAGTAGTCTCGAAAGCTTTGAATTTGTTACCATATTTTCAGTTAGCCATTAAACGTTATCAACCACAGAGGACTGTCAAGTATAAATATTTTTCTATTCTTGTAATTGAAATTCATCATTTTATTGTCGTAGTAAAACTTCATTTATTCTTGTTTGAAGTACATACATTTGCAATGGCCACGTAACAAGGCAATAACTCAATATTTTATGCCTACACCCTCCTTGACCCTGGGTTACAACACCGCCAGTTGTTTCTCGGAAGTGCTGTTAGCACAGTCTACACTTGCTCCCGTGTTACTGGGGTTCAGTAATGTCAGCTGTTCCCCTGCTGTGTGAACGGCAAAAGGTCCTGCTGCCTCCACCATGTTCTCTTCTCATCCCTGGGTTACAACACCGCCAGTTGTTTCTCAGAAGTGCTGTTAGCACAGTCTACACTTGCTCCTGTGTTACTGGGGTTCAGTAATGTCAGCTGTTCCCCTGCTGTGTGAACGGCAAAAAGTCCTGCTGCCTCCACCAGGTTCTCTTCTCATCCCTGGGTTACAACACCGCCAGTTGTTTCTCAGAAGTGCTGTTAGCACAGTCTACACTTGCTCCCGTGTTACTGGGGTTCAGTAATGTCAGCTGTTCCCCTGCTGTGTGAACGGCAAACAGTCCTGCTGCCTCCACCATGTTCTCTTCTCATCCCTGGGTTACAACACCGCCAGTTGTTTCTCGGAAGTGCTGTTAGCACAGTCTACACTTGCTCCCGTGTTACTGGGGTTCAGTAATGTCAGCTGTTCCCCTGCTGTGTGAACGGCAAACAGTCCTGCTGCCTCCACCATGTTCTCTTCTCATCCCTGGGTTACAACACCGCCAGTTGTTTCTCGGAAGTGCTGTTAGCACAGTCTACACTTGCTCCCGTGTTACTGGGGTTCAGTAATGTCAGCTGTTCCCCTGCTGTGTGAACGGCAAACAGTCCTGCTGCCTCCACCATGTTCTCTTCTCATCCCTGGGTTACAACACCGCCAGTTGTTTCTCGGAAGTGCTGTTAGCACAGTCTACACTTGCTCCCGTGTTACTGGGGTTCAGTAATGTCAGCTGTTCCCCTGCTGTGTGAACGGCAAACAGTCCTGCTGCCTCCACCATGTTCTCTTCTCATCCTTGGGTTACAACACCGCCAGTTGTATTCTCAGAAGTGCTGTTTGCACAGTCTACACTTGTCCCTGTGTTACTGGGGTTCAGTAATGTCAGCTGTTCCCTCTGCTGTTGTGAACGGCAAACAGTCCGTGTGCCTCCACCATGTTCTCTTCTCATCCCTGGGTTACAACACCGCCAGTTGTTTCTCGGAAGTGCTGTTAGCACAGTCTACACTTGCTCCAGTGTTACTGGGGTTCAGTATGTCAGCTGTTCCCTGCTGTGTGAACCGGCAAACAGTCCTGCTGCTCCTACATGTTCTCTTCTCATCCAACTGGGTTACATAACCGCCAGTGTTTCTCGAGAAGTGCTGTTAGCCAGTCTACAACTTGCTCCTGGTATGCTAATGAGCGTCCCTGCTTGTAACGGAACAGTCCTGTGTCACTGTCCTTTCATTGGCACACGCCTTGTTCCGGAGTGCTAGCACAGTCACTGCCTCGTTTACTTTCATTGCCTGTTGGTGTGAACTGCAAACAGTCCTGCTGCCTCCCATGTTCTCTTCTCATCCTGGGTTATCAACACCGCCAGTTGTTTCTCAGAAGTGCTTTAGCACAGTCTACACTTGCTCCTGTGTTACTGGGTTCAGTAATGTCAGCTGTTCCCCTGCTGTGTTGAACGGCAAACAGTCCTGCTGCCTCCACCATTTCTTCTTCTATCCCTGGGTTAACAACACCGCAGTTGTTTCTCTAGAAGTGCTGTTAGCACAGTCTACACTTGCTCCTGTGTTACTGGGGTTCAGTAATGTCAGCTGTTCCCCTGCTGTGTGAACGGCAAACAGTCCTGCTGCCTCTACTTTCATTGTCTGTACTTCTGCTACCCATCGGGTTCCATACCGCCAGCTGGTTTTCTCGAGTGCTTGGCTGGTGCTCATGTCTATCCGATGTTCCGCACGTTCTGGCCCTGGTAGTGCTTTGGAGCACGTGTCCCCTGCTTGTAACCGTGTCCGTAAACGTCAGCTGGTCCGGTTGGCCATTGGCTCTTTTCCTTTTGCTGACCCTGGGTTCCAGCACGTCAGTGGTCTCGTACTTTCAGTTGGCTCTTGTACCTCTGCTACCCAACGGGTTCAGTAAGTCAGCTGTCTCCGCAGTCCCTTTGGCTAGTGCTCAATGTGGGTAACCAGTTCCTGCAACGTTCTCTGGTCCTGGTAGTGCGTTGCGAAGCACAGTACTCACTGTTGTACCGTGTCTCAGAAGTCAGTGCCCTCGTTGTGCCATGGCTCTTTTCACTTCTGCTGACCTCGTGTTCCAGCACAGAGCTGGTCCACGTTATTCATTGGGCTTCTGTACCTTCTGTCAACCGGCGTTCAGTACCGTCCAGCTGTTTCTCCGCATGCCTTTGGTCAAGTGCCTGCCATGTCGGTATCCGATTTCCAGCAACGTCTGCTGGTCTGGTAGTGCTTTGGAGCACAGGTACCTCCTGCTTTGTAACCGGTCCAGTAACGTCAGCTGGTCCTCGGTTGTGCCATGGCTCTTTTCCTTCTGCTGACCTCGGGTTCAGCAAGTCAGCTGTCCTCGTTACTCAGTCTGTACCTTCTGCTACCCAACCGGGTTCCAGTACCGTCAGCTGGTTCTCCGCAGTGCCTTTGGCCTAGGTGCCTCCATGTCGGTATCCGAGTTCCAGCACGTCTGCTGGTCCTTGGTAGTGCTTTGGAGCACAGGTACCTCCTGCTTAGTAACCTGTCCCAGTAACGTCAGCTGGTCCTCGGTTGTGCCATTGGCTCTTTTCCTTCTGCTGACCCTCCGGGTTCCAGCACAGTCAGCTGGTCCTCGTTACTTTCATTGGCTCTTGTACCTTCTGCTACCCAACCGGGTTCCAGTACCGTCAGCTGGTTCTCCGCAGTGCCTTTGGCCTAGGTGCCTCATGTCGGTATCCGAGTTCCAGCAACGTCTGCTGGTCCTTGGTAGTGCTTTGGAGCACAGGTACCTCCTGCTTAGTAACCGTGTCCCAGTAACGTCAGCTGGTCCTCGGTTGTGCCATTGGCTCTTTTCCTTCTGCTGACCCTCCGGGTTCCAGCACAGTCAGCTGGTCCTCGTTACTTTCATTGGCTCTTGTACCTTCTGCTACCCAACCGGGTTCCAGTACCGTCAGCTGGTTCTCCGCAGTGCCTTTGGCCTAGGTGCCTCCATGTCGGTATCCGAGTTCCAGCAACGTCTGCTGGTCCTTGGTAGTGCTTTGGAGCACAGGTACCTCCTGCTTAGTAACCGTGTCCCAGTAACGTCAGCTGGTCCTCGGTTGTGCCATTGGCTCTTTTCCTTCTGCTGACCCTCCGGTTCCAGCACAGTCAGCTGGTCCTCGTTACTTTCATTGGCTCTTGTACCTTCTGCTACCCAACCGGGTTCAGTACCGTCAGCTGGTTCTCCGCAGTGCCTTTGGCCTAGGTGCCTCATGTCGGTATCCGAGTTCCAGCAACGTCTGCTGGTCCTTGGTAGTGCTTTGGAGCACAGGTACCTCCTGCTTAGTAACCGTGTCCCAGTAACGTCAGCTGGTCCTCGGTTGTGCCATTGGCTCTTTTCCTTCTGCTGACCCTCCGGGTTCCAGCACAGTCAGCTGGTCCTCGTTACTTTCATTGGCTCTTGTACCTTCTGCTACCCAACCGGGTTCCAGTACCGTCAGCTGGTTCTCCGCAGTGCCTTTGGCCTAGGTGCCTCCATGTCGGTATCCGAGTTCCAGCAACGTCTGCTGGTCCTTGGTAGTGCTTTGGAGCACAGGTACCTCCTGCTTAGTAACCGTGTCCCAGTAACGTCAGCTGGTCCTCGGTTGTGCCATTGGCTCTTTTCCTTCTGCTGACCCTCTGGGTTCCAGCACAGTCAGCTGGTCCTCGTTACTTCCATTGGCTTTTGTACCATCACCAACAGGACAAAGAAGGTTAAGACAAACTACAAGATACAGAACAAGAGACAGAAGAACAATAAGCAGAAGATCAAAAAGCAGAAGAACATTAAGTATAAGACCAAAATGAAGAGCAAAATATATGCTCTAAATTCTAAGCAGAAGAAGACTAAGCAGTGTATGGGGGTGAGTCCGTTCCTCCTCGTGGTGCCCCTGGAAAATGCCTGATGCTGCTGCAGGCTAAACTGAACGCGGACAAATACTGTTGTAATTAAAATCTTTCGTGACAGCAAGAACGGAAGGATGAAAATTCAGAGTTTTACAGATTACAAGTACAGGAATGTCTGTCACAAATAAGAATATGATGAAAAGGATGAATAGGAAGAAGATGAAGAAGTAGAATATGAAGAATAATAACTGTTTAATAAGAACAATATAAGTAATGTTAACAAAAAGATGAATAGCAAGAAGTTTTAGAAGATTAAGAAGGTGAAGATGAAGAATAATTTGATGAGAAAGATGATGCTGCTGAAGATTATGAAGGAGAAAGTGTGTGAAAAGTTAAAAAGGTGAAGACCATGGAAGTTGTGAAACAGACATATTTGACAAAATAGAAAAAAGGTTAACAACATTGTGAATTTCTTCGTCAATCCGAACGTATTTCCTAAAAAAAAAAAATTAATGCTATTCCATTGGATTGGGTTAAACATCTATGCCTTTAATGTCTCCTCAACCTCCCCCAATACATTCTACATTACTCTTTGTTGTTTTCCTTCATGTACAATTAACCTACAAGGCAAGAATGGGTTTTTTTTTATTTCGATATTTTGTTCCCATAGACTTACATGGGACTTCCGGTATCGGTATCGGGTATCGCCGATATTTTTTGTGTATCGGCGATACCATTCCGATTCCGATACTTTTGGATATCGGAAAGTATCGCTCAACTCTAGTTACAACCTCTTCCCACCCCGTCCCGCCCGTGGGGATCCATTTCTATGGACTTCATTGTGGAGTTACCAACCTCTCAAGGGAAAAACACCATTCTAGTGGTGGTTGATCGTTTAACAAAGGCAGCTCATTTTATTCCTTGTGTCGGCTTACCCACTGCAAAACAGACATCAGATTTGATGATTAAAGATGTGTTTCGCTTACATGGAGTACCGGATGAGGTTATTTCGGATCGAGGGGTGCAATTCACTTCAAGGTTTTGGCAAAATTTCTGTGCAGCATTGGACATTAAAGTAAACCTTTCTTCTGCTTTTCATCCCCAGACTAATGGACAGACCGAACGAAACAATCAAACTCTGGAGCAGTATCTCCGCTGCTTTATCTGCCACCTACAGGATGATTGGGTGGATCTACTTCCATTGGCTGAGTTCTCTTATAACAACTCTCAGAGCGCCTCCACTAAGCAGTCTCCTTTTTACTCCAATCTAGGTTATCATCCTAACATTCTTCCACGATTTCCCATAGAAACGCCTTTACCAGCAGTGGCCGAAAGAATCACGTCTTTACAGAAGAATATGGATCTTCTAAAGGAGAATCTGGAATTGGCTCAGGAAAGGTACAAGAAAGCAGCAGATAAATTTCGTAAACCTGCACCAGCTTTCAAGGTAGGAGACCTGGTCTGGCTGTCAACCAGAAATCTTAAGTTAAGGATTCCATCGTCTAAGTTGGGACATAAGTACATTGGACCCTATAAAATCAGTAAAATTATAAGTGCCGTTGCTTGTCGTCTTCAATTGCCTAGAACTATGAGAATCCACCCTGTCTTTCATGTATCCCTACTAAAGGCTGCAACACCCAATACGTTTCCTGGACGTTCTTCTCCTTGCCCTGACCCAGTGCTAGTCGATGGTCAGGAAGAATTTGTGGTGGAAAGAATTCTAGATTCCAGGTTATACAGAAATCAGTTACAATATTTGATTAAATGGCAGGGCTACCCAGTGGAGGACAACTCATGGGAACCAGTCAATAACGTTAATGCTCCTCGTTTGCTCCGCCAGTTTCATCAGAGGTACCCAGACAAGCCTGGTCTGAGGCCATCCGGAGGTTGTCCCTAAGGGGGGAGTAATGTAAGGTTCTTTGTACATGTTCTTGAAACTCAGTTTTCCGTCAGCCATTTTGCTTTCTGTCTTGCTGCAGCTATCTTGCCCTCAGTCAATATGGAGTTTTCAGCTTTCATGTTCCCGCCCTGATTCTCTCCCTCTTGCTTCTTAAGCAGCCACAGCTGAGCAATCAGTGCTTCAGAATCTAGCCTGCGTGAACCTGTGATCTGACTCCTGGAAGCCTTGGACTATGTACTCCAGCTATTCCTACTGAGGAACTCTGAACACTTGTGGACTCTGGAACCCTGCTCTTTGAAAGATCCACGTTTGCATGGACTTACGGTAACAGAGAAGAAGATCCTGAACCTGTTGTGGAGAGTGATTGCTGAGCTTAAGTTACTCTGGCCTGCTGTGTCTCCTGCTTCTGTATCTGCAAACTGTGTGACTATTTTTGCCACTTGTATGAAGTAATACAAGACCTTCTATATCAAACCTGTGTCTCATGTATTTTCATCGCACCCAAGCACAAGACGCTATATGAACTGTACTACATACATTACAGTTTGCAGAGGAATTACGGTACAGAGAAGAGATCCTGAACCTGCTTTGGAGATTTATTGTAGTGCTTAAAGTTACTGTGGCCTGCTGTGTCTCCTGTCGCTGTTCCTGAAAACTGTGTGAACTTTTCAGCATGCTTGTATGAAGTAATACAAGTCATTTCATTTCAACCTATGTCTCCTGTGTTTTCCTCGCACCCAAGCACAAGACGCTATAGGAACTGTACACTATACATGACACCTGCTGAGCCTGTGCTACGCCTGAGGCCTGAGAGAGAGGCCATTCTAGTATGCCCGTGCCAGATAACCCTGGACTGCATCTACCCGAGATGTCCTCCTGCACTCGTCTGTAATCCTGAGACGTGTACCCTTCGCTGATGTGCGGAATTGGAAGCCCGGCATTATGTTCTGTTTATGTACTGTGTTTATCTTCAAGTAAACTCTATGTTTCTTCATACCTGAAGTTGTGCGGTGTTGTCTAGTCCTGCAGGTCGCCATCTTGCCCACATGCTCAGCTGCCACGTATCCAGGTCGCTGCCCTCCCCTAGTCCGGGCAGGCCGGGTCTCCCTCTGTGGTCCAGTGGGTCCACATTCCCTTACCATCTGGGACGCATGCCTCACGTCGTCATGGTCTGGCGGCGTGGGAGCATTGGCTAGTTAGGCAAGCTATGCCATGTCCCGACGCCCCACAGCCGTGGGAAGCGTTACAGTCCTGAGTATGTTGATGCCCCATATGTTGGGGTAAACCACTGTTTGGGCGCACGTCTGGGCTCGGAAGGGAGTGAGCACCATTTTACTTTTTGATTGCAAAATTGGCTGGAATCAATGGAGGCGCCATGTCGTGTTTGGAGACCCCCTGATATGCCTAAATAGTGGAAACCCCTCAATTATAGCTGCAACCCTAACCCCAACACACCCATAACCCTAATCCCAACCCTAACCCTAATCCCAACCCTAATCCTTTTCCCTAACCCTAATTCCAACCCTAATCCCAAACCTAATTCCAACCCTAACCCTAATTCCAACCCTAACCCTAATTCTAACCCTAACCCTAATTCCAACCCTAACCCTAATTCTAACCCTAACCCTAATTCTAACCCTAACACTGACCCTAATGGAAAAATGAAAATAAATATATTTTATTTATTTCATTATATTTCCCTAACTAAGAGGGTGATAAAGGGGGGGTTATTTACTTTTTATATATTTTGATCATTGTGATAGGTTTATCACAGTGATCAAAATGTACGTTCAATGAATGAATGAAATCTGCCGGCCGTAAGATTCGGCGGGCACAGTGCGCATGCGCCCGCCATTTTATACCGGGAGAAGATGGTAGCACCCACCGGAGCATGCAGGAGGGTCCGAGGACCACCTGGAAGTACCAGGGGGGATCAGGGAACCTATTTCTCTCTCCTCTGATGTGTAATCATATGAGAGGAGAGAGAAAGTAAATGCAAAATCGCCGCTTTTTTTTTTGCGGTCACGGTTATACGGTTAATAACGGCGATAGCAAAAGCAGGGTCGGTAAAAACCGACCTGAATCATGTTCTCTGGGGTCTCAGCTACCCCTGGCAGCCAAGACCCTGGAGAAAATCTGACTCTGGTGGGCGCTATAGGCTATTTCCTACACTGTGGTTTAAGTACCCTTAACTACCACCATTAAAAGGCGTATCGGCGGTCGTTAAGAGGTTAACACAATTATAAACCTTAAATGATTGACAAGAAATGCAAAAAATTAGTAGTTGCTTGTGTCAAGCACATTTTTCTGACACACACTAACGTTCCATTTTTTTCTTTAAGAATTGGCTTGTTGCTTTCTTGTGTATGAAGAATGAAAAATAAATGTGTAATAAATGTGTAATTCAGATGCAGTAAATCAGCTACCAGCCACACTAAATCAATGTGTGATCTATGACACTGGTGCTGCTGCTGGCACCTGTCTTATCTTTCTCTCACCACTATTAATTGAATCACCTTATTATTTGCAGATTACCACACTCATCTTCTTCACTACTGCATTTGTACAGCACACACTGTAGCATTTGCCCCATGTTTTATGGCTTCCTCTCCTTATCTCTATTGCTGAGCTGCGAGTTCTGATGTCATCTCACTATCACCTTGAAATGACTGCTGCATTCTCTGCCTTGTCTTTTATACAGGCTATGATAGTTCCCTTTGATTGGCTGCGCCATATCATGTGATGTGATAGCTGCCAAGCATAGGGGGAAATTTGCGTCGCACTCGCCATACTTCCGTTAATGTGCTGACTAATATGCTGTTAATTCTCTGACTTATGCAATCTTTTTCCGTATGTAAAGTCACAGTGTACTTTTTTTGTGCAATTGAAGAGAAACAAAACGCAAATTGTTCGATTTGCCTGGATGGCAAATTTTCTAAAATTCAACATGAATTTGATTTGCATCATACTAATTTACTCACTTATTTTGGACAAGTATGTCACTGTTTCTGACAGAGAGAATCCATAAATCCCAAAAATTGTCTCTCAAATATAGATTTTTGCTTTTCATGAAATGTACCAATAAGTAAAGATTTTTGTATTTTGATCTTATTTTTATACATATTTTCAGACCTTCAGCAATGTCTTTGGTCATCAAAAAGTGGTAACAGAAATTGTATAAAATTATGCAATGGTCATGCACTTTTCGGAGGAAGACAAAAGAATCTACTTTCCGAACAAAAGTGTCATGATGTAACCTTATGGAATGACTTAGTGCTACAGCAAAAGTCTCTTTTGTGGCTTTCATAAAAATACTGCCACCCTGGAAAATGATGATAGAAGTTCCTTTAAGCTGCAAAAATCCAAGAAGTGAAGCTAAACCACACTCTCCTCATACATTCTTTGTGATAGATTGTCTAGTAGGAAAGAAAGTTGAGGGATCGGCGCTCTGTTCGAATTTCTTTGCCAGGAGCCTGAAGAGAAAAAGCCCACTGGGTCCTGTTAATGTAACTACTTCTTTGTTAGATATGGACAAGAAAGGAAAAGGGAAATAAAAGAAAAAGCTGTGAGGAATATCAGCTGCTAGTATCAAACTCAGAAGAAAACAGCACGAAGAAGAATTATTTAACAAACATGGGAATTTCATAATATAAATAGGTTACCCATAAACATGTTATCACTAGAAAATTTACACGATTAGATTTTTCCCGGATAAATACAGAAAACAAAAAATAATATCTATCATAGCATGGATATAGTCTTTATTTAAGATTTTTTACATATTAAATTACTCTGGCATATTTATATGAAATTGTGTTTATCTTACCCATATAGCTTATGTTGTAATTTTGGTACTCTGCAAAATTAAAGAAAAATGGGAAGTTGCGCAACATATACAGTAATCATGCTTACTTTTCTAAATATTTTGATCTTCAAGGAAGTTGTCAGTCGAATACTTACCGTATATACTCGAGTATAAGCCGACCCGAGTATAAGCAGATCCCCTAATTTTGCCACAAAAAACTGGGAAAACTTATCGACTCGAGTATAAGCCTAGGGTGGAAAATGAGGCAGCTACTAGTAAATTTCAAAATTAAAAATAGTATAGGTCCCTTATGCTGCCGCTGCTGCAACTAAAAAAAAAAATTACATACTCACCTCTCGTCGCTGGGTGCCAGGTGCCGGTGTCCAGAGCAGGCGGGGACACCGGCGCGCCATGGGGGACAGGTGCCGGTGTCACCGCTGGCTCAGAGCCCGGCACCTGCAATATTCACCTGTCCCCGTTCCACCACTGCACGCCGCTGTCTTCTGGGTCCTCCAGCAGTGAATGCTCAGGCAGAGGGCACTGCGCGAACTAACCACGTCACCGTGCCTTCTGACCTGAACATTCACAGCTAGAGGACGTGAGGACACAGCGGCGAGCAGCGGTGGAAGGGGACAGGTGAATATGGAATATACTCACCCTCTCCTGGAGCATCTCTGCAGCCCCTGCTTTTCTCCCACGGTCTCCGGCGCTATGCTTAACTTCAGCGTCTCGTGGTACCGCTCATTAAAGTCATGAATATGTGCATATTCATGACTTTAATGAGCAGTACCACTGATGGCTGAACACAGGCACCGGAGCAGGGGCTGCAGAGACCGGCGCCAGGAGGGGGTGAGTAAATAGGACAGGTGCGCTACCCCTCCCCCGCCGACCCTCATGGGAGTGATTCAGCTATGCTTCAGGTACTTTTGCAGTTTTTTGGCAGTCTTACTTTTGCAGTTTTTTTGCAGTCTGCTTTTAATATATTTAGGAGGCCGTAATGGCACAGCGAAAATAAAAACTGTAGAGTAGGACTGCCCCATATGAGAATGCCTTGTCGTGGCGGGTGGCTCAAAGAATTGATAAATTATTTGCCAAATGTCTCATTTTTAAAAAAACAGTTAGAAACTAATATGTGCAGATGCACTTAATGTATTGCATGCTGACCATGTGCAGTGCTGGCTTCTCCCCCCTTTTTTGTTTGATGTTGGTAAGTGGCTGACCACCAATTGTTGCCGTGCGCGCTGGGTTATGCATGCCATTTTATCTGTTTTGTTTTTTTTTGTGATTGACCTAGGCTGCTGTACACACATACAGCAGCCCTGCCCTGCCCCAGGCTCTGCGTGATTGTGCACCTGTATCTGGGCCTGTTTCACCCTTCATCTGTGGTTGCTGGTTTGGCAAGTGTAGAAGTCAGATCTGAAATGTCCATCTTAGGACCTGGTCGGCTTTTACCTGCGCTTGCCTTACTGGCACCATGGGAGTAATTCAGCTATGCTTCAGGTACTTTTGCAGTTTTTTTGCAGTCTTACTTTTGCAGTGTTTTCGCAGTCTGCTTTTAATATATTTAGGAGGCCGTAATGGCACAGCGAAAATAAAAAACGTAGAGTAGGACTGCCCCATGTGAGAATGCCTTGTCGTGGCGGGGTGGCTCAAAGAATTGATCAATTATTTGCCAAATGTCTCATTTTTAAAAAAACAGTTAGAAACTAATATGTGCAGATGCACTTAATGTATTGCATGCTGACCATGTGCAGCGCTGGCTTCTCCCCCCTTTTTTGCTTAAAAATAGTATAGGTCCCTTATGCTGCCTCTGCTGCAACTAAAAAAAAAAAATTACATACTCACCTCTCGTCGCTGGGTGCCAGGTGCCGGTGTCCAGAGCAGGCGGGGACACCGGCGCGCTATGGGGGACAGGTGCCGGTGTCACCGCTGGCTCAGAGCCCGGCACCTGCAATATTCACCTGTCCCCGTTCCACCACTGCACGCCGCTGTCTTCTGGGTCCTCCAGCAGTGAATACTCAGGCAGAGGGCACTGCGCGCACTATCCACGTCATCGTGCCCTCTGACCTGAACATTCACAGCTAGAGGACGTGAGGACACAGTGGCGAGCAGAGGTGAAAGGGGACAGGTGAATATGGAATATACTCACCCTCTCCTGGAGCATCTCTGCAGCCCCTGCTCTTCTCCCACGGTCTCCGGCGCTATGCTTAACTTCAGCGGTCTCGTGCATATTCATGACTTTAATGAGCAGTACCACTGATGGCTGAACACAGGCGCCGGAGACCGTGGGAGAAGAGCAGGGGCTGCAGAGACCGTGCCAGGAGGGGGTGAGTAAATAGGACAGGTGCGCTACCCCTCCCCCGCCGACCCCCAGGTATATGACTCGAGTATAAGCCGAGAGAGGCACTTTCAGCCCTAAAAAATGGGCTGAAAATCTCGGCTTACACTCGAGTATATACGGTATAAGAGAACTCATTTTTATGAATAACTTTCATTAGTTCAAAAAAGAAACAGAGGTAAATTCTCTAAAAAAGATATTTTATTTTCCTCTCTTCCCAAAGCTTCTAAATGCTAGACCAAAAAGGGTTTTATTTCATAACTATATCCAGAAACATAATACTCATATACAGTATATACTCGTGTATAAGCCGACCCGTGTATAAGCCGACCCCCCTAATTTTGCCACAAAAAACTGGGAAAACTAATTGACTTGCGTACAAGCCTAGGGTGGAAAATGCAGCAGCTACTGGTAAATTACAAAAATAAAAATAGATACCAATAAAAGTAAAATTAATTGAGACATCAGTAGGTTAAATGTTTTTGAATATCCATATTGAATCAGGAGCCCCTTATAATGCTCCATACAGTTAATGATGGCCCCATAAAATAATCCATACAAAATACTCCCCATATAAAGTTCCATAAAGGTTAATAATGGCCCCATAAGATGCTCCATAGATTATGCCCCTATGTGGTGCTCCATAGATTATGCCCCATAAGATGCTCCATAGATTATGCCCCCATAAGATGCTCCATAGATTATGCCCCATATGCTCCACAGATTATGCCCCATAGATTATGCCCCATATGCTCCACAGATTATGCCCCATATGCTCCACAGATTATGCCCTATATGCTTCACAGATTATGCCCCATATGCTCCACGGATTATGCCCCATATGTTCCACAGATTATGCCCCATATGTTCCACAGATTATGCCACATATGCCCCACAGATTATGCCCCATGTGCTCCATGGTATAGGTCCCTTATGCTGCAGCTGCAACTAAAAAAAAAAAATGACATACTCACTTCTCGTCACTGGGGGCCAGGTGCTGGTGTCCTGAGCAGGCTGGGACATGGTCGCGCTATGGGGGACAGGTGCGGTGTCACCACTGGCTCAGGCCCCGGCACCTGCAATATTCACCTGTCCCCGTTCCACCGCTGGGTGCTGCTGTCTTCCGGGTCCTCTTGTCAGTGAGTGCTCAGGCAGAGGGCTCGGCGCGCACTAACTACGTCATCGCGCCCTCTGACCTGAACATTCACAGCTAGAGGATGCGAGGACACAGTGGCGCGCAGCGGTGGACTGGAGATAGGTGAATATCTCATATACTCACCCCCCCTGCCGGCGCGCCTCTGAAGCCCCTGCTATTCTCCTGCAGCTCTTCCTTCTTACAGCGGTCATGTGGTACCACTCATTAAAGTCATGAATAAGTGCATATTCATGACTTTAATGAATGGTACCATGTGACCGCTGCAGGAAGGAGCCTGAGATCGTGGGAGAACCAGGGGGGCTGCAGAGACGCGCCGGCGCACGGGTAAGTATGATCTGACACCCCCGCTCCCCCTCCCCCTCCGACCCCCCCCGGTATATGACTCGCGTATAAGCCGAGAGGGGGACTTTCAGCCTTAATAAATGGGCTGAAAATCTCGGCTTATACTCGAGTATATACGGTATGTTTCTTCTGTAAAGTCTATAATAATAAAATGAAGTGATCATTTATTTTTTTAGATATATGTGTGTTCGATGTGATATGATATTTTTACAAGCAATGTCTTACAGGAAATATAATTTATTTAATAGCAAATATAACTCAATTGTTATGTGATTACTGCTTACGGTATAGTCTATGATCCTTTGAATAGATCATACTAATCTACACCTGATAAGCTGAGCTCATTCCTTTACTCCATTCAAAGGTCAGTTCCAGAGGCGGAGCTAAGGTTTTGGTTCAGGGGGGGTGAAACTTCTAAGTGGGCCCCTAACCAGGTAACCTTGATTACAACTATGGCGGCGCACCCTAATAGTGGATGTAGGAGATGACTGCGCTGTAACTGAAAATAATCTCTATATAAAGACCAACATGGATATTAACACCATATGGTCAGTGGTAAATACCAGTCCTACAAAACATTTTAGATATTACAGCACAGTTATAGTTGGTGACTTACCGCTGACAACCTTTCATAGGCAGACTGTAATGTAAGGCAGCCCCCCATAGGAAGACTGTAATGTAAGGCAGCCCCCCTCATAGGCAGACTATAATGTAAGGCAGCTCCCCTCATAGGCAGACTGTAATGTAAGGCAGCCCACCCTCATAGGAAGACTATAATGTAAAGCAGCACCCTATCATAGGCAAACTATAATGTAAGGAAGCCCCCCATCATAGGCAGACTATAATGTAAAGCAGCCCCCCTCATAGGCAGACTATAATGTAAGGCAGCCCCCCTCATAGGCAGAATATAATGTAAGGCAGCACCCCCTCATAGGCAGACTATAATGTAAGGCAGCCCCCTCATAGGAAGACTATAATGTAAGGCAGCCCCCCTCATAGGCAGACTATAATGTAACGCAGCCCCCCTCATAGGCAGACTATAATGTAATGCAGCCCCCTCATAGGCAGACTGTAATGTAAGGCAGCCCCCCTCATAGGCAGACTATAATGTAAGGCAGCCCCTTCATAGGCAGACTGTAATGTGAGGAAGCCCCCATAAAAAAAAATTCAATACTCACCTCACTTCCTCCTGGTTCCTCTGCTGTTCCGAGCTCCCGCTCATCTCCTGACAGTGGGTGCCAGGTAGTGACGTCATCGCGCCCGCTGTCAGTGACTATGTCAGATGCTGACAGAGGGATGATGGGAGAAGGAGCGCTCGCTCCTTCTCTCATCAATGCGGTCAGCTGTATCGGCATGTAGCCGATACAGCTGACCCTGTGTTAGGGTTCGAGTTCCCGCTGCTGCACAAGGGGAGTCTCGAACCAGTCCCGCTGCAGTCCCCCATCCATCTCCGTCCGCAGTGGAGCCTGCTCAGCAGAGACGTCTGTCCCAGCATCTTGCCCATTCCAATACTGTGCAGAGACTTACTGCTGCCCTTCCTGGATCTTCTATTATAGCCAGTGCTGGAGCAGACATCTTTGGGACAAAGTCCTGCATTTCCCCTTCTGAGCATGCCCAGGGTAAGATCTATCATTGGAGATCAGGGGTCACATGTTCAGGTACTGCAGCAGCTCCTATTGGTCCGCCAGGAAGGTACTCAAACTACATGTGTTTTAGAACAGTTTCTCATTGGTCTTTGTTTTTGGCAGGTCCTGTAGCTGTTAATATAAAAGGGTGGCATGGCTGGGCCGCCATGCGCTAGTATCAATTGCATTATGTGCTTTGCGCCAGTGTGATCATGTACGCATGTGGTTAGGGCTCTGCTGAAATAAGCCCCTAGAATACCGGCACCTCCGGTGAGGAGATTGCTTGATTGCGTTGCTGTCTGCATGATCACGGACTGCTATCCGCACAGCAGTTACCTGTGTATCCCTGTGAGTCTAACAGGACACAGTCTTTTTCTCAGCGGCTCTGTGACGCAACATGGTTCGCTTTATAACGCTGGTTCTGCGCCCTAGCGTTTTACTTTGCGGCTCACTGAAGCTAAGTGAGTTCGCACTTATCGCCATATAGCGCTGTGGCATACCCGTTAGCGGCTCTGGGGATTAACAGAGTTCGCACTAACTGCCACAGCGCGCTACGGCGTTTATTTTAGCGACTCTGCGGGATAACAGAGTTCGCTACTTTCGCCATCTTATTAGCAGCGGGCTTCGCCTGCACGGTGGACCCCGGGCTGCGAACGCACCTCTCTACTAAATCTATTAGGAGCGTTCCACAGACTCTAACACCCTGTGATGACAAGAGGGGGGCCCACTGCTGGCACTGGGCCCCCCACCTGCTCAGGGGCCCCATAGCGGCCAGGCGGCAGTGCAGGGAGATGATTCTCCCTGCTCTGCTGCAGAATGTAACTGTATTGGCGTGCTGCACATGCTGATACAGTTACAGTAGTGTAGCTCCGGGTGCGCCCCCTCAAAGCGCGGTGCCCGGGGCCACAGCGCCCTCTGCTCCCCTGGTTGCTACGCTACAGGACTCATTGCTAACTGTAGAAGTTGTCATCTATCCAAATGATAGGTGATAATTTGCAGATCCTAGGTGGATCAATTGTGTCGACTTCCATTGATCCTGGGAATGGGGCTTTGAAGATTTCTATTTGTATGGAGTGGTTGGGAGGTACAGTACAGACCTAAAGTTTGGACACACCTTCTCATTTAAAGATTTTTCTGTATTTTCATGACTATGAAAATTGTACATTCACACTGAAGGCATCAAAACTATGAATTAACACATGTGGAATTATATACTTAACAAAAAAGTGTGTAACAACTGAAATTATGTCTTATATTCTAGGTTCTTCAAAGTAGCCACCTTTTGCTTTGATGACTGCTTTGCACACTCTTGACATTCTCTTGATGAGCTTCAAGAGGTAGTCACCGGGAATGGTTTTCACTTCACAGGTGTGCCCTGTCAGGTTTAATAAGTGGGATTTCTGGCCTTATAAATGTGGTTGGGACCATCAGTTGTGTTGTGCAGAAGTCTGGTGGATACACAGCTGATAGTCCTACTGAATAGACTGTTAGAATTTGTATTATGGCAAGAAAAAAGCAGCTAAGTAAAGAAAAACGAGTGGCCATCATTAATTTAAGAAATGAAGGTCAGTCAGTCTGAAAAATTGGGAAAACTTTGAAAGTATCCCCAAATGCAGTTGCAAAAACCATCAAGCGCTACACAGAAACTTGCTCACATGAGGACCGCCCCAGGAAAGGAAGACCAAGAATCACCTCTGCTTCTGAGAATAAGTTTATCCGAGTCACCAGCCTCAGAAATCGCAGGTTTACAAGCAGCTCAGATTAGAGACCAGGTCAATGCCACACAGAGTTCTAGCAGCAGACACAACTTTGTGCAGCAGGCCTTCATCGTAAAATAGCTGCTAGAAAATCACTGCTAAGGACAGGCAACAAGCAGAAGAGACTTGTTTGGGCTAAAGAACACAAGGAATGGACATTAGACCAGAGGAAATCTGCTTTGGTCTGATGAGTCCAAATTTGAGATCTTTGGTTCTAACCACCGTGTCTTTGTGCGACGCAGAAAAGGTGAACAGATGGACGCTACATGCCTGGTTACCACCGTGAAGCATGGAGGAGGAGGTGTGATGGTGTGGGGGTGCTTTGCTGGTGACACTGTTGGGGATTTATTCAAAATTGAAGGCATACTGAACCAGCATGGCTACCACACCATCTTGCAGTGGCATGCTATTCCATCCGGTATGTTGGACCATCATTTATTTTTCAACAGGACAATGACCTCAAACACACCTCCAGGCTGTGTAAGGGCTATTTGACCAAGAATGAGAGTGATGGGGTGCTATGCCAGATGACCTGGCCTCCACAGTCACCAGACCTGAACCCAATCGAGATGGTTTGGGGTGAGCTGAACCGCAGAGTGAAGGCAAAAGGGCCAACAAGTGCTAAGCATCTCTGGGAACTCCTTCAAGATTGTTGGAAGACCATTTACGGTGACTACCTTTTGAAGCTCATCAAGAGAATGACAAGAGTGTGCAAAGCAGTCATCAAAGCAAAAGGTGGCTACTTTGAAGAACCTAGAATATAAGACATATTTTCAGTTGTTTCACAATTTTTTTAAAGTATATAAATTCACATGTGTTAATTCATAGTTTTGATGCCTTCAGTGTGAATGTACAATTTTCATAGTCATGAAAATACAGAAAAATCTTTAAATGAGAAGGTGTGTCCAAACGTTTGGTCTGTACTGTATATACGCCCCCACTCTATTCACTCTTTATGGCAGTAAAAGCTAAGGGCCAAGAGGGGGTTTCTTACATGGTAATAATGCAGAGCATCTAAAAGACACGCCCCAGAGAATCCCATGAGCAACAGTCTATTTTTAAAGGTAATAAAAATTAGAGCTAAAAAAAGGCCCGTATCGATAAACTGTATGGTAGATTAAAAAAAATGGCAAAGAACAGAACACTCGGGAGCAGCTGGAGTAAAGCAAAAGTAAACACGTGCCACTTTTGACCTGGTGACTGGTCCTCTTTAACTCACTACTAGAAATCTTTACATCTGTACCTATTTACAGATGTGCTATCAGTATCAGAAGTAATATGGCCACTAATGAGCTATAATTATTTTATCAACGTGTACATACTTCTAATTTATCACTATAAACTTCCAAATAAGAGAAATACAATGAAGAGCAAAATGGTGACAGTGTTTTGAACTTTTTACTTTCAGGCTCCATGTCTAATTATCCACTTCTGCTTTGAACTTGAGACTGCCGTCACTTTATAGACAATCATCTTGGATATCCAAAAATTTGACTTGCAACTATTTAGCATATGACTAGTTATGCAGATTCTTTCTTTCAGGCCCATTTGCACCTATCAGAGCCTAGTCTTTTGACTCTTGTGTCTTCGCTCCAAATCACACATTTCAAATCTTTAAATGCCCACTTTTCGTACTTGTTTGCAAACTCGAACCGACGCTTCTTAAGGTACTGCCACACTAAATGATCCCGCTAACGATCACGATAACGACGCAAGCTAACGAGATCGTTGGTGTGATCGTTTTAAGGTCACTAGTAGCTGCCAAACTGGACGATCTCATTAACGACGCATCAGCGGTCAGCGATCTCTTTAACGACTTTGGCGGTCGTTGGGACGTGCCACACAACATGTATTGTGAAAGATCACGACCTTGATAGGCGTGACTGAGAGCAACCTTTTCCACGCCCCTCATCACAGATTGGTGGTCACTATCTATGTCATAAATGTTTGTCACAGCTCTCTCGCTTTGTGATTGGATGACCGTGTCATAAAAGATGACGTACCAGCACTCCTTTCCATTGCTCTCGAGCAGAAGCGGTTCTTTCAAATCTCCAGCATCGTTCCAGTGTGTCCTGCTAGCCTTCTTTGTAGCTACTGCAATCCAGTTTGTGCCACTATTGCGGTTGCTGCGTTTCAGTCTACGACGTTGATTTTTCTGCGATCCAGTCTGTGTCTCTATTTAATTTGCTGCGATCCAGTCTGTGCCGTTATATCCTCTGCGATCCAGTTTGTGACGCTATTTAGTTTCCCTATTTTTTTTTTTTTTTCAGGATCACAAACAAGTTTTGTAAGGTAGGTATTTTTTTGTCACATTTAATTTTTATTTTTTTTTTAATTTTACAGATCCATTTTTAGATCACAGCTGTTGTTAACCATTGTCGTCCATCATTTTTTTTTTTTTGCCATTGTTTTGTTCTGGCACGCCCACCACCACCATTTTATGATCCCAGCTCTGCCATTGTTTACTCCAGCTGCGCCCACAACCACCATTTTGTGATCCCTGCTGTTTTTACCATAGTGGTCCATCTATGACTTTTATTTAGCTCTGCCATTGTTTTCTCCTGCTGCGCCCACCACCACCATTTTATGATCCCTGCTGGTTTTACCGTAATTGTCCATCTATGATTTTTTTATTTGGTCTGCCATTGTTTTGTTCAGGCACGCCCACCACCACCATTTTATGATCCCAGCTCTGCCATTGTTTACTCCAGCTGCGCCCACAACCACCATTTTGTGATCCCTGCTGTTTTTACCATAGTGGTCCATCTATGACTTTTATTTAGCTCTGCCATTGTTTACTCCAGCTGCGCCCACAACCACCATTTTATGATCCCTGCTGTGTTCTATGTTGTAGGCTATGTAAGCATTTTATTTAACCATTCTGCCGTTCTCACATAATCCTTTTTTTATTACAGATGGCCGATAAGCATGAATTTCTGCGGGAGTTTATCGAGATGTACCGCTCGATGCCGTGCCTGTGGAAAATAAAGTCGGCTGATTACTGCAACAGGCTTAAAAAGAAGGACGCGTACCAAAAACTGGTGGAGCTCTGCAAGAACCGTTACCCAGATGAACCAGCGGATGAGTCATCGGTGAAAAAACGCATTCAGGCCCTTCGCACAGTGTACAAAAAAGAGCTAAATAAAGTACTAAATTCAACCAAATCTGGAGCCGGGGCCGAAGATGTTTATGTCCCCAAACTGTGGTACTTTGAGCTGTTCTCTTTCACAAGGGACCAAGAAGTACCTAGACAAGGGACATCCATGTTGGATCTAGACCCGGTGATCCAGTCGGACTCCCCTGTCATACATGTAAGTACCTTTGTATTAAAACACATTTTAATGTACATGCCAAAGTGGACTTGAAATTAAAAAATGTAATTGTGAAATGTAGATAAAATGGTTGAATTTATCCCGTCATGTACTGATAATTTATGTAGCTCAACGGTTGAGGCCTATCCATTTACAAGTGTCGTTTTCACATTTTTGCTGTATATGGGTGTTATAGTGTGAAGAAATTTTTTTTTGTCTTTACAAGTGTCGTTTTCACATTTTTGCTGTATATGGGTGTTATAGTGTGAAGATAAATTTCTTTGTCTTTGTGATTTACCATTTGTTTTTTGTTCATGCAGGACACAGAAGAGGCTGTCTCCACACCTTCAACTGAAGAAGACAGCATGCCGTTGATCCAAGACGAAGAAGTAGTCGAGCCACCATCCTCATCTGTGCGGAGCCGGCTTACACTTTCTGGCAGAAAAAGGAAGGCTCCCACCTCGGCTACTCCAGAATTGGTTGAAATTGCGAAAAAAGTGCTTATGGCAGAAAAAGACCAAACAAAAATAACTGGCTTTGCTTACTTCGCTAATGAGAAGCTCCCTACACTGGATCCTGTACAGCGGATTCATGCAGAGAGACTCATGTTTGAGGTATTGACTCAAGCGTCTTTTGGAAACCTGGATAACAATTATGTCGTCATGCCAAGACCGCAGTACCTGGACTACTCATGGTCGCACAATCCTGTGCCGAACCCAATTGGGATAAATCCACCAAACCAAAACGTTGTTGCTCCACCTTATTTTTATACACCGCAGAGGCAACGTGGTAATGGCAACGATCCATCTTACCAGCAGTTGTAGTTTTTAAAAATTTTTTACAAAACTTTTTTTTGTTGTCTATATTTTTTTTACATTGTTACCTTTTTTAATAAAAATCTTATTTATCTAATGAATTGTGGTCTTTTATTCTTATGTGATGTCAACAATTTTGTTGACAACTATTAAAAATTTGTATTTTTATTACATCTACTTGTCACACACGGGTCATGGGAGTACCAGCTGTCATAGGTGTTCCATCATAGGGAAAAAATGAAATGAAAAAAATTTCAAAAATTAACATTTCTTTTAAAGGCCCTGGTCACACTAGCGCTAAAACCTTATACTAAAAAATAATACACCACACCTGCGTAGATAAACGTTAAATATATAATATATATTATTTTCATATATATTTATATATATTTTCTTTAAGTAAATAAATAAAATGGAAATAAAAACAAAATACAGTAACATAATAATAAAATAAAAAATTATAAACAAAATATTAACAAAATACAAAATAATTAAAAAAAATAAAATTAATGAGGGCCCCGGAGTCCAGCCACTGCCCTCTCCAGCATCACCCCGTGGTGATGCAGAGCTCCCATGGCAGTGTGCATCGCTGCCACAGCGCTGTTCATGGCCGCCATCAGCCGGCGGTGTGACAGCAACAGGTCCTGGGCAGTTGGGATTTCTGTGGAGGTAAAGGTAACAGTTAATAGTGAATTCTGTTGCAACATCAACATGTACATGTTATGTTAATTAACACTTACGGTTTTCGTCAGACGACTCGCTGACCGCCCACCCAGAACCTGTTGCTCCGCCGGCTAGGGAAACACAGAAAAAAAAATTATATCACAACAGCCATTACACATAAGACCTAACAAAGTTCTCAAACTTGTCTGAAGCTTATATAATGTGCGTAAATTACCTGATGGGGAGCCTGCATCCATGTCACGGGGTGACGCTGGAGAGAAGCCATAGGAAGGTGAGGTGCTGGATGACTCCAACTGTGGAGGGGGGTTGCTGCCGGTGAAGGGGTAGACAGGAACGGAGATGATGGAGGTGGAGGGGTAGGTGATGGAGGTGGAGAGGTAGGTGATGGAGGTGGAGGGGTAGCTGGGGACGGTGGAGCCGCAGCAGCTGGTGAAGGTGGTGCTGTAAATAAAATATACAATTCAGTCAAATACTCCTTCTACTAACCCCGTTACTGCCAGTACTTCCATCTATGCCTGTAAACCCCCTCACGACTGGTACTCCCATCACTGCCTGCCCCATCACTGCTGTTACTCCCATCACTACTGGTCCTCCCGTTACTGCCAGTACTTCCATCTATGCCTGTAAACCCCCTCACGACTGGTACTCCCATCACTGCCTGCCCTATCACTGCTGGTACTCCCATCACTACTGGTCCTCCCGTTACTGCCAGTACTTCCATCTATGCCTGTAAACCCCCTCACGACTGGTACTCCCATCACTGCCTACCCTATCACTGCTGGTACTCCCATCACTACTGGTCCTCCCGTTACTGCCAGTACTTCCATCTATGCCTGTAAACCCCCTCACGACTGGTACTCCCATCACTGCCTGCCCTATCACTGCCGGTACTCCCATCACTGCGAGTGCATTGATATAGATAGATAACCCACAAAACATAACCTCTCCAGATACCCTCATCAATACTCACTCAGAGGCCTGCATAGCTGGGCCCGGATGCTGGCGACCCTCTCGCGGGAGCGGTAGCGAAGGTCCGCCAGCTTTTTGCGGATCTGGGTGCTGGTCCGCTCCACTCCAAAGCGCCGCGCCAGGCCCCGCCGGATTTTCTGCAGGACTACCTTTTTGTGGCACATAGGATGCGCCACAGGTAGCCTGCAGTCATAGCCCCACTTGTCCGTTTTATGAATTAAATATTGGACCTCAGCCTCCGTCCACTTTGCCCCGCGCTGTCTCGCCGCAATTTTAAACAACGCATTGGGCGACGCCAGCGCCATGACGTCACAGCGTGCGCACATTACGTTCGGCCGCACTCGCGACGCAAAACGATATTGCGATCACAAAGTGAGCGCAGCAGCCATGCGCCCAGCCACACAGATATGAGATGCAGTTGCGATCGCAAGATGATGGTTCCAAGCTAGGCGATTGCAATGGCATCTCATATCTGTGTATAGTTGGAGCTCCATGTGAGAATCGTCACCTTGCTATCATAGTGGCGTTGCATATCTGTGAATGGGCTGGGGCACCATGCGAGAATCATCACCTTGTGATCACAATGGCGTTGCATATCTGTGTATAGCTGGAGCTCGTGAGAATCGCCACCTTGCGATCATAGTGGCGTTGCATATCTGTGAATAGCTGGGGCACCGTGTGAGCATCGTCACCTTGCGATCACAGTGGCGTCGCAAATCTGTGAATAGCTGGGGCACCATGTGAGAATCGTCACCTTGCGATCAGAATGGCGTCGCATATCTGTGAATAGCTGGGATTCCCTGGTGAATGTTGACCTTTACCTCCCAAAATGTTTTTTATATATTTATAACAATTTTTAATCTTTTATATATGACTAAAAATATATATTATATATTTAAACTTTATATATGCAGCTGTGGTGTATTATGTGTTATTTTTAATTATAAGGTTTGAACGCTAGTGAGACCATGGGCCTTTAAAATAATTGTAAATTTTTGAAATTTTTTTCTTTTTATTTTTTTAACAATTAACTCCTATGACTGATGGTACTCCCATGACCCCGTGTGTGACAAGTAGATACAATGTAAAAAAAAAAAATATAGACAACAAAAAACATTAGAAAAGATTTTAAAAACTACAGGTGCTGGTAACATGTCTCTTTGCCATCCCCATTACTCCCTCCCCACATCTCACCCATCATTATCCCTTCTCCCATATTGGTAAAATAATTGAAAAAAAAAACGAATGCATTTTTAAAATAAAATTTTTTTATTATAAAAAGATTGTTAAAAAAAGACAAAATTCTCAAAATCAAACTATATCTGCTGCTGCCAACTCACTGCACCAGGCCCATTAAAGTAATGGCAGTACTTGTCTCGGCCGGCCTTCGCATCGTCGTTGCTCCTGCCTTGATTGACAGGTTGAAGGCCTGCAATAGCGGGATCATTGTTACGCCATTCTCCAAGCACCACGTCACCATTGCTGTCCAAGTCCATGAAGCCTGGCGGACTGTAAGTACCAGCATCGCGTTTTCGTAGAAAATTGTGCAGCACACAACAGGCCAACACCACAGAGTCTATCGATTCCAGCTTCATGTTGATTGGAGTGCGAAAAACCCTGAAGCGGTTGGCCATTATGCCGAAGGCATTCTCCACAACGCACCGTGCCCTAGACAGTCTGTAATTAAAAATCCGCCTTTCCCCTGTCAAAGTCTTTTGTGGGTACGGTTTCACAAGATGCTCATGAAGGGGGAAGGCTTCATCGCCCACAAACACAAAGTTTAGGTTGGCGGTGGTGTCCATGTTGGTTGGCAAGTTAAGTTTATTATTAAACAACCGTTCACCAAAACTTGTGTGCTCCAAAACGCCACCGTCAGAAATCCTTCCATTAATGCCAACATCAACGTTAATAAATTCATAATTGGCATTAACAAGGGCCATGAGGATCGTGCTGAAGTAGCCCTTGTAATTATGAAAAAAGGATCCGCTGTTGGCTGGTTGCGTGATCCGCACATGTTTGCCATCCAAGGCATCACCACAGTTTGGGAACTGCCAAATCCGTTCAAAATCAGAGGCGATAATTTGCCATTCCGCCACTGATTTTGGAAATGGCATGTAGCTCCGTAAACTGCGGACGATGGCGTTGCATGTCTCCGGAATTAGTACTCCAAGCAGCGATCGAGAAATTGCAGCAGAAAATTGCAAATCCTTCATTGAACGTCCGGTTGCCAGAAATCGCAGCGTTACTGCCAAACATTCCTCTGCTGAAACAGATGCACGCATCCGTGTATCCTGCCGTTCAATGAGTGGCCTCACACATTCCAGTAGGAGCTTGAATGAATCCTCCGACATCCGTAGATAATTACGGAAATCCTGCGGATTCTTCTCCTGCAACTCCCTCACTAGATGCATGTGGGTGAATCTGGACCTCTGCTCCAGCCATTCTCTGGTCCACATGCGACGCTTTCGCTTGGAGCGCCTCTCTTCCACCGCGCCTCTTCTTGTCGATCTGCCTCCATTGATAGTGCAACTGCCACAATCACACGCTCCGCGTGGACAGGTTCATTATGTGCAACCTGTACGGTAAAGAAGAGAAAAGTTATTACTAATTAATTACTATTAATAAAGTGTTTAAACAAATAAATAAAATAAAATAAAAATATATAAAAAAAAAAATTTTGTTAACTTTCAGTTAAATTTAGCTAGTCAACTGCGAATAAATCGCAATCCGACTTCTCCCGCAGAATCGCGTTTTATGCTGATCCGCGAAATGCGTTTTGCAGCGTAATAGCTCAATGCTAGTTTTAACTGACACTGAAACATGACAGTTGTCACAGATCAACAAGTTTGACAATGTGACCAACTTTAATTGAGCCGCCTAGTCGCTCATGTAAGATCAATGTAAAAATAAAAAAAAAATAGAATCCACCTTCCGCGCCCGCACCTTCCGCGCCCAGCCTCCCTCACACGCTCCCAACTCCTCCCAAATCTTGCGACAATCACACCGATGACTAGCACTCGCGAACGCATGCATCGGTGATTCTCGCAAGGACCTTGGGACAATCCGACTCCAAGCGAGCCCAATATGAAAATAATATACCATATGACCACATCCCCCAACCTACCCCCACATAACCTACATCGCAAAATAAACTCAATCCAACTCCAAAAAAACACATGTGGCCATGAATTTTGTATAGATGCTTAAGCTGGTTTTTCTACCGCGGAAAACCATAACCAAATCGACAGCTGTTTACAAATGTCTAAAATGGGGGGGGTGTAAAATAAATAAAGCAGACGAAAAAAAAAATAAGGTCAAAAACGTATCAAACAACATCACAAACAATATGTACCTTGAATCCAAATATCCTAAAGATCCAAATCCAAATGGGGAAGATGAAGGGTTCTAGCGACTCAGACAGGATCGCAAAACCCACCACTGCGCCACAAACAGGATCGCAAAACTCCGACACACGATGCTATCCTCGTAACAACGCACAACGCACAAAGCACCATTGGAGTCACCACAAAGCGCTCTGGAAACAATGGATGGGGGCGCAGTTATTATAGCTGAGGTGATGTTGTGGTCACCAATCGGAGCTGAAGGGCGTTAACGAAAGAAAAAAAGTCCCGCCTGCGCCGCTGACTAATGCTTCGTCAACGAGGTCGCACATTGTTCACAAAAGGTGCCAAACACAGCGATTCAGGCTCACCAGCGGGACGCCAACGATCATAATACGGTCCAGAACTCTAGTGAACGATCAACGAGATCACAGCAGGGGCCACATCGTTGCTACATGCCACACACAACGACGTCGCTAACAAGATCGTTAAATAGTGACGTATTTTAACGATCTCGTTAGCGATCTCGTTTAGTGTGGCATACCCTTTATGACAATATTGACGTTGAGGCTTCTTCACCTTTTTTCTGGCCACTATTCCAGACTTGTGTAATGTGCATCGCACAGTGCTTGTATCGACATCTGTGATATCACTATTAAGAAGCATACGAGCCACATCCACTGCCGTGTTTGTCCGGCCAGAACTGATAGACCTTGGAATGAGCTGACTTGTTGATTTCGATATTTTGCCTGGATGTACACCTTTTGGCTTCTGAATAGATGGTTGAACTTCATTTCATATTCTTCCAACTGTCATGGCACTCACATTCTGCAATTTGGCATCTTTCTTCACCAAGAGACCGATATCGATGAGCTGGATGATGCTGTTTCTCTTTTCTTGGGAAATCGTCTTCGTGGCCGCTTCTCGATTCAAACCAAAGACTTTTCACTTGAAATCAACCTAGTAATACAATGAGCTACTAGGGAATGTGAGAACAGGTTGTATTTTGTAGTATTCAGGAAGAAAAATATTTTTCCACCACCAGGAGCAAAACAGTAACAATGCAGTGACATGACAAGAATCTGCATAACTAATCATATGATAAATAGTTGCAAGTAAAATTTATGTTTGATATTATAGATAGAGAAGATGATTGTCTATAAAATGATAGTAGTCTCACAATGAAATCAGTAGTGGATGGTGAGACATGGAGCCTGAAAGTCAAAAGTTCAAAACATTGTTACCCTTTTGCTCTTCACTGTAAACTTTGTTGTTTAACACTTTAGTGACAAAGCCAATTTGGTACTTAATGACCAAACCAATTTTTACAATTCTGACCACTGTCAGTTTGAGGTTATAGCTCTAGAACGTTTCAAAGGATCTCACTGATTCTGAGACTGTTTTTTTCGTGACATATTGTACTTCATGTTAGTGGTAAAATTTCATCGATATAACTTGCGTTTATTTATGAAAAAAACAGAAATTTGGCAAAAATTTTGAACATTTTGCAATTTTCAAACTTTTAATTTTTGTACACTTAAATCAGAGAGTGTTGTCACACAAAATAGTTAAATAACATTTCCCACATGTCTAATTTATATCAGCACAATTTTGGAAACATAATTTTTTTGTTAGGACATTATAAGGGTCAAAAGTTGACCATTGATTTCTTATTTTTCCAACAAAATTTCCAAAACTATTTTTTTTAGAGACCAACTCACATTTGAAGTGAGGTTGGGGGGGGTCAATATAATAGAAAATACCCAAAAGTGACACCATTCTAAAAACTGCACCCCTCAAGGTGCGCAAAACCACATTCAAGAACTTTATTAACCCTTCAGGTGCTTAATAATAATAATTTTATTTCTATAGCGCCAACATATTCCACAACACTTTACATTATAGCGGGGACTTGTACAGACAATAGACATTACAGCATAGCAATAAACACAGATCAAAGAAAACCAAAAGGATTGAGGATCCTGCTCGCAAGCTTACAATCTATGAGGAAAAAGGGGAGACACGAAAGGTAGATGATAACAATTGGGAGAAATTAAATGGAAAATCGGACTTTTTTTGCAGCCACCGTTATACCGTTAATAACAGTGATCGCAACACCGAGGTCGGTAAAAATCGACCTGAATTATGTTCTCTGGGGTCTCAGCTACCCCTGGTAGCCATGACTCTAGGGAAAAATTCTGACTTTGGGGGGGCGCTATATCCTTATTCCTCAGCACCATTACAAAGCGGCGGTGTGGTTTAAGTACCCTTAACTGCCGCAGTTAAAAGGCGTATCAACAATCATTAAGGGGTTAAATTTAATTCATTCATCAATATTTCAGTATGTTGGGAAATTACCAAGAAAGAGCTATGTTTTTCTCTTTCTCTGCCTATTTCCCACAGAAGATTTAGACAGGGTATAAAGAGATCCTGTCATCAGGATCTTATACCCTCAAAACTACTGGCATGAATGTAAAGGCACTTTCATGCTGATTGAATCCTTACCATTCTTGCAGAAATCCATTTTGCTGTTTTAGATAAATCCATTGTTGAAATTGTATGCTAATGAGCTGCAAGTGCAGTGGGCGGGCTCTGCACTTACAGCTCTCCAGTTTCTCTGCATTTTCCCATGCCCACTGACTGTGACTAGAGAGAAGTGAGCACTAAAATGCTTGGATGTTCATTACTCGAACCAAGCAATTTCTAATGTTTGGATGCTTGTTTCGAATAACTAGTATAATGGAAGTCAAAGGGAAATTCGAGCATTTTTCCAGCAGACTCTACAGTACATGGAGGTCTGGGGAGGCAGGGAAAATGCTGAAATTGATGGAAAATGTGCTAAAAGAAACGAGAACGGCATTGGGAAGATTCCTGGAAGCATCTCTGATACCCAAATCGCTGCTGAGAACAAACATACTTTTACTTCACTTTAAAGGCTGACTATAAAACATTCAAAATCAATGAGAAATTGGTGTTTACAGGAAAAAAGTTAAGAAACATTTTTCCTGTGTAATGACTTGTATATAAGGCAAAATGTAAAATGGATTTGAAAAAATATATAATTTAAATAAGCCAAAATTGATTTTTTATTAAAAATTTGAATTTTCAGTGTAATTTGTGAAGGAACCAAGAAGTGCCAAAAATTAGGGACTCAGAAGGACTCAGATACATCCTGTATTAGACATAAAGGAGTGCCTCATACACATTCTATTCAAATTGTAATGTAGTGCTGCTCCTAGACTCATAAAGGCTATGCACTAAGTGCAAATCCTGCCAAAAATTACAAGCAGGGTCCATACACCCTCGAACGCACCAAACTGTAGTGCCTCACTCAAATATTGTGAACAAAGTATAGTTGTGTTAATCCTACACTCATAAAAGCTTTGCACAAAGTGCAAAACCAGGAAAAAAAATATAAGTTTGGTCATTCAGTCATCCATAGACCCTAAAAGGCAACAACTGGTGGGCTTCATTCAAATATTGAACATTAAAAACACTTTATGTGCTTCTGTTATCTGATGATGTGGAGAAGTTGGGTCTAATCCAGTCTTAGTTCAATCTTATAAGAGCGATCACCTGTCTGTTATGCCCCCCGGCACCTCTTAAAACCCACTCAGACAAGACAATAGTGGCAGGGCACTACAACACCTCCAAGGCAGAGAAGGACAACAGATGCCAGGTGTCCAGCTTTGAGACCCAATAGCTGAAAGTCACAGAGGAATTAGAGAGTATGCTGGTTTTATCGGACAGGTATTGCTTGACCATCTTTAAAAACTTTTCCCTCCTTGTCAAAAATATCCGGACATGAGGGCATGAACGCTGGGAGGGTGTCATGAAATTGGCCCAGCCTTTGACAGTGTACCCCTACCTCTATTGTACCTAGTGTGTGTCTCCCTCACCTCTCCTCCTTCCTTTGTTGAGCAAGGAAGCTTGCCCCTGCAACTAACGTGTTCTAATGGGAATTTTTTCAACTTATTTTCCACAGTGACCTTCTGGTATAGCTCCATTTTAGAAGACCTCTTTGTTTCAGGAAAAAGAGTTGCAAAGTTCTCTTTGTAGCATGGGTCTAACAGAGTGAACAGCCAGTACTCTTTTTTGGCCAAGATGAATGTAATGTGAGGGTCACGAGAAAGGCAGCGGGACATAAAGTCAGCCATCAGTGATTCCTACAGCCAACACTTCCTTGTCTCCACCATGATGACTAGAGATGAGTGATCTTGTTCGGAAAACATTTGCCAATCTCAAATTTGGCACGAACGTAGCTCATTCAGAATCGTGTTCGGATTCCCGAGCATTTTCCCTCAAAGTCGTCAAAATTCGGGCACAGTTCAGGAAAATGATCGTGTTTCCACTAATGCTTTTCTTAGTACTTTGGCTAGGATAGTGGTGCTGTATGGTGAGTGGGGGGGTCCATGTTTTATGGGGGTAGGGGATGCGTATAGTTCAGAGGAGCGGCAGAGTCTAATTTTTTTAATTAACGTAGTGTGTACATTCCGGCAGCCAATCAGGGCGCAGAAACTATCCACAATTTCCAGACGCTATGGCTTCTGTCATTAGCTGCCAAAGTCACATATCCTTCTCCATATAACAAGCGGATATGTTATTTTGCTGGTGCCATTTTGTCAGTGTAACAGCGAGAGAGGCGACTCCTGCAGCTGCTACAAGTTATATAGTTAAATACGATCCTGCCCTGTGTGAAATCAATCTTCCAGCATTAAACTAGTTTGTGCTATTAGTGTTGTGCAGGCATGGAACCACCTTTTCTAATCCAAATCGTTTGGGCTAATACTGTGTTGCAGTCAGGACTCAGGAGTTCACATTTACTAATCACAATCATTTGGGCTAATATTGGGGTCCAGGCCCCAGGCCCCATTTCCTATTCCAAATTGTTATGTCTAATATTGGTGTGTTTGCATCAGGCCCCATTTCCTAATCAAATTCTTTTGGGCTAATATTGTTGTGCAGGCACAATATCCCAGAAAATAAATAATGATTGTTATTTTAGTGATAGGTCTGGGCCTAGGGTTGTGAAACAGCTGGTTAAAAGAGGGGAAGTGTTATGAATGTGCTAGAGATGGTTTCTGAGCAGAGGCTCCCTCTGGTGGTTACAGACAGTACTGAACCTTTCAGCGAGGAATGGCAATCTGGGATCATGGACTGGTCTGATATAAGGGAGGTTCCCTCCCAAGATGGTTGCCGGTGATCCATTGTTCTTGTCTCAATTGTGGTTCCTGGTTCATATGGAAGTTTGCTGAGTCTTGCCTGCATCTTCTGCTATCAGATAGGATATTTTCTGCTTTTATTTTTGTGCTTGCTTTTTGCATTGTTCCCTGCACTTCTGTGGAGGTCAGCCAGGTCCCCTCAGGGGGCTTGTGCTCCTCTCAGTTTATCTGAAGCCACTGTTATTTGTTCATTTGCCTTTTCCTGTTTTTTCAGTGGTTGCGGTTTAGTTTTGTTACACCAGAGATCAGATTTAGGTGGTAGAGATCGTATGATCTCAGGTGTTTTTGCAATCAGAAGAGTTGGTATTTTTTAGGTTTTTTTTTGGATTGCAGTGAGTATCCTTTCCTGTACTTTTCTGTCTAGATAGATTGGGCCCCAGCGTTTGCTCATTCTATTTTCTGTCTGTGTCCGTGCTTCTTCTTGTCTAACCGCCATTACATGTTTGGGGGCTTCCTATTTTCTTTGGGGATCTGCTCCGGGGCAGATAGCTTTCATCTTTCTGCCTTTAGGTGTAGTTATCTCTCAGGCTGTGACGAGGCATCTAGGATCAACGTAGGAACGCTCCACGGCTACCTCTAGTTGTGTGGTTAGTTCAGGTTACTGCAATCCAATAGGTTCCAGCCTCTATGGTGTATTGCCGTTTTTGCTTATTCTCCTCAGCTACCGAAACACAACAGGGAAGGGTACATCCAACATGAGTGGGAAAAAGCGAGGTCGGGTTGGAAGGGGGAATAGGCTTGGTGTTCGACTTGTACATGGGTTAGTTGGTAATGTTACTGAAAGCTCTAGTGAACAAACACCGGCTCACCCTATTCAAAGACAACTGACATATGTTACTGAATGGACTACTTGACTTCCTTTTTTTGGCAGCCGCACAGCGGTGCACCTCATAGATGAGGTCCAGAAAGATCATGTGCTACAGTGGATGACAAGCACTGCATCAAGTGGCTTCTCCACCTCTTCCTCCTCCTTAATATCACACACAGTACAATGCTCAAAGCTGGCACCCCAATTACCCTTGTTTCCCCCGCGTCACAACTTTCCAAATGCCAAACTGACTGTGGAGAACCACAGATGGGCCAGTCTGCAGAGCTGTTTACATATTCTATTTCATGGGCATCAGAGGTCTGCTCAAAGATTCACAGAATCTAAAGGAGGAAAGCATCTGTTTTTTCTGTTGGATCCGGAGCTGGACGAAGTAAGGACCGAGCAGAATCCAGACCCTCTTGACCAGACATTAACCCCCGGGGGTGGAGGTGATCCTGATGACACTAAGATACTTGAGGTGCAAGTGGACTATACTGTGCCATTAAGGCAGGAAGAGGAGGACCCAGAGCCATGCAGCTGAGTAGTTCAGCAGTGGAGGTGCAATAGGAGGAAGACGTGAAGTGATGCTACCATGACAAGCACTGCATCCTCAGCCAAAACTCTGGCTGTAGCCAGCAGCAGTCATGATTCTGCAGTTCACAGGGGCGGTGTCATGGGTGCATCGCCACGAAGATTGTCGCGATTGCACATTCTGACTTCTCGCAGCTGAGTTGCTGTTTCTTTGTGTTTGGTAATGAGGGAGTTAATTTTACCTAGCTCTTTGCTAAGACTAGGTCCAGCCTCGCCCGGCTGCTTTTGATTATGTTCTAATTAGCTTCCTTTATATAGCTGCCAGTCTGCTGGTTAGATGCCGGTGAAAGCATTCATACAGACTGCAGATAGGATCGGTTCTGAGAAGACTTAAGCTAAGAGCTCTTTTGTTGTTTCTCCTCACCTTGCTTATAGTTTATCTCCTAGACCTTTGGTGTTCCCTCTGTGTTTTAATGTTGTATGCAAGACAGTATTTACTTTATCCCCTGTCTGTCTCGTTTGTCTATACTGTTTGTTAACCTTTACCTGTCCATTCCCTATGGTGGTAATCAGGGTCCTTCTAAGGACTAGATTACAGTGGTCAGGGATTTATAGGAGACAGGGTTTACGCTGGTGGCCTGGACCTCTGTACCATTAACAGTACCTCCAGGTAGAGGGACTAGTCAGGACCCCAGTTTAGGGTCAGCATAGACCCCGGTCCACCTCTAGCCAGAGACAGCGTGAAAAGGATTCAGTATTGACCCACAGGATATTATGTCAGGTAATACTATGCTATATATACATGTTAATGTTACCTATTTATATGTTATATAGAATGTTGTCCCACTTGATAGATTACTGACATTATATATTTATACATCTGCTAGACAGCGTGACATTTTCACCGGCCAAACTATAGATTCTCCCCAGCTACCATGGATCCAGTAGCCCAGCTTGCCCTGCAGTTGCAGAAATCGTCCATGGAGTTTACGGACATTAAGTCCAAGGTTTTGTCCCCCCCGGAGCAAACCAGATCTGAACCTAAGGTTGCTCTCCCGGACAGGTTCACTGGTGGGCGGGACAAATTTTTTACCTTCCGGGAGGCATGTAAATTGTACTTTCGGCTATGGCCTCGGTCATCGGGGAGTGAGGAGCAGAGGGTGGGAATTGTCATCTCGCTCTTACAAGGGGACCCTCAATCCTGGGCGTTCTCTCTTCCTCCGGGCTCCCCGGCCCTCCAGTCAGTAGATCGATTTTTTGCTGCCCTGGGGCTGGTGTATGATGACCCGGATCGGGTCTCCCTTGCTGAAACGAAGTTACGTAGGATACAGCAGGGAGATCGTCTGCGGAGGAATTTTCTTCTGAGTTCCGTAGATGGGCCACAGATACTCAGTGGAATGACCCAGCTCTTAGGAGCCAGTTTTGTCAAGGGTTATCTGACAAATTAAAAGATGTTTTTGCTCAGTATGATTCTCCTCCGTCACTGGAGGCTGCTATGGCCCTTGCTATTCGTATTGATAGACGGCTTCGGGGGAGGTGCGAGGTAACTCCGCCCCCTGTTATTACTCCACCCACTACTAAAGTCCCTTATATGGAGGTTCCCCTGGTCTGTTCTGAGGAACCTATGCAGTTGGGTGGGACATCATTTTGTAGGAGGGAATCGGCAGTGCGCCGCAAGACAAGAAGGTGTTTCTTCTGCGGGAGAGAGGGACATTTTGTTGGGGGGTGTCCCTCCCGTGCCTCATTGAGCAAAAAAGTCCCCGAAAAACTGTTAATCCCAGGTTGTGTGGTGGACGACAACCTGGGAGTAGGTATTTCGTCCCCAGGTCCGTCTCAATTTCTCGTGCCTGCGGAGGTGGTGGTTGGTGCGAGAGTTGAGAGGATTTCTGTTCTTCTTGATAGTGGGTCTGGGGCTAATATGGTGGACGCTCGGTTTGCCCAGGTGTAAGGTATGCAACTGAGTGTATTGGCCAAACCGATCCCTATACTTTCTATTGACGCCAGACCTCTCGGTCAAGGTAGCTTTGTACAAGCTGTTCATAACATAGACCTTCGAGTAGGGGCAATACATAAAGAACAGTTGTCTTGTTATGTGTTGGAGGGTCTTCCTACTCCTATTGTGTTGGGACTTCCCTGGTTGGCTAAACATAACCCAGTGATTGATTGGCAATCCAGAAAGATAAGCCAGTGGGGTGAATTTTGCAAGAATAACTGCATGAACAAGGTCATCGGTGCGGTCGTGCCTAGGACTTTGCCTCCTTTTCTGGAGGACTTTGGGGAGATGTTCTCAGAGGAGGGGTGTCAAAAGTTACCTCCTCATCGCACGTATGACTGCTCAATAAAATTGCTTCCTGATGCCTTATCTCGTAGTTTCCCAGGGGCCGGAAAGACGGATGACCCGGTTCCTATCCTTCAGGAAGGAGTGGTGGTGTCGGCTGTGTGCTCTGAGCTTGAGGAGGAGGTGTTGGAGGCTCAGGGGACGCCCCTGTAGGACCTCCAGGGAAACTGTTTGTTCCTAATCAGTTAAGACAAAAAGTTATCGAGGCACATCATAGTTCTGCTTTAGCAGGACATCCAGGGAGTAAAGCAACTGTGGATCTCCTTTCTCGCCGGTTTTGGTGGCCTAACTTAAATAAAAGGTAATAACTTTTGTCGCGTCCTGTGGAGTTTGTGCTCGCTCTAAGACCCCACATACCCCTCCATCTGGGGTTCCTGAGGAGGAACGATTTTCGTCGTCACTTGCTTCAGTTTGGAGAGGAGTGCTGAATGGTCTGAGTGCTATGGGGAACTGTTTCAAGCGGAGGTCTGATAGGAGGATAGTGTCTGGTCCGGACCTAGGTGTGAACGATCTGGTGTGGTTGTCTACCAAGAATATAAAACGCAAAGTTCCCTCCTGGAAACTGGGTCCCAGGTTCATCGGTCCATACAGGATCAGTTCTATAATTAATCCTGTGGCATTTCGTCTGGACCTCCCTCCTACGTTTAAAATCCATAATGTATTCCACAAATCGTTGCTTAAGAGGTACGTGGCGCCAGTTATACCGTCACTTCTACCTCCTCCTCCAGTGGTGGTCAATGGTAACTTAGAATTTCAAGTGTTGAAGATCATTGACTCACGTCTGAATCGCCGGTCCCTTCAGTATTTGGTTCATTGGAAGGGATATGGTCCTGAGGAGAGGACGTGTGTCTCTGCGTCTGAGATTAACGCAGATCGATTGGTTCGGACCTTCCACACGACTTACCCGGACAGACCTGGCCCTGAGGGTCCGGAGGCCCCTCGTAGAAGGGGGGTACTGTCATGGGTGCATCGCCACGAAGATTGTCGCGATTGCACATTCTGACTTCTCGCAGCTGAGTTGCTGTTTCTTTGTGTTTGGTAATGAGGGAGTTAATTTTACCTAGCTCTTTGCTAAGACTAGGTCCAGCCTCGCCCGGCTGCTTTTGATTATGTTCTAATTAGCTTCCTTTATATAGCTGCCAGTCTGCTGGTTAGATGCCGGTGAAAGCATTCATACAGACTGCAGATAGGATCGGTTCTGAGAAGACTTAAGCTAAGAGCTCTTTTGTTGTTTCTCCTCACCTTGCTTATAGTTTATCTCCTAGACCTTTGGTGTTCCCTCTGTGTTTTAATGTTGTATGCAAGACAGTATTTACTTTATCCCCTGTCTGTCTCGTTTGTCTATACTGTTTGTTAACCTTTACCTGTCCATTCCCTATGGTGGTAATCAGGGTCCTTCTAAGGACTAGATTACAGTGGTCAGGGATTTATAGGAGACAGGGTTTACGCTGGTGGCCTGGACCTCTGTACCATTAACAGTACCTCCAGGTAGAGGGACTAGTCAGGACCCCAGTTTAGGGTCAGCATAGACCCCGGTCCACCTCTAGCCAGAGACAGCGTGAAAAGGATTCAGTATTGACCCACAGGATATTATGTCAGGTAATACTATGCTATATATACATGTTAATGTTACCTATTTATATGTTATATAGAATGTTGTCCCACTTGATAGATTACTGACATTATATATTTATACATCTGCTAGACAGCGTGACAGGCGGCAAGGGTTGCCTAGCCTGGGTCTTTCTTGAAACCGCAAAGGATGACCCAACTCACATTATCTGCCAACTTTGCAAAAACAACTTAGTAGAGACAAAAATTGCATAATTTGACTACTACATGCATGATCCAGCACATGCACGATCAACATGCCTTAGTCTTGGAATCTCACTGCGATAAAATGCATCACCATGGCAAGTGTTCTCACACAGGTCTCCGGCTGCAGAACCTCTACTTCTTTACTCCCTACAGTCAGGATGAGTTAGATCCCGTCAGCTGTTACGGAACTGGAGATGCCTTATGTTTTTGTTACACTGAGCACACACCATTTTTCTTAATCCATCATAATATCTCCGCCTGCACCTCACTCACAGTCCAGCAGTTTTTTGTGTTCACCCTACTCCACTCTCTCTCAGTACAGCAGCCATACCTCGGTTCAGCAGTTGTAGTTATGTAAAAGAATGTTTCCTCCTACACATGCCGAAGTTAAGAGCTTGAACTCCACCATCTTCATTCTATTGGCCATGGAAATGCTGCCTTTCCACCTGGCGAGTACAGACGGTTTCAGAAAGCTGATGGCCGTCGCATTCGCCCAGTACGAGCTGTGTAGTCGCCATTACTTCTCTAAGAAAACAGTGCCTGCACTGCTCCAGTATGTCGCAGACAACATCACACATTACCTGAAAAAGAAAGTGTCAGGGTGCATTTCACCACTGATTGAGCAGTATTTAGCAAAAAAAAAAAATAATACAGGCAACGCATTTGTCGTGCTGGTATCTCCGTGGCAGCTCATATCTGCGTGTGCTCAAAGTTTGGCCAGTTTACAGCAGTTTTCTTTTTTTTTGTCCTGGGTGTCACTGTATTTATATACAGCAGTATGTTACGTCTGTGCTCGTACCTCAGCAGGACCCTCGCCGGGCCTCCGTCCTCGTGCTGTGGTGGCCCGGCCTCGGCAGGGCCCTCAGCGGGGCCCTCGTCCTCTGTCTGTGTCCTGCGGTCCCACTCCTTCCCCTGCTTCCTGGCCTGCAGACAGCACATCCCCTGGTATGAGACTAAGGCCAAGTGCCTAGATCTCTTAAAGAGATAGTGCACATTTTTCAAAAAGTAATTAACCAATAAATTCTTTGTGTGCACTATCTCTGGCCCCTCGGCCATAGAGAGGGGGCCGGAGCAACAAGTATCTTCTGTTGCTAGCTTCCGGTTCCGTTGTGCTAGTGCCTGTGTTATTGCAGTGTTCTGCCTTCTGCTTCTCTTACACTATTTGTCTCCACAGACTAACAGTTCTTCATTACCCGGCCGTCCAGGACAACATATGTACGGATGACGCCAGCTTTGTTTCATTCCACCACTCAGCCATCTGAAATTCTGGACTACGCCGGTACCAGCTTATACCCCAGTACCTTGGACTTGTCAGTCAGCTCTAACATTTCTGTTATATCTGTTAACCCTTTGGTCCCACTGGGACAGCTGCCACGTGTCCAGGGTCTAACTGGAGGTAGCACCTTGTGTCCCCCAGACATTCCATTCTGACTCTGTTCGAGGAGACTTACTACGGGTGTCTGGGGCTCACTTAGTCACGCCCCCTTCGGAGCCCCCCGGACCGTGGTCCCGAGGTTCCACTAAAGCAATAAAAGACGAATGTGAACTTCACCACCTTTGCCTCTGCTTCCATTCGTTACAGATTGCTCCGGCCATGGAATACGCTGGATCCCAGGGACCCCCCCCTGGCTGTGGAGCTAAGTAAAGAGGTTACCCGGCTGAGGGATCAACAGGATAAAATCACGACCTATCTACGCAATGTGTCCACACGCTTGGATTCACTGATATCCTCTACTGCACCCGTCTCTGCTACTGGCATGCAGGTATCCACTTGCATGGCTAGCAAGAGCCCTCACCTGACGGCTCCTGCACGTTGCTACGGCAATCCCGTTCACTGTCGTGGCTTCATCTATCAGTGCACACTGCACTTTGAAATCCTGGGGCATATGTTTTCTTCTGATTGGGCCAAGGTGGGCTTCATTATGTCTCATCTCGCTGGAGAGACTCTCGCCTGGATGAATCCGCTGTGGGAGAGAGTCTTTTCTAGAAGTATTTTGCAGGACCTTTGACGAACCTGGTCGTGCCACATTGACAGCTTCTGCTCTTTGGCTGAGCCAGGAGGCCATCACAGTAGCTCGGTATGCTGTTCGGTTCCGTACCCTTTAATCTCAACTATCCTGGAACAACGAGGCCCTGGTGGCCTCCTTTTGGGAAGGTCTGTCAGGAAGAGTGAAGGATGAGCTGGCGGGACGGGACATTCCTACAACCCTGGATGATCTGATATCCTTGGCAATCTGGATTGACCTGCATTTTCAGGAACATTCCAAGGAGATCAAACTAGACAACAGGTCCTACCACCTGAGCTCTGGTTCTCCTAAGACGGCTACCTCGCCTCCCTCCCCTGAGGCCATGGAAGTTGATCAAGTACGTTTCGCCAGCTGCCACCTGGAGGCGCGCCGTAAAGAGGGAAGTTGCTACTACTGTGGTAGCTCTGTGCACCTGATTCATGTCTGTCTGAGGAGGCCGAAAAACTTCAGTGCCCAGGGTCGGTAGGAGAGGCTACCCTAGTTGAGAAGCATCCCTCTCCATCCCTGCAAATAACAGTCTCTGTGTCATTGGGCAGGGAAAAATTTTCGGAACTTTGTTTTATGGACTCTGGAGCTGCCGAGAATTTTGTCAGCAGACGGTGGTGGACTGTTACCAGATACCAGTGCAGCGTCTTTCTGAACCATTGCAGGGGATCTCCGTGGATGGCAAACCCCTGACCGAGCCTGTTCAGTTCCTGACAGAGCCAGTGGAGCTGCGGGTAGGTCTCGGACCAAAAGCATGTCCTCCGGTGGGGTCACTCATCCAAATTGGCCGGTCACGCCGGTCAGAAAAAAACTCTGCAATTCATCTCTCGATACTACTGGTGGCCAACCATGGGCAAGGACATTCAGCAGCATGTTGCTTCCTGCCCTTCGTGTGCCCGTAACAAGACGGCTAAACGTTTACCAGCCGGGCTGCTGCAGCTTCTTCCAGTTCCTTCAGCTCCCTGGCTGAACACATTACTATGGATTTCATTACTGATCTTCCCATCTCTTTCGGCTGTTCCATTGTATGGGTTATGGTGGATCGTTTTTCAAAGATGGCTCACTTCGTTCCGCTACCCGGTCTTCCGTCTGCTCCAGAGCTTGCTGATCACTTCATACAGCATATCATCCATCTTCATGGATTTACTCTCCACATCGTGTCCGACTGGGCATCCAGTTCACATTGAGGTTCTGGAGAGCGCTCTGTGAAGTAGTGAAAATAGAACTGGACTTCTCTTCTGCATACCACCCCCAATCCAATGGGCAAGTGAGAGGACCAATCAAATCTTGTCAGGATTCCTGCGCTACTTTGTCAACGTACATCATGTCGACTGGGTTGAATTACTGCCATGGGCAGAATTCTCTTATAATAACCAAGTAAGTGAATCCTCTGGAAAAACTCCCTTTCAGATTGTGTTTGGACTCCAACCCGGAATTCCTCTTCCTATCTCTGGACCGTCTGGCATTCCAGCAGTTGATATTTACACAGAAGAATTCTCGAAGGTGTGGAGCAACACCAAAATCGCTTTGGAGAAAGCTTCTCAACGTATGAGAAGCATGCGGACAAAAGATGCCTGAAAGCTCCTACGTTTCGTCCCGGAGATAAGGTATTGCTCTCGCCAAATTGGGTCCTCGCTTCATTGGACCCTTTGAAGTCCTCCAACAAATTAACCCGGTTTCATACAAACTGAAATTGCCTCCTTCTTTACGTGTGCCTAACTCTTTTCATGTTTCTCTCCTCAAACCAGTAGTTTTGAGCTCTTTCTTCAAAGACCCGTGTACCACTCCTGATCCGGTCTCTGAGGATGATGTCTTTGAGGTAGTGCATTTGTCCTACTGGTATCTCCGTGGCAGCTCATATCTGTGTGTGCTCAAAGTTTGGCCAGTTTACATCAGTTATTTTTTTCTGTCCTGGGTGTCATTGTATTTATATAAATTTCCTCCCTTGAATTAGTACCTGATAGCTAAATATTATGCTTCTAATACAACCTTAAACACCAATGTCCCAGTATGAAATCAAACCGGGATCTACTCAAGCATATAAATAAATATTCCAAAAAAAGTTTATTTGAATATAACAATTCAACTTTATTTCCATAAAAAGTTATTGCAAAAACATATAAACACCAAAAAGGATGCAAGATTTGACTAGGGACATTTCAGACTCCTCTTATGTGTACAAAATATCCGCCTTGTAAATACTCATTCACTAATAGCTCAAATTCTATGTATCGCAGCTATTTTTCATTTAAATCCCCTCCCTTGGATTAGGGTCACTGCTATCTGCCCCTTAGTAATATAAAGCGATGTGAGCATAAACCAATTTCCTAACACAACACCTATGTCTCACCACTTAAATACATAGTATGGTGAGATCGTGTTCCCATATGTGTAAAGCGGCAAATGGGACAATCACATCTAATAAATATTCAAATAGGGGCTACACCTGACCCTGTCCCATATTCGGCTGGAAAGATCTGCACACTGCATACCGAAACACAAATAGAGCCATGAGAAGTGATGAGTATAATACCTGAATCCTGGCGGTTGAAAATAAGTGCTGGGAGTCCTGTCCCCTCTGCCCCGACGCGCACGTTTCGCCCAGCTTCTTCGGGGGGCGTGTCAGGGCAGGGGGTGTGTGCTCCTTAAATATTCCCATTAGCCTATCACTACCGCTCACCACTAAGTATGTGCAGGTGCTTCTGAATCGGCAAAATTATGGCGCATGCGTCCGCTGTGTCAGGTCAGAAATCGACTGCCGATTGCGGTCTCGGTGAGGTCACCCTCCCGTCCGTGAAATGATCACGTGACTGGTATGGGCGACGTCAGCGTTTTAGACCGCGCTCGAAACATCGCGAGCCCATCCACAACCAGCGCATGCGCACCAGAACCGAACAGGATACTTCCACTGCACACAAATCCTTTATGAATTAAGCGGACCCTGATGACTGAATGCTAATAAACATCACCCAAATCAAAATAATAACTAATAACCAATTCAATCGCCTAATAAAATACTGAGACTATTTGACTAAGGTCTATACAAATTGAATCGATCAGATATATACAGAGATATATAGAAAGCAATATATCTATTGAAAATCATGTAAATATATACAGTTATATGAAAAAGTTTGGGCACCCCTATTAATCTTAAGCTTAATGTTTTATAAAAATTGGAGTTTTTGCAACAGCTATTTCAGTTTGATATATCTAATAACTATTGGACACAGTAATGTTTCTGCCTTGAAATGAGGTTTATTGTGCTAGCAGAACATGTGCAATCTGCATTCAAACAAAATTTGACAGGTGCATAAGTATGGGCACCCTTATCATTTTCTTGTTTTAAATACTCCTACCTACTTTTTACTGACTTACTAAAGCACTTTTTTTGGTTTTGTAACCTCATTGAGCTTTGAACTTCATAGCCATTTGTATGCAATCATGAGAAAAGCTACTTAAAGTGGCCACTTGCAAGTTGTTCTCCTGTTTGAATCTTCTCTGAAGAGTGGCATCATGGGCTCCTCAAAACAACTGTCAAATGATCTGAAAACAAAGATTATTCAACATAGTTGTTCAGGGAAGGATACAAAAAGCTGTCTCAGAGATTTAACCTGTCAGTTTCCACTGTGAGGAACATAGTAAGGAAATGGAAGAACACAGGGACAGTTCTTGTTAAGGCCAGAAGTGGCAGGCCAAGAAAAACATCAGAAAGGCAGAGAAGAAGAATGGTGAGATGAGTCAAGGACAATCCTCAGACCACCTCCTGAGAGCTGCAGCATCAACTTGCTGCAGATGATGTCACTGTGCATCGGTCAACTATACAACACACTTTGCACAAGGAGAAGCTGTATGGGAGAGTGATGCGAAAGAAGCCGTTTCTGCAAGCACGCCACAAACAGAGTCGGCTGAGGTATGCAAAAGCACATTTGGAGAAGCCAATTTCTTTTTGGAAGAAGGTCCTGTGGACTGATGAAACCAAGATTGAGTTGTTTGGTCATACAAAAAGGCGTTATGCATGGCGTCAAAAAAACACAGCATTCCAAGAAAAACACTTGCTACCCACAGTAAAATTTGGTGGAGGTTCCATCATGCTTTGGGGCTGTGTGGCCAATGCCGGCACCGGGAATCTTGTTAAAGTTGAGGGACGCATGGATTCCACTTAGTATCAGCAGATTCTTGACAATAATGTTCAAGAATCAGTGACAAAGTTGAAGTTACGCAGGGGATGGATCTTTCAGCAAGACAATGATCCAAAACACCCCTCCAAATCTACTCAGGCATTCATGCAGAGGAACAATTACAATGTTCTGGAATGGCCATCCTAGTCCCCAGACCTGAATATCATTGAACATCTGTGGGATTATTTGAAGAGGGCTGTCCATGCTCGGCGACCATCAAACTTAACTGAACTGGAATTGTTTTGTAAAGAGGAATGGTCAAAAATACCTTCATCCAGGATCCAGGAACTCATTAAAAGCTACAGGAAGCGACTAGAGGCTGTTATTTTTGCAAAAGGAGGATCTACTAAATATTAATGTCACTTTTCTGGTGAGGTGCCCATACTTATGCACCTGTCAAATTATGTTTGGATGCAGATTGCACATTTTCTGTTAGTACAATAAACCTCATTTCAAGGCAGAAACATTACTGTGTCCAATAGTTATTAGATATATCAAACTGAAATAGCTGTTGCACAAAACACCAATTTTTATAAAACATTAAGCTTAAGATTAATAGGGGTGCCCAAACTTTTTCATATAACTGTAAATGATAATTAACCACCACCCATAATTAATCAATATTGCAATGTCAATCTCCGTATACAAATAACACTATTTATGACTAGATCCAAATGAGGGAGGAAAGTTTCTTGCAGCTCATATGTATATGCGTTTGATTCTTTCTTTGGGTTTCCACTCGAGTCTCACAACGACTACACGGAGATGCTGTACCCCGATCACCTCCTGAAAAATTTATCTTCATTTAAGATGTTCACTCCCATTCAGCCACTCCCATCAAGTCGCACGAATCAGCTCATGTCAAATAAAAGGCAAAACAACAGGTAAGTAAAAACTTATAATTAAAACATACATTAAAAACAAAGGAAGCAAAAATAAACACCCACCGCCCCATACCACCTCAAATAAATGCCAACCAAACCCTTAATTTTTATTCAAAGGAATGCTCCAAAACCTGTACTCTCATTGAGCCCCTGTGGGCTCATTGTTCCTAATCTGTATATCCACCTACATTCTAATCTAGCCAGCTCCCTGCCCAGATCCCCACCTCTAAATCCCAATGATAGTGAGTCAATTCCCTTAATTTTCAATGCATGTGACCGACAATCATGGAATTTTTTGAAATGCCTGGGGAGTGTTTTTAACAAGGTTTCATCCTCAATGGTTTTTGCCCTCTCAATATCCAAGCAATGCTCCCGTGTCCGAATTTTCAACTCCCTCGTGGTGAGACCTATATATACCTTATTGCACGGGCACGATGCATGATATATCACTCCTTTGGATGCACATGTGATGTATTTTCTTATTTCAAAAATTCTTGAACCATCATGATTTTTAAATTTTTTGGCTTTCACCAAGTTTGCGCATGCTTTACAGAGACCACATGGAAAGAATCCAAAATTGTTTTTCTTTTCAACCTTTCCATGGGGATCAAAGTGACTATGCACCAATGCATCTTTCAAGTTCCTGGATCGTCTTGCTACTAATGAAGGGCGCGGATCTAAGATTTTGCTTAAAATAGGATCGGTAAACAAGATTTTCCAATGTTTGTTCAGGATAGACCTAAACTCTTCCCATTGATCATGATAAGCCGTTATAAATCTTGTTTGATTAGGATTTTGATTTCTTCTTACTGATCCACAAAGAAGTTGATCTCTGGGTGTATTTTTTGCTCTCAAATATCCCCTTCTGATACTTCGACGGCTATACCCTCGATCCTCAAAGCGTTGTGACAAGTCTTTTGACTGCAGTTCAAATTGACTATCAGTTGTGCAAATTCTCTTGACCCTAAGGAATTGACCTATTGGAATACCCCGAATCAGGGTATTTGGGTGAAAGGATTTTGCGTGAAGCAATGAGTTGGCAGCTGTTTCCTTCCTAAAGATTGTTGTGGATATGCAACCATCATCCGAAACTGACACAGACAGGTCAAGAAATTCAATAGTACGTCCCGACTTATACATTAGATTAATATTATATGGATTGGTATTGCGAGTCCTCATTATGTCGTCCAATCCTTCAATCGACCCCTCCCAGATAAACAGCACATCGTCGATGAACCTCATCCAATGGTGTATCTGGTTTATGCCGGGTATCATCTCACTTAAGAATATTTCTCGCTCCCAGTACCCCAAAAACAAATTTGCATATGAGGGGGCACATGAGGCCCCCATTGCTGTTCCTTGTAACTGTAAAAAATGTTTTTTTATAAATGTAAATGCGTTGTGTTTCAAAACAAAATCCAAAAGTTGAACCAACAGATCACTCATTGAGCGTGGGATGCTGCTTGATTCCAAGAACCATTGGACAGCCCTTATACCATCCTCATGGCGGATTGATGAGTACAATGCCTCCACATCCGCCGTCACCAAGGTCATGTTTTCTTCCAAATGGATATGATTGAGGTGATTAAGGGCTGCCGTCGTGTCCTTTAGGTAAGAAGGTAATTGGGCAGCACGGTGGCTCAGTGGATAGCACTACAGCCTTGCAGCGCTGGAGTCCTGGGTTCGAATCCCACCTAGGACAACATCTGCAAGGAGTTTGTATGTTCTCCCCGTGTTTGCGTGGGTTTCCTCCGGGTACTCCGGTTTCCTCCCACACTCCAAAAACATACTGATAGGGAATCTAGATTGTGAGCCCCATCGGGGACAGCGACAATAATGTGTGCAAAACTGTAAAGCACTGCGGAATCTGTTAGCGCTATATAAAATAAAGATTATTATTATTATTAATTCTTGTACCAGCGGCTTCAGAAAATGATCTATTATATCGCAGACCACCTCACACAAACCCTCTTTTCCGGACACTATTGGTCTCCCTGGTGGCTCCAGGATATTTTTATGAATTTTTGGTATCAAATAAAAGGTTGGTAGTTTGGGCTTTAGGTTCTTGAACAGATCAACCAATTTCTTTGGGATGACGTGGTGTTCAAGGGCCGACTTCAAGATATCTATTAATTCCTGTTGATATTTTGTTACTGGATTATAGGTTAACTGTCTGTAACAGTCTTGCCTATTCAGTAATTTATCAGCTTGTACAATGTACATTTGATTGGGCCAGATCACAATATTTCCACCTTTGTCCGCTACCTTGAACACCACGTCATCCCATTGCTCCATCTCCAGCAAAGCCCTCCTTTCATCTCTGGTAATATTGGACCTTCCATGCTGCTTAAGTGACAGTGTCCTGATGTCATCTGCTACAAGTTTTGTGAATACTTCTACCGCGGGTACTGTTGATAATGGGGGAAACTTCAGATGCACCTGCACATACTTAGTGGTGAGCGGTAGTGATAGGCTAATGGGAATATTTAAGTAGCACACACCCCCTGCCCTGACACGCCCCCGAAGAAGCTGGGCGAAACGTGCGTGTCGGGGCAGAGGGGACAGGACTCCCAGCACTTATTTTCAACCGCCAGGATTCAGGTATTATACTCATCACTTCTCATGGCTCTATTTGTGTTTCGGTATGCAGTGTGCAGATCTTTCCAGCCGAATATGGGACAGGGTCAGGTGTAGCCCCTATTTGAATATTTATTAGATGTGATTGTCCCATTTGCCGCTTTACACATATGGGAACACGATTCACACATACTATGTATTTAAGTGGTGAGACATAGGTGTTGTGTTAGGAAATTGGTTTATGCTCACATCGCTTTATATTACTAAGGGGCAGATAGCAGTGACCCTAATCCAAGGGAGGGGATTTAAATGAAAAATAGCTGCGATACATAGAATTTGAGCCATTAGTGAATGAGTATTTACAAGGCGGATATTTTGTACACATAAGAGGAGTCTGAAATGTCCCTAGTCAAATCTTGCATCCTTTTTGGTGTTTATATGTTTTTGCAATAACTTTTTATGGAAATAAAGTTGAATTGTTATATTCAAATAAACTTTTTTTGGAATATTTATTTATATGCTTGAGTAGATCCTGGTTTGATTTCATACTGGGACATTGGTGTATTTATATAAAGCAGTATTTCGCAAAAAAAATTTAAAAATACAGGCTACAAATTTGTCATACTGCTATCTCCGTGGCAGCTCATATCTGTGTGTGCTCAAAGTTTGGCCAGTTTACAGCAGATTTCTTTTTTTGTCCTGGGTGTAATTGTACTGATATACAGCACTAGTTAGCCCAAAAAGTAAAAAAAATACAGGCTACACATTTGTCGTACTGGTATCTCCATGGCAGCTCATATCTGTGTGTGCTCAAAGTTTGGCCAGTTTACGGCAGTTTTCTTTTTCTTTGTCCTGGGTGTCACTGTACTGATATATAGCACTAGTTATGCCAAAAATAAAAAAAATACAGGCCACACATTTGTCGTACTGGTATCTCCGTGGCAGCTCATATCTGTGTGTGCTCAAAGTTTGGCCAGTTTACGGCAGTTTTCTTTTTTTTGTCTTGGGTGTCACTGTACTTATATACAGCACTAGTTAGCCCAAAAATAAGAAAAATGCAGGCCACACATTTGTCATACTGGCATCTCCGTGCCAGCTCATATCTGTGTGTGCTCAAAGTTTGGCCAGTTTAGGCCAAAACATTGTATTTTTTTTGCAGTCTGTTAACGTAATTATTAAATCTGATAAGGCCCAAAACATTTTTGCCTAAAGTCCAGATAGGTAAAAGTGTGGTTTTCAAGCACACGTATCACATACAAGTTGACTCCCAAATCAACGTGTATAATATTCTATTCCATTTACAATGGGCAAGGCGCGTGGCAAGGGATGGGGAAGTGGACGTGATGGCGATGGTGCAGGCCGATGCCGTGGGCAAGCTGAAATTGGCCTACCGAAAACAACCACATCTTCTCGCTGGGCCTCAGTGTCCAAAGTCCTAGGGGACCGTGGCAAGACAGCACTATTGAAGCCCCAGCAGTGTGAAAAGGTTGTTGGTTGGATAGCGGATAATACTTCCAGTTACTTATCCACCACCACCAGCACCCTGTTTTCAACACGGTCAAGTCACAGTATCTGGTCCGCATATTTCTTACCCTGCTCCTTCTTCCTCCCACCAATACCTGAGACAACTGATCCCACACTCGGACACTTCGAACAGCTGTTCAGTTTTCCATTTCGAGATTCGTACCTCTCGCCAGCTCCACTAGAAGCGGGGCAAGATGATATTCCATGCAGTGATGCACAAATCTTTGAGCAGCCACTGTCACAAGAGGTGGACGATGATGAGACACAATTGCCGGAAAGTCAGGAGGAAGACCAGGGTGGTGAAGTGGAAAATGAGGTGGTGGATGATGTACAGTCATGGCCAAAAGTTTTGAGAATGACACAAATATTAATTTTTACAAAGTCTACTGCTTCACTTTTTCTAATGGCAATTTGCATATACTCCAGAATGTTATAAAGAGTGATCAGCTTAACAGCAATTACTTGCAAAGTCAATATTTGGCTAGAAAATGAACTTTATCCCCCAAAACACATTTCAACATCATTGCAGCCCTGCCTTAAAGGGACCAGCTAACCTCTTTTCAGTGATTGCTCCATTAACACAGGTGTGGGTGTTGATGAGGACATGGCTGGAGATCAATCTGTCATGATTAAGTAAGAATGACACCACTGGACACTTTAAAAGGAGGCTGGTGCTTGGCATCATTGTTTCTCTTCTGTTAACCATGGTTATCTCTAAAGAAACACGTGCAGTCATCATTTCAAAGCACAAAAATGGCCTAACAGGGAAGAGTATCGCAGCTAGAAAGATTGCACCTCAGTCAACAATCTATCGCATCATCAAGAACTTCAAGGAGAGAGGTTCCATTGTTGCCAAAAAGGCTTCAGGGCGCCCAAGAAAGACCAGCAAGCGCCAGGACCGTCTCTTAAAAGTGTTTCAGCTGCGGGATTGGGTTATCAGCAGTGCAGAGCTTGCTCAGGAATGGCAGCAGGCAGATGTGAGTGCATCTGCACGCACTGTGAGGCAGAGACTCTTGGAGCAAGGCCTGGCCTCAAGGAGGGCAGCAAAGAAGCCATTTCTCTCCAGAAAAAAACATCATGGACAGACTGATATTCTGCAAAAGGTACAGGCAGTGGACTGCTGAGGACTGGGGTAAAGTTATTTTCTCTGATGAATCCCCTTTTCGATTGTTTGGGACATCAGGAAAACGCCTCATTCGGAGAAGACAAGGTGAGCGCTACCACCAGTCTTGTCTCATGCCAACTGTTAAGCATCCTGAAACCATTCATGTGTGGGGCTGCTTCTCAGCCAAGGGAATCGGCTCTCTCACAGTCTTGCCTAAAAACACAGCCATGAATAAAGAATGGTACCAGAATGTCCTCCAAGAGCAAATTCTCCCAACCCTCCAAGAGCAGTTTGGCGATCAACAATGCCTTTTCCAGCATGATGGAGCACCTTGCCATAAAGCAAAGGTGATAACTAAATGGCTCATGGAACAAAACATAGAGATTTTGGGTCCATGGCCTGGAAACTCCCAGATCTTAATCCCATTGAGAACTTGTGGTCAATCATCAAGAGACGGGTGGACAAACAAAAACCTAAAAATTCTGACAAAATGAAAGCATTGATTGTGCAAAAATGGACTGCTATCAGTCAGAATTTGGTCCAGAAGTTGATTGAGAGCATGCCAGGGAGAATTGCAGAGGTCTTGAAGAAGAAGGGTCAACACTGCAAATATTGACTTGCTGCATTAACTCATTCTCACTGTCAATATAAGCTTTTGTTACTCATATGTTTGCAATTATTATATTTCTGTCTGTGATAAAATCATCTGTCAAACACACATAAAAACCAGAGGGCAGCAGATCATGTGAAAATATAATATTTGTGTCATTCTCAAAACTTTTGGCCATGACTGTAGTAACAGACCCAACCTGGCAGCAGGACATGCAGAGCGAGGACAGCAGCACACAGGGGGAGGTAGGCATCACACCTCTTCAGGCAGGAAGAAGTAGTGTAGTGGCCACAGAAAGAAGGCGGGCAACCCTTCCCCATAACACCAAACTGACGGAAGTTGCCAGTCCAGCTGTTAGGTCTTCCTGAGTCCCGAGGGTTATTTTTTAAAGACTCTGCCGATAACCCAAATCAGGCCATTTGCAACACCTGTCATGGCAGAATCTGCAGGCAGGGCCAGCGTTAGCACCCGGCATACCCGGGCAAGTACCTGGGTCCTGAGCAGGCGGGGCGGCCCACTCGCCGTCGGGCACCCCGGCGCCCTTTAGCGGATGAGAGCGGTACCAGCGCCGCCACTGGGCCCCCCCACTTGCTCAGGGCCCCGGCAGCAGCCGGCGCAATACTTACCTCTCCCCGTGCCTCCGCTGCCTCAGCTCCGGGCTCCAGGGGGCCCCTGCAGGGCGCCTGTGCTTCCTCTCATAGCAGCGCCGCTGAATGACGCCATCATTCAGCGGCTGGCTGTGGCAGAGAGATTGCTGACGCCGGACAGGTGAGATGTGTGTGGGTGTGATGATGATGATGGGGAAGCAATGATGATGTTGATGGGGAGGAGATGATGATGGTGAGTCGATGATGATGGGGAGGCGATGATGATGATGGGGAGTCAATGATAATGGGGAAGCGATGATGATGGGGAGGCGATGATGATGGGAAGGCAATGATGATGATGATGGGGAGACAATGATGATGATGATGGGGAGGCAATGATGATGATAATGGGGAAGCAATGATAATGATGATGGGGAGTCTTTCCACAGCGCCCTTTCCTGAGCCGTAACAGCGCAGAACGCAGCACAGTGCAGAGGAGAGCTCCATATTTTGTATGGAGCATTATATGGGGACCAGTATCCTGAATGGAGCATTATTTGGGGTCCAATATTCTTTATGGAGCATTATATTTGGCCCATAATACTGTATGGAGGACTATGTGGTGCCCATAATATTGTATGGAGGACTGTACTATCCAGTCTGTACTGTGCGCTCTGAGGATTTGGCGGTTTCTGAGCTATTGTAGAATTTACAATAGATATCACTCATGTAATGGAAGAAGTGAAGTGTTTGGCATTGTACTATACCCATATTTCTCTGCAGTATCTGTGCATCATGAATAGTGGTCTGTGTTAAAGGGGCCCACTGAGACTCTTTCGCCCGGGGCCATAAAATCCTGGAGCCGGTCCTGTCTGCAGGGTAGCAAAACCACCAGCCTTACCACTACAAGCATGATCAGGCACATAACAGCAAAGCACCCGACTTTGTGGGCCCAACCCCAGGCTCCACTAACAGTGTGGGTGACAGAACTGCTTCTTTCACTGTTGTGCATGCAAGCACATCCCTGTCCACGGTGCATGCAAAGATGACTACTGCCCTGAACCTGCCGTTGCCCACAGTCAAATAGTACCATTATCAAGCATGTCCACGTCCTTATCCCAGCGTAGCCTTCAGTTGTCCATACTCCAATCATTGGAATGTAAGCGGAAATACGCCGTCAACGCCCCACAGGTCACAGTACTCAATTCTCATATTTCTCAACTGCTTGTGGTCGAAATGTTGCCTTTTAGGCTCGTGGAGATGGAAGCTTTCTGCAACCTGATGGCAGAGGCCGTCCCAAGGTACTCTGTCCCAAGCCGCCACTATTTCTCTTGCTGTGCCATCCCAGCATTACAAAAGCACGTGTCCCACAACATTACCCGTGCCCTCAACAATGCAGTTACTGGGAAAGTACACCTAACCACGGACACGTGGACAAGTGCTTGTGGCCAGGGACGGTACATCTCGCTGACGGCACACTGGGTTAACATAGTGGAAGCCGGGACCCAGTCAGACCTTGGGATGGAACACGTCCTCCCGACGCCAAGGATTGAGGGCCCTACGTCAATCAGGGTTGCCCCCACTGTGTACAGCTCCTGCACCTCCTCCTCTTCATCCTCCATGTCAGAAATGAGCACATCAGTCACAAGCTGATAGCACTGCAGCACTGCCAAAGCAAAGCGGCAACAGGCTGTGCTGAAGCTAATTTGCTTAGGTGACGAACCGCACAACGCTGAAGAGTTGTTGACAGATCTGAAAGAGCAGGCAGATGTATGGCTGACACTGCAAAATCTCCAGCCAGGCATGGTTGTGTGTGACAATGGCAGGAACCTAGTGGCGGCTCTGATGCGAGGCAAACTGACACACGTACTATGCCTGGCCCATGTGCTGAACTTCGTTGTTCAACATTTTCTAAAAAGCTATCCGGAGCTGCAGGATCTGCTGGTTAAAGTACGCTACCTGTGTGCACATTTTAGAAAGTCAGCTACAGCTTCAGCAGACCTTGCCGTGTTTCAGCAACGTTTGCAGATTTCGACTCAGACTGGTGTGTGATGTCCCCACGCATTGGAACTCTACACTGCATATGTTAGAAAGGATTTGTGAGCAGAAGCGGGCAGTTTGTAAGGTTCTTTGTCTCTGTTGACATGTTCCTTGAAACTCAGTTTTCCGTCGGCCATTTTGCTTTCTGTCTTTCTGCAGCTCTTGCCCTCAGTTAATATGGAGTTTCCAGGTTTCATGTTCCCGCCCTGATTCTTCCCTCTTGCTTCTTAAGCAGCCTCAGCTGAACAATCAGTGCTCCTGAATCAAGCCTCAGTCAGTCTGTGACCTGACTCCTGGAAGCCTTGGACTTGTACTCCAGCTATTCCCTACTGAGGAACCTTGGAACACTTTTGGACTCTGGAAACCTGCTGTTTGGTGAATCCATGTTTGCAGAGGAATTACGGTACAGAGAAGAGATCCTGAACCTGCTTTGGAGATTTATTGTAGTGCTTGAAGTAGTCTGGCCTGCTGTGTCTCCTGTCGCTGTTCCTGCAAACTGTGTGAACTTTTCAGCATGCTTGTATGAAGTAATACAAGTCATTTCATTTCAACCTATGTCTCCTGTGTTTTCCTCGCACCCAAGCACAAGACGCTATAGGAACTGTACACTATACATGACAAGATTCAGGAGCCAATGTTTAGTGTCTGCTGGGTCTGGGAAAGCCGTGTCTGCTGTGAGTGTGGATATCAGATGTCCGTTTAATACCTTATGTGATGACAGTGGTTGTGACTTCTCACAACCATTCCAGGTGAGCGCATTCCCTTAAAATTTTACTCTGGAGTGTTACCACAGGTAAACACTATTGTTTTTTTTTTTTTCCTTTCCTCTTCTCCTTCCAGCACCTCTGCCTTAAAAGATCTGGAAGATGGAGGCCCGCATAAAGGAACTTTGCGGAGTGACTGATACAATCCTTTCAGATGTACAGACTTTAAAAACCCGTTTTGCAAGCCTACAGGACCTCACTAATCATAATTTGCAAGTGTTTGGACAGACTACCCAGGAATTGCGAGCCAGGGTTGAGGCTCTAGAGGAACGAGCCCAGGCTCCTGCCATAACCCCAAGTTCTGGGATCCCCAAATTACCTCCTTTTCGTTTTGGCGGTGAACGTGAGAAATTCAGGGGATTTATTAATCAATGCAATTTATTTTTCTCTGCACATGCTTCACAATTTCCCACTGAACGATCCAAAGTGCTTACTATAATCATGTTGCTTACCAATAAGGCTTTGATGTGGGCAAACCCTCTGATTGAGACTGAGGATGATTGTTTGAATCACCTTGATGCTTTTATTTCAGCCATGGGGCAGGTGTTTGATGACCCCAATCGAGGTGCAACAGCTGAAGCAGCCATGTTAACTTTGCGCCAAGGTAAGCGTTCAGTAGCCGAATATGCCCTGGATTTCAGGAGATGGGCTCTTGATACCACTTGGGACACTTCTGCTAAAAAATCTATTTTTCGGAAAGGGTTGTCTCCACTGATTAAGGATGAACTTGCTCGTGCCGACCCTCCCACTGCGTTAGGTGACTTTATTAACTATTGTATCCGTATTGATGCTCGTCTGACTGAACGCAGACAAGAGAGATGGTTTGAAAATAATTGCACTAACCTTTTCCTACCTCCCTCCTCAGCTAAGGAACCTTAGAGTAGGATCACAAGGGAACCAGAACCTGAACCCATGCAGGTGGACTCTTTACAAAGACGGGTTAGTGATGCACGCAAAGAACATCGTATAAAGGAAAATCTATGTTTCTACTGTGGTAAGTCAGGGCACTTCATTATAAACTGCCCCAGCCGTTCTCGTAAGACTACTGCAGCAGTCATTCACTGTGAGTGTTGCGAGAGGAGCTCTGTCATGTCCGAGCCTCAGGCTCCAGAGAGATCTGCTGCAAGAGATCTTGATTTCTCGGACTTAAACTCTGTTAGTTCTGGGGACGATGACGATATAAACGCTGCAATTTTTCAAGTTTCCTCAGCGGTGTCCCAGCTGAGTTGTAAAAGAAACAATTCTCATTGCTTCCTTTCCATCAAACTCTGGGTTGACTCAGTCTGGGTGTCTAGCTCTGCTATGATCGACTCAGGAGCAAGTGGAAATTTTATGGATATCTCCTTTGCTCTGAAACAGGGGATACGTTCAGTGAAGAAGGCTACTCCAGTACAGATGGAGACTGTGGATGGCTCTCTACTGACTTCTGGACCAGTGGATCAAGAAACAGAGCCTTTGAGGGTCCTTATGGGTAAAGATCATCAGGAGAAAATGTCTTTTTTGCTTATCTCTTCTCCCACTTTTCCATCATTCTAGGGCTACCATGGCTGCAGGCGCAGAATCCTACGATTAACTGGGAGACCAAGGAATTACACTTTCCGGAGAAACAGATGAGTCAAGGAGTTTCAGCTTGCTCTGTTCCTAAAGGAACCATGTCAGTCCCTGAACTACCAGCTGTATACCAGGACTATGACGATTTATGTGACAAGAAGAACGCTGATGAGCTTCCTCCTCACCGTCCATATGATTGTCCAATTGAATTAATACCCGGAGCCGAGATACCTTTTGGTAAGATCTACCCCCTAGCGGGGCCCGAGCTAAAAGCTTTGAAGGATTATATAGACGAAAATTTAGCCAAGGGCTTCATACGCCCCTCTTCATCTCCCGCAGGTGCACCCATCTTCTTTGTGAAGAAGAAAGATGGATCTCTGAGACCCTGCATAGACTATAGGGAACTCAATAAGGTTACTATTAGAAACCGTTATCCATTGCCTTTAATCCCTGAGTTGTTGGAGAGAGTGCGGCATGCCAAAATTTTCTCTAAACTGGATCTCCGTGGGGCCTATAACTTGGTCCGTATCAGACCTGGGGATGAATGGAAGACTGCTTTCAGGTCACGCTATGGACACTTTGAATATCTAGTTATGCCTTTTGGTCTGAGTACCGCCCCAGCCACTTTCCAACACTTCGTGAATGATATCTTCAGGGATCTCCTAGATACATTTGTGGTGATTTATCTGGATGATATTCTAATTTTTTCTAACTCCACAGAGGAACATCATGGACATGTGAGAATGGTCTTAGAACGCCTAAGACAAAACCATCTCTACATCAAACTTGAAAAATGTGAATTCCATATGACCGAAATTCAATTTCTGGGGTATGTACTATCTACGCAAGGGATTAGTATGGATGGAAGCAAGACCCAAGCCATCAAGGATTGGCCAATTCCTAGAAATGTGAAGGAGGTGCAGCGTTTCATCGGGGTTGCCAACTTCTATAGACGTTTCATTAAGAATTTTTCTGAGGTAGTGTCACCTATCACCCAACTTACCTGGAAACAGTCTAGGTTCTCCTGGACCCCGCAAGCTCAGGAAGCATTTTCCTGTTTAAAGGATAAATTTACCACTGCACCTATCTTAGTACATCCCAACCCCGAGCTTGCCTTCATAATAGAGGTGGATGCTTCAGACTGTGCCGTTGGAGCTATACTCTCTCAGAGAACAGGTGAGAAGAATGTCTTGCATCCCTGTGCCTTCTTTTCCCAGCAGTTGTCTTCGGCTGAGAGGAACTACGATGTGGGCAATAGAGAATTGTTGGCCATTATTGCCGCCTTCAAGGAATGGAGACACCTTCTTCAGGGAGCTGCACAGCAAATAGTCGTCCTGACAGACCATCGTAACCTTGAATTTATCAGGTCGGCTAAGTGCCTGACTCCTCGCCATCCTCGCTGGAATCTTTTCCTAAACCAATTTAATTTTGTCATTTCTTATAGACCAGGATCACGCAATGGAAAGGCTGATGCACTCTCTAGGATTCATTCAGCAGAGACACGTCCACTTACTCCTCCTAAGACTATTCTTCCTGACTCTAGATTCCTGGGAGTGATTCATAATCAAGACCTACTTAAGGACATTAAGGAAGCATACCATGCGGATTCTTTGTTGGCTCAACCCCCAAGGGATGTAAGTCTTGTCTTTAAGAATGGTGTGTGGATTCAGGGACAACGTCTGTATATACCTGAAACAGTCAGATTGAGAGTATTGCAACTCATCCACGATTCCAAGATAGCCGGGCATAGGGGAATTCTAAAGACACAAGAATTTCTTTCTCGTTTCTTTTGGTGGCCCACTTACAGGAAAGATGTCTTAAACTATGTCACTTCATGTGAAGTCTGTGCAAGATGCAAAACACCTCGCTCCTCACCAACTGGTCTGTTGCAACCTCTTCCCACCCCGTCCCGCCCGTGGGGATCCATTTCTATGGACTTCATTGTGGAGTTACCAACCTCTCAAGGGAAGAACACCATTCTAGTGGTGGTTGACCGTCTAACAAAGGCAGCTCATTTTATCCCTTGTGTCGGCTTACCCACTGCAAAACAGACATCAGACTTGATGATTAAGAATGTGTTTCGCTTACATGGAGTACCGGATGAGGTCATTTCGGATCGAGGGGTGCAATTCACTTCAAGGTTTTGGCAAAATTTCTGTGCAGCATTGGACATTAAAGTAAACCTTTCTTCTGCTTTTCATCCCCAGACTAATGGACAGACAGAACGAACCAATCAGACCCTGGAGCAGTATCTCCGCTGTTTTATCTGCCACCTACAGGATGATTGGGTGGATCTACTTCCACTGGCTGAGTTCTCTTATAACAACTCTCAGAGCGCCTCCACTAAGCAGTCTCCTTTTTACTCCAATCTAGGTTATCATCCTAACATTCTTCCTCGATTTCCCATAGATACGCCCTTGCCGGCAGTGGCTGAAAGAATCACTTCTTTACAAAAGAATATGGATCTTCTAAAGGAAAATCTAGAATTGGCTCAGGAAAGGTACAAGAAAGCAGCAGATAAATTTCGTAAACCTGCACCAGCTTTCAAGGTAGGAGATTTGGTCTGGCTGTCAACCAGAAATCTTAAATTAAAGATTCCATCGTCTAAATTGGGACATAAGTACATTGGACCTTATAAGATCAATAAGATTATAAGTGCTGTTGCTTGTCGTCTTCAACTACCCAGAACTATGAGAATCCACCCTGTCTTTCATGTATCCCTACTAAAGGCTGCAACACCCAATACGTTTCCTGGACGTTCTTCTCCTTGCCCTGACCCAGTGTTGGTCGATGGTCAGGAAGAATTTATGGTGGAAAGGATTCTAGATTCCAGGTTGTACAGAAATCAGTTGCAATATTTGATTAAATGGCAGGGCTACCCAGTGGAGGACAACTCATGGGAACCAGTCAATAATGTAAATGCTCCTCGCCTGCTCCGCCAGTTTCATCAGAGGTACCCTGACAAGCCTGGTCTGAGGTCATCCGGAGGTTGTCCCTAAGGGGGGAGTAATGTAAGGTTCTTTGTCTCTGTTGACATGTTCCTTGAAACTCAGTTTTCCGTCGGCCATTTTGCTTTCTGTCTTTCTGCAGCTCTTGCCCTCAGTTAATATGGAGTTTCCAGTTTTCATGTTCCCGCCCTGATTCTTCCCTCTTGCTTCTTAAGCAGCCTCAGCTGAACAATCAGTGCTCCTGAATCAAGCCTCAGTCAGTCTGTGACCTGACTCCTGGAAGCCTTGGACTTGTACTCCAGCTATTCCCTACTGAGGAACCTTGGAACACTTTTGGACTCTGGAAACCTGCTGTTTGGTGAATCCATGTTTGCAGAGGAATTACGGTACAGAGAAGAGATCCTGAACCTGCTTTGGAGATTTATTGTAGTGCTTGAAGTTACTCTGGCCTGCTGTGTCTCCTGTCGCTGTTCCTGCAAACTGTGTGAACTTTTCAGCATGCTTGTATGAAGTAATACAAGTCATTTCATTTCAACCTATGTCTCCTGTGTTTTCCTTGCACCCAAGCACAAGACGCTATAGGAACTGTACACTATACATGACACAGTTGTTGAATACCAGCATCAACAAGGCCCTCGTTTGTCAGGTTTGATGCCACATATAAGACCTCAGGAGTGGACATGGATGTCAGACATATGTAGCATCCTCCAAAACTTTAAGGAGTCCATCAACATGGTGAGCGGCGATGACGCCATAATTAGCATCACCATCCTGCTCATCTGCATTCTGAAAAGCTCTCTGCTCACAATGAAAGAGGAGGCATTGGAGGCGGAGCACGAAGACATGGATCAAGGAACCATACAGGGTGATTGCACACTGCCCAGCCTCGTGTCATCTCAATGTGGATTGGTTGACAATGAGGAAGAGGAGAAAAAACAGTAGCTACTTTCATTCGCTATAGACAGGACTACAACCACAAGTGTCATACCATCTGTTCAGCAAGGATGGCCTGAGGACAGGGAAGAAGAGGAACATGAGGAGGACACCTTGGTAAGTCGTCCTGTTGGTGAGGACACGGAAGTTTTGACTGTTACCAGTCTGGCACACATAGCTGACTTTATGTTGCGCTGCCTTTCCCATGACCCTCATATTGTAAAAATATTGGATACGTCATTACTGGCTAGTGACACTTTTAGACCCATGGTACAAGGATAACTTTCAATCTCTTGTTCCAAAGGCAAACAGATGTACCAAAATGTTGCATTACCATAGGGCCATTGTTGCAGAATTATTAAAAAACTTCCCATCGCAAAATGCTGGTGGCAGAGATAACAGTTCATTGGCAAACCAAGCAGAACAGGCTAGACAGACACAAGTCCAGTCCAGCAGAGTCAGGGGAACACTGGCAAAGTTCTGGGACAGTTTTCTAAGACCCTCCAATCGCCTATGCTCTGAGGCGCGGGGTAACCTCACAAGGAATGCAATGTTCTCTAAGATGCTGACAGAGTACCTTGCTGACCGTACCAACGTCCTCCGTGATTCTTCTGTGCTTTTTAATTATTGGGTATCCAAGCTGGACGTGTGGCATGAACTGGCTCTCTACGCTTTGGAGGTAGGTCCTGGCCTGCCCTGCCACTAGAGTTTTGTCTGAGCGGGTTTTAAATGCTGCTGGTGGCATTATCACAGATAAGCGCATTCGCTTTTCTATGGAAAATGCAGACAGGCTGACTCTTATAAAAATGAACAAGGGATGGATTGGGCCTGACTTCTCGACTCCACCAAATGGAGACAGCGAAGCCTAAACTCCAGTGTAGTGTTTTTTTGGGATGTGTATTCCCATGCACCTCTTTACAATCAGACATGGATATACACTTCCTGATTTTGGCTCGTTAGTGTCCTCCTCCTCCTTCTTGTCATCCTCACTGTCCACCACCACTTGAACACCAGGGTGAACATATTCAGTCATGCTCCGGCCACTCTATATTTTGGCAAAGGTGTTATGATGCCCGTCACCAAAATACAAAAAACACCCTACTAGACATTGGGCCTATTTTTTAATCAGGCCATCCTCCACAGCTCATCATCCACTGCCACTAGATCAAAAGGGTTTACGTGTTCCGTGCAGCTACAGCCAGTGTCGCATTATTAACAAGGGTGGGTGGGTAGGCTGTGTGTAAAATACTTTTTCTGAAAACGGTTCAGGTGTACCCCACAGGGGAAATGTTTGCAAGCCCATGTACTAAGTGTATGGGCATTCCAAGTCTAGGAGACATGCTACTAGAAATTGGGCCTATTTTTTAATCAGGCCTTCCTCCACAGCTCATCATCCACCGCCACTAGATCAAAAGGGTTTACGTGTTCCATGCAGCTGCAGCCAGTGTTGCATTATTAACAAGGGTGGGTGGGTAGGCTATGCGTAAAATACTTGTTCTGAAAACGGTTGAGGTATACCCCACAGGGGAAATGTTTGCCAGCCCATATACTAAGTGTATGGGCATTCCAAATCTAGGAGACACGCTACTAGAAATTGTGCCTAGTTTTTAATCAGGCCTTCCTCCACGTCTGATCATTCACCCACACTAGATCACTAGGGTTAACGTGTTCCGTGCTGCTACAGCCAGTGTCGAATTTCTAACACGGGTGGGTGTTTTTGCTGGGTGTTAAATACTTGTTATGGAAAAGGTTAAGGTGTACCCCACAGGAGAAAATGTTGGCCAGACCATACACTTAGTGTATGGGCATTCCATGTCTAGGAGACCCGCTCCTTTAAATTGGGCCTAGTTTTTAATCAGGCCTTACTCCACGTCTCATCATCCACCGCCACTAGATCACCATGGTTAACATGTTCTGTGCTGCTACAGCCAGTGTAGAATTCCTAACAAGGGTGGGTGTTTTTGCTGGGTGTTAAATACTTGTTATGGAGAAGGTGGAGGTGTACCCCACAGGGGAAAATGTTGGCCAGACCATACACTTAATGTATGGGCATTCCATGTCTAGGAGACCCGCTCCTTTAAATTGGGCCTAGTTTTTAATCAGGCCTTCCTCCATGGCTTATCATCCACCACCACTAGATCAACAGGGTTAACGTGTTCCGTGCTGCTACAGCCAATGTCAAAATCCTAACAAGGGTGGGTGTTTTTGCTGGGTGTTAAATACTTGCTATGGAAAAGGTTGAGGTGTACCCCACAGGGGAAAATGTTGGTCAGTGAACACACTTAGTGTATGGGCATTACAAGTCTAAGAGACCAGCTCCTTTTTAATGGGACATCTTTTGTTATGAGACCCTCCTCCATGTTTCTTCCAAGGGGGGATTGGGGTTATTGCGGTGCATATGACTTGGTAGCAGGGCAGGCCTTGCAGTCAATGCAAAAAAAACAGAATGGGAGGACAAAATGAATAATGTAAAGTAGATTTGCCTGGGCCCATCCAGTACCTGGGTTCAAAGGCTTATTGGGGTGCATATGACTTGGTAGCAGGACATGCCTTGAAGTCACTGCAAAAAAAAACAGAATGAGAGTACAAAAGAAATAATGTGAAGTGGATTTTCCTGGGCCCATCCAGTATGTGGGTTCAAAGGCTTATTGGGGTGCATATGACTTGGTAGCAGGGCACGCCTTTCAGTCAATACAAAAAAAAAAAAAACAGAATGGGAAGACAAAATGAATAATTTGAATTGGATTTTCCTGGGCCCATACAGTACCTGGGTTGAAAGGCTTATTGGGGTGCATATGACTTGGTAGCAGGGCACACCTTGCAGTCAATGCAAAAAAAAACAGAATGGGAGGACAAAATGAATAATTTGAATTGGATTTTCCTGGGCCCATACAGTACCTGGGTTGAAAGGCTTATTGGGGTGCATATGGCTTGGTAGCAGGGCAGGCCTTGCAGTCAATGCCAAAAAAACAGAATTGGAGGACAAAATGAATAATGTGAAGTGGATTTTCATGGCCCATACAGTACCTGGGTTTAAAGGCTTATTGGGGTGCATATAACTTGGTAGCAGGGCAGGCCTTGCAGTCAATGCAAAAAAAAACAGAATGGGAGGACAAAATGAATAATGTGAAGTGGATTTTCCTGGGCCCATCCAGTACTTGCGTTCAAAGGCTTATTGGGGTGCATATGACTTGGTAGCAGGGCAGGCCTTGCAGTCAATGCAAAAAAAAAACAGAATGGGAGGACAAAATAAATAATGTGAAGTAGATTTTCCTGGGCCCATCCAGTACCTGGGTTCAAAGGCTTATTGGGGTGCATATGACTTGGTAGCAGGGCAGGCCTTGCAGTCAATGCAAAAAAAAAGCAGAATGGGAGTACAAAATGAATAATGTGAATTGGATTTTCCTGGGCCCATCCAGTACCTGGGTTCAAAGGCTTATTGGGGTGCATATGACTTGGTAGAAGGGCAGGCCTTGCAGTCAATGCATAAGAAACAGAATGGGAGTACAAAATGAATAATGTGAAGTGGATTTTCCTGGGCCATCCAGTACCTGGGTTCAAAGGCTTATTGGGGTGCATATGACTTGGTAGAAGGGCAGGCCTTGCAGTCAATGCAAAAAAAACAGAATGGGAGGACAAAATGAATAATTTGAATT